>CAVNZK010000297.1:1200000-2400000 GCA_963693345.1 Pieris melete | reverse complement strand
TTAAACCTAAACTATCCGCTACTCTTTTTAATGGCCAATGCTTGATTCATACAAATTGTTTGAACTGGAGCAAATCAATCCCAAGGATAAGGATATGACACAAATGGAATGTCAACGTCCTGACTTAGATCGTGTTTTTGTGTACTATTAATTATTAATAGCGATAATGTTGGTTGATTAGATGGAAAAATACTATAAACTCATTTGCGCATCACGTTAACATCGTAAAATAACGGTTTTAATATTGAACATTATTAATACGATTGTTAATTATTTTAGTATTTTCTTAAACGCCTAGTAATTGCTATGAAGTCTTTACAATGTTTTATCTCTCAATAGGTATTTAAGATTATAAATAATGTTGTCTGGTACACTTGCCTAGAATCTTATTGGATACTAGCTGACCGAGCAAACGTTGTTTTGCCATGTATATTATTTCTATGAAAATTGTTTTTAGTTTAATAAAAATAACTATCAAGTATAATAACCAAATTGGGTTAATCGTAGATGGGTGAAAGTTAGGGGAGGGGTTGTATGTATTTTTGCATGTTGTGTCATAAAAAATAAAAACAAAATTTTTGGGGTGGTCACCCCTTATCACTTAGGGGCCTGAAAGACAGGTCTCAGTCTTACTGAATATGCATAAAAAATCATAAGAATCGGTCAAGCCGTTTCGAAGCAGTATGGGAACGAACATTGTGACACGGGAATTTTATATATTAGATAACACGATTGCTAAAAACACTAAATATCGATTTCTGTAAATAATGTCTTACGTTGAATCAAGAAAGATCTAAATTTGTTAGTGTTACCTCTTCATAAATTCTTAACATCATTATAACATCTTCTTTTTCATTCTTTATATGTTTAGATATCGTCAATAAAACAGACTATGCTTTTAAATCATATTTTTTTCGGAAGATCGATTTAGCTTTTGCGACATGTGTGATTATATAAGCATTTGTATGAAAATGGTCACGTAGGATAATGGTGGCGCCAGCTCATGTCATTTCTGTAAGAAATTTTTGGTAAAATCGCTTTTAGCAGTTCAATATTATATCAAGTTCACGTTAGGTCCATAGGAAAGCCGTGTCACATGCGATTGTTTCGTGATTGTGTTATTTTCTTTTCTTTGGAAAATAATATATGTCCAAAACAGCTGTATTATGGATATGAGATCATGTCAATGTCAATTTGAAACTTTAAAAACTAGACCGAACCGGGTTTCTTAGTTAGATGACTGATGAAGATTTAGGGCCAATGCTAATTAACTGTAGACCTATAATATGTCTTTAATGTCAATCAGAAATCAGCTTGTTCTTATCATAGCTTAGGAGTCTAGACAGTCTTTTCATAGGAGTTCAGCCTTGTGATTCTGTAACTCACTTTTCGAACTCTCACTGCGGGTTTAGCAGCGGCGATCGCGCTCAAATCAGTCGTGAAGCAGTCATTTTACGATTTAGCATTCTGATAAACAATAAGCTACAAGGCGGGATCCTTATATCCTCCTTCGAAAAGTGAGTTACAGAATCACAAGGCAAGTTCCGCGCGATTCCAGTGTTGCGACAGCGCTACGCATATTGATAGAACATCGAAATTGCATGCAAAGACCTCAGAATAGATATCGCAATTGGAAGTAACAGAGAACGTGCATTTAAAATTAAATGTTTGCCAAGATGCAGATGTACAACAAACGAATAAGAAGGCTTCATCATATGCCAATATTTGACATGCAAATAGTATAAGGATTACATGAATAAGCTATATTTAACAAAGTTAGACCCAATGTCTCTGAGGATATCTATGCAAAACTGTCAAAAATGTAATAATAGAATTTTAACGATACAATTAATGTCAACTTTTAAACAAATTTAGGATCCTTCAAATCATTTGGAACATCTATATACACATCTAATTAAAATCTAAATCCAAAAATTTTCAGTTCTAGGAAAGTTTAGTTCTAGCATATATGGCCATAGACAGCCCACGTGTTTCTCAAGGCTGTCAGTAGAAGTAGATACGGTATAAAGCAAGCAAAACATCTTATTGTACAATAAATAAAATATGTAATCTTACTTTAAAGGCATATGCATTAAGTTTTGACAAATTATTTAAAAAAAACGATTCTTTACTCCATAAAAAATAGTTTTTTTTTTTAGGCAATTGCCAAGCAAGAGCTTGTCTTGGCTCACTAACGGATATAGTTAATACAAATCTATTAGATTTGAAATATTTAAATTAAATTTAAGTTCATGGTTTGCGATTTTTCACTCAAAAGGTTAGTGTCATTCACCCGTCGACATTTCGATGAAGATGTATTTCATCTTTTTACATTGTTAAGTGCATATTGACTTTTTATTGTATGTTATTACGTCGTCCAAAGGCATTTCTCCCTAACACTATACTATATTTTTGAACAACAAACAAAAAAAACTGGACACCAAGAGGAGTAGAAGTTTTTAGAGGAGGCCTATGTACAAGGACAAGCTATAAAATGGAAATTAACAAGATTGCCGATTAATAATTATAAGTGTTTAAAGTACTTCCCTTTTTTATGCTATTATTATTATTATTATATATATGAAATAAAATAAAATCAAAAACAAATGTTTATACGTTCTATTATTATAATTATTAGGCTATGTTAAGATGGCAAAAACTTGACGATTGAGTCTTTGCGGCCCTGCAAACCACCAATAAACTATTCCATAGTTCTTGGAAATGTTTAAAATATATTTCACATTATAGATCTGACTGTAATAAGAATCTCACCTGTGGCATATATCCTATTCGAGGACCTGGCACTCCACTACCAGGGCTTCCTGGTCTTCCACCAAGGACCCATATTTCACCAGAATTCAGTCTTCGTCTGCCTACAATGCATGAGAGTAGCGTGGTCTTTCCACAACCAGATGCACCAAGTAGACCATAGCTGGAAAATCAAATTAAAATTAATTTATTCATATTGTATATACACTTTGAGCGTAAATATTACCAAATCTAGTCGAGTAGCGCTACAAACTTAAGGTTTCGTGATGCTTTTTTTTGGATTTAAGGCATGCCCATGTTTCCCGTCACCGTAGGAGCAAGTGTAAAATATATATAGTGTTAAATATAGCGCACATAGAAAGTCCATTGGTGCACAGCCAGGGTTCGAACCTACGAGCACAGGGATGAGAGCAGCACGCTAGACTAGCACAGCTACTAAATTGAAAGGTCTAAATTTACAATTACTGCCAAATCAGGAATGTAGAACGGGACAGAAGAACTGGCATGAAACTCTCCGACACTTGTGATATCGAATCCAAATGTCATAAAGACAATAAAAAAACAATAGGGACACAAAACACGTTAAAAACTGTATATAACTTAAGCAATATACGTAATTGCTTCTTATAATAATAGTTTAAGTAATTCATTATTATTGTAAAAAAAAAACAATTCTCGCTACTAAATTCTTCTACCGTAAGAAGTCGTAAGATCCCTTCAATACCAAAACGGTTAATTTATTCAGACCCTACTTAAGAGACCTTCTGTCTTAAGGTTTAACGTAATTAGCTACCCTAAAAACATCTTAAGTGACCACATCAATATTACAAATCTTCTATGTTATAAATAAATACATTCATCGCATGGAAACAAAATGTATCTAACAAGTAATAGATGTTAAATTAGATGGTTTATTGTGTCACTTCATAATTCAGGCTTCTAATTTTATCCACAACGAATAATAGAGGGGTGAAAAAGTCCTGAACAACTGTGTGGCGGGTACACTGCCATGCCCCCAGATAAAATCGGCTATGTTACTATATTTTGTTATATGATAGGGGTGAAACAAGTCTATGGAGCCTAAAGGCCGCTAACCCAGCCCATGGACACCCATGCGCATCCCTAGACTTTAAGGCCCTATCCAAGCACGAATTGCTGTGTCAGTGTCTCGGGGTGGACTGCGGTGCGTAGTGGAGACTTGGGGCACTAAGGCGCGGCGGCCCGTAAAACAATTAGTTATGTAAAACATTAAATTAATGTTATTTTATCATTTTTTTTTTTAAATGGATTACTTGGCTTGCGATAAAATATATGGTGTAGATTTCAAAATCATATTCTATATACATTTTCGTCATAAAATGAATTCAAAGTGTCAAACGTTGGCTATGTCAGGATTTTTTTCTATCAAGCGAAGTTAATTAAATCGTGTATCGATCTTTCAAAATGGATACATAAACTACTCAACTCCACCATATATTTTTTTAATTCACCCTTCTACAAGAAACGATGACGAAACATGGAAAGAAACAATGTACTTATTTGGAGTTTGGCGACCAGATCCGATCCGATCAGAGGCCCTTAAGAAAGGAGTATGTCTTTTATTCAAAAATTTGGTAGTCGTGTCTTCCAGGTAGGAGACGCCGAAGCCACAAGGCCAACTGCTTGCTCTTTTCTTATATGTCTCACCGAATTGGTCGTGTCCCACTCTCTTCTAATACACACTGATGCTATAAATCGTTTGCATAATGGACAGCCTTTGTCTTATTAGTTCAGTATTATTTACGAGGAACGTCGATTTTTAATAAGTCATTAATAAAGTCATCAAGCGTCCTAACCTTGTTGAAAATTAATTAGATTTTTGACATGACATTAATCCATTTTACTTCTGACCACGGAATAATAAATCAACGAGCTATGACGTGTTTTATAACGAACGAAAAATGTTTAAACTTGTTTGGTATCAAGATTTTAGTTTTTTACTAAATAGATATTTAACAAATTGTCCTTAAACAAACCATTATCTAAGCTACTTACAATTCGATTTAAAAACAAAAAACTCAAATTTACGTAGATAATGGTTTAAAATTGCAAGATAATTTGAATATAGCAGACATTATATAAAGTAGTAATATTATTTGTAGTTATAATTTTATTCGTTATAAAATTGTTAATATTAATATACCTTATATTCGTAGTTGATTTTATTAATATAAATATTATTTAATTATAGAAACTGCCTTGATAACACGGCGGTTAATTTCCGTGAAACAGATGAAGCCAGCCAATCAAAAAAAAATCCTTACTACATTGAATTGTTAGTCTGTGTTTTCAAAACTTTTCTTAGGTGGATTTCTCAATCATGTTAACTCTAAACACAGCCGGGCTATCGTTATAGCTTAGTCAATGAATTATGCCGTTATTTCTTATTTAGTATTTTATAATAACCCAAAAAATAACTAAACACAATTATTTTTGACACTTACATGGCACCTTTAGCAACTGTCATATTTAATCCGTCCAAAATGACGTTTGGATTTTTCGCAGGCCCATATTTCTTGTGCGCCCGTCTGACGCAGATCGCCTGCTTCTTTCTAGAAGATAATGTAGACTTCTGAGGCTTCAGCATTCTATTTCTTCGCATAGCTAATTCATCATCAATGGCGCTGGGTTTCTGCTCCCGTACATCTTCCATAGATATGGTGGCCCCTTCATTGTCGTAGGCCGGCATTTTTCTGAAAAAGAAGAAAGTTTACTAAATCTTAATATATATAAATTACGTGTCACGTTGTTTGTCCGCTATGGACTCCTAAACTACCGAACCGATTTCAATCAAATTTGCACACCGTGTGCAGTTTGATCTAACTTAAAAGAAAGGTTAGCTTACATCTCAATTTATACCCACAATGTAATTTTGTTTATTATTGGACACAATTCTAACAGAAGGCGCTGTGTTGAAAGTACCAAGGTTTCACATAAGCTAAAATTTAATGGCATAACCACAAATAAAGCATGGTAGTCCCCATGACTGGTGTTCTGCTACCGTTTCTCTTGAATAGTTTACTACTATGTTATATAACAAAACCCTTAGCCACAGCAGCGCTAGCCGGTATGCTAATTATAAAGGCTGATAACCTTCTTGTCTATTAAAAAAAGAAATTTATCTTGAAACCGATATATTCTTTGCTCCTTTTACCAGGCCTACTGCTGATCGAGGACAAATTCATTTTGTAATTATTATTAATTAACTATTTATTACTTAAGATATCATATGGACCATGAAGTAATGGTTGCAGCTCCTTACAAACTTGGCGATTAAATAGAGTGTCGGGGAGTTTATTGCCAGTTCTTTTCTTTCGTTCCGCCCTTGATTTGAGAACTGGCAGTAAATGTAAAATTAGAAGTATTTAATGTGTATTTCTTTTTTGACGTTCATAAGTGTACCTATATGAATAAATGATTTTGATTTTATATAAATCTGAGGCCCAGATATAAAAAGTTGTAGCGCCACTGGTTCGTTATGTATAATGTTAGCTAAGATTAAAATGTATGTAGTTTTTAATCATACACGTGTTTTCAAAGTAATAAAAAATGGCAAAAATTATAATTTCTTATTAATTTATAATAATCAAATAACTTAGACAAAGCCGTATGTTATAGTATCATTAACAAGTATTCAGACACGTTTTATTAAATCTCGTGAGAAACTGGTTTTAATACGAGTTAAAGGATCACGGTGGGGAAATCACATTTTACGTCAACCTGACGTCAGTGTGACGTCTTTAGAAGTTCTTTAATTAGTGACGTCAAATTCACAAATAAAATGTTATTTTTCTTTCAAGTATATTTTATAATGAGAAGTGTCCGATGATACTTATATATGTTAAATCGTTTCTCCAAAATCGCATTAGTGCCTGTTGTTTCTGAATGAAATAAGTTTATCTTAACTCCCCTCCCCCAATGGGGCCTTGGACAGACACATCACACTGTAAATTCGTATAGCGATACCGGTTCCAAGAACAAATTGCGACATCAGTGCTACTGATATTGAGATAACTACATAAAGCTTGCATAAAAAAGGTCGGGATTGGAATCGTATAGTTACAGAGTATCAGCGCTGTTTGCATTTGTTTTACCAAAAATACTTTGCTGTAAGAAGCTAATCCTTCGATACCGGAACAAGTTTTATTGGAAGTTAGTCTTTAAAGTAAATATCTTAAAAATTTTATATACTAAATTATTCCTCGTCAATGGAACGCGACTTACGCGTTCATGGCTAACTGCCTATCACCAAAGTTCGGAGTAATACATAATATGATATAGATATTGTTCGTCTATATATATAAAAATGTTCATACATATTATTTTTATTTTTATTTTATTTTATTCCATATGTTATGTTGGTTTGTGTACGCTTGCTGCGTGTGTAAGCTGATATTTTAGCATGATATATAATCCTCATCAAGGATTGCTTTTATCTATTTTTTTATCATGTTTTTTTTCGTTATTTTTTCCACAAGTATTGTAAAATTAAACTTATATGAAATGTTTTCTTTGTTTTGTTTCTCATTTCTCAACCATTCAATCACAATTTGCGAAGCGTAGCAGGGAACAGCTAGTATATAACATAATCTAAATTTAAAAACGCATTGTGAAGGTGTTAAACAAGAAGAACTGCATAAATGTATGAGTAATACACGCAGCCTTTAAATATTTATAGTAAATTATTTTCCTACATTATTTATGAAGCGAGGCTAAGCCACCCGGAAAGAGGAATTCCGGAAATGAGAAGAAAATTAAGTATCCTAGCTTTTACAAAATCTGTTTAAGTTTTACTAGTAGAACGCGCCGAGAGTTGCATGTCCTAAATCAAATGAAAATCTATTTCCTTTATTACACTTATGAAAGTCGGAAAACAAAATGTTTCTAAAACATTTACTACCAGTTCTTAAATCAAGCACGTAGAACGCTCCGTCACTCTTTTAAATTGCCAAAGTTTTTTACAAAATGTTTGTAAGCAACCATTAAACCATGCTCCTTATCACTAAACGCTTTTATTTATGTACTTATTTTTAAAAGCCACGTATACGTAATATGTTTCACATTTATTTAGAATGAAGAAATAAGAAACGTTTTGGTACATATCTATTGGATTTCAAATATATATAATAATTTCATAACAGTAATTATTCACTTTGTGAAGCTGATGCTTATTTGCGTAATGTGTTAGAATACATTATAGTAATGGCTTTTAATTTGCACATTGTTCTTTTCGCAGTAGCTATTATGATTTACAATGTGCAATTTCTATGAACGTCAACAATTGATCATCGAATTTTTTTACATTATTTATTGACTTATTGACAAAAAAAACAAAAATCTTATTTGCTTAGTAATAATAACATTCGTTCTTGATAATAAGAATTTTCCACATTACTGGTTACTGTCATACATACATAATACACATTTACTGTCAAACTATTATATCATAAGAGTGTTAACAACCTGACAATAAACGTAATTTAGCACTGCAGCGACCTCAAATATCACGTAGTTCCCCACAGACTAACTAAAAATATTGATTACGAAAAATCACACTACAACACAACTCGCACCCACAGCCTATTATACTCTGTGAGACAGTCAATTGTTTGATCCTCCAAATATCGGCTTAATATGTTGCATAAGCAGATAATTCGCTACTTTATATTACAGATTACAAAATCTTACGTGTAAGCAAAAAATTGTAATGACTAAGAAAAACTTTAGTTAAGCAAGATTAACATAATAACGTGACTTCGAATTTTCTTATACACGATTTTTACAGACAAAAAATTCCTAGTTGTTTCTGTTACAAGTTTGAATTTACATTTATACTATACTGGCTAGTGTTAATTACATTATAGGCGGTTTTTGCTCTTTAAAAATTTGAGAATTTTACCTAATGAGATACGTCAAACATGTGAGTCATTACCATTATTTCCTTATAGTATCATTCAAAGAATATATATGACAGTTATAAAAATACTAATGAATTATACGTTCGTAATAATAATTTTAAAGAGAAAAAGGCAGAAATCCATCTACGAATCTATGGACGACTCATTGGTCTAGTGGTTAGTACCCTTGACTGCGAATCCATGGGTCCCGGGTTCGATCCTCGGCTGAGACGAACATCGATGTTATGGGCATTTGGTGTTGTGTTTAGGTCTTGGGTGCTTAAATATGTATTTATATGTCTATCTATCTATAATATGTATGTATATCCGTTGCCTAGTACCCATATCACAAGCTTCAACAGCTTAGCATGGGACTAGGTCAATTGGTGTGAATTGTCTTTAAAAAAAAGAATAAAAAAAAAAAAAGAATCACCCAACAACAAGAACTTAAACACGTAAAATAGTTTGGTGATGAGCATTGAACATGCTACGCTTAGTCCAAAGACAATTAAATACTAATATAATAAAGAGGAAAGATTTTTTTTTTTTTAATACAAACGAGCTTGCGGGACCTAAAAGGGCAGTCTACGCAGCCCATAGACACCCATTTTTAGTGGGTGCGTTGCCGTTGATTTTTGCCGTTTTATGTTAATAACAAATAAAGTCAAACTATTCCAATTTCGAACCATTAAAAAAAATCACCATTAGAATGCTTTCATCCCTAAGTAGTATCGTAACGTTTTAACTAAACAGAACCAAGGACACCTACGAAACAGTGAGTATGAAACTAATATATACTTCATGGAATTAACCTTCTGTTAAGCAGCAATATTGATTATTTAAGTAATAATGCACGCATAGGAACTCATTAGTGATTGTCTTCGAAAACAATGCGTCATTTAAACCCAGCAAAAACATTTGTTTGTTCGACCTTACTGACCCGTTGTTTACAAGGAAATACAACTGAAAGCAATAACAACTTGTTGTAAGGGCAAAAAATTCAGCTCCAGTATTCTACGAAATCCACGAGCATTTATTCATAAATTTCCCGATGTAATTTGTGGGAAGACTCGCCTAAACTGTTGTCAATTGAAATATTTTGACAACAGTCCTCCGTGGTGTCTTATTTGGTGCTAGAGTATCAGGTATAACTTATGGAATTTATACATTTGATTGTGTTACAAGTACTAATTAAAACTTGCCGCGTGATTAAATAATCATACTTTATTGTGTCTTACTAAATCGTGAGACACCTGTTTGTAGAACAAAATCTTGACGCAACTTATAGATTTAGCAATAATGGCAAATCAAATAAACCACTTGTATTAACGTTTTTGAACTGATTTGACTTTGACGTTCTTAATTTATAAGCTCTGTGACATACAAGGATAATGACAGCTGACAGTAACAGTAACGCCATTTCAGTTACTGTCAGCTATCATTATCACTTCTTATATTGAAAAGATATGTATAATAAATTGGTATATAAATTAATCGTAGAACAAATTTAAGAAAAACTACTCAGTTTTCCCAAACCCACGCAACATTTACAAGGACAAAGCATCTGCTCCTTGGGTATACAAAAAAAAATCCTAATTGAATAAATAATTCGGATTCAAAGATAACAGGGAAATGTGAAATTATTAGAGCCAGTTTTAGTTACACCATCAAACATGCAGGAGCCAATATAGGCAAACATAACACAGATTTAAATCAAACGATTTCAACAAAGTCAATATTGATAGCTTCAGATTATTAGAATTTTTAAGTAGTTAAAACAAGTAATGTTTTTCATCAACACAAAGCACATTGTTATTCCTAACATTATCGATATTAGGCTCATTTAGAGTCGAGACTTGGCGCATACGGGAGTATGATATACCGGAGACGCTATGAGTGAGGAATATGTCCTTCGCTTAGTAAACTTTGAGCCAATTTCACCCAAACACATCTTACCAAAACTGCATCCTCATTTAAATAGAGGTAAGGACATGCAACCGAAATATCTATGCCAAGGCTCTTCCAAACCAGGCTCATTGTCAATGATTACTTATGGCTATGTAATTTATACGCGAGGTTGACCCGTCCTCATAATTATAGACTATAAATGATGTGTTTAAATGTCAAAGAAATTTTGTTTAAACATCGATAAAAACAATTTGTTAACGCATTTCGTTTTTATATATAATTATAGTCTGAATAGATTTTAAGTGGGATTTGACAGTTAATCAATATTTTATAATGCTTCTATTTTCAAATTTATCATAATTTAAACAAAAAATTCGTCATAAATTTAACTCGGTTATCCTAAATTTTAAAACTGTTACACTACTTTAGTTAAAAGTATATAACTACTGAATGTATTGTAATGAAACTTTACAATATTATAGCTTATACATCAGAAGAACACATAGGCAACAATGTTTAAAGATATTGTGTGAATTGTCCAAAATATCAAGTAAGTAGGAAAAAATCTACCATCCGCGAGCTATTCTGGCATGCGCTGCCTACCGAGTTACGCATATGTAATGTGTGATAGAAATGTTTATCTTAAATAGTCAATATCTTCAGTAGTTTTTTTCTACGCCACGCTAGTATAAGCTACTCGAAATACGAATCCTGCGCAGACGAAGTCCCGGGCACCAGCTAGTTATTCATAAATGAAGAACATATTTATTAATGATTTATTATTTAAGGTTTTATTAACATAGTTTTAAAAGAATGTTCCACTACTAATACAAATATGCAATCTTTATTTTTATAGTATAACCTCTTATTTCGTAATTTTATTGCCAATAAATCTGTCCGCTGCCACAGGTGATATTTTTGGCGTAGTATTTACAAGGTCAGTGTTGCATTAATTCCCGGCAGACACACTTATGCTTGAATTTATTGCTTATGTATTATGTAATACAAACACAAGATAAAGTAAAAAATGTATACTTCGCTTTTTAAATTACGAATGAAAGATGAAATAAAATTGCCATAAACTTTTTTTCACCACGGAAACATGTTAATTTAAAATCACGTGTCTCGCGGTGTGTAGAGTTAGAAGGACTGGTTTTTAAGACGAAACTAGCAAAAGAATCTTAAAATAAATAATAGGAGCTGAAAATTATTTTCTTATGCTTGCCTTGTGCAAAGATTTCGATTAGTTGAATTTATCTCTTATATATAAAATTCTCGTGTCACAATGTTAGTCTGCATACTCCTCCGAAACGGCTTGACCGATTCCTCTGAAATTTGGTAAGCATATTGGGTAGGTCTGAGAATCGGCTAACATCTATTTTTCATCCCCCTAAATGTTAAGGGTAGTCCACCCCTAAATTTTTATTTTTTATTTTTACATATTTTTTTCTCTTTTAATTTTTTTATGATACAGCATTAAAAAATACATACAATTCCTAACTTTCACCCCTCTACGATCAACCCCTATTTTTTTATTATAAATGATATGGCAAAACGACGTTTGCCCGGTCAGCTAGTATATTATATATCAAACGATTTAGGTAAAAAAGTTCTATATATAAATATCGTTGCGTCAAACAATGCTTCAATAACTATCACTTGTAACTTGTAACCACAAGAGCTTCAAAATTATCGGGTATTTCCCGATAGGTTCGTTGCAAACAAATAAAGTCGTTTTTTAACCTGAAAAACTTGACGACTTTATTTGTTTGCAGGGAACCTTGAGGGAAATGCCAGATAATGTTGAAGCTCGTGTGGTATTCGGGGGATTATTTTTCCGATCCAAATGTCGGCCAATAGAATTGCACCATGAGACGAAATGTACAGTTAACAAATAAGAATTTCATAATGAATAAAACAACTACTTAATACTTTTCTTGAAGCAACTACCAGAGAAAATTTTCAAAAATTATCAGTATAATACCATGTAGGTTGTACCACGTGACGTCGAATGGTGCAATTCTATTGGTCGACATTTGGGTCGGAAAAATAATCACATTAATATTTAAGTACTGATGACAATATACTTTTATATTACGTAAGTACGTGTCATACATATACAGCTATATTTTATAATATATAAAGAAGCTACCATTTAAAATAATATCAATCTCTATAGACTTATTGTCTCTACATAATCAACCTATTTTCGCTTCTGTGTTACAAATACCTGTTATTTGTAGATTCATCGTGGAAATGTCAATAATGCGAATAAATAAATATTCATCGAGGTGTTCTCCATAAATCTCGTAATACACTTTACGTGGAATCGTTTTGCTGAGTCACCCTCGCAGATTAAAAGTACAGTACGTAGGGCAAAAAAGCGCTCGCTTTTTGTTAAAAACGTTAACGGCCACTTTGGCTCTGGTAAGAATATAAGAATAATAATAAATATTTGCCGATTCATAATATTTCATTTAACAGATTTACATGCGGTTACACGCGCTTTTTCAAAATCATAATTAAGTTCTTTATGATGAATGAAACGAATGCAATTACTTTTAATAGATCAAAATGACATTTGCTAGTTACTTTTAATTTAACTAGTATTTCAACTAACAAAATTAAGTTGGTACTTTAGAGTTTTCTCCAATTGAACTTGGCGTGCCATAAGAAAATGGAACCAATTCATTATTTATTATAAGTGATTAAAGCATATTATACAACAAAGTGTAACATAAAACAACAATGACATTAAGCTGACACATTTGATTAATAGATAATTAACCGATAATTAGCGGTTAAAAGTTTCTACTACTCATAATTATACTGGATCTATTAGCAAAGAGCGAAATATCACGAGGCTTTGTGTATGTGCAATTTTGATATACGAATTGCTCAAGGCACTTAATCGGTACTTCGAACTGTGAAGGCCTTTACATGTGGAACGAGCTAGAACTGTCAATGTCAAACGACCGCATCACGAGGTGAGTTAATGGCTAAAATCGCCACTGTACTACATATATGTAATAGGGTTTACTTTTTGTTAATTTTTTATAAGAAAGTACTATTCCTTTCATGTATAGGAGAGGATATAAGGATGCATAAAGAATTGGATTGCCCCGATAATTATTATTTTTAAAATCGTAACTTTAAAGTTATTATAATTTCCACAGAGTAAGTAACATTAAGTTTAGAGCAGTGTAGGCTTAGCGGCTTCAGCATGCGACTCTCATCCTTGAGGTCGTAGGTTCGATCCCCGGCTGTGCACCAATGGACTTTCTTTCTATGTACGTATTTAACATTCATTCGAACGGTGAAGCACACAGAAAAGTCGACGGCGTATGTCAGGAGGCTGATCACCTACTTGCCTATAAGACAAATGATCATGAAACAGATTCAGAAATCTGAAGCCCACACCTAAAAAGGTTGTAGCGCCACTGTTTTTTTTTAAGTTACATAAAACAGAATCACCATAACTTACCTGATTTTAAAATAAAGTTCTAGATAAGTCAAGCCACAAGTATTTACTTGAAGATGTTAAGTAAATAGCAAGGCCTGAGTAAGCGGAAAGCCTTTTTCCGCTTATTATTAATAGCTTGAATAGTCATTGACATGTCCTTGTGGAAAACAATATTTATTTTGCAACAACTACGTTGGAGTAACCTATGACTAGCGTTTTGCTTGTTTACACAAATTAAAAATCCCGACTGCAATTTCTAGATACTTCGAAACTAACAAAAATTTTTATGTTCTCAGAGCGAACTCGTAAAAACGAAGTTAAATAATAATACGGTATATGAGTTACACAACTATTGCGTTGGCTTCAGTGTTAGGGTAGTTCTTTGTTTATAAGCAAACAAATGTTATTATTTTTAGATTCAGCCAAGTATTATTCTCGAGCCATTCAAGCCAGTTAGTTGTACAGCGATTTATAGCATTTCTTTCAGATAACACCAGCTTATGCGGTCATGGAAATCGTGAAAACACTCTATTAAAAAATATTAATCACACAAACGTATCATATTTTTTCTTTTTTACAGAACAGGGGGCAAACGGGCAGGAGGCCCACCTGTTGTTAAGTTATACCGCCGCACATGGACACTCTGTGCGTTGCCGGCCGTTTAAGAATTGGTATGCTCTTTTCTTGAAGGACCCTAAGTCGAATTGGTACCCCACGCTATGACTATACTACAATGTAACAATGATACGTAAATAAAACCCTCAAAGTCTTTCGTGATCCCATTTACAACCGGGGTTTTCATTTACCCAAAGGGTATTCCTACTTTATTGAGCGACTCACCGTTCTTGAGACAAAGTTCATGAAGAATGTAATTAATAAATCTAATTATATATAATCTAAGTAAACTGGCTTTAGCATGTGATCTTTGCCTCTGCAACAATTGCATGAAACGATTTAATTCAATGTCAACCTATGAAGTACTAATGTCGACATTGAATTATTCGCTCGTAGTATTACTAAAGTACGAGCACAAAATCGAATATCAAAATATTTTAAACTCGTGTAAGCTATTAAAAATATTGTAATGCTTTGAAATAAGGATTCTTTTGAATAAAAAATCTCTCATGCGCAATTAATTGGTCAAATTTAGGTAATTGAAATAATAACTTAAAATATAAAGTACCTACTAGTTTTTTGTTACAGACCAAATTTGGTTCTTAATCATTAAGATTCTTAACTTAAATTAAAATACTGACTATGAAAAAATATAATATCTCGTTTATGCTTGGTTCCCTCGCAATTGCAGAGCATCTCCAACGTTTGGTTCCGCATGTGAGGAGTGTTTTAACGTCACAACGATAAAAACATGCCAGAGGTGATAGGGGGAAGGCTGGATTGCCCTTACATAGGACACTGCAATGCATTGCATGTGCATACATTGTAGCTGTGTGCGTGGATTTGTTGCGGTGATGTGTGCTGGGTATTTTTACGATTGAATATTTATTTTAAAGCTAACCTACTAATATAATATTTAGGACAATATTGAAACTAACAAGTGAGCAGTGTTGGCCTAGTGGCTTCAGCGTGCGAGGTTCGATCTCCGGCTGTGCACCAATGGACTTTCTTTCTATGTGCGCATTTAACATTAGCTCGAACGGTCAAGAAAAACATCGTGTGGAAACCGACATGTCTTAGACCCAAAAAGTCGACGGCGTGTGTCAGACACTGGAAGCTTCTACTACCTTACTACTTACCTACTTGATTTAAAAATGTTTATGAAACAGATTCGGAAATTTGAGGCCCAGACCAAAAGAGGTTGTAGCACCACTGACTTTCATTGTAACTAACACAATAATACCCATATGAAATTATCTAATATACATACATACTTTGGGGTCCAATCGACACTCATATAGGGCTCCAACGAAGCTGAAAGCGGTCCTAATTTAAAAATAACCCTGTTAAATTGCGATTGCAATAGATAAAAATAATTAGTGCCTATTGCGTTACTTTACGCTCTGTTTACGAGTACAATGCAGAGAACTCAATCTTAAACATGCAACACTTATATACAATTTGATTTCTGGCAACATTCGTGCCGTCACATCAGTGGAATGTATTGTTTGTTTAGTTACATTCGTACTCAGAATCGTTCATTTAACCATCTTTAATTACCTATCATTAGAATAGATAGTGACTAGACCCGTTTTTTGTCCTAAGTAATCTTAATAATACTGAACGTTAAGGAACGATTTAAAATTTTACCCCTTGTCGTAAAATATGGTATGAATGGAAGGAAACTGTAATTATCTATTATAATAGACTTAAATGAGAGCGTAAACCGAGTTTTAGTTTTTGATATAAACCATTATAATTCGTGTAAAAATGTGTAAAAATAACAAATACAAAAATATGGAATGTATAATTTCATACCTATTTTTTTTGGGTTTTTGAAGTACATTTACAAACTTTTTAAATTTCTTTTAGTTTTATTTTTATTATTACTAAATATTAAGATATTTTGAGTTTGAGTTTATAGAATACTAGTTTGGCACTAGCAGTGAAAGATTTTTAATAAAATTTTGGACGAATATTTGAGGATTTTGCCTTTGAGCGTCAAGGATATAGATAGCGACATAAATTGTTTTTTTGATCTGATTATATCTTTAATGTTATATTATACCGGTAGTAAATCTAAATTTAGAATCAATTTAACAACTTTTCTGTTGACGTCCATTAGTGTACTTGTTTCCCTATATGAATAAAGGTATTTTGACTTTGAGTTTAATTAAAATCAGATGATACCATAATTCGCAATCTATACGAAATAAATACGACTATATCTACGTCAAAAATTTAACTACAACCGGTTCAAGAAACCAGTAACAAAATTACTACGCTGCATGGAATTTTATGCGGAGAAAAACTATATTGGTTCTTGTTATTGAAGATTTTTATACAAAAAAATCATATCAGCAGTATTGTAAGTTAATAAAACGCCTCTATATAAATAATATAATTGGAATAATGGACTTGGTAGCCTTGATTCATGTTTATGTAGCACCCAAGATATATTTATAAATGATACTAAATTTTACAATTCTGGAGTACAATTAAGAAATAACTTTTGTACAAAAGATCTGTATGTACAAAAAAATAAAATCGATTTTAAAACAAATGGTACACCAGTATAATACTCGAAACTGAACTGAATTTAAGCGTTTCCAGGCTCCAGAAGATAAGCCACTCCTTATATGGAAATTGTATTCGTTTTTACAACATATAATAATAAATTAAAAACTCTCGTTAAATGTAAATTCATCAATAAATCTTTTTATAAATTTGACGATTATTTAAATGATCCTTCATTCTTTGGATTGCTGCAGTTCAAACAGTTTGAATGACTCAAAACTTGGCGATTAAAGAATCTTGCCCGCTCTACGCCCTTGACTTGCGAACTGGTAGTATATCTAAATTTAGAATCAATTTAAAATCTTTTCTGTTGACGTTCATAAGTGTACTTGGTTACATATATAAATACAGTTCTTTTGAGCTTGAGTTTGTGTAGTAAAGTGCCTGAGCAGGTTATTTTTTAAATAGAAGAGTGGACACGCACTAGAGGTCTATTGGAGTGAGGAGAGATCGCGAGTTTTCGTTTCCGCCATCCCAAACTTGTGACAGTAGCGCTAGTACTAGTAGTAGTCTAGTAGTATAACTACTACATACAAAATCATCATTATCTAGCACTCCTGACGCTATAACTCCAGAACGCACGAACCGATTTCCACGGTTTTGCATTCGTTGGAAAGGTCTCGGCTCCGTGAGGTTTATAAAATTTCAACAGAAAAGCGGGATCACCAAACGAAATGTTACATAAAACGAAGCCATCTGGTGGCGAAACGGAGTTCGCCGAGTTTGCTAGTCCGTCTCTTTTTGCAAAAGCGCAGTATGACAGAAAGAGACAAATGAGTTTATAAATAATAGGTAATTTTTTTTTTGTAACACTTCTAAATTTGACAGTGTTTAATTACAAAAACATGAATACGTGTGAAAAAATCCCACTTATTGTATTGTCATTACGCAAACTCTGTACTTGACCTAAAGATCATTTCCAAAAAATCATAATTTACCAAACATATTAAGAAATATTTACGTCTGGCAGTTTTGAAACTTGTTATTATCTACAATAATATATAATTTTAGTCTCAGACATTTAAAATTATCTAAAAACGCCTTGCAACGCTCCTGGTTTTTGCGCTCAGAACATTTAATTTTTAATATTAATCAACATCGATCGTTTAAATAATTAAAGACTTGAAGATTTTGTCTTCAAATCGGTTGACAATAATAAATTAAAATCAACTAAACACCATACAAAAATTCGAGTCGAGAGTTTGTAATAAAATCGGTGTTTAAAGATTTTTTTAACATTGAAATTAAATAATAATTATAAATATTATATAAAGAAACTCGCTTACGCAGTACGTGATGATATATTATACAATTTTGGCTGCGCAAGCATTTCATAAGTGCTACTGTTTGAGAAACACGTCTGTGAAATACTCTCACACTTACCTTGGCTCATTTGCAAATTTTATTACGAATATTCAAAAGAAATACTTAAAAATCAAATTACTTTTATTTCTGTACGTAACGTATGCGGAGTAGCAGTCTCATGTGCCTGACACACGCCGTCGACTATTTGTGTCTAAAGTAGGTTTCCTCACGATCATTCCTTCACCGTTAGAGCGAATGTTTAATGCGCACATAGAAAGTCCATCCACAGCCGGGGATCGAACCTACGACCTCAGGGATGAGAGTCACTAAAGCCTCTAGGCCAACGCTGCTTTGCTATATGCATAACTCAAGGTGAGACAAAAACATCGATCCTAAATCGTACAAAATCCTTCATCTAACCGCTCAAAGTTCGTTTACATTGATATTCATCCCTTGTTTACCTTGAATCACAAAATAACTACACAGCCGGAAGAACAATATGCGTTTGTGTAATCAATTTTAAACTTGAATTTTGATATTCGAATACACCGTTAGGCACCGAGCCATGACTGCTATTAGCTATATTATTTAATTTTAAAAACAATAGTGTGTTTTTTCTATAAACGAACTTTATGATGCATAAATATTAAAATATTTAATTCTTTACTCTTTGACGGCAATCGTAACTTCATAGGAAAGTGAAACAAAAGACGAAACGCGACGTGATGTCCAAATGTGATTAATAAAAGTCCAATCAAAGACGAGCGACACGATTCCACTTACCGTAAACAATGATATTCAAACCAAACGCGATCATTTTGTCTTGCATTCTTACTCACAGCTTGGGTTAAAAAAACTGAACATATTGCAGAAGAGAACTAACAAATATGCTATATTCAAAAAAAACCTCTGCGAGTATTTCAACGGCTAAAGAATAAGAACACTTAAAATGCCTGTGACTTGTTGCCGTCAGTTTTATACATATAATTACCCACAAATTATGAATAAATAACACGATTGAGGTAACTGAATCTACATTTTAAAAATAACTTAAGATTATTTTCATTTTAAGGGTCAACGAACAAGGAGGTTTAGTATATATATTCAAGGAGAGTGATAAAGTACAACAAACATTAGTTTAACGTAATATAATAAAACGCAAAATATGACATAGATTTACAATATTTCGAATAGTTTCTAACAGCGCAAAACGGGAAACATTTTTGCATCCCCTTCGCTATTTTATTTGGAAATATATTATGTATTCGTATAACCAATATATAAGTTTTAAATTCTAAGTTAACCTGCTAGTTACCATAAAAAACATTAGATTTTTCTCAGATTACTAAACAACTTATAATCTGTGGTTATTACGTTACTAATCTTAGTAACATCTGTTCGTTATAAATTCCTGTTCAACGCAAATAGCCTTTGGAGGTAAAGAAAAACAAAGTCAGTAAGTTTATGATACATTAGTCCACCGCACTGCTAATAGATCGTACGCCTACAAGAGAAATAAATACTTTAGTACGTCTTTCTATAATAATTTTAGTATTTCTTCGATAAAACATTAAACATTTATGGTTATGTTATGCGTGTACTAAATAAATAATTATTTTACGGACCAAAATGAGAGACTATTTTTATAACTCGACGTTTTAAATTCTCAGCAATCCCAATATGAAATTTTACTAGAACTTATAAGCAATAGAGTAGCGAATCAGTACACTATTTTTAAATTATACAGAAAATATTATACCAAGAGCTAGAACCAGTCTGTTGCATACACTCCTGTCAACAAAGACGTTGCGCTTGAATGCTGTCTCCGACACTATCGACATCTTTACATGTTCGCAGAGTGAGTTCACGGTAGCGATATTGTGTATATGTAATGTTATGTATTGAATTTTTTGTTGACATTATCGTATTGGCTTCGTACTATAAGGTTCTGTTTCACAATGTATGGATAAAGTACCAAATAGCTATGCAACACATAAATTATTTGGAAGATAAATTGTGCTATTTGACACTTCATCGGACTCATAACTTATGATGGACTTATGTGACAAATAGCGCTATCTGACAGTCGTGAAACGCAACAATAGTGTTTATCCTTCCAATAAGTAATAAATAGCTAATTTGGAACTTATGTAGACCTTATCCGTACATTGTGAAACAGACTCTAAGGATAATTATGTATTTTTGTAAACAAATAAAAACCTTGTGAAACATTCTTATATTATAAAGAGAACCAATAACTGCCGGCAACAATTATAATGTTTATATGTAAATGGTGATGACGTTAACGCTTATACCTTAAATATTTTTAAAGATAAAATAATATTGTTTTAAACAAGTTCTGCCAAAGTTCTTATAGAAAATACAATAAAATCAATGATTAATTGTTGAATTAATCAAATCAATTTTATTTTAAATTGGAATAAATGATTGTTATAATTAATAAGAAACCTAATCTGCGTTTAGATGTTCCGTAAAAATGTAGATTGTATGGGAGTAATATGATATGAGCCTAGCCAGCAATTTTAAGTAGAAATTTTATATTGTTGTGATTTACGAAGTAAAGACACAGGAAGCTCCCTTCTCTACTAAGGACAAGCAAATGAACTCAGTTGGTTTTTTACGCTACTATTTAAATAAATTAAAAAAAAAACAGTGTTTAAGATCTGTACGAAGTTAATTAACAAGATGTAAGCATTTGTATGAGGATAATTCAAGTCGAAGGATTACGACGCGTATATCATAGTGATGTTTTTGCACGGTATTTAAGAAGTGCTAATTAAAATCTAACTCAATAAAATTATTTTCATTGTTTACAGATTTTTCAACCCAGTTCGGACGAACAAATTATATAGGTACCCGTACGTATGATACGCCAAACGTGGACTTACAATACAAAAATATAAACTAAACTAGTAGCATGCCAGAAAGCAATGGAATGGATACATAAAATTAAAAATGAAAAAATAAGACGTAGAACAGAAGTGGCAATGGGCGGGCAAGATACACCGATAATAGGTGGACCTTAAAGACAACTGTATGGAAAGGACCAAGAGGAAGAAGGAGAAGAGGTCGCCCAAAAAAAAGGTGGATAGAAGAAATAGAAGCGGTAGCAGGAAACGAATGGAGAAAGAGAGCCATAGACAGTCAGTTGGGACAAGCTGGAGGAGGCCTTTACCCGTGAAGGGGTTCCGATCGACGCTACTGAAGGAAGCTAGGATATAGAATAACATAAAAATGTTAAATAATCTAAGCTGTGTATTATAATTTGTTTTTGTTATGATTGGAAATAAAACGGCCTTTATTATTATTATTACGAATGATTGTATCGAACTCATAACGAACGTTTTAATTTCCTGCTTTCTTTATTAATAATTGAATGACTTTGACATTTGACTAGTTCCCTGATGGCAAATTCCTTTAAAACCAATCTTGTCAACGTTCTTGTTTGTGATAATTTACGTGTAGAAAACGCCATGTCGTTATTTTCGAGACAAAGGCGGGTAATACAGATAGATTATAACAGTTTAATCTGTGATTTAAGAAATTTAACCTCATTTCAGATATAAACTAAAAACAAAGCCGGTATTCCAAATCTTTTATGTATTATTAAAAAAAATGTATTGGACGTTTACATAGAGGAGTCATATTAACGCTAATTGTTCGTACTCTAAGTCTCGACTGTGAATCAAGAGTTCACACAACATTTTTTAAATTAATTCTTAACAATTCTATATGAACATGAAATTCTCTTTGTTTGATGGCCTTTGTTTTGTCTTATTAATCACCACACTGTCTGCACAAGAATTAGACAATTTAAAAGTTTACTAATTTTGGTATTTCCAAAGAGATAAAATGAAATTGCGCGAGTCTCGCTAGTAGTTAGTACCAATTATAAGATTACTATGAGCATTATGCTGAGCCAGGGCCAATTACAACCACAGCACACACATATTGCACACTTGAAGCGAACCGAATGGGAAAAGGGATTTTTTTATTTTTATTATTTATTTTTATTGTTTTTGATACGTCTTATTTTATTTTTTCTTTGAGTATTGTTATTTTGTGTGTTTATGTGTGTGTATTTTCGTATGTAATAAATGTTATGTCTATTAAAAACATTTTTTTATATTGCCACCAAACAATAGCGTGGAAACAAAGGGTCAAATGTGTAATTTACAATTAATATTATAAGGACATCATATTTTTATGACAAAGGCTCCTATATATTTACTAACTAGTATTTATTAACTTATTATAATTCCACTTTTCATTCAAAATGTTCAGATATTTCTACACATATTCTTACATTGTTTCAAAACTAGTTATGAAGCACGATTGTTCTTAAATTAAACTTTTCGAGCACTACGATATTCTTAAAACTACATTTGATTTTTAATTTCGAAAATATATTTAATCTTCTTTGAAGTGGATACCTGGAACTGATAGCTAACTAACTATCCGATACCCATAGAATCGTATAGAGACAATGGCAAAACCATAGTGTTGAGCTAGATCTGAATTTGTTTGTTTAACCTGGGCATTGGTGTGACCAAATATAATTAGAAAAATAGTAAAACGTAAAAATTATTTAGAAGGAACGTGATATTAAAAGTATGTAATCACAAATACAATCAACATTAGTAGAAGAAGTTATAGCAAGAAATATATTTAAGCGATAGAACAATTTCTTTTTTCCAAAAAATACGGAAGAGCTTAGTTTTAAATAATGCTATTTCGACGCATCCTGTGACAGGATAAAGTATGTTTTAGCATTATATATTTATCAATCAATAGCTATATAAATTTATTAAATGTAATTAATTTTACATTCAATTCGAGGCATGTAATTTATTAATGCATTGTAAAATGCACAAAAAAAATCGATTTATCTGATTCTAAATGTCACAAGGTATGTTTGCATTTATATTTTTAAGTTTAAACTTCAAATTAAGACAATATTTTTGTAAAAAACTCGTATTTGTTAGTTGGTAAAACGTAAAGGTTCTAGATATCCGTTTAAATTAAAATATTCGTTAATAGTTAAAAAATATTTTTCTAGCTCTCCACGTACAAATGTTTGAATATCTGTAGTGCTAATAAAATTACTGTAAAAACAATTTTAACTAAACTTAGCCAAATGGGCGTTAAGCAATATTTGAAGGTCCATAACCATAATCGACGCATCATTATAATCCATAATTCACGAAACGATATTTATTGCTCATTAAAAACACATTTATTTCCATTGTAACCTTGCCACGTTATAAAAATGACTATACACTTACCTTTTTTTATTTTAATCGCAGTCACAAAAACAATTCCATAAATGTTTTTTCACAACACTGGCGCGATCGATTCGAATTTAGATGCGCGCGCGCCGCACGCTCACGTAGCACTGAACTTGAGCTGCGTCTCAGCTCGCTCGCCTTCAGCTCAGTCACGCAAATCGATTCTCTATTTACATAAGTTAGATTATACCTCCAAAGGTCATGACCATCGGGTAACCCGCTTGTGGAAGAATTTTCCATAATCTCCCGTTTGGTAGTTTACACCTGCGACTTCGCGTGGGTCTGATAAAAATATCTTTAAAATCTCACGACATATGAAACTAGTTATTAAGCTATTGTATAGATTTTATCGCGGGCTTTAAGCGCGGCGACCGAATCAAGAAATTCCGTAACGAAAAAACCTTACACATGATGACGTAATATAAGTGCGGCCAATACGCGTTAGAGCGGGACAGAACGCATACTGCGTATTCACTTCTCTCTGCCGAGATCGGTGCAGCCGGTGCGCGTTAGAGTGAGACAGACTATACAGGCGAGCCTGGTAGAGTGGTAGAATAAATTAATTTATCAAAGAAAAAAACGCGAATCAATATCAAAGAAAAAAGATATTGCATAAATAAATAATTATAATTGCATAAGTTGAAAAAAAAATATGCAATAGCTTTACCGCGGCAGTCCCAGGGTGCCACACGTTTTTTTGTTTTTATTTTATTTATGACTTGTGATGGCTAAGTATGTCCGTAGTGTCAATCTATTAGATTTGAATCTTGATTAGAATTCAATTTGCTTTCATTAGCGCCGTCTGACAATGCCGATTTTAATAACTATGAAGTCATTTATCTCACTTTTGATGTATTTTTTTCCATTACGTTGATAACGCAAATTGTACAAAAAATCTATAAACAGTCTTTCTTCTTCTTCAGGTGCCACTTTATTACTAAAGGTTGGCTGTTAAGGGCCTATATAGTCGCCAAACTCCAAAAAAGTACATTGTTTCTTTCCATTTTTCGTCATCGTTTCTTGAAGTAGAGCGAACGGTTAAAATATATGGTGGAGTTGAGTAGTTTATGTATCCATTTTGAAAGATCGATACACGATTCAAATAACTTCGCTCGATAGAAAAAAAATCCAAACATAGCCAACTTTTGACACTTTGAAATCATTTTATGACGAAAATGTATACAGAACATGATTTTGAAATCTACTCGATATATTTTATCGCAAGCCAAGTAATCCATTTCAGAAAAAAAATGATAAAATTACATTAATTTAATGTTTTGCATACCTAATTGTTATTACGGGCCGGCGCGCCTTAGTGCTCCAGTTCTACACTGCGCACCGCAGTCCACCCCGAGACACTGACACAGCAATTCGTGCTGCTAACAACTTGGATTGCCGGGTAACTTGCGCTTGTCCAAACCTCGGCGTATGTGATGCCGGTCCACCCCCGTAAGTTCCACAACCACGTTCTTCCTTCTACAGGCCCGTCTCTTGCCTTGAATATTGACCATCATTATAAGCTGCAATAAGTCGTATCAATCACAAAAGACAGTCTTTATTTCATTCATATTCTAGATCGGAATCGCTCTCCGTCTGGTGGACAGACGTGACTTAAAATTGTTATATGTTAATATCTTTAAATTTGTATTTACTATTTAAATTCTAAAATCTATTTATGGTATTGTATATTCATAGGAAGGCAACGCAATGTCGCAAGGTCATGGACATGCCCTGTTCATTATGTAAATAATAACGAAACGTATATGGAGTCAACTTTAAATCGAAAGAACTGGTCTTTGTCAGAAAGTACATTGATTATTTAGAAATAAATTTGATTTATATATTTAAATATATATTAAAATTGTTTTATATAGAATTAGGAGGGAGGAACCGTATCTACCTACACTGCAAATAATTTCATGGACTTTGTCATTGACATTCTTATTCATAAAAATTTAATCAGTCTAATTGGACCGTATCAACTTTATTACGTACTAATTTCTTTTCTGATTAGCGTAACACAATTTCACATTAAAAGACAAATGGATAAAACGACTGAATTAAATTTAGAAAATTAATAGTGAGAAAAAATATTTAATATCTGCGAGCATACGTCTAAAAGATACTTAAATTATAATTTTATGTTATACATATATAATTAGTCTTTTTTTCTGTTTATGTAAACAATAAATAAACAATGCCTACACTTTATTAATCTTGTGGTGGAGCCTGACATAATTTATTCTTAACTTTATTCTATTATACTTATTATATTATACTTCTTTATTATAACAAGACTTTTATAATGCTTTTCAGCAATCGTGGTCATGGTCTCTTCCTCTCTCTGTCTCTGCCGTTTATTTTTTTATTTTTACATTTTCAGTACAGAAACAACACATTGATTAAATACATAAAGTTATTACAAACTAAACAACATTTGTAAGCCTGAAGTTCAATTACAACATTTTAGTGGCATCTTCAGTGCTGGTTTAGTAAATGTTAGTTATTACGTATATTAAATTTAATGTCAAAATATAGAAGTTATTCAGGTTGCAAGTCTCCACCGCGAATAATGTTTATAAATTTATAAAAACTATTTTGAAAAATTTCAACAAGATAATAATACTTGCACATACTTGTGGGTATCATAATAGTAAGAGTTAGAGCTTAATACATGGATTTGTATTAATTTTAGACATAAATGTATTCGTGTTTAAACAATATTTGCGATGTAATTTATAATAACCGGTATATATATACTTGGTAAAGCGTTGTTAATTAGTTAGGCATATGAGAAAAAACAAAAGAAGACGACCGTTCGCCCACTAAATTATTAAAATTCAGAGGCTGACGCATTCATTTTTAATTCGATGATTTTTATTATATTGATGTCTACGCTGCCCACTTACGACAAATATATATATATTAATTGGAACTATCATTATATATATTCATTTCTACAGCAATTTGATTATCTTTCTAAAACGAAGGTTTTCTTGAATCTCTATCACGACCAATACGATTTGCTATATTAATAAATTAGTAATAACATAAGAAGCGCATCGGTTAAATACGTAGAATTCGGGTAAACTATACAAACAGTATGTAAAATCCACGCGTTCGAGTTAAAAATTCTTGTGAGTCGTTCGTTCTCTTAGTGGCGCTGAAGACACGTAAAAGTAATGTACAAGTGTGTTTAAATGTGTATTCCGTTTTTGACTTGTGTATAGTATAATTTTTTGAATATTGTATAGTACTCGTAAGTAGCTGTAGGAAGACCGTTAAGCAAATAAATAAATACATAAATAAGAGCCAGAATGAGCAGACGATGTTTCTGCCCTTTATACAAAAACGCTATAAAACATCCATCTTCTTCTTCAGCCGCACTTCACATTTCTGAAGGTCATGCTAGTGGCACCGCACAACTTCCTTCACTCTCCCCTGTGTTCGGTGAGCCCCGCCTGGGTGATGGTAAGACACATAATGGCCTTTACTTGATCGGTCCAGCGAGTAGGGAAACGGCCTCGAGGTCTGGTGCCCTACACTCTGCCAGTCACGATGAATTTTTCTAGGCTTTCTGCTTTCTGTCCAAACTAACTCAGGATGCGTTGGTAACAAAGTGTCAAAAGATATTTTACTTGTAACCTTCTTAGTATCGACACGTTTGTTTCCTTAGCTGTCCAGGGAATCCTTAGCATCCGCCTCCAACACCACATTTCCAGAGCATCGATTTTTCTCCTTTCAGATGTCCGTATTGTCCAGAACTCAGCGCTATAAAGGAAAATCGGAAATACCAGAGTCTCAACCAATTTCTTCTAAGTTTTCAAAGAAAACATCCATATATAAGGGAAAAACCTACACATTGGATATAATGTTAAAGGGCATATGCTTATATGGACACAACAACTAAGTAACCGCTAATATTTTATGTATATTTAAACAGCAAAAACAACCGTGTTAGTCACCAAAGGATGTGTTTAGCTTTTAGCGAAATAAAGATATAATTTTTTGTTAAATAATACATGAAAATATTACTCATTATAAACTTTTATGAAATTATGAAATCACTTTTAAAAAATTTATATTAAAAATTATTTGATGACAGACCACAGAAAATTATTGATTATAAATGATTAATTTTGTCATTTCGAAGGCCTTTTATTTAGGCGGCCAACACACATGTAATAATTTACATATTTAAAATTTATAATTTATATGTGAGACTAATAACATAATTTTAAATACTTTTTAAGTGTTATTTAGTTTATCTATTTTTGTGTTTTAACCTTTGTATTTTCTTAGCGCCATTTAAATGTGCCTTTTTCTCCTTCGAAGCAATACATTAGCGCATCTCCATCATCAAGGGACACACACTATTGTATATACTTTTATGAGTGTGTAACTATGCCATATTGTGAGATATTACTGACTTAGGAAACTTTAGGAAAAACACCTTTTGTATGGTAATTAAAGTTAACAATAATTTACCAAAACAATTAAAAGATCTTCCGACTAGAGTCTTTAAAAATCGACTTGGTGTATTACTTTTGGAAAACATGTATTATTCAATAAATGATTATTTACGTGAGACACTGTATATGATATAAGTTTAATAACGTATGATATGATATGTACGATACAAATAATGTATAAATCAGATCACATGACTAATAATGTAACATGTAAAATTCCTTTAAAGACAAATTTGGGCGCCATTGTGTGTGGCAGAATATGCGAACTTACGATTGTACTACCTTACACATTTTTGTACTATATTCTTGCAATAAATTATCATTATTATTATTTTTCGATACCGAATCCAGCGCAGCAGCTTAGATCATAAATTAAGCTGATCGCTGAAGCGCAACAGCAACAGCTAGCGCCAGTACCTACTCGGCACCTCCCAATAGCAAAAGCAAAAAAAAGAATTAAGTTCGGTGGCGGTTGTTGTATGCAAATCTTAAATAAAACTCTTTGTTTGAAGCTGGGTAACAACTCACTTTAATGGTTTAAAATATAAGATTATAACTAACACATAATTAGGGGTAGAAGGGGTTGCGACGCAAACAAAAACAAACTTGGCTTATCTAAGGGTTCATAAATCTAAATGACACTTATGTTATTAGACATTATCGGAAAGGGAATGTTAAAATACAATTTATAAGTGTGGTTAAAACTATAGCTCATATTGGCTTCAAGTGTTATGTTTGTTTACGCTTCTAATTAGTTACTCGTGAAACTCGTGTTTCTATGCAATTTCAATATCGTTTTCTCAATACCTGTAACTCAACATTGAAGTCAGAATCTTTTGGAACTCAGTGCACTGTTATAGTCCTTTGCTTCGAAATTACCGAATTAAGTGCGGTCTGGAGAGCAATTTATAAATACATCTTACGAAGTATTCATTCATTCATTAATATTTGCTTTTACACTATACTAACCTGTATGGAGGACCACAAAACCCCAATTAGGCTGATTTCTGAACAGGTACTTTGTGTCCTAATATGTTTTGTTATGAGAATGTGTTATTAAATTTATACAGATATATATTAAATTACCAAAAATTATTAAAAAATCAGAAAACTATATTTTTCAAGATATGAATTTTTTTATAGAACAGGGGGCAAACGGGCAGGAGGCGGCGGACATCTGATGTTAAGTGATAACATCAGATGTCCGCCGCCCATGGACACTCTAGAATGCGTTGCCGGCCTTTTAAGAATTGATACGCTTTTTCTTCGGAAATACTTCAGCGGGCAGCTGGTTGGTTGGTAATGTTGCTATGTTGCAACATATCATTGATATGTAGAAGAAACAGGGTCGGGGATAGGACACAGCCTTTTGGGACCCTAGCGTTCTCGGGTTTAAGATAGGAACATGCTCGACGACCTTGATGCTTCGACAGCGAGAAAGCTCCAATTGCATAATTTCTCAGGGACCCCAATTAATTAAAACTTCACTTTAGTGGAATTAAGAGTTAAAAAGAAATGCGTTTATTCAATTTAAGTACATTTAAAATGTGTTAAATTTGGGAACCCTTTTTAGTAAGTACACAGGTAGTGTTCCCAGCTCTTCAAACAAAAATTATTACAAATTCCTTAAAATATATATATATATAATTTAATCACGTCTTTTATTTTATTTTATTTACTTTTGTTTTTGATTTTTCAACTACTATCAACACGCCTGAGTGCATGTGTGAGTGTGTGGGAGCAAATGTGTAAGTGTGTGTGTCAAGCTTAACTCCACTCAGCGTGTTTTTTTTTATTTTAAGATTTCAGAATCTTATTCGGTACAAGAAAAACACGAAGGCAGTTGCAGTTTGAAGATAAAATTACATAATATTTATACTAAGCCTTGGTTTAAAAACTATTCGTTTTAAGTGTAAAACCCAAGTTTTTATTTTTCACCTTGAAAGGCATTTTAAAACTTACGTCTTAAGGTGTAATTTGTTACAACAGAAAATGATTCATAAAAATATTTCTTCATATAATGAAGGCTACTGAGCGGTTTTTACATCCTATAATATGTAATAGCTCTATTGAAATACTTATTTGTAACATACTATATTATGCCAAAGTACTCCCAAATGATAGGGTATTTATGCAATATATTAAAAAACAAAAATAAGGTGTTCATTACTTCCATCTTCGGGACCAGGATACCATCTAATTGGCTACGAAAAGTTATAAAACATACGCATTAATCTGTGGATAAAAAATAACCCGAGTGCACCCCATCGGAGATGACCATATGCTATGAGTGCGAGATTCCAAAATTATAGTCCTTACCTTAGATAAACCTTCTTTACCTTAGGGCATTCTTATTTCTTTTTCAAACATTCCAGTCGTAGCTCGGGATAACATTTCATCAGCGATCTACCATAACTACCCTTGGTAAAGAGTTAACTTTTCGTAACGGCCACAATAAATAGATACACAAGTGGCCTTGTTAAATCAACTTTCGTTCAAGATCTTAAAGGAGCCTCGTGGGTAAATTACGTGCATTTATTTCCCTGTCTTTGTTACAATTAAACGAACAACAACGCAAATCCTAACATTGTTATCACGAACCAATTAAAAACTTTGATCCAAGAAAAACAATCAAGTCAAAGAATGTTTTAAATACTTGGTTTGACAGCGCTGTTTTTGCAGCATTTTAATGAAATTATTCTATACTCGACCTTGTTTATTACAGTAACAGGGTGGTCCTGACAAAACAAGGCCTAGAAGCCGCGAGGAGAAACTGGTTACAGATGTATAGAAAAAATATTAATTTTCAAGGTGATAAAATATATGTACAAGAAGTAAAGTAACTATTGTATTACTGAAGAGTTCAATGCAAATGTTCATGCGTCATGTCTTAACTAATTATGACCTTGTATGCATATAAAATAAAAGCTTGAAGTAAAAAAATAGTAAGCTAGAGTTGTTTCTCAACGTTGTAAAAACAATTATTAATAAATAAAATTTAATTTCTGACATCACAGGGCTTTCCTAAATGATTTTAATCTAGAACTGAGTTTTAATCTGACGAACAATTAGTGTGATCAACAATTTACTTCCAATTTCGGTTTATTAATAATTTTTAACATTTATTTTTAACTTTGATAAAGATACACAGATGTGTATCTTTATCACAATCGCAATATTGATTCACCTGCCATCTGTTGGTCATAGTTTAAACTATAAAAAGTTTAACGTGCGAGTTCTGTTAACAAGCAGAAAACAGTACTAAACTACTTTAACAGAAGTATTACATATAGGCAACAGATGGCAGTTTAACAGAAATATGTATGTAAATGTGTTATGAATTCATCAAAGAGATTAAGACAATCAAAGAGGTTGTTGTGGAAGTTATATTAGGTATTTTAAACTAATATTTTACTTATAAATTTGCACTCTGCAAACGTAAAATAAAAACATATATTATTCCTACATGGTTTTTGTTTATTCCTCATGATTTACTAAGAATTATCGAGTACATTAGGCGATGGGGAATACAACCTCCTGATTTAAAGGGAAGGGAAGTGTACTAACAATTCTCATGTAGAAAGGTACCATAATAAATATCTACAAATTAAAGGTTTTTTCATAAAATCAATTAAAAAATTATGATAAAGCGAAACTTCGTCAATTGAGTATATACGTACATATACTTCGGTATAAAAACATTATGTCGCCCCAAGATATTTTTATTTAGATATTTTTTAAAAATCTAGCGACAATATGCTTGCCTAGATTAATGCAGTGTGCAATACATAATGACTTTAATTCGTTTAAATTCCCTTAAAAAGATTATTTCACCCAAATTATAAAGTACATATGTACGGAAGTGGCACGGACCTACTTATTAATGTCAAGTACCTTGCACGGCCGGCTCGCATCTTGCGAAAAATTATTATATAATTCTTACAGAAACACTCTATTCCGGTTTTGATAGCTTCGATGTTTTTATCTCGTTTTGTTATACTTTAATCATGTATGTACACAATTTACAGAAATAGCGAATTATTATTATTATTTATTGCCAGGTGTGGATATTTTTTAACCATGGGTATTAATTAATAGGAACAATACTTACATATTTTCAATTTTATATACAATAAATTAAAATATAATTAAATAATTTGTTAAATCTATTCAGACTCAAAGTTCGAGTTAACCGTGAAATTTACGCCTTAAGATAGACTTAAAATGTTCAGACAGTCCGAATAAACTATACGTTACTACTAAATCTATAAATTACACATTTGGGTAAATAAAAGAACATGTCTTTAGCATTTATCTATATAGTTTATAAATCAGATCGGGAGTGATTTAACATACTCGTATTAAAAAATAAACCAGTGGCGCTACAACGTTTTTAGGTCTGGACCTCAGATTTCTGTATCTGTTTCATAATCATTTGTTAATCTGATAGGCAAGCAGGTGATCAGCCTCCTGTGCCTGACACACACGTTGACTTTTCGGGTCTAAGGTAAGCCGGTTTCCTCACGATGTGTGTGATGAAAAACAAAACGTTTTAAAATATTGAGTACACGTGTCAAACTAAAAGCTAACAATAGAAATATTAAAATCAGGTTTTATTAGGAAAAATATTTTGCAATAAGTACCCAACATATGTACGTTATGTGACAGCTTCATATTTTATATAGTCATGAAATGATCATATCTATTCGTTAAAATTATTTTTAATGTTTTAGAATAGTAAGCAGTGGATTCTTGTTATATTCGTAAATCGCAATAAACACTTGCCTGAAGACAGTGAGGAAACCAGATTTAAAACTCAACATAAAAAGCTAATCACTGTCCTATAAAGGAAAATTTTTCTAAATTCAAAATTCATTTATTCATATAGGTAACACAATGTACACTTATGAACTTCAATAAAGAAATACATATGTTAAATGCTTCTAATTTTACATTTTCTGCCAGTTTTCAAATCAAGGGTGTAGAACGGAAGAGAAGAACTGGCAATAAACTCTCCGCCACTCTTTTAAATCGCCAAGATTTTGTTTAACACAATATGTTTTGTAAGCAGCTGCAACCATTACACCATGTTCCACATGACATCTTAAGTAATTAATAGTTAAATTATAATAAGAAAAATTAAAAACTAAGCATGGTTAAATAGGAGCACCCACTTCATAGTTCATACTCAATGGAACAACACGCAATATATGTATGTATGGGTTTCATCGAAAATATTTAATGGTAGAACTCCTATTGAATTGAACTGAAATTTGAAGAAAATAAATATTAAATTTCTCGAATATCAATTATGATTATCTTAAGTAATTATTATAATGGTTTTTTTTTTACGAATGGTATCTCTCAAGGTTGTTAGGTCTGCTTAAGAGAGAGAGCCTGCGTTTGACCGCAAGCGGGCAGTTTCAAATCAGATATCGTGTTGTCGTGTCGTGTTCCGAATTAAAATCTAACGCACGCATTTCATTGTTACCGTTGATATTGAAATTCTTATAAAAGTGTCATTAGTGATTTAATTTATATTTTAGTGCTGTTCCCAAGGAAGTGATTTTTTTATTGTCTGGTAAGTTATTGTAGTTTTATTTAGATTGTTTTTCTTTATATAAATTTGAAAGTATTTAAACTATTTCACATTTAAAAAGATCGATATTTGGAATAAATTTCCTTCATTAGCACCTAATCTAGTGAAAAAAATTCCGTTTACACATTGATTTATACTGAAAAACGAACCGTCTATATTGAAATTATGTAGATGAAATGTATAATAATATTTAGATGTTACGAAAAAGAGAGGTTAACTTTCATAATTATTGCAAGTTTCACTAAAACACGGGTACGTATGAATCACGAATTCAGAAAGTAGAGCCAAAATGAGAAAATCATTGTTCGTTACACTCTTTTAAACTATTGACTGTTTATTTCTAGGTCTGTTATCTTTGCTTTTCACCTCAGATATTAAAAAGGTATGTTAACATTACCAGGCGATCTCTGCAATTCAAATTATCGACACAAACTAAACTTTCAGTTTGTATGACATAGTTATTGGTCCACTATGTTTTACAAAGTTTAAGCTTGTCGTACAACAGTATGGAAAATATATTATTTACTCCTGAGAAACAGAGAAAGGTGGTCTATGAAAATATTATTCAAAGACTTCCACAGTTTATTATGATACATACCTTACCATTATTATTCATGTCATATGCCGTTCAAAACTTAAATATAAGCTGGCTAATAGGTATTCTATATTGAAATGTAGCGGTCTGTTTCGGTATCGCAGGGTCAAATATCCCAGAGGCTGTTTTATCTCTGCCTTTTAATAAATTTAAGAAATGTATTAAAGAAAAGCTGTGTAAAAAGGCTTACTATAGAGTTAACGATTAATGCTAGACAGGCTACTTCTAATTTATTTGCGATATTTTCTCTCGACCTACACCCTCTATCTTCTTTGCCGATGAGTAGGGAAGTCTACCAATTCAAATTCAATGACGTGGAATAAGTGATACCTGTATCTTATATTCCATAATAAACATATTTTATATTTTGAGTTTATTCATTACGAACATACAAGAAGACAATTTTGTCCCAATTACAATCACTGTTGATACGTATATTTCAATATTAAATATAAAAAATAATTGTTTATATACATAATTGTAAAAGTCGTAAATAAATTGGCTTTAATATTTCTTTATTTACTTATATATCTTCCTGTTACATTTAATTATCCAGGGAATTATCTCGACGCTACAAAAAATTCATTTGGCGTATATGTAAAACATTTAAATGTTTTTAAACATATTGCAGAACATCATAATATAAATACTATTTGTTCAATTTGTACGACAATTTTGCCGTTATTAGCGTTTGTTAGAATAGGTACATCGCAAACACTTAAATCTTTAACCGAAACTCTGCTTTGTCAATTTTCATAAGTTAAAGATAACATATTAGTTTAATTAACACTAGCAAATAAGCATTTCTCAGCGTCTTTTAAAGCTCAGATAGCAATCCTCTATAACTTTAAGTGTTATTGCGTTATCAATGAGAATAAACCAAGGATCCTTTCGACACCTTTGCAAGACTCAATGATAATCGACTACTCGTTTTGAATATATATCAGCGTGTTAAGGCCCGAATAGGAGACAAGGTCAATTTCTTTACATGTTGGTTTATTGACCTATGTATGAGACGTTGATAGAATTCAATTGATAGAAATAATTAATCTAAAATTACATACAAGCAAGAAATATATAAATACAGTCGAGTTTGATATATATTTTTAGGTCTTGGCCTCAGATTTCAGAATCTGTTTCATGATAATTTGTCAATCTAATAGGCTAGTAGGTGATCAGGCTCCTGTGCCTGACACACGGCGTGTGTTGCTGGTTTCCTCACGATGCTTTTCTTCACCCTTCGAGAGAAAGTTAAATGCGCACATAGAATGAAAGTCCCTTGGTACACATCCAGGATCAGGGATGAGAGTCGCACGCTGAAGCCACTAGGCCAACTGCTCAATTTTATTTTGATAAAAATTGAGTAGTTCTGAATGGATTTTAATAAAAATTCGCGTAAACCAAAGACAATGGCACAAACAGTAGCAATTAATTTCTAGGTTACAACAATTATTTATGCGCGGACTTAGTATTAAAAAGCGTCGTGTTTGCGGTGTTTCAAAGATTAGCAAATGATTAAAACCTGAGCAGGTTATGAATGAAATATAACCTCAAAAATACAATGTTTACAATTCGTCAAATAGTACTATCACGAATAAAATATAGTATATCCCAGTAGTTAAGGCATAAAACTGCACGCATTTATATCTCCACATTAAACCGTTCAAGTTCAACCCTCAAGACTTTCCGCTATGTACATATGACTACGATCTGTCTTATAAGCTAAGACGCCAGAAGTGAGGACTATACCGTACCTATCCTTACCTGTAATTCCCCAACTCATACAGTGTCCTGGGGTCAAACCCATATACTCGCTTTTAGATAAGACATTCAAGTATTAATGAAACAATCTTGTTAATGGTTATAATCGAATGAGTAGCCGTCATGATCCTTGTGGTTTAAGAAGAAAGTTTGTCACATAAATTATTAAGAATGTTGTGTATTGGAGGCAGAAGTCTAGTCAAGTGGCTTTGTGTATTTATATAGCCTAGGAAGTATTTTTATTCAGGCCTGGAATATAAAAAAAAGAATGATATTAACAAGGAAATAAAGATTATAATTGTACAAAATGTATTATAAGGTTTATTCTATAATTATGTTATCAGTTTCTTAATTTTCCTCCATTAAAATTTATCACAGAAAAAAAGTAAGTTTATTAAACTGCGAATGACGTCATCGTTTTATATATACGAATATCAAATTTCACATTTCATGCGGTTCTTAGTTTTAACTGCTGAAAGAATGACTGAATTGTATCTGGGTGTCAAAAAATACTTTAATAAATTTAACGTCGCTCAAGATTCCTATCGCATTTAGAAACCTGGCTCAAAACCTAAATTAGTTTTCGGAGCTGTCAAAACTCCTTGGATTTTATTCTATATTACATATTTTTATTTTTTAGCATTCTGATAAACAAGCTAGGTCCGGATATCTATAGTTGCTGACCTCACACTTTGAAATCAATTTTCCTTAAATTTTATAATTAAATTTTGTTTATCTCTTTCTTATTTTCTTGTACCAATGTATCAGTGTGCCGAGCGTTGGCAAGCATTTGTATAAATAAATAAGTATATCAAAGACAAGAGACACTTCCATCAGCTGTCAAATGATTTAATTATCTATAGTAGGTACCTAGCTATAATTTTATGTAAATAGCATTGCTCTCAAGTTTGTTTTAATTTTTTTGACATTGACATATTTAACACACAAGTTGAAAGTTAAATAAACATGTTTACGACATAAGACCTCGGATACAAATAATTAAAAATTTGAAGCTTTTCTTAAGCTTATAAGCTGTTATATATATATATGTATATATATATATATATATATTAACATTAAAGTCTCGACTACAATATCTTTTTTTGTATTTAACATGAAAAACCAATAAAAATAAAATTGTTATGTCGCAATAAATTTTGTATTAGTACAAAATTTATTCGATATTCGAAGAAATATCATCTGATTTCAATATTTTAAAAATTATTTATAGTGCTAATCGAAACCGGCAATTTTGAACACTTAAATTACTAATATGAAGCTATACACATAATATGTTAAATAAGTATGAGATACAAAATAAGGAAAAGCCTTTTGTATTGCACTTGTGATTTTCCTAGTAATTTTTTTATTATAAGTGTATAAAATTTCATGAATAAATGATCTATTTATTAATATGACGCAGTATTTTTTACCATGATAATCTCTACAATAATATTGAGGCCACGAAAATGACGTAATTATAACAATATGGAAAACAATGTCGAAGCCTCGTGAAGTGATTGTATTATTATTATGATATGTATTTTGTTCAAGGAGGAATACATTGTTTAATTAATGTCGAGAAATCCCTTCCCAATTATTAATTTAGTAAACTACATGATTTAACGAGACGGACACGAAGGTCCTGTCTTCAAAGAAAAAATATCTGTCTCGAATCGGATGAAGTTCATTGACATCTCTTGAAACTGAATGTTTTATATACAATCCTAAGACTATTAAGTATTTACGTTGCCGCTTCAAAGAAGAACTAAGAAGAAAGAACTGTAAAACCTCCATAAGACACCAATCGTCAAAAGCTTTATTGATTATTTGTACTGGTGAATGCTTCTTAAATCTGTTAATTAATGGTTGAGAGATATTTAAATAGTTTGTAGATTGTTAATTATTTTAGTATTTTCTTAAACGCCTAGTAATTGCTATGAAGTCTTTACAATGTTTTATCTCTCAATAGGTATTAAAGATTGTGAATAATGTTGTCTGGTACACTTGTCTGGAATCTTATTGGATACTAGCTGACCCGGCAAACGTTGTTTTGCCAAGTATATTATTTCTAGGAAACATTTTTTTAGCTCAATAAAAATAACTATCTACTATAATAAAAAATAGGACTTGATCGTAGAGGGGTGAAAATAAGAGGTTGTATGTATTTTTGTATGCTGTATCATAAAAAAATTAAAAACAAAAAAAATTGTCTAAAAAATATTTTTTTTTTGGGTCGGCCACCCCTTCTCTTTTAGGGGTTTGAAAGATAGTAGCCAATGTTCAATGGATGAATATGCATAAAAAAATTCATAAGAATCGGTCGAGCCGTTTCGGAGGAGTATGGGAACGAACATTGTGATACGAGAATTTCATATAGAGATTGTGATTGCCATAGGTCACGGTCGGCTTTCCGAAGGCCGTTTGTTTTATTTTCCTTGATCTGCATTAATCTGTTTCGTGATCGCGACTCCGCATACGTGGCAATGTTTACCTACCTTTAATACCCAGAGGAATTAAAGGAATTGCCGTCTTGCTTTACCTGTTTAATTAATTAATTGCCTCACAATTTTTCCTGTTTTCAGCGACTATAAATGTTTCCGAAAAGCAGCTTTTGTATGAGACATTTTTATACTAAAGTTTTTATTTTTATCAGTATCATGAGAGGAGGAAAAAGCATGTAAATTTGTAGTTTTGGTGTAGGTTATATGTTTGTAATGTAATAAGTAATAGTAATCATTCAATGGACTATCAAAAACGTAATATTTTTTTAATATATTTTATTTAATCAAAGTTATCGAAAACAATTCTATAAACAAGTTTTCGAGAAAGATATTCAAATGTCAAGTCTTGCAGCTGGGTTGCTTATTAATTCAAGTTATGCAGTATTCAATTAGAAGAGTCGGTTAATTTTTAATAATATATAAACTGCAAATGAATTTTACGATCAAATTAAAGTTCTTTTTTTATACCAGAATTTGCAGGGTCTTATATCACCCTTGATGTTAACTGGCATAATCTTCAATTCGCAGTAGGAAATTATATGAGATTACAAAAAGTTGCATTAGGAGTTACATTATAATATAACATTAATTCTAGAAAATGGCTTTTCCGCGTACAGACATCCTTCCGCTTGGGTAACAATGTTATTAATGACATACGATAAAAGGAGTGAAAATATTTATATAAATATTATGGAAAACTCACAACCTCTCTGAAGTTAGGAAAGATTACCTGTTTTTTATTTTCATATCCGAGGGGGAAAAGAGACTTGGTGAGCAATACCCACTGAAACCACCTGGAGTAGTTCCTACAATGCCGCGTTACAGAGCCTCCGGGGTCGCTCTCGTATTCCACCGGGACCTCAACGGCGTGTTACACTCTAAGCCTCTCTTGCAGAATACACATAGGAGGAGATGGGCATATCTTCTCCTATTAACTCCGCGTCTTCTAACATAAGAATTCATCCTAAAGCGCGATCGTCTCATGAGAGTTTACCTACCCAGCTCTGTAAGCGACGTTTTGGTTTAATCTAAACGTATACCTAATAATTCATCCACAGATTAATGTCCTAAATTAAAAATAATTCAATCGCGCTACAACCTTCAGTGGGCTTTACTTCCGTATGTTTCATTGGACATTTATTTATAGCAAAGTGGGTGATCAGCTTTCTGTGCTAACACATAGTCGTATAAAATACGCCGGTTTCGTCACAATGTGTCTTTACTGTATGAGCAAGCAAGGGCGGATCCAGCTTTGGTGCCAGGAGGGGGTCACATAGTCGTGGTCAAGTCAAGAACTTATAATTTAATTTTGATAACAATAGATACAAGTAAAAAGTAGATATTTTATTAATGTACGTAAGTATTGCACTTAAAAATATTTATTCTTTATTGTACTCTTGAAAAACTTAACACATAATATTGTGTACATACAGGTTGGTCCAACTAGTGACGTCAATAATTTTTTTTAGATTCCTCACACCTAGGGGCATACGAAAATACCCCATGTAAGTATGTTCCGCGATTTTTTGTAGTTTTCGAGTTACATTTTTTTTTGTGATTTTTAATGTTTTCTGCCAGCGAGGTTTGAAAAATTCCTATATTTTTTTGTTGTAGGTATTTTGCAGTTTTTTTTTCTGTGAAATGATTGTCTTAAATGTTGTTTAAATAAAAAAATATATCAGCTTCCTAAAATTAGTTAAAGCTACTCAAAAAAGGTTTTAAAGTTAGAAGTTTAGTTTTTAGCTGGATTTGTCCAAACATTCAACTTCAATTTAATAATACAAAAAGAAGTTTCCATAGCTTCTGGCTAAATTTAGAAACTCCGCAGGGTTCTAAGCTACCAAAACCATAGAAAAAAAATGGTACTTAATTGGTATTTTTTTGTTGTAATCGGCCTTTAAGGTGGATAGGCTAAAAATCATTGTAGCATTAAAAATGTTTTTTTTTTCGACTTTTATTTTTCTTATGGCAAATGAAACTTTACTATCTATTTTTACAGTTTTAATGCTTCAATGATTTTTATCCTATCCACCAAAAAAAATCCACCGATTACAACAAAAAAATACCAATTAAGTACCATTTTTTTCTCTATGATTCTGGTAGCTTAGAACCCTGTGGAGTTTTTAAACTTATCCAGAAGCTATGGAAACTTCTTTTTGTATTTTTAAATTGAAGTCGAATGTTTGGGCAAATCCAGCTAAAGACTTAACTACTAACTTTAAAACCTTTTTTGAGTAGCTTTAACTAATTTAAAGAAGCTGGGATTTTTTTTACTTGAACATCATTTAAGGCAATCATTTAACAGAAAAAAAAAAGCAAAATACCTACAACATAAAAAGATATGAATTTTTGAAACCTCGCTGGCAGAAAACATTAAAAAAACACAAAAAAATGTATAACTCGAAAACTACAAAAAATCGCGGAACATACATGGGGTATTTTCGTATACCCCCAGATGTGAGGAATCTAAAAAAAAATATTGACGTCACTAGTTGGACCAACCTGTATACACATTCTCTTGAAGACATCCAGAGACACACTATTCACCTTTTTTTTTTAAAGTGGAATCTCGCTGTTGGCCTTTAGGGCCTTTAAAGCTCAGCTCGAGCTGTTTTGGCGAGCTTAGCTGTACCTGACTATCACGTACGGAATGAGGCAGCCTATTTATATTACATAACCGTGGTGAATGATTTGTCATAACAGCTAGAGGTATGTCGAGGGGTATTACGTTAAACTTCGCAAAAGTGAAGAGATGGTACGACAAGGGATTTCATCAAACAAAATAGAAACAGACAAAATACATATATTTTAATAACTAAATCAATTTTTCTTTAACGTGTTTTCCCGAAACGCGTTATTACGTCATTTACGTCAACGGTTACGTTTTCATGAACGTGGAGAAGTGCCAGTCCGGTTAGGCGATCTTCAACCATTGAAGATCTTAGCGACGATTTAATTATGCGCAACGTAGAGAAAGACCTTTCTGCTGTCGCTTCGCTGACAGGGTCCAATTTTCATATATTAGGATACATATTGATGCTACAATTTAAAATAAGACTATGTTATGATATGTTGAAGTTTAGTCGTTCCGATTCCGATTGAGGTAAGGTCTAGCTAGACGTTTCATAGCGACAAGCGCGCGCAAGTGTGGCGCGGAAAATTCAAATTTTCGATGCGTTCATTCCCAAACGTTTGCCATCATACAAAGTTATTATATTAAATTAATTAAATATTGAAGGTATGTAGTTACATATAATCTGTATGGTGACAAATTTATATATAAAATCATTATGTTCAATTAGTGGTCCACCTAAGTCCTGCTCAGGGGGGGTTCATGACCCCCATGACCCCCCCCCTGGATCCGCCGTTGTGAGCAAGTGTTGAGCTTAAAGGAATGCGAAAGGTTTTGAAATTGTATAAGCATTGTTTTATTACTTATAGATATATTTTATAAAACAGACGCAACCTTAAACACGCAGTGAGAAAACATTTGTTAACACTAAAAAACGTTGAATGCCTAGTTCTTAGTACAAACTCGTAAAGTCACGACTGTGAGCTTAACAATTATTATTAGCTATCCAAACAATTGAAGGTTCGTTAGAAGTATTTATTACTTACCTAATAAATAATAATCACTGGTAATAAATGTGTATTTGATGTCAAGGGTTGTAAGGAATTGTGTAGTTCAAATCAAATTCACATTTATTTAATTTATTTATGATCGGTAAACCTCAGCCTTCCGTACATTTTTATACCTGAAGTTATGACTTATGGCGGATTATAGATTTTACTTTTTTAAATTAAGTACACATTAAAAGACTTCACTTTAATTCTTTTTCAAAAAATTGCCCCCACAAGTACAGTCCTTAAAAGTTAAAACATTGCTTCGTCAAAAAAGACGGAATTGGATACTGGAACTAGGTTTGGCTTGGTAGTCTCATTATAACGAGTGTGGCATTTAAGAGTGTGAGAGTGCGTTTAAACAGCGATCTGTTCAAAATTTCAATTGAATTGAATTTGCCGTTATAAATGTCATATAAGAGTGATAAGTATATAATTGTACGCCGAGACTTAAGAGTCTAATGTTTTTTAAATTTTATGTATATATATTTTATCAATACTGGCTACATCTTAGATACTCGTAACAAAATTAAGGTGTTTAAATTTTGTTTGTGTTTTCTCAATACTATCAATGTAGGTATTATAATTGCGATTCCAAACTGGATATCAGTACACATTTTTACAATCGTAACCCTAAAACTCTTTACTAACTCGTAAGGCAAAACCAAGATTTTTGGGTTTTACTTTTTAGTTAACATTATCGTGGTGAGTAGAGAAAGTTAATTTCCTGTCGAGAAAAGGTCATGTATGTTATTTAATAATTTCGTTATTCAGTATATAGCGGTATTGTACCTTTTCCGGCTATGGGAAAATGTCACAAGAGTACATTTATTGACATTGACACTTATACTGTCTTCCCGCAGTTTCAGACTGTCTGTAAACTTGACTTTTATGTATAATTTTTGTATCGTCTGCATACATTAATTAGCGTTAGTATTTTTTTCAGAAATATCGTTATAGTAGGATATATATAAAATAGAAGAGGGCCAAGAAGACTCCCTTGTGAAACGCCAGATGGACCCTTTATAAAATCATATCGATACCCACCCTGAGTAGCTGCTTGACAACGATTTGTTATGTACGATTCTCCCCAAAAGGTCTCCGTTTATCGCAATAAACGATTCTAGTTTCGATTTCTAGATTGCGAATCAGTATTGCCTAGTCAACTCTGTCGAATTCTTTTTAAAGTCAGTGTCAATCGCATTGATGTGCTTGTTGTCACCCGTGGCTTTTAGTACTATCAAAAGACTCAGGTTTGCTGTAGTAGTTATAAAACCATGTTTTTCCAATGACATGGACAGTATTCTAAATATATCTGGGTACACAACTTACTGAACACTTTAGTTAAAACGTTTAGTATTGAGATTGGGCTATAGTTTTCAATAGGGCCTCTATTATATACTGGTACTATATGAGCCAGTTTGCATTCCTTCAATTATGAAGGTATGATAGATTTACTGAAGATCATAGAAATGGGAGCTTAATTATCAGTACAGCGTTTTAGGAAGATGGTATTATTTCATCTCCACCAGGGCCTTTATTTATATTAAAGAATGCAAAATTTATTTACATAGTTAGGATTGATATAAATAGTATTTAAATTGTCAGAAGTATTGAGGGACAAGGTTGGTAAAGAATCATTATCTTTGCTGGACATCATTTTTTAATGATTATTAATTATTACTTGAACAATAAACACTTGTCTAATTATGTCAAAAAGTATTGGATTTATGAAATCAGTTAATCGCTATATATCGGCTGTGATTTTCCGCCGTATTATATATATCATTGCCGTATTATGTCTTCCGAGGAGTTGTTCGGATTAATACCTGCAGCTGAGTTTCATCATCGGACGTCGAGGCTGAATACGGAATTGTACCCGTATCACCTCGATACGGGTACAATTCCGTCGTTCCACAACTGAGCGTTTTTTAAGGCAGTTTTTGCCACGCACCACGACTATGTGGACCCAGCTGCCCACTGAAGTATTTTCGAACCGATTGACTTAGGGTCCTTCAAGAAAAGAGTACCAATTCCGAAAAGGCCGGCAATGCACTTTAGAGCCCTCTGTCATTGAGTGTCCATGGGCGGCAGTATCACTTAACATTGTGAAAAATCAAATATTAACTTAATATCTAACTTTAATTATTGCGCCTAATAAATCATGAAACATTTTTCATACTAATAGACGTATTTTACGATGACACTTATTCTGTCCGTTAATTATGCTCATGGTGTACGTAGAGTTGGAATTAGTTGTAGTCGCCTCTGTACATTATGGTCAAATGGTGAAATATTAAAAATTCTTACGCAACGACGCAAAACTTTATGCTTATAAAAAATGTATTTTCTTATTCATCGCATACATGTTTTATGATATAACCTGGAAATTGGAACGCCCAGTAGCTGACATAATGTTCCCAAGCCGCTCAATAGATCTGTTTTATCTCACAATAGATTGTAAAACAGTTAAATTACTATTGCATCGATGCATTGCCTACTATGCAGTAGGGCTGGCAACACATAAATTAAGATGATTTTTTACTAACAAAAAACTTACCTTATTATAACAGCTTAAACTATTCCAGCCTCTATCTATACATTTGAAACTTTTTAAAAGAGTGTAAAAATGAATAATAAAATGATCAATTTATATAGAGTGTGCATTGCAGCGCTAAGCGTATAAATGTTAATCAGGAAGTCGTTGATTACAAACACAGCGGTGCACTAATGTATTTTGTATTCTATGTGTGTGTGTGCCCTTATTCAAATTCGTATTTCAAGTCACAATCATGTCTTGACCGCTATCAAATATGCTAAACTTTATACTGAAAAAATGTTGCCGGCTGGCCCGTATCCGCTCCTACCCTTGCCCTTCTCGCAAGTGCGAACATGGATTCGCCAGAGATCTGAGAAACTCCAGCACCAACGTTGGTCATCAAGTGTGGACTGCAGGCAATCCAAAATGGTTCTGCCAGTGGCTAACACAAAAATGACTAAACAACTTTTAAATCTAACCAGAAATAACCTCAAAATAATGATAGGGACAATCACGGGCCATTGCCTCCTTAATAAACACCTTTATGTCCTAGGCGCGACAGACAGCCCCATGTGCAGAGGCTGTTTCAACGCTGACGAAACAGTCACCCACGTAGTCCTGGAATGCGAGGCTGTGGCTAAACAACGTGCAGAAATCCTCGGAACAGTGAGGTCGCTCCGTGAAGCCTGCGAAGTGCCCAGGAAGCTTCTGTGCTTTTGGAAGGAGTTAGGCTGGCTTAGGTAGCCAGGGCTCACGTACAACGGACCTAGTGAGCGTCTAAGTGCGGAAAACGAGTCCCTAAACCATACCATACCATACCATACTGAAAAAATGGTTTGACAGCCCTCGGAACTAGATTTAAGTTAAGCAAGAATTCGCAATTAATAGTTCCTTATACGGTGACGTTAAACATAATGAGGTATCGGCATGTCTTAGATCCACAAATTAACAGGATGTGTCAGGCACATAAGGCTGATTACTTGCTTATACAAAAATAATTAAGAAACAAAACCAATTCGACTTAGGGTCCTTCACGAAAAGAGCATTCCAATTCTTAAAAGGCCGGCAACGCACTCGCGAGCCTTCTGGCATTGAGAGTGTCCATGGGTGGCGGGGCGGTATCACAGGCCTATATATTTTTGTAGTGACATACAATGCATTTATGAAATGGTTTAAGTTAGTTAGTGAAGTCTCTTATTTTCATATTCATTCCTTTTGCACATTTTTTCCAGCTTTGTGTGAAAGAAAGTGACAACCCTACATAGAATGGCGATTGTCTCTCGCTACGACCTAGATTTATAAACTAACGTGACGAAAAATTGTTGTTTGAATAAAATAATAGGAATTAAAACGTTGCTGATATTTGTGTTTTGTAATTTGATAGCGAACAAACGTAATGGCTGATAAAATTACACTTATATAGGTTTTTAAGTTTTAGCCTTGAAGGTAACCATATTCTAATGCAGCATTTCTAGAAATTTCCATGGATTCCAAAATAATAAAGATTTGATGAGATATTTATTGTATACTAGCGGACCCCACAGACGTAGTCCTGCATGATATTTAAAGCGATTTATTTGGATATTAAACAAAGTATAAAAGTACCGTCTGCAGCGCCATCTGCCGGGCTGATTTGTGAAGCTAACCATCCAGGGCTCCACCCAAACGCTTACAAAAAGAAACATTCAAATCGGTCCATCCGTTTAAGAGGAGTTCTATGATATATATGTAAGCTATCCTATCTTTTAAGTCAGATAAACTCCACACGGTGTGCAAATTTGATTAAAATCGGTTAAGTAGTTTAGGAGTCTATAGCGGACAAATAGCGTGACGCGTAATTTATATATATTGTATATATACAATTCAAAATAATAGTGCATCTCTTCTTTAGACAAATATCAGAAAAATCATCAGAGCAAGCATATCGGCACAGAAATTTCTTCAGAACTTTCCAAGTATAAATATTAAACTTGATATTTTAACTGTGGTTTGATAACCCTGTATGGTGTAAACTAAGACACCGTTAGTTTGCGAATTGAGGTCAACGTACTTTGTTTTATGAGCCAGGTAATTCCTTGGATTACTTGTTTAAAACTGAAATCTCTCTTCATCTTTACCAGGTACTAATTGTACGATCTTAATTTGTTAATAAAAAAATATTTTCTGTAAATAACGATGGTAAAAGTAGCGTATACGACGTAAAAAGACGAAATTCCTATCATATATCTCCATCAAACATCTTTAAATAATCCCTCAAGTTTATATCTGCGACACTTTTTTTTTTATAAAACCATTATTGTTCCGCACAGACTATTAACAATTATAGAACTATATATATAAACAAGGTATAAAAAGAAACAACAATGAATGTTGAAGAAATAACATCGAGGCGCTTCTACCCATCGGGCCTTGGCCTGGCCGAGCAAGAACCTCCAACCAAAATAAATAACAAATAATTAACAAACACAAACATAAATTCAATTGTCAGACACAAACCACGCAGCACGTCTCTTATTAATGCCGACTGTGTCCGGCCGCCGATTTCAGTTTTGTTACCATTATCGTTTCGTATCGTTATATCACTTTAAACTTTTATTTATTTATTTATTTATTAACACTTCGTTGCATTACAATATAAAAATGGAACATAATTAAATGTTAAGGAGGGCAACTGGCGGCCTTATCGCTTTCGACCGATCGCTTCCAGGCAACCACTGTGAGAAAAGAATAGATAAGGTAGGCAAGGAGTGCTAAAATACATATTGCATGATTAAGAAAAAGAACTAAACAGGAACAAAAAACAAACTAAACTAATAAAGGATACATAAAAAGTAAAAAGTGCACATGAATCATGATAATTCAAGATCAGTCTCACTTCAGTTAGTAGTTAGTACGAAAGTTAGGAACACGATGTGGACAGGTATTGTTTGTACAGAAGAAATTTTAAGGATAATATCATATAATATATAGATAAATATGATATAATATAATCGTGGACTGATGTAAGGTTTACAATAGAGAATTTTATATAATTTACATTTAAAAGAACCTTGTTGAAAATCTGGCTGCGTCGTATTGTAAAGGTACTCGTTAACATACCTCAAACTAACCTCTTAAACCCAAACGACATATACCAGGCTGATCACCGACTTGTCTATAAAATGGTTAAAGAAACAGAAGAAATCTGAGTCCATAACCCTATTAGCGTTACCGTAACTGAACTATTATTTTGATAAATCGGCGCTTCGAGTGCATTTCAACAAATGTCAGACATAGTATTGTCTTTGATTGACATAACTTTTACACATTTAAAAAAAACTTTTTTGACCGGATTGAAGTTATGTATTATTATACGGTACGGATACCACGGTACCACGGTATCAATCACCGTGACCACGCACGCAAAACGTCGGATAAATTTAAAATTATGTATGTTAAATAGTTGTAAATTTATAATAATACATAACTTCAATCCGGTCAAAAAAGTTTTTTATTTAAATGTCAGACAGCCACGTCCGGTTTTTTTTTTAATATTGACAAATAACAACCTTTATTGAATACCTAATATTGAAACTGATGGGCCTAAAAAACAAAAGTTAAAACGAGTTGGTTGGCTGAATAATATACGGGAACAGATAAGATTTCCGCGCTACTGGAAGGTGTTAGCAAGTTCTAGATTTTATACATTTATTGGAGCTTCGCCATTAATTTAATGCGCCTAACGGTTATCAGGCACTAATAAACACATTAAGCATATTCTTGATGTAATCCGGAAACGTATTAATGTTCGTAATTGCTAGTTAACTTTTAATGAGCTTTTATTACTTGATTTTTGAACTTTAATTAAGGATCTCATGCACTGTGGAAAACTTGAATTATTTTTTATGTTTTTGTCAGTTATTTACAATAAAGGAAATAACTTTAGTTATCTGATTGACACGTAATTTAAACAAAATGGTCTATGTTGATTTTCATTTGATTACGCCTGAAATATCCAGAGTTATTTTTGCGCACACAGCCGTTTTTCGTTTAAACATCCTACGACAACATAAATGGTAGATTTATAAAACTAAGTAGTATTTCAAAATGATAACTGCAAACACCAATACATAGCTCATAAACATACTATGTTACGACTTATTACATAATGATATTGACAGACAGTAATCATCTCTTACTTAAGTTTACGTGTCTAAAGAGAATGGTACACCTTCGACGGTTTTTTTTATTGCCTCTAGGAAAAGGCTCACCTGATGTTAAGTAATACCGCCACCCATAGACTCATCTTCAGGCTCGCGTTGCCGGCGTTTTAAGAATTGGTATTCTCTTTTTTTGAAGGAAAGACGTACGTTTGATGAGTACTAAAACATCGTGAATCGTGATACCAATACACTTGCCAATACTCATAAAACTAAAGGACAGATTTAAACACTTTTTCAGTGGTAGACAAGAGTGAATAAAGAAAAAATGGTTAAATATACAGGGTAGTCAAATAGTCGTAGATCAAACGCAAATATAGATAGATATATAGATAGCAAAAGATAATACATATTAAGTTATACGATATATTTTTTTTCAAATAACTCAATAAACAACTATAAATAGTATGTCTAACGCAAGAACTCATCAGTACCAATCTAGTGGATATTATGAAAAAGATACAGAATGTAGATTTTTTCGAATTTTAATAAGAATTAGTAAAAAAAACTCAATTTTCTTATAAAACGCAAAATAAATTATAACTCTGCAGGGGTTGAGCTTAGAGACCTCCCGTAGAACAATTTTTTTGCAGCTGATGACCCTCATCTATCCCCTATTTGCATTTGATCCACGAATTTATGGCCAGCCTGTATATTTGAAGATTTAAAGAAATAATTATGAGAATACTTTGCCAAAAACATTACCTTTTTAATCCAGCTTGATTCCAGCGTCCGCAAGCTCCCATTCCCCGCTTGCTCTCGCATCTAATTTGTTTTGTCGCCGATAAGCGACCTATATGTGAAGCGTTGTTGTACTGTCATTTAAAATGAACTTAGAAAATATTATTTTCATTTGCACTCCTCATAATATTTTCGTTTGCTGTATGTGCTGTAAGTAAATAAGCATCCACGTGAACAAAGTGGCGGGAGTCACTCACTGACTTAAGTCTAGTTTTAAAAGCTGTCTATTTTTATTTTTTTTCCATAAATGTATACCCAACTATACACATTAGTGCATGAGCAACGGTGTGCCTTAACATCACATGATTGTCTCTGAATCGTAATAAAAGTCTAGAATTTTCTATTAACCACATTTCATTTCAGACAAGTGCATTTAAGAAATAATTAATAATATTTTCATCACCAAACTAAATCCAGATGTTAGAATTGTTTCTTCTTAATAATTTTGGCAATTATACAAAGACTTAATTAAACGGCATTTAAAAACCTATGTACTTATTTTCCTGTGTTAAAATGTTATTTTACGCATGAGCCAACCCGCAGTTACACTACTTGTGATAAAAATCTCATATTTACTAGAGCGTTGTTAATATGTACGTTAAACAGAAATAAAATAACTGTACTAACATATACTTTTATATGGAGTATACCGAGGTCTTCGTTTCAACCGAAAAATAATTGTCGAAGGCATAGAGACATCTCATACTACTCTTAATAAAACGAGTGTGGACGTAAGTCACCAGGACTTGTAAATAAATTTATTTATTTATAAGTAATTGTACAGCATACATATTATTATGAACAAAACACTTAGACAATATACAAAGCCAAAACAGATTATATAGATAAACTATAGGTATATATGGAACGGAAAACGTAAGAACTACATTAATACACAAAAAAATAAAGAAATTTAACATTAAACAAACGACAATCAATATTTAATATTTCAAAGATTGTAAATGCTGGACAAAGCCAAAGTATTCCCACCTCTTTAAATATTTCCTCACATACTCTTTGGTGAGGAGAAAATATCCATCCAATATTTTTTTTAATTTTCACAGATCTCATATAATATTGGTCTACACTTGCTAATCACCGCTTGTAAATTGTAAATGAAATGAAAGTTATCATGAATAATCAACGACCATAAGACTGAAATTCTAAGCTATGTACTACTATATCTACTTCATCTAAGTAATCTTGATTCCTTATTCTGAGTACATTAATATTATACGACATTTTCTTAATAGAAGAGAACTCAATTAGTTGCACATTAAAATTTAAGCACTATTTGTTGATAAGTTTTATACTTCAACTGATTCTATTTCTGCCGAATAAAAAAAAATTTGATTGTTAAAAACTGCCATTCATGCTCCTTTTTACCACAAATTAGCTGTCTAAATAGATATTTATGTAATTCTTGTAATATAGACGTAGACTTAAGTTCTCATGGATTCCAATAAGTCCGCGATGGCCGTATTCACTCTTTATAAATTTGGTCCCAAAATGACGCACCACTGAGAGGTCTTAGAATGTCGACTGTGACGTAATGAGGCTAGTTCAGTGTTCCGGTGACCTACGTAATTATTGCGCAGCCGTTCCACTAGCCTAAGTGATCATCTGGCGACATGATTGAAATATATCGTAATTAATTTTGTCAAACATATTTTTACTATTTAGCACTGTATTCAAATTGAACAAACTAGCTCAAACTGATGTTAGTGTAAGTATAAATATTCTAAACTTTAAAGTCTATTCTACGTCTAGAAGGATCCTGACAATCACTGCATACAGGCGTGCAGAAAGAGTATGAAAGCATTAACAATATCAATTAAACTATAAACGGTAAGAGAGAAGCAATTTACGACGGAGTTGACGACTCGCCTAACCTCCGGGGTATTGCTAATCTCGTAATCAAATAGTTGGTCACCCTCCTGTGCCTACCGAACTTTGTCGTAAATCATACCAGTTATCCACTAAACGAAGGCTCCCGGATATTGACATTACATATGAAGTCAGCAGAAACAGCCTTGGCCCTCTTTATACATGAAATAATGACGATAGTTTAATAACCTTTACAACAATCTCTTAGATAATATAAATCTACATAATAAACATGCATGTCCGTAGTTTAGTGGGTCATAAGAACCGGTTGGCACGACCCACTTTGATAATGTTTTGCACAAGTTGAAAGTGAAAGAGTTAAGAAAACTTTAAAATTATATGTTCGAGTAGATGAATAATTATAAAATTATTAACGTAATAATTTATAACCACGCTCAGTAACACATGTATGCAATCTATTAGATCGGGGTCACAGATTTGAATTCCGAGAAAATCATAAGGCGCGGCAGAACCAATACAGATAATTATCTGTAATTGTAATTCTCTTATACGGTAAAAGGACCTGTATGATACCCACCAATACTTAGTATTGGTAGGCAGATTTAATTCATAAAATGTTGTCTTTATTTCTAAGGAATTGCTAAGCCAAAATAAGTCAACTTAATCGTTTTAACAGTAAAATATTTTTCTTTTCGCTTATAGCTCAAACAAGTAAAGATAGGCAAGTAATTATTAAATTCAAAAGGAAATGTACATTCTCCATAGCTCCAGTCCAAAGGCCTTTTCCTGAAAAAAATAGTTTTTGTATAACTTAATTATGAACAATTATTTTCAGCTTTACTATTTAATTATCATAGAAGTGACTTGTGTCTTCTTATTAAATAATTAGTATTTAAATTTATGGAACGTAATTAAATCTTATACGTCATTTAACTTAATCAATCATTTAAATCTTAGTTTGGTCCGTAAATATATACAATATAAGTTATTATATTTAAATAAGTAGAGTTTTAAGAAACAATTCACTTAATATATTTCATGTTATTACAACCTAAACGATTAATAAATTACCCTATGAAATAGTTGAACCCATAATAAATCGATTAATTTTATGATCAACCTCGACAAATACGTACATATATTATTTATTACCATATTTGATATACATCTAAACTTCAATTAATTTTCTAGTCTCTTGTCCTGCACTACATATCCAAATTCACGCCGAACGCCACACAATAGGTATCTTAGATTAAATATCTTTAGATTAAATTTAAATCGTACCCATAAAATCTGTAAATTAATTAAATTTATTTATTGTTTACAGAAACATAAAATGCGCGCCAACTGAAGTTTCAAATTTCAAAATTCCAAGATGGCGACGCCGGCTGTTGTTGTCGAGCGGGCATCCAAGTATTACGGTAAAAAGGGCGGCAATGATTACAAACCAGTGCTTCAGAATTTGGACATGACCGTCGAAAGGGGCACTATGTAAGTTACATATCTGTTTATAAATGTGGATTAACTTTAACGTCTATTGTAATTTATTCTGCTATTATTAGCTGACTAAATGATGATCACGATAGTCGATAATAAAGCTAAACACGTAACAAATATTTTTTTGTTTACAATCGGATTCTATATAAAATAACGGCAAGATTTTCTAAGAGTCGTAGTTTCTATTGAAAATAATAGTACAGGTTCTAGGCGCATTATCTTACTTATGACCAAAGTTTGGAAAAGTATAGTTCATGTATTATACCTATATAATATATGTTTTATTACGACAAATACAAAATATTTTCTTTAAAAAATTTCGTATCTTAATCAATTTCAAAGCTTTTAAAACAATTGCTATGTTATAACTTATTACAGCTACGGCCTCCTTGGCGCGTCAGGGTGCGGCAAAACCACTCTTCTGTCGTGTATCGTCGGCAGACGACATTTGGACAGTGGAAACATATGGGTGTTGGGTGGCAAACCTGGAGAGAAGGGCAGTGGGGTTCCCGGACCCCGTGTGGGGTACATGCCCCAGGTAAGTTTCAAATTTATTCTATTATATAGATTCTATTTCCGGTGAAACAATAATTGTTTTTGGGTACATAAACTTGTTATTCGACTTTTATAGTTCAATGAGTTAAATAAAATCGATATTTAAATGAATTTAAATATAATGTGGGTTTTTACTTTATCAGGATACACATACATAATTCCACAATAATTGCTAACGAGTTACAATAATAATATACATTTAATTGTAATATAACGAGTTATATTAATGATGTACATTTATTTATTATTTATATGTAATTACTGTCGTTAAATGTAATAGTTTAAGCATACAACCTTCCGCGTAGAGGTAATAAGTCGGTTATAAGGTGCAAATATTATTAATATTAAGTCCCGAGTCACATTTTTGTGATTTTCTTTCAGAATTTTTCTTTTTTTTAATGTAAAAGAAGCTTAAATTTGTATAGGACAATGCGATCAAAGTCACGACTAAGTCTTACTTAAAGCTTTCAATTGAATATTTCAAATTCAAATCATGTCACCACTGCTAGGCATTTAAATCACAGATAAAGTAAAAATACCTAATTCTTCGTGAATTGACTACACCAGAAAAAAACGGTAGAAAAACCTTTTAGGTATGGGCTTCTGATGACTATATATCAACGTAGGAAAGCATATTTGCTGTAAGTAGACAAAATACCTAAAGTTACTTTTTACTGCCATTAGAATCAGAAAAAAAAACCGCATCGAATGTCCTGGGTCCTGTGTCTCTACGATGAAAAAAAATTTACATACGCCGTTGAAAACGCCCGTACTTATATTTTTTTTAGCAAGATTAAATGCTGTATGTAGACCAAAATCCAGTCATTTTAGACAATTTGTACTTACACCAAAATAAAAACTGCATTTTTTTCTTTACAAATACTTACTTCTTCCCATTTAAAAACTTAACGCTACTTACAGCAATTCTGCGGCGTGTGATTTTTACATTCGTTTACTTACAGCAGTTTTTTTTTTTACCATTTACGACATTTTATTTCAAGCAAACATTACATTACCAAATGACCCACTGCATTTCTAGATCTAATCATAATTATAAACTAATCTTACATCTTGAATATCAATTGAAAGTACCCAAATACATAAATTTACTGCATACAGCATATTTACCGCCTGTAAATTGATAATATTTCCGCGCGTACATTTTTCTTCCTTAGTTACAGCGTTTTAAAGGTTCGTGATTTAAAAAACTGTTTGCTGTAACTAGCCAAACACGTACTTATAGTAACTTTGGATAAAAAGTTTACATTGCAAATGGTGACTGGCAGTTAAATAAATATATGTAATAATAATATCATAATAGTAATAATAATAAGTAAAGTAATAATAATAATAATCAAAAATGGTAGCAATACCATGGATAGGTTCGACACTATAAATTTTTTTCCGAAATTAATTAAGTTTTTTGGCTCTGGTGAACAATTGCAATATGTCTACTTACAGCAAATATGCTTTCCTACGTCGATATGTTTCGTGGTCATTTGCTTTATCTAATAAGCAAGTTATCAGCCTTCAACGCCAAATACACCGTCGTTTGTAGGTTAGGGTCTAAGGCCAATTTCCTTACAATTCTTTCCTTCAAGCAAGTTTTAAATGCGCATATTGAAGAAAGCCCACAGGTAGACAGCCGAAGATCGAACACTCAGGTATGAGAGTCGCCACTAGGCCTACTGTTCTACACCAGATAACGATAATAATATCACTGACACTGCTTAGCGGCCCTCAAAGGCCGGCAACGTACCCACTAAAAATGTATGTCCATGGAGTGCGATAGCTGCCCTTTTTGGGTGTCACATAGGCTCGTTTTCGTTATTTTATATATAAAAAACCGCTTTCGGGATTGTTATGTTAATGATGAAATTAATTAAAATGGGTAGTTGCCTGAACCAAACCTTATATTTACTATTACATTTACTTGTTGTAATCCAATAATTAAGAATATAAAACCCATAGAACAACCACTAAAGCATAAAAACCGTGCAAACAGTATTGGACCTCTACTTGGCTCTGAATGCTAAATACCCTGTGTATGAGTGAATGAGACAGCTAATTGCCACTCATACCCTTTTTTTTATTTATTGAAACTTTTTTTGCACAAGAAAAACATAATAATATAAACGATAAACTTTAAATAAAAGAACCAGCGGCCCTATCGCACCTAAGCGATGTCTTCTAGGTAACCCTAATTAAAGAAAATAGTAAAAAAAAAGAATTGTGAAGAAGTGCTAACCCTAATTTTTAATACAAACAATAATAATAATAATGCCAATACCAAACTCTTACTTGGTTGTAGTAAACTCATTTATCAGACATCCATTTAAAATACTATTATTTTGAAGTGGTAATAATGAAAACTATTTATTATTGCACAATTAATGTGTTAAAGTGTGTTGGTTTAAAAATATGTATTGGGACAGCTTTTCCAAACCATAGCCCCTAATTCTTTATATCCTTTTTATATAAATTCCAGCAAAATCCAAAGTCCTTCAACAGTTGTTATATTTATTATGTCTGATTAAAAAAAAACGAATTAATTGTGTCTCCTGCTAAGACAATTCTGCAGTTGCTTATAAGTGTCAAAATGCATCGAACATAGATACGGTGCTAATATATGTAACTCACGATCTTTATGACGTGTTTCAATTGTTTTCAATAGTTGTATCTATTGAATAACTAGTAGACTCGGCCAAGCGTTGCTGTGGCTAAGATTTTTGTTATATTACATAGTAGTAAACTATTCAAGAGAAACGGCAGGAGAACACCAATCCACCGTGATTTTTTTGTGATTATGCCATTAAATTGTAGCTTATGTGAAACGTTGGTAATTATTTTGATAAGGATCAATACCTAGGTACGAATAAAGAGCCTTTTCTAGCGGTGGTATTTTGATAAAAAAAAACAATAATAAATGGACGCTTATTGTGACGTAACTATAAAAGATAGAGACATGCTGTCGCGACATTTTTATAGATAGTGATGTGTCCTGAAAATATAAAACAATTGAAGGAAGTTTTTTGTTTATTTTTTTACATCTTGGGTTAGATTATTCAAGTTTTAGTAAGCATCCCTAATTTTTTTGAAAATGAAACATAGCCTATGTCACTCGGGAATAGTGTAGCTTGCCAACGGTGAAAGAATTGTTGAAATCGGTCCAGTAGTTTCGGAGCCTATTCATTTCAATCAAACAAAAAATCAAACCTTTCCTCTTTATAATATTAAGTATAGATCAGACGTATAATGTAAAGTATTACTGCTTATTACGTTTTTATATAGTTTTAATAATCCAGTGGCCTCAGATTGCGACTGTTTATGTGATAATATTTAATTCATATACAAGTAGGTGACCAGACTTTTGACACATGTCGATTTTCGATGTTGAGACAGGCATGCCATGTATTTCCACAACTGAGCGTTTTTTAAGGCAGTTTCTGCCGCGCACCACCACTATGCGGAACCAGCTGCCCACAAGGTATTACCAAACCAAATCGACTTAGGGTCCTTCACGAAGGGAACGTACCAATTCCTAAAAGGCCGGCAACGGCTCGCGAGTCTTCTGGTATTGAGAGTGTACATGGGCGGCGGTATCACTTAACATTCGGTAAGCCCGTTTACGACATGTTCTAAAAAATGCCGGTATTCTTACGATGTTTTCCTTCACCGAGCGAGTATTAAATGCGCACATACTCGTAGACAGAAGATCATTGGTGCGCACAGCCGGAGATCGCATGTCAGGGATGTAAGTCGTATGTTGAAACCATATGAAACCAAGATCCATGGGGTTGTAGGGCTACTGGATTATTAGTATTACTAAGTATACCATAATTATGTAATATAATTAATTGTGAAATAGGTTTGACCATGCAAATGTTTCTTAAACTTGTTACATACCACTAAATAGACTTCGAACAAATAAAAATACTACGTTTGGGATTATAATTTTTTTGTCATAAACAAAATACGGTAGGCAGTAATGTTAAATAAGAAAATAACCCGATAAGAGCGCTAATTAATACTGTTTCATACCATTAAACAAAAATTGCACGGACAACTATGGCTAATTAGTGAAATCGTATAATTTAGTTAGATATATCTTTATGCAATGTATAGGAGGAAGTAAGTGTAAAATATTAATGATTTTAAATATAAAAAAATATTTTTAGTATAAATAATAAAAATAACCTAATATATAATATAATAATAAAATTAGCCTGATTTATAAGAAAAAACGTGTCTTTTGTTAATACAAGTTAATTAGGTATAAAGTTAATAGTAATTATTACACTGAAACTTTACAAAAACAACAAATTTTATTTTAGTACCTGGCTTTGAAGCCAGGGTCGACAGCTTTTTATTTTTTTGCTCTATATATTATCCACTTAAAAAATGCATTATCGAGAATATGCTCTCGTTTGAGGAATCAATTCATAGAAATAAATAATGATAATGTCAAACATAAGATATTTTTATTAAATTCCTCGAACTACTACTACATACGTCGGACTCGAAGTGGTTTTGTGAACATTTAAAAAATTATAATTTAATAATTTGGTTTCTGTTTAGTTTTACAGTTTTTTTTCTTAATACTTTTTACACTTCTTGCCTACCTTATCTAATTTATTACATTTTTTTCTTTTCACACAGTGGTTGCCTGGAAGAGATCGCTCGAAAGCGATAAAGCAGCCAGTTGTCCTCCTTTACACTTAATTATGTTATTTTTTTATATTATAATGCAACGAAGTGGTAATAATAATATAAATTATATATTTTTACAGGACATAGCTTTAGTCGCCGAGTTCACAATACGAGATGCCTTATACTACTTTGGGCGGATCTACGGCATGTCAAACAAACTATTGGCTGAACGTTACGACTTCCTCTGCGACCTCCTGGAGCTACCAGCTGGAGACAGCTTCATCAAGCAATTGTCAGGCGGTCAGCAGCGACGTGTGTCATTGGCTGCTGCTCTGGTACATGATCCTGAACTCCTTATCCTTGATGAACCTACTGTGGGTCTGGATCCGATGCTACGAGAGAAGTAAGTACTCTTTGTTAGAAAAACATGTTCCTTGGAAAATTGATTCCCTTTTTTAAATATTTTTGCTTACCACTATATGTTAATGAGCTTATATTTTTATTTTATTTATTTCAAAAATTACACAATTATATGGTAGCTGATCTTATAGACACACAGGGATCAACACAGGGATGGGGACTGGTCCCCACTAGGGACATCCCTGTGTTGTGGGTGACCAGATTCTCTTCCATGGTTCTGATATACGTGGAACAAGACAAAACATTTAATGATTACAGTATAAAACAATATTTTATATAAACAAAATGTAAATTATGACTAAATTTTGGTACTTGCTTTATGCTAAAAGTCCCTTTGTATGAACGTACTTATTTCAATTCACCTCTCAACTATGTACTTAATGACCAGTAATTACTTCACAAAGCATTGCTATTTATCACGTTATTAATAAACACGCAATGTAATAAGTAATTGTAGCAATTTTCCTCAAGTGATGCAAAACTATTGCTTCATAATCATGCCAATATCTTAAGAAATTCTCAAACGTGTCTAGACTCCAGTACACATTCCCAAGCATAGGGAACAACAGGCTAGGAAAATGTATTTTGCCCCTTTAAAACGCTAAATTTTTCTGTCTATATGTCTATGTGTTGAATTCTCTGTGAAAATTCAAATATACTATATTCGTTTGTTAAAAATTCACGCTTTAAAATAATATGTAACATCCATATGGCATACTAATGAACTAAAACCTAAGACACTTAACAGGTCCATGCTGTCTTAGAGAAATTATGAACAAGGGTTAATACAGTTTGATCATTTTTATGTAGTTATTATTTATTTATTTATTTATTAACACTTCGTTTCATATACACAAATATAGTACAATTGACATAATTAAATAAAAAGGAGAGCAACTGGCGGCCTTATCGCTTTCGAGCGATCTCTTCCAGGCAAGCACTGTGAGAGAAAAAAAGTATTAAATTACATGAAGTAGGCAAGAAGTGCAAAATACGTGTATTACATATAGTTGTTGAGAAAAAGAAACTAAACATGAACAAAAAACAAACTAATAAAGGACACATGAAACAAAATTAATACCTAATAATAAAAAGTGCACATGGATCATTATAATTTAATTTAAGATCATACACAACATTTATATCATAACATTTATTACATAGTTTAATTCACAGAATAGATGTGTAAGGAACTCAGATAGATTAAGCACCATCACCCACCACTTTGGCTTAAATTGACACCCACAATTCTTCCCTAGAGATAGGAAAAAACCTCCCCGATGTCCCTAACATATCCCTCTTGCTTCCTTCATTCTCAGAATTTATCACATAGTCTCTTTTATCTCATATAGGTACGATAGTATATTTCATCATAATTTATACCGGCACCTTCATTACTCTATCTAACGTATAATAATAATTTTCAATTAACAAATTACGTACGCTGAAGTAAAATGACGTTATAGGAGCTAATGTATTTTCTTATATATGCTATACGGTTCATAAATTCTGTCCGGATATTACTTTTTCTGAACTTTGAACCTTGGTATTCAATTCTCCTTGATATTTACGTGCATAAACAAAATATATTAAAGAGATTACATTAATTAGTATAATTTACTTCATATATTTGTAATATAGTATGAAAATAATTTGAGCCAGTGGCCTTTAGTATATAGATATAGGAAGATGACTTACTGCTTTGTATAGTACGACTGATCGTCTTGTATAAAATACAACCTTTTTAGGTCTAGGCCTCAGATTTCTGAATCTACTTCATGATCATTTGTCAATCTAATTGGCAAGTAGGTGATCAGCCCCCTGTGACTGATACACGCCGTCGACTTTTTGGGTCTAAGGCAAGTTTTCCTTTACCGTTCGAGCGAATGTTAAATGCGCACATAGAAAGAAAGTCAATTGGTGCACAGCCGGGGATCGAACCTAGGACCTCAGGGATGAGAGTCGCACGTTGAAGCCAGGCCAACACTGCTCAATTTTTGTCTGAATATCTTGTATAGGTTTTAAAAATAAAACTCTATTCATAATAATTATTTATTATTTTAAATCTTATAGGAGTGAATAGGACAAAAATCTTGCAAAAAAAAACGGGCACCTAAGGAAATTTACGTTCTAAGGTTCATTACTCCTTAATAGGTTTTACAATTGTTACTATATTTGAATAAAAAAAGTAAAATAATCTTGTAGTCTTTATTACCGACCACATGAAATTGTCCTTTTAAATTTCCTTAAATGCCGGTTTTTGCAAACGAGTTTCTTACTGCCAAAAAAAATAAAAAATATACTTTCCGAACACAGCGAGATTTAATTTATTCTAAGTTCGTTTATTTTTTCAAAATTCGAATGCAACAATAAAGTAAGAAGGCTCTGTAGCCGTGCTGTGTCATTCGATCGAAGAACGGTCGTAAATTTAGTACCGGATGTGCAACATCTCCTAAATATGCCATTTAATGAAGTTTATTCTTTCGTTATTATACCAATTTGCTGCTTACGTTTAAATTGTTGACGGAAACGGGAAATTGTGGTTTTAATATCCTTACACCTAATTAGCAACTTCTTGGAATTTTGAATTGAATTGATCTTTCACGCCAAACAGAAAAGTATAAGAAGTAAAAGTTGAATTTGCCTCGAATGTCATTGCCGAAACAGAAACGAATTGAATTCTGACACATGGGAATCATGGTTCCTGTTAAGTCTGATCTCTAAATTGTACCCTTACCCTGAGTTAGCACTTAAAAAACCCGTAATTTAATCAATTAATATTCATGAATGTATTTTTCACACCTTTCACCTAAATATAAAACTCATCAATTTTAATATAACTTCAAGTGCGAACGTGCACCTTAGTGTGTATATAAAACCATTCTACGTCTTTTTAGTTTTTAAAGTTTTATTTTATTATGTCATTATAAAAACGCAAACAATAGTAAATAAGACAATGGTGTTGGCTAACTATTACATAAGGCTGTATCTTTAAAGATTTCAAAATGAAATCAACATTAACATGAGAGTCATGAGACATTTTGGCATTTTTAATGTTGGTACAACTTGATTTTTCCGTAAAAAATTACCCTTTTGGCGAAGTTCAGGGCCCTGTCTAGTTCAGGGACTGACCTTCCAATAGTGACAGCGATATCGATCCCGACGTTCTTGTATGCAAGTTCGTTATAGTTCTCAATATCCGTTGCACTGATGTCGCAACCTTGGAACCGCGCAGTACCAAAACTCACAATTGTGATCGGCAAGTTAGAGAGTAACGGCTCGGATACAGAGGTTCATCTGATGTTAAGTGAAACCGCTGCCAATAGACATTGCCAGAGTACCCCTCTGGCAATGTCTATGGGCGTCAAGTGCGTTACCAGCCTTTTTTGAATTGGTACGCTCTTTTCCTGAAGGACCCTAAGTTGGAAGGTTTTGGTTTGGAATTACTTCAGTGGGCACTTGTTTCCACATAGACCACTATGCGTGCGTGTCAAAAACTGCCTTAAAAAACGCTCAGTTGTGGAACGACGGACGTATTTGACGGATATGAACGTACGGTGGTATTTCGTATTCTGCCTTGACGTCCGATAGTGAAATCCAGCCGCAGGTATTTCAAACAACTCTTTCCAATAGTAAAAGATGAGTGTGCGAATTAAGAAGAAGCATCTTCTATTAAATTAATCATAAAGGCTTGTTATAAAAATATCGTTTCAGTAACTAAAACAATAGGATTTTGATTATCATAATCTAACGAATCTTTTGTTTTCAGAATATGGGACTACCTAACAGAACTAGCAGCTAAAGGAACAACTGTCATCATAACGACCCATTACATTGACGAAACTAAACAAGCACACAAGGTAACCAAAGTGAATTATATTCTATGCACTAAGATTATGCGCTACGGATGTTGAAACAAATTGCGTACAAAACGTTGGCAACAGTATCGCTGTTGAAATTTACAGGGTACAGTTGCTGTTCTTGAGTCCAACATTCTTTTTGTATCAGAAAAGTTGTCAACTAAAATATCAAAATTTTCTTACACTCTTCGTTTTTTATCTACTCCTTAACTCAAATCAAGAGTGGACGGCGTCACTCACGAAAGAGATTTTTTTACCACCACTGTTTTTCAAACTCAAATAAAGAAATCAAATTCAAAACATTAGACGAAATCTAAGAGTATTTTTTATATTATTTTAGTCTGCCGAAATTTTAAGACCTGTTATAGCCAGATTAGTTAGTTTACAAATTAATTATGATTTTATTAATATGTAAATTAAATTTGAAGAACGCAATATTACTTACATACCATATTGATTACATACTATGTTTGCTTACTCATCACACCACACTCAAGTCGCATTAGATGTGAACGGTTCAACTTCAACAGAATGGTATTTCGACAGTGTTGTTAAAGCGTCTGAGCGACTTTAACAACATAATTCAAAATTCCTGTACAATCCCTATAACAAAGTTACTTTGGTAATGAATTACACAATTTTTCGCATTAAGTGCATATTTATATTTAATATGGCTTTGTCAGTGATAGAACATTATGTAATTAAAATACATGTATTAAATGACGTCATTTCCCTTCCTAGCTCTTATCCGGAAATTGAGCTTTTGTGGATAATTTACAGTCTTAATATTCACTATATTAATAAAAACAATTATTAGGAGAGAACACCGCCGCCTACACTGCGCCCTTCAGCGTACGACTTTCATTCCTGAGGTAGTAGGTTCGATCCCCGGCTGTGCACCAATGGAATTTCTTTCCATTAGCGCAATTAACATTCGCATGAACGGTGAAGGAAAACATCTACGGCGGAAAACATCAACCTAAAAGTCGACGGCGTGTCAGGCACAGAAGGCTGATCACCTACTTGCCTATTAGATTGATCATGAAACAGATACAGAAATCTGAATCCCAGACCTAGAAAGATTGTAGCGCCACTGATTTTTTTTAACAGCAAATGTGTAAAATAATTAAAATTAAAAAAGTCTTTAGAACAAAGTAATAAAGACTTATTTATAAATATTCCCAAGTAAATGCATAGGTGCGTATATAGGAATATATAGAATTGATTTTATGAATATATAAAGTCTTTCTTTAATAGCACAGTGTACACCAAGGCTGTATACCATCGCGTGTTATTAACTAATTAAAGCGCGTCAATCAACCTATTATTAAGTAAATAATTAATTGACTCATCGGCTCTATCATAAATCTGTGCATATAATGTAATTTTAAATTTATTTTGCAATTAAATAATACATTAAAATGTTTTTATGGATACTTCGTAAGTGGCCATTAATAAGAGAAATATCCCAACTTGGAAACATCAACTAGTCAAATATTTGAAATATTTGTTTACACAAACGTTAAATAAGCACACTTTTTGCAAATTGATAAAAAAATTGTCTATGTATGTTGTATGTTCTGTGTGAAACGTAGTTGTTAAAGAATTCGACATTTAAATTATATTATACATTTTAATTATTAATAATTTAGTTATAGAAAAAGGAATACGACAGAAAATTTCGCTGCCTCACAAAATCCTGGTCGTAGCCGATGTTAAATAGTTGTATAACATCTAAATTATGTTCTTTATAGATCGGTCTCCTTCGCGATGGACAACTGCTGGCACAGGACTCCCCTACAGATATTTTACGAAGGTTCAACTGCGATACGCTTGAGGATGCATTTTTAAAGATGGCGTTAATTCAAAATGAGAACAGCAGAACGAATAGACGACGCTCGAGTGAGTAACCTATTTAAATAAATAAAACAAAGTCGTGTTAGTTACACCACTTATAACTCAAGATCGGCTGGACCGATGTTAGCTATCTCTTTTTTGGTGGATTCTTCTCAGCTCCGAATAGCAGAATAAGTAAAAAAGTTATGGAATAACAATAAATTAATTAATTAATTTTACAAATGCAAACAGCATGTGGTGCCATCTGTTGACAAAACTACGCATCACTTTACATTGAATTCTGGTCAGATCAAGAAATTCGGATCTTGAACTGAATGAGGAGAATGGAGATGCATAACCAGGCTTTGATCTTGATCGAAGACATGTGTTACCTCATCAAAAAATGTTGAATATCAGAAAGTGCTTTAACATGAAGTATCGCAATATTGGCGCTAGAGAGAAGAGGCCTTGTGTGTAAAACTGCCATTTTTCTTTCGCAATGGCAAGCAATAAAACATTTCTGTATTTGCAAAAAAAGTTGTACTAACCCTAAATTAAGTTTATCTAAAGTTAACCCGCTATTATTAGACTGTTAGACGAAACGTATTTAGCCGGGTCTAACAACTAGAAAGAGTATGATTTGTTCCTATATGTATAACTAAACATATGTTAGTATGTTTTGTTTATCTCTGATTTCGCAAAATTTGTTGCATTTCTAATAAGGGCCCGATGGCTTAGTATTTTTTGATATTATTACTGAATATGTACATACAAGAGTCAAAGGTGTTAAATTTTATAAAAAGAACTTTTGTGCAAAAAGATAGGAATTTATTAGATTTCATTAGTAAACAAATACAACAATAATTTAATATGTAAGCGGATTTAAATTATTTATTTTGCAGAACACGGAGATTATATATAAATGCGCATTGTTTTTGCTCTTGCATCAGTTAGCTTACCATGTAATTCTAATAGCGATTCCGATTTCAATATTAGTTTTTATGCAACGCAACAGAGCCCTTACTTTGTAATTTCCAACAGCGATATAGAAAGCAATTCCGATCTCATAATTTGTATTTATTCGGCGGGGTTTCCAATGTTGCACCACCACAAGTGGCTGCATCGTGCGAATCTCATCCCTGATGGATGTAGGTCAGATGCCTAGTCCTGTGCACCAATGGACTTTCTTTCTATGTTCGCATTTAACATTCGCTCGAACGGTGAAGGAAACCATCGTCAGGAAACCGGCTTTCCTTAGACCCAAACAGTCCATACCGTGTGTCAGGCACAGGAGGCTGATCACGTACTTGCCAATTAGATTGACAAATGATCATGGAGCACATAGAGAAAACTGTTTTAGCGCCACTGATTTATATAATTTTATCTCGAACTTGCATACAAAAACGTTGGAATCGCGTCGCTATTAGAAGTTACAGAGTAAGAGCCTCGATAATGAAATCACTATTGAGTAATGTGTTAAGTATGCTGGTTGCATTTCAAGGCTAAGATTTAGATACAAGTCTCAGGGTAACATCCAGACGCGAGATTGTACTCTCACGTATGATAAAAAACGTTTTCTAACACGTATTTTAAACGTAGACTATAAATCAGTCGTTAATTACTCGGGAATAAAACGTATTACCGCGTTGTAGTGTTTCCTTTAGTTAGTTAAATTGTGTTTTAACTGCACGCAAATTAAAGAAAAATTGTTTTTACAGCGCTTAGTTCATCCCCGGACGTGATTCCAGAGAGCAGTATAGTTAACGATAGCCGATTCCAGTCAACTGAAGACTTTAATGTTGTTACAAGCAGTCGAGATGTAAGTGTTACCAGATGCAACAATTTGTTTAGCACCTACGAACAAGTGAACATGGAACAAGTTTTATTTTTGGGAAAAGCAATTTGTTTTTTAACTAGGTGAAACTGCACTTCCTTGGTCTGTTGAGCTGGACCTACATTCAGACGCTTTTGCTTGTCAAAGCGAGGCCAACTAAACACACACACACATACACGTCCGAACCCTTGAAGTTCACCAACACATTAAAACCATACTTGATTCATTTGGAAAAAAATTAGCTCTCATAATCGTTCTACTAATGTTGCAGGTTTTAACTAAGCAAGAAAATGGTTTAGAATTAAAAAGTAAGAGGACTGGACGGTTAAAGGCTGTGTTCATAAAGAGTATACAACAGTTTTCAAGGCATCCGGGGTATGTATGCACACTTATATACTTAATATTTCTACAAATCAAACTACTAGAGATACAGTAAAATACAGTTTTTTGACTAAATAATGATTGAACCATTCATGAGTTCCCCTAATTCTTTTACTAAAAAATCACATGGAAACAATTGAAAAGAATATTCAAAATATTCTTCTTTATCAAACATCAGATTTTATTCGAAATTGAACCGTTTTACTGTACTTAAGCTGAAGTATGAAAAGTTCTTATTCTATATATTTTTTCTATAGACTTATCACATTACAATTGCTGTATTCGATTAATAATAAATAAGCTTTTTTGTTTCTTGTCAAAAGTAAACGCCATTAAAAGTTCCATATAAATTATAATTGTAACTGGCTGGTATAATTGGTATATTGATATATTAAAAAAAAAAGTGTGGCACTCGGGGGCTGCCGCGGTAAAGCTATTGCATAGCATCTTTTATCAACTTATGCAGTTATTATTATTTATTTATGCAGTATTTGTTTTTCTTTGATATTAATTCAAGTCTTTTCTTTGATATTATTTCAATCTACCACTCTACCAGACTCAGACTAAAACGCCTATATAGTCTGTTTCACTCTAACGCGTATTTGCCGCACCTATATTACGACATATTAGGTTTTTTCGTTACGGAATTTCTTGATTCGGTCGCCGCGCTCAAAGCCCGCGATAAAATCTATGCAATAGCTTAAAATCTAAAAAGAACTTCTGTGGGAATCTTTTGAAAATCGATATAGTCAGTGCAGCTTAAATGTCAAGTTAATAACTCATTACATTTTTAACATTATAATTACTTATTAAATATTTTCACGTAATCCTCATGAATATATTTATAAAGGAATCGGATCACGTCACATCACTCGCTTTCCGTAAACTGATTTGGAGGCAGACGTGTACGGGGTTATTAACTAGACTTCCTATCGTACGGATATTCCCTTTGGTCATCGATCAGTTTATCGTGGTTAGTTAGTCACTATGGTCCTGTGAAAACATTTTTCAGAGTTCATAAAACTGATTACGTTGTGAAACAAAGACAGAATAAAACGTAAACTGGCGTATAAATTTGTTTTCAGCCAAATGATTATTTATTAATTCAGAGGCTTGAGGCTTGAGCAGTGGCGGATTTACCAGCAGGCGGAGTAGGCTGGAGCCTAGGGTGGCAAATTTGGGATCCGATTTTTTTGCTCCCTCATAGAAACCAAAAAGATTTTGCTATGACGGTTTTGTAATGTTTTACAGATCTGTCTCACACTTTGTATGAGTGAAAAGATCAAAATTCCAGAAAGTGTATTTCCCTCTTTCCCTTTCATTTATTAAAAACCGAACTGGCAGGAAAGAACTTTGACTTACTATATTAGCATTTTTCATAACAATTTATACTTAACCGAAGGAGGTGTGAGATTACATTTTCGTTGTTGTTAAAATCCCCGAACTTTATAACACTTATATTTTTCAGAGGACTAATATTCTCAATACTATTCCCAATGCTACAAGTGATGGCGTTCTACAGCGCTGTTGGACGAGATCCGAAAGGACTACACGTCGCTGTGGTTAACGACGAAGCAGCTTCTATACCAAGTACGTATTATTATAATACAGGCCCACAGGTTATTTGTATGAAATCAGTGGGGCAACGAAGCATTAAATATGATTAAGTTTCTTTTAAGTTCTCTGTCTGACGTATTTTATTTTGTCTACGAATGACTCCCATATGTCAAAACACACGAGAATCATATTTAAGAAGAACTTAGAAACAACTAAATCGGAATCTCACTCTAAGACATACCAGCCTTGCGATTCTGTAATGACACTCACACACTGAATTCCGAAATGACTGCTTCATGACTGATTTGTTTATTATGTTTAGGCATGACTGAGGCAGTTTCCTCGCAATTACTTCGCAGATCAAGTGTAATTTATGTATATAGAAGAAAATTCAAATTCACAGCTGGAATTCGAACGTCAGGCATATACTTAGCTAACACTACTAAAATTATTTAATTGCTAATTCTTTTCAGTGGGAAACGAACTATGTAAAACGAGTAACCTAACATGGGTGGCAATGAACGAAGAACAAATATGTGAATACCATATGCTGAGTTGTTGGTTTGTGGACGAAATGGAGAAACGGGGAATCATTGCGGTTAGTAAAATCAAATACTACACGCAATTCTCGTGTACTATCGTATCTCGTTTGCTTATCTTTCCGAAGCCGCGTACAACTTATTTGAAGAAGTCTATTAAGTGTGCAATTATTTAATCAATTGCCGTCTTAAATTCGTATTCGTTTAACCAATTCAATAGGGCATTAAAGATAGATATCAGAATGAGCATAGTAGACTAAAATTGGGACGGCTGATAGCTGAAGTTTCTCATGTAAATAAATACATTTTTTTGTAATGTTAATAAAATACAAAGTTCTTTAAACATAAACGAAAGTGCGTGGGCGAGTATTTGGACCATAGCTTTACTTATTATTATGACATTGTATGACTTACGCCCGAACCCAATAATCAATCAAATAATCTTAGATTGAAAACAATCTGAGATCAGACCGTGACAGTCGATCGATCTCCTATCTGCATCCCAATAACCAAACGCTACGAAGACAATGCATTTTTGGCGACGGATAAAATGCTCTTTTTCGTTCCATTTTACCGAGTCATATTTGATCAATCAATGTAAACCAAATAAAGTAAATAAAACCGTACAAATAACATTAAAATATACATGTGTATGTTAAAAACATAACAACCAGTTTTTTTAATTATTTAAAAAAATTGGTGTGGTAAGTTAAAATCTGTTAATATAATTAACTCTTGAAATCGAGCTTTCGTCAACTGTCATTTTCATACAAAGGTCAATCCACAGACACGGATACGACCTCCCATGAATAGCTTGTATCGACAGATGGCTATTACAATCCGTCGATTGGTTATTGGCACACTTGTTACAACATTTGGATTATATTACTATCTCAGATGATGGATTATGAGATAGGTTATTGGGTTCGGGCGTTAATAAAAATTAATATGACATTAGCATACCTATTTTTATTTGGCTGATTGTGCGGATTTTTATAATTGATCGTTCTTTCTTGATCCACTTTCATGCAAATAAATGATTTATTATTATTATGCCTGACACACGCCGGTCACTTTTTGGGTCTATGGCTCGATCGACTGTTAAATTGTCACCTAGACAAGTCCATTGATGCACAGTTGGGCTTCAAACCTACGATCTTAGAGAGTTGCACTCAAAAGCTTCTCGACCAACACTCATTTTATTATTAATCTATGACAAATAAAAATGAAACAATAAAACTTTCGCTTCGAGTTTTTTTCTCACGATTATATTTCAGTGAAGTTATCGTATTAATTGTTTTTAGGAGTACTTCAACTCGACAGAAGAGGCCAAAATAGCCGTCGCAGCTCGGACTACGTATGGAGCTGTTCATTTCCCATCCAACTTTAGTTCCGCACTTGCCTTACGAATCGCAGACGGATACGTTGATGATGATATAGTAGAGGAAAGCACTATAGCTGTCTGGTTGGATATGACAGGTATAAATAAAGTTTATAATTCTTTAATAATTATTCAGTTTTAAAAGAAAAAATTTAATTGTAATAGAATTATTATTAGTAGTAGAGGTATAATTATCTATTAGTTTGAATTTCTTTTAAGATTTTGTTATGTGTAAACAAGTATTAATTAGGTACTTCTTGGCCAATTTAAATGAAATTGGCGCTGATTTTTTGGCTCTTCGCTCTTGACTTGCGATCTGGTAGTAAATGTTAATTTAGAATTCATTTAACATCTTTACTGTTGACGTTGATAAGTGTACTTAGTTACCTATATGAATATAGTTATTTTGAGTTAGATACACATTTTTCGCAATTAGACCGGCTATTCGTAATCGGCTACTCTGTAACACCAATAATTATTCACTAGTTAGGTGTTATTGGCCCTACCTAAGTACACACGTGAAATAAAGGAGAGTCTTATAACCATCTTGTGTATTAATAAAACACCACTGTTCATTCGTCAATAGATAGGAAACAGACCTATTAATGATATCTTTGATTACAACAATTTACACAGATCATCAAATCTCGAATTTCTTGAAACGGAGTGTTATGAAGACGTATGAATCCTTTACGAAACGAGCGATGTCTGCGTGTGGAATCAATGAAGATCTAGTCCAGGTATATTTATTATATTGTGAGGAAGCCCTACTTAAATAGTTTAATCGTTTATTAAAACCTAAAAATAACAATCGAATATACAGTATTAATATTTGCCTACAATTTTCTTAACCTACATAGTAATAATAAAAAGAAAATTAAAACAAATTTAAAAAGTTTGGTCCTATTTAAATATTTTGTTTCATGTTTAGTTTAGAACAACCGTTCTTTTGTTAACTAACGTCCAGTAGCTGTTTGGTACGGCTAGTTATTATATTAAATATGTAATAGACATATATTACGATTTTGTAGATATTGATGTCTTTTATAAAACTGTAACATTACTTTCCTCAATTATAAATAGTTTTCACAGCGATTTTTGATTGTATGTTTTTCACACCTTGGGTACGAAAATCGATATTTTTCATGTAGATAACTAACTATATATATAATAACTTTTTGAATATATACTCCTATATGAACCATGATGTAGATCAGATTGGTCCAGTAGTTTTGGAGCACATTCAATGAAAACAAACAATCAAATCTTACCTCTTTATAATTAATTCCATACTCTAACCACCACTAAAATTTATTACACAAAAATAGCCAATAGAATCAGCGGATAGAGAGATTAATTTTTTCATATTAAGTATCAAGATGATTGTCGTACTATAATGACGTAACAGGGTAATTCCGCACTGCGACCTCGAATCTCACGACGATTCGCTTTCCGTTTCATATACTCTAATAATAGATCTTAATCCATCTTTCTCTTTCCCTTAGCTTCCTGTGAGGATGATGACACCAATCTACGGGTCATTAGATCCAGAGATGGTGTCATACATGGCACCAGGAGTCATGATTACGTAAGTCAAAGGTTTATCTTATCAAAGGTCAAATATTATAATTACGTACTTTTGAAGTTTCAGTTATTATGATTATATCCCTATCTCAGGATTGTGTTAAGTTTTAAAATATCAGTACATTTTATAAAGATATTTCCCTGTAATAAATGACGTAATTAAAGCTGTGTAGTTTAAACACCATGTAAAATTAGCACACTAAAGCAATTGTGATCAGAACAGATTAAGTAAATATCTATAAATATATGAAGAATTTGAGAATAGATGCAGGATGTTTTTACTACGTAATCCCGACTTTATATAACATATTACAATATATCGATGTTTTTACAACTTATTACAATATAACGAAGTTTTTTAACTTATTACAATATAACGAATTTTTATAACTTACTACAATATAACGAATTTCTAGAACTTATTACAATATAACGAATTTTTAGAACTTACTACAATATAACGAATTTTTAGAACTTATTACAATATAACGAATTTTTAGAACTTATTTCAATATAACGAATTTTTATAACTTATTACAATATAACGAATTTTTATAACTTATTTGAATATAACGAATTTTTATAACTTATTACAATATAACGAAGTTTTATAACTTACTACAATATAACGAATTTTTAGAACTTATTACAATATAACGAAGTTGTTATGTACACGAACCCAATATTGAGAGAACACATCGAAGTTGCATACAAAACCTTACAAAGTACTTGCTTTAACTATGTGCAAATATTATTTCAGTTTCGAGGCTGTTAAGGTCCACAACCAGTAAATAAATATTGTTACTTGTGATGTTTCTAAAAAACTGTTTTATATATAATAGGAATACTTTTCCAGGATTATTTACTTTTTGCCGGCTATTGTAACATCTACGCTAATGATATCGGACCGTCTCGATGGTGTTTGGGAAAGAAGTGCAGTGGCGGGAGTTCAGCCCAAAGAGATGTTGCAGGTTCACATCACGTTGCAGAGCGCAATTATTGTTTTACAGGTATAAGCAACAAAACGTCAATTTAATGAATGTAGGAATTTATTGAAATTAACGGTAAATTGGTCATATTTTTGATTCCTTGGCGTTTTAGGTGATTTAACAGACAGACAGACATAACATTTATTACAAACAAAAACACACACACATAAACACACAAAATAACAATACTTAAAGAAAATTGATTTTTTGAAAAGAGATTTTTATTTTAAATTAATTGATTTTAGAGTTTCGATCCTAACTATTCTTAATCTAAACGATAAAAAAAAACATGAATTTTTCTTACAAATTAATATAATAACGTACTTATTTAGTATTCACATTTTTTTTTGTCATATAAAACAAACTAATATCAAGTTCAATTTTACATCAACTTAGATTTTATTAATCATATTTTTTTTTCAGACACTCGAGATGATGGTACTAGCGTTCGTCGGCTACGCTCTTCCATTCAAAGGGTCCATAGTGACTTGTGCCATTCTGCTCTTCCTCCAAGGTTTGGGTGGAATGTGCTACGGATTTCTCCTCTCAGTTCTGTGTTCCAGTTTCACTGTCGCGTTCTTCGTGGCAACGGGTAGCTTCTATCCCATGATATTGCTTTGTGGTAAGATTGTTCATCTCTATTGTGTATATTATCTTAAAATCTTCTTTTCTAGCAACATGTATTCGGCGAACTATGAAAGGATTCCCGTGTGTTTTGTTTGTTCTTTTAGTTTAGAATATACTCTCAAATATAGCCAATTCCTGTACATGACAAACTTGTAAAGAGACAAATAAATACTTTATTATTATTATTATTTATTTCTGTGATTTCAAAATATTACGAAGCCTACGAAGGCACATATTGATTCTTCTAAATATCTATCTAATCTAATAATCTATTTTTATTTAAATAAAGACTATGTTGGGGGTTCTAATAGTGTATTGAAGAAAAAAATTGAAATCAAATGATCATTATGCAATTTGCAGGGTCTTCTAACATTATATACTAAAAACTCACGTAAATTATTAATTTTTGCGACTATATTTAAAATTCTTAATTTCAGGTATCCTCTGGCCTTTAGAAGGTATGCCCTGGGCCCTCAAACAAGTAGCTCTCATGCTACCTTTCACTCTGCCCTCTCGATCATTACGAGACCTCATGGAAAGAGGGTCCGGCATCACAGACTACAATGTCTATATCGGCTTTCTTATTAGCATTGGATGGATCATTTTAATTTTGACATTGTGCTTCTTAAGGCTTAAATATAAGAAATCGTAAGATCGAATGTATGACGTTTTTTAATAGACTGTATTGGGGCGAAAGTGCTTGCTTGGTACCAATTTGTAGGATAGAACTTGTACGAAATAAGCTTCGAACAGTTTTATATTTATATTTAAATTTGGAACGTTTGTAAAAATAATAATTATTCTTATAGTGTTACTAAGTAGAAGATTTAAAACTGGCTGAATGGGTTATGTAAAAGTTGGTACCTAACATACATAAGTCGATAAACAAACCGCAAACGGTGCAACAATCATGACAATTAGAGCACACTGGGTTTAGCCAAAGGCAGGTGGCACATTTTGGCAGCATTTATAGATTAGATCTGGGTTGCTGTACATAGCTTATAGGTTAGAAGTTTGTATTTTTATAACAAAAAAAATGTGTACGAAGTACGTAATTATGTTGTATATTATTGTACTATTCTACTCGTATATCTTTCTTTAAAATTTTATGAAATATTAATATATTGGATTATGTAATAATGTACAGATTATTGTAGATTTACTTCTTTCTATAGTCTATGAACATACGAAATAGAGTATATTTTGTTATTTGTTTAAAAATTGCTCAAATAGGACTATTGACAAATTGCTGATAAAGGGCCTTGTGATACATTTGTGATGTAGGGGATTTAATTAATAAATACATTTTTTCTTGTATATGCAGTTTCATTTTATACTTTTCAACTCTGAAATTAATATTACTTTTATAAAATATGATGTAAAAAGGATAAGGATTATTTTAAACACTAAGCATATTAGCTTCCGCTTGAATATGCTTAGTTGTTTGCCTATAAGTGCTTGTCACATTAATATTGTATTTTAATTTTATTGTACCAATGTATCTGTCACCGTAAAATTGTAAAAACCGTTAGATTGTAATGTATCTCGCGAGATTATAAACTGTCGAAAGATTGTGAACCTCAGCGTACTGCTTACAATTTAACGTATTATTATTCGGTAGATTATACTACACTAACTTAGTTATCATTCAAACTTCTTTGGTCAATCACAGGTTAACTTTACTTCCCAACAATTTCATATAACTACCGAATAATAATAGGTTAATTTGTAAGCAGTTCGTTGAGGTTCACAATCTTTCGACAGTTTACAATCTCGCGAGATAGATTACAATCTAACGGTTTTTACAATTTTACGGTGACATATCTGTGCTGAGAGTTGGCACGGTTTAATAATTATAAATTTCATTATTTAACAAATAGAATACCCAAGAGTACGAATGTAATATAGAATATTCAGATGTAGTTATTAAATAAAACAAATACTCAGATATAAAAATTTATATTATAGGAAATATTTTGGATTCAACAACGTCCGTCCATCACGCGCCTGCGCCGATATTCGACTAATGGCACTTAAAAATATATTTGTGACAGAATCCACACTACAATTGTCATTAAATTTGGTTAAGTAACATGCTTTGTCAATGGGGAAGACCGCTCGTCCCTTATAAAATGATTGCGTTTTGATTTTGACGCGGACGTACGATGGTCGCATGTGTTACCTAGGCACATTGAGCTCAAATAGGGCTAAGCATGTGACCTTTTAAAATTCATGTCAATGCCGTGTGAATCTTGCATCAAACCAGGCGCGCGCTTTTCGTTGTCGTCAATACGCCAATACAAATCACATATCACATGACTGTTGATCCATCGAGCAGGAAAGAAAACTGTTTTTTTTTTAATCACTGTTCGCATTATTACCTAGCTAATCTAGACTTAAACTAGCACGCATCTCGCAGACATACGATGTTTCCGCTATACTACATTTCCATTTTTACATCGGGGGTCGAAGTCAATTCCTTAATTGCTTTCGAAGCAATAAAAACTTAGCTGCGAAGGCATAATTAATTTTTTTTCCACGATAATTATCACACAAATATCACTATCTATCGGCCGATACGTAGCGGACAGCATAATGTAACTACAATGCGCGAGGAATTGACCGAGGCCCCTAATTAAAAAAAAAACAAAATAATAAATGAAAATAATAAAAACGATCAAAAACTACTCCCAAACGTAGCGTCGTAAGTGATATACGTCTCATTACGCGGGAGATTCAAAACTGAACTTCACAATACTACAAGTGCTTCATCGGCCACAAAATCAACGTATAATAACACACCAGACAAAGTTCTTAAAATTATACAATAAAAAGGCTTACAAAAATATTCATTACGAATATCGATGAACATAATTTTAACACGAGTACAAATCGTATATAATAACTGTACAATACAATAATACAATTGTGACGTTATCTCATCAGGCCTTCACAACATTCGTTCGCTTATTTACAATAACTATCAAGCTTTAGACGAATCACAAAAATAATAAGTAATTATGCCCGATTAATCCCATGATACGATTGTGATTTCGACAATGTTTTAAACGGTTACATTCCAAACATAACAAATACCCTCTAAAGAAATTTTAAGGTTTCATTCGATCGCAAGCTCACGAGTTTCACAACGCCTAATAAAAAGTAGAAAATAAATAAAGAATGTTAACGACTACGTCCGGTAAGGCACGGGCCCGACAGTTCACTATTTCACTGATTACGTATACAAATCCTTATCGAGCCATTTAGACCGCATTCGGGACAGTCCATACTCTAACAAAATATTACTGAATCAAATTCTAGCTCAAAAACAGCAATTATAAATTAGGGAATGTTTTTATCTATTTTAAATTTGCAAAAATAGACTTATTTTAAAAGATAGTCCTAGACTTGTTTGACCAAAAAGGACTGTCCGCGAACTGTCACCGTAATCCTCTCTTTCACATTTCTTCGAAAAGAAAGAGACCACTATATGTGAAACCATTCGTGGAATAACAGACCTTATAATTATGACGCTAACTTAATTTACCGATACTTATTTCGATACTAATCTCGGTTGTAATAAATAAGTTCTTAAGTTAAGCCGGCCATATTCTCAATGTACAATTTTAATGGATTTTGCCAAAGATGGACCTTCAAGTGTGGTGCTATTTTATTTTTACCCAGTCATAGATTTTCATGAGAATATGGGATTGGCAAATGAAAATGTTGACTTTCTATTTTAACCGAATACTATATTTAGTATCAAACTTTTTGGCAAAACATGAATGACGCTTTAAAAACAGATAATTACAACTTTACATTCGATTTATAACAGATTGTGGAAATACTTAAACCTTATTCGTAATGCACTAATTTAGCCTAAAACTAACCACAGACATGACACTTTCAATATACGAGAAATTGTTCGCGGCTTTTTTAGTCATGTATTATTTTACTGTAAAAAAACAAATTACCGATTTTCGAAATACTAAAGTAACGTGTCTGCGGCGAGCTGAGGCTCACTTAAAGCCGGTGGAGTTTTATACAAAACGGTTTGGTTATAATTGTTCGTGTTTCATATAATCTCCAAGATAGTTGTATCGCTTGTTTTGACATTTTACCAGTTTTTTTTGCACCTTTTGGTAACCATTAGGTATAAAGAGTCACTAGGTGGTCACGAAACGTTTTACTATACTTTGGTACAGAAAAACGTTACGGCGCGTTACATGGGGGGGGGGGTCAATAATCTGCAAAAATTGCGTGACATAATACTTGAACGGTCCCTGTAGCCAAACACATATACAGACATTTTTACAGCTGTTTGGTTTTTGTATAATCGTTACTAAAAACTAGTTGTTTATCAATTTAAGAATGTCATAAACAGTACAACTACCCCACAGACTAAAAAGCAAATACTAACAATAATATATTCGATTCTCCTACTTATTCTATCTTTAAAGCGTTCGGGGCGATCTGAGATCTGAAACTAATCTCAAGTACACACTCAAGCACGATTATCACAATCCAAATTTAAAGATATAAATTGAAGTTAAAAAACAAATGAAATTAGTTAAGTTTTTCTCAAGAAAAATAAATAAAGACAGTACAGTTTTTTTAATTATAAGACAAAAATATGATGGTGTTTTGCAAGAGAAGATACAGTAGAACCTCTATAAGTCGAACATCAAGGGAGACGCCAAAAAATTCGAGTTATAGAGTTTTCAACTTATGGAGGATTTCGACTTAGGCGGATTTTGATTCGACATAAAGAGTTTGAGGTTTATTCTTTAAATTTAAAAAAAATTGAACACCTGACACAAAGCAAGCAAACACGTGTTTCCATGAGTCATAAATTTATTATTGTATACTCCTAAAATATTTTCTAAGAAACAATAGTGTACTCACATTGTCGACAAGTTCTTAAAGTCGGTAACTTATTATTGTTTTATTATAGAGATAATAAATTCCAAATGATCAAGTTGTAAAGGTTGTAAAATAAAACGTTCCTATGTTCGAGATACAGAGGTCAAATTTAATTTTTCGAGTTATAGAGTGAAAATATGTACCAAAATGGCTTGGAGGGACTCGGTGATTATTTCGATTAACAGAGGGTCAAGATTTCAAGTAATGGAGGTTTTGGTGTTTTAAGGGAAGGGAACAAAACATTTTTTCGAGATTTGGAGGTTTTTGACTTATCGAGGTTCGACTTAACGAGGTTCTACTGTACATAGTTTCTTAAGTTAGATTTTTCATTTTTTACATTCAGTTAAAATAATAATACACTAATTTAAAACAAAGTTGGGAAAAAATGGCAACATTCGACTTGAGTGCGAACGCAAGATTCGTTCAAACTCGAGATATGGACTACACGTTTGGACGCAAATTTTAAACAAAGCGGTTATGGCGGTTATATTAAGCATTTGTGTACTGAGTTTTACATTTATAAAATAAGGAAAAATTTTAAAAAAACTAATATAATTTAATTTTTCGTACGGAAACTTTGTCTCCGATTTAATTTTAAAAACTTGATATGATCTTTATACGCTTCTTCCTAAAAAAAAATCTTGATTAAAATTAATATTTAGTTAAAACCTGTAAAATAATATGTAAAACATCCTGTATATAAAACTCAGTACAAAGTATACATCACGTGAGGCCCGGGTGCTCGGTTAGCTTAACTTTATCCACAGTCACTTTAGCAGTAACTTTAGCTACGGTAACTCGGTTAACGGTTGCCATAGTTACCATAACTCTAGTCACGGTCCGATCGGTAACGATAGCCTCCGTTACGGTAGCTGTACTTTTACTAACGATAACTATAGATACGGTAACGAAGTCCCCAGTTACAGTAACTTCGGTAAAGGATTCTTCGGTATCGATGACGCGCTAGTACTTATCCTGGAAGATGAAGAGATTGTTGGTGGCGGCGACTGCTATGATGCTTTCGTGAGGATGCCACGCCGTGTGCAAAATCTTCTTGATGAAATCGAGGCAGTCTACGCTGATTTCATCCTGGAAAACGAGTTATTAAATTTTAAAATATTTATTTTAAAATGAATAATATATGTATTCACTAGGGATGCATCGATACGCTTTTTTGCCGATACGATACCGATGCCGATACACTTATAGGAAATTCGTCGATACCGATACCGATACTAACGCTTATTGAATTTAAATTTAATTAAGGTAAAATAAGTTAAGTTAAAGTTTATAATTTTTATTAAAAAATATATATTATGCAAAAAATAGTCACAAACATTGAGTAATTTTAAAAGTTTTGTTACTAAAATTAAGAGTAATAATTAAAATAAAATAAATAACTGTTAATAATTAAAATTAACAATGATAACATTGTTGTAATTCTGTATTTTATAAAATATGGTATCAAAAGAATACTACTCGCGATAGCAGTTAAAAGCCAACTAAATGATCTTCTAATCTACGTTTATTAAAGTCTCAATGATCTCCCGCAAGCCATAATATCTAATAACTATACGCTGGCAAAGACAGTTGACTCAAGTAAAAATTTTGGTCTACTAATCAATCCAACAAAAGTTTTTCGTACTTACTACTAACTGACGTGAGACTGATCGTAAATTATAGTGATTGATGTGCACTTTTTATTTTTCATGTAGACTATTTTTATTTTATATGTAATATGTATTTTTGCCCTCCTTTTCATTTAATTATGTTCAATTTTTATATTGTAATGCAACAAAGTGTTAATAAATAAATAGTGATTAGCGAAATGAAATACATATATACATAAATAATAATGCTATGTCCCTAAGCGAATGATAGAGACAACAAACTGAATAAAACGCGGGGATTTCTCGGGCAACAATAGTCCGTGGCTCGTTTGCAACAAACTAGATCATACAAAATGCGCGTTTACATTATTTTTTAAAGCGTGAAATTTGAAAAGTATCGGTGAATCGGCAATGAAAATATCGCCGATGCCGATATATCGGCAAACCCAAAGTATCGCCGATATATCGGTATCGGCATCGGTATCGGATGCATCCCTAGTATTCACATAATTAATTTCAATACAAACCTTCTTCCTCTTAGCGGTGGTGGCGACGCGACGCGCGCGCAATGGCTGTCTCGGTCGAGCTGCGGCCTCACGCGACGCTTCAAGCGTCAGCTCGTTACGACGACCGCCGCCGCCGCTACGTTCGAATATTCTGAAAACATTATTTATTTAGTATGAATTCTATGTCTCTATATTATATGAGTGGAGAAAGCGAGATAGGTTTAGGATGGCAGCAATAAGAGGCCTCTGACTACCTTAAAGGAAACTATCGTTAATGAATTTACTTTTTTAATGGTTAATAAATAACCCATATATCAAAAGAGGAAATGCTATCGACTCAGGTTTGTCAAAGCGCCGAGTATGACAAATACATAACAATAAGGAATTAAAATTTAGTCTGAATCTTGGCTGTGTATATGCCATAGGGTTTGTCGTTCAATCTTTTATAAATTTAATTTAATATATTATTTATTTCTAATATATAACTAAACAAAAAACCTTGATTTATTTTTATTAAACCACACAAACCAAAGAACCGACTTTGTTTTTTATCCATCTCATACAAAATAATTAAATAAATTGATAATAAAATAAAAAGTATTTAAATAAATTAAGTTGCCTTTATAACATGAAACTTAAAGAAAATCAATCAAAAATAAAAAAACTGAATAATGAGATAACGACGACAATATTATATACAAAATCAGCAAATCTAATCAGTATCTTCGATAAATTCGTCAAAAAATTGATAGCATTTAAATTGTCGCTCTTCATAAGTGAACTTTATACATCGTTGGGAATGTAAACAAGCAATTCTATTGTCTGCATTGTTCTTATGTACAGAACTTAATCTTAAAATTCTTAGAACTAAATCAATTTTTTTTCTTTTAACTTGTTTTACCTAAAGAATCCATTATAGGAGCCGGTCATGAGCCTGTGATCATCTCCACTCCAGCAGCATTCAAACTTATCGAAGATACAGTCATTCTCATACAAAGAGCACAATTTTGATCGGAGGTATTCGTGCACCTGTAAACAGAAGTTGAATCTATAATACGAAGCAATATTTTTTAATTTCTATTTGCATAATATAAATTTTTTTTTATATTTTGTAGCTATGACTACCTAACCCAAATGTATTATTAACCTTACATGTGCAAATTCACAAGTTTTCAGTTTTTCAACTTCATTCATAAACATACTATAAACCTTCAATTGTTGAATAACTCTTATCACTTTGAAAATAAACATAACTCTGAGTAAAGCTATTACTATGTTAGGCTTATGAATTATACAATTAATATAATTATTACTAATATTCTAGTTTATTTGTTAACAATTAGAAATACATTTCTTTAATATACAATCCATTTTACTAATGATAAATTAAATTTCTTTAACATCACCAATATCTAATTAATTCATCAAACAGTTGTTATTTTAGGTACAACGGAATGCTCAAATCAAATTATCTATATAAAACGTATTTTAATAACACACAATGTGTGGTGTACATATATTTTAACTTATCTACCTAAGAGCTACCAATCACTATTGTCATCTCAAATTATATTACGTGGCAACACTGACATGACGTTGGTTATGTCGAAAATAAAATTTAAAGTAATACTTACTGGATATGTTTCTACGGGTTTAGTTTCCATTCTAAAATCCCAAACTTTTAAACCTAAGTAATCTCTAGACATCATGTATCTGAAACAGAAAAAAGAAAATATTTTAAACACATTTTTCGATATTTAATAATTAAAGAAAAATCCTACTATCAAATACATATTTACTATCACTACTTTTTACATAAAAACATTTTACAACAACAATTATATATATTGTGATCGTGCTTTGTATATAAATAAAGATATGTATTGGTCTAAGATCCCGCTATACAACGACCTTCACCGAGATGCTTATTTAATGAAACTTATTTTATATATAATTTAATATGTCAATAAATATAATCCATATGGGTTGCCTAGCAAATTTCAGTCCAGAGTATGTTTAATTAATTTAAAAAAAAAAATTTTTTAAACATTTCACTGGCATGATTATTAGATAAATTCTATACCAATCGAAAGTATAAAGCCCATAAAATATGCAAACGTTAGGTTGTTTTTAATCAATTAATTATTTATGTGTATATTTTTTATGTGACACTAAAGTATATATACATCTTTAGTATAAAAGAAGGTTATAGTGATACATATATAATACTACCCTGATTAAAAATATTGATTGAAAAAAGTTCAAAAAATTTACTACATGCAAATTATAAAAAAAAAAATTTTTTTTAATATTAATTAAACATACTCTGGACTGAAATTTGCTAGGCAACCCATATGGATTATATTTATTGACATATTAAATTATATATAAAATAAGTTTCATTAAATAATCATCTCAATGAAGGTCGTTGTATAGCGGGATCTTATACTATATGAAGAAACCTCACCTGCCAGAGTTGCTGAGCTTGACATCGCTGATGGAAGAGATGATCTCCGAGAAGAAAGACCTTGCTTGTGGGTCCTCTGGCTCCTCGAAGAGCTTCGCGTGTCGGTCACACAGCGCGGCCGCGCGCATATCGCACAAGCGGATGGTACCTGCGCACGCGAAAACCAATTAACTTAATATATAGTTATTTAGTAATGGGTAATACTCTTATCTAGGTTATATTCGATTTTATAAACAATCTTTACCATTGTATGTATGGAGGTTATAAATATAACTTCTTTTTGTAATCATACTAATAAATAATTATATATATTATCATATTATGTATTATTAATTACTGAATATTACTTACCCTTACTACTAGAATATACAAAGAGATTGCATTCAGTCGGATGGAACTCAGCGGCCGTGATCACCTGTACACAAACAGAATACACTTTAGTGTGTGAAACATAATTTATTATAAAGAACCTTATATCTTTATGTATTATTTACAATCAACAATTTTTTTAACTTTATTAGTTTTACATCCATTTCCATAGCACCCATGTTCGTAATAAAATGAGACAGATGTCTATTATGTAGAAAAAAAAATGTTTTTAAATAATAATTTGGTGCAGAGCAGGGAATCAAGTATATATATATTTCGTTATTTGGTTTCAACCAACATCAATTCTTATGTTATTATAAATTGTCATACAAAGAATATTGAATACTCTACGTACCTCTGTAAGCTCCTCCATATTAGCCGGCTTGATGTCAACAATATTGAAGCTTTGATCGGTGATCTCCAGGTGCCAGAGGTTGATTCGCAGGTCATCAGCCGAGAGGTACGTCTCTTGGTCAGAGTTCAACGATATAGAGTTTATGTGGTACGTGTGCGCGTTTGCGAATATCCGTCTAAAAGTTAAGTTAACGTTTTAACAATCTTTTTAAGTATGAAGTCAAACCAGGGCAGAGAGGCTTTGGCATATGTGGAAACAATTACCAACTGGAAACAATTAGTCCGCTTGTTTCGTCGGGAATCAAACCCAGGAACTCATTAACGCATTAGTACTTAAAAATATGGTTCAACTATCACTTTAATTTATTCTGGAAATATCTGTCTTTTTAAGAACTCTTTGTCATAGTGCGATTCATGAAGCATACGGTATATTCGATGCATGGCTGTGTGGCTGTGTTGATAAGGAAGATAGAAAGGTAAAGAATCGGGCACGTCATACAACGAAAAATCGTCTTGGAAGATTGATCACCTAATTGCTTAACAAGTTAAAAAATTATGTACTAATCTCAAAACTCCTATGAAAAGTGTTGCAATGACCGAGTATTTATTATCGAAAATACTAAAGTTTAATATTATAAATTAGTTAAACTATCTATATTTTATTAACTTCACGGCGCACGCTCTGTATTTGTACATTGATTAGATAGGACATGATTTCCAATAAAACGTGATATTCATAAGTGGGTACGCAAATATTTGTGGCTCTTGACGTTCATAGATAACGTATTCTCTAAATTAATTCTTCTAAGAGTGAGGGTACTACGTAACATCCTATAGCGTCGGCTATTACATTGAGATCTGGCAATAAATGTGAATTCAGACTCATTCAATTAATTATTTAAAAAAAAATGATGTTGACGACTGCCCATCTTACTTAATATTAAATTAACGACATCAGTTCTATGGATGTTGGAAGAACTATATCGAACTTGCGTTTCATTGTTAGATAGGGAGATGATAGTTCTTTTTGAGTGAAGAAAATCAAATTTGTTAAAAAGAACCTCAATACAAACTCCTCAAACATTAATGTCTTGACTGATATTCAAACGAGATTATTGTTTTTCGTAAGGTTTACCGTGGCGAGGCTTCGACCATGAGATCAGCGGGTCTGACAGTGGGCACACGCAGTTGCGTGACGCGCGCTGGGTCCCGCGGCCGCCCGCCTTCCTCACGCGTGTTGTAGCCCGTCACGCGCTTGTCACGCTCCGACACCTGAGAAACATTAAATCAGAATAAAATAAAACAGTTCAGGTTTTACTATAATTAATCTACAACGATTTCAATTCAATATTCATTTTATTAATTATATATATTTGTTAATATCAACCACGCAAATTCATAGTTCGCGATATCAGAGCTACGTATATTGAAATTTATCGAAATCTTCCTTAGATTAATAATTATTGGATCATTGAAATCGATATCCTGAAATTCACATTTATTTAATATCTCACCTTCCATAGTTTAATAGTCTTATCATTAGTTGAGAGTAGAAAATGAGCTTGGTTCTTCTGTTTGAGCCATCTAATTTTATTGATTTTCTCCTCAATCTCAAGCGACTTGAGGTAATCGAACTCAGGTTCATGTGATTGAAACGTCGAGTACACATTGTATTCACCCTTTTTGGGTACACATTGCTTTGATGCTGGGTCTCTCTGAAAAAAAAATACAATCAGATCCTATTTCTATCATATCAATGAAATTAACCGGACAAAAGTATTTTCCTTCTAATAATTCCTATAATAATATTTAGAAATAATGCTTTCCACGAAATCCGGCAAAACAATGATTCAATTCATATTAATTGCTTATATCGGGAAGAGGTTGCCCCTACCATAAGACCCCTATTCCGCGTCTGATGACAGTTACCACAAGCTAAACGTTTGCATGACATTTATATCATTAAAATCAAGAACATAATATGAACTGTAGCAAACAATGACAATTGATTTGTTGACTTCATCGTTCTAATTAATCTCGAGGTCTAGATCAACAATGCGCATTTGTTTATAATCAATATCTCCTATGTTGTTTACTTTACTATAGTGTAAAGGAAAAAAAGATAGTTTGTAATTCTTATTACTGTGTGAAATCAAACTTTTCGTACCACGCAAATACATAGTTTGCGATATCAGAGCTACGAATATTGAAATTCATCGAAATCTTCCTTAGATTTTTGGTTTTGGTACAGTGATCCAAAACCTATACATGTTTAGGTATATATTTGCGTCATCGTAGTGTCCACACAAACTATGATAGGCGATCTAAAATGTAGTCTTTTTTTTATATACATTGATACTTTGATTGTAATATTTAGATTATTTTTTTACAAAATAATTAATTAACAAATACTATACTGAAATTCATGCTTTATAATCCAAGAATACCTGAAATATAACAACCCGCCCGCCCTTATCACCAGTGGCCAGCAGTTCACCATCGTGGTTGAACTCAACGCAGGATATCAGATCCGCCTCTGTCACGTCATCCTCAAGCGTGCCTTTGACCTGACTGAAACACCACGTTGTCTCACCACCATTGCCTGAAAGAACAAAATAAATAAATAACAAAAAATTAATACGGCTGAAAGACTTTAATGAAGTTGTTTCGCACTAAGCGGCCGGTGAGTATCTAGCGGCCAACTTAGGGCACTTAAAAATCTCTAATCGAATGTGTGAAAGTAATTGTGTTAAGTTAGATGTCATGGTCGGACGTTACCCACTAGAGCTATTTTCGAAATCTGAATCTGTACTGCCAATAATTTTGTATTATTTAATCACAGATATTCCAGAAGAACTTGTATTTACGCAATCTATCGTATCGCAAATTATTTGACAGTCGGAGAAGATACAAATGTAAGTGAGACAACTAAACATGAATAATTTAACAAATTTCAAACTGTTTTAGATAGAAATGAATAACACTCAAATATCTAAATGAATAATATACTATAATTTAATCAATTTTCTCTTCAATGCTTTCTATGCCTTTCTAGACTCACTTGACAGTATTTTTCGATTAAATCAAAAGTAGCAACATTAAAATAGTGCTAAATTAATTCTTTATTGGTAGTAAATATTATTTTCTTAAAAATAATTGTACATAGTTCCAAAACCAAGCTAAAGTTAGTAAAAAAATAGAAAAAGAGAGAATAGATAGATTATACAACTATTCAAGTTAAAATTAAGAATAAGGAATCTTTGCATACATGATACATTATATACATAGAAACTGGGAAATGTTTATATGATAGATGCATAACACACTTTACCCAATAATAAAATATTTATATTTGAAATATGTTAGAAAAAGGACACCACTAACATGTAGCTGCAGTCAACTATTTCTCAAAACCTAAAGAACTTACAACTAGATAAGCATACAAAAATCTAAAATAATATTAATTGGTGATATAGTAAATCATCTACTATTACATTATTTGTTAATATTAGATTTATGTATACCAAATAAAAGCTACATAACAACTATAGTAAATGCAATGTACTTTACAGGAAGTTCTTACTAGAAGTAGTTCTCGCAATGATAAAGATATAGTATAAAGTAAATCTAAATAGTCTAAATACATACAGTTACAAGCATAGCTATGGAGTTCGCAAATATATCTCCAATGATAAATGCTGTCTTGAAGCCAAATCCTATTTGCATACCACTGCACTTCTTTCTTTTTCAACATTTCAAATTATTCTCATTTTATTTTACACAATAATCAGACATGTTAGGAACAATTGTTAGCTTGGACTGAACTAGTAGAAACAACAAGTTTTCAAAACAATAGTCATTTAATACTTATGAATGAAAACCATAGAAACTTGAGTCTTAATCTTTATAATAGATCATGTTATATATAGGTATATCTTTACTGTACTGGTTAAGGCATAATATTATGTATGACCCAGATAATCCAAATTAAAAAGCATGGATGTGAAATTGTTTATAATTATTTATTCAACTTAGTCATAACATATTATCTTACCCATTGGGGTTAGAACCTTGCAGTTCTAACAGCTGATGTTTTTATGTGAAAGCATAGTGAAAGAATTTTGATTGTTTGACCCTAAAACATATGAATGGTTTCTTGAACACCAAAAGTTTTCATAGTTAACAACTACTAATAAATATATGGATCTATATATATATATCTACAAATATTAGAAACAGCCTAATATTGTAAACAAGATGCTATATAAGCAGAATTAACATATTAATATGCGGAATATATACATTATAGTTGGTGTTACATACTATAATACATTCAGAAGTGATATAACTGACAGAGCCCCAAGTAATGAAATTACTCAGTGTAAATTAAATGTTTCCTATGAAACCTGGGGTGACATGATTTAATCATATAATTATAGATGCTGTTTGTAGCCAGTTACTTTTACAAAGGTACTTTTTATAACCAACCAACTGGGAAGATGCAATGACCAGAGCCAAAAGGCTTAAATGGACAGGACACCTGCTCAGAGGCCAGAGAGCAAAATTGTCGAAAAAAGTCACTCAATGGACACATCGCTACAACACCAAGCGAAAGAGAGGAAGACCATATGCGCGGTGGGCTGATGACTTTAAAAAAGCCACTGGTCCTCTGTGGCAATGACTTGCCAGGGATAGGAAGCACTGGAAACAGCTGGAGGAGGCCTTTGTGCCACAAAGGCAAGCTGTACAAGAGGACAGCTGTGCAACAAAATCTTTTTAAAGAACTTTTTATATACATTTATGTTTGTTTCTCTTGTATTAGTTGAAATAAAGGCTTTGAATCTTGAATCTTTTAATAATAAGACAGCCAATTGACTGTCTTGTGACTAATTTCTTTTTACCCCCAACATAGCTAATTCTCATCAAAGAGAATCTAAAAAAAAGTGTTCATATATTAAATTATAGAATTATTGACCATTATAGACAATTTAGCTATTTCTTACTACTGCCAATTAAATACTGTTTCTCATTAGACAAACCACTTTGGTACTCAAGAAACAAGAATAATATAAATTTTATCATTCAAAATGTAAATATATTTTGTCTTGTATAACAAACTATTATAATCAGTATGTTATTATTTATGAAGATAACAAAACATTAAAAAAGTAGACTTATCTTTAACTCTTTACATAATTTTAAAACTTTTTAAATTAACCATTTTAAGTTAATATTCAACATAGGTGCCTTATCATTTATCTTCGAGATTGCTCTTTCTTAGAAATTTTAATAGACATAAGTTGATTGATAAATATTATATTAATTAAAATGTAGCAAAATTTACTATAAAAAAATGTTGATCTAAAAAATGATTCATCCTAGTCATACTACCATAGTATAATACCATCTGGTATTATGGTACCAGAAATTCAAATACAGTAAGTCTTTCTTTACTAAAATAACTATGACAATCTATATTTTAAAACAAACCTATTGCATTTTATGATTTTCATGAAAATGAGTAATCATGTAACGTTAAAATATTTTTTTAAAATCTAAAATAGATTAATAAGATCGATTTTCTCGTTTAAAATGAACATTAGTATAGACATGGACAACTAATGAAAATAAAACAAACACCTAAGTTACCAGGAAAAGTTATTCTATCAATTTGGCATAGATTCAATATCAACATCACAGTTTACATATAAATTGCTTTGTAATTGTTGCATCCTTTGTTAAACATCTCTGCCACCCATCTTATTTTACTTGAATGTCATCAGTGCATTAGAATTTTCTAGTTTCGAAAAATTATTCAGGTACTGAGTAAAAAGTATACTTTTCTTCCAACAGCATGCACCATAAAGGTATTTACATCACAACATATATTTCCTTATAGGTGGTAAACCATGATTTAATAGAAATTTCATGAAATGATCATTTAGTTTAATTAATACTGCTAATTAAGCAATTTATAACTGCATCAGGTTATATTTAGAAGAGAAATCAAAACATTAAAGCTCCAACAAAAACAGATAGCTAAAACATAAAACTACACTTCTTACTACTCAAGTATTTAGTATAGGCTATACACTACATCAATGACCTTAGGTTACAAGTATAGAATGGTCAATTCAAACATCTGTTGGTTAAATCAGCAGATGCTTACATATTTCAAGTATACTAGGCAACAATACTCAATGAGTCTTATTAAACATAAAAATGAGCATTACACACAACTTTTTAAGTGGAATTACTATTTTTGTTACAACCAATAAACAGGTTTTGTAAGGGACTATAAAAAATTATCTCACCTTCTTGTAACCTCATTTTGAGCATGAATTCACTTTTACACACTTTCGATGAACTTCTAATATTATTACGAGTATATATTGTTCATATTAGTGTAATTCTTGTGAGTACGCGCGTTTGACCTTCAATATATGAACAACATAATATAATCAGATGATCACCCAAACAATCGTTATTTTTCAATTATTATGCGACATAAACGCGTCAAAGAAAACAGAAATCATTGCGAGAACGAAACAAACAGTATACTTCAGGATATTAGTAAGAATCAAGAAAGAAACGTTAAAAACTAAGTGCAAACATTAGAAAACACTTTTTCACTAAACGATACTGTTAATTTACAAGTGTAAACACTAAAATGTAACCACACTAAGAACAAGAACATTGCATTTACCGTCGGAGTTAGAACGATAAAACATCTTCGATTATAGCGATCCCAGACTCCGTTTTCGCCCTTGAGAAGCGGGCGCTAAAAGTCACCACTTACCGGCCATGACAAAGCCCAGCACAAAAACTTTAAGAAGTTCGATAGTTTTAGTACACAATCACTTTATTATTTATTTAAAACATTACACAGAATTACGGATGAAAACCGATTAAAATCATATCCATAACATCGGTTAAAAGCAATGGCGCTTATAATATTCAGAAACACAATTATTTCTGCAGTATGTAGTGTTGCCATATGCTAACTGATAATCCCTACGATTGAAAATATTTCTACCAAACTTTAAATATGTAACGTATAAATTAAAAATCACTTGTATTATACTAAATTATTAATTAATTTCATATAATAATTAATCAGGACAAATACTTTTTTAAATATATTTAAAAAAGTATTTATCTTAGGTTAAGAAATAAATACATAATGGTTTGTCATTTTAAAAACTATCGCTATTTGATGCACTTGAATTAACTGAAAAGTCTTCCAAAAATGTTCTTTCAGCATACCTATAACAAAACCTGAATGTAGTAATCAATGAAGGACAAGCGTCGAGTTTAATATTTCATTACTTTGTAACTTATTTATAGGTTTATCAGTATATGATAATTTTATTTACTAACCAAAAACGTGGAACAAGTATCGTACCTCGGTCAAGTTTTAAAAATTTCCTATTATAGTTCTCATAAAAAATTTCTACTATTTATTACTAAGAAATGGCAACATTTTACATATGTCAGATGTCAGTGAAGTGAGTTTCTTTGGATTGGTAGTTTGATTTGTCAGCTTGTTACGAATCTGTCACTAACAAGAATAACGGACGCTCCGAGACTCAAGAGTATACTCGAAGTCGAATTGCAAATAAGTGGTTCTCTTGAGATTTGCGAGCCACGTCAACTTATTTACAATTTACTCTATAATCACCGTCACCTGTCTAGATCAGATTGAAGCACGTTACGTTTAAAATATGAATATTTGTAAAAACTGAAACAGCTAATAGTATAATAAAAACACAATTATTCCTTGATCCTCGAGACTATATCAAAAACATAATAACTCAAGCGGTGATGGTTATTTCTGCGATTATTGTTTTAAAATTAAATTAATAATAACTTTACTTATAATTCTATAACTATGTATATATAAATATAATTCAATATTGAATGGTCTGTTGATAGGAATTAGGAAGTAGGAACCCACATATAAACAATAACCAAGAAATATTTCTTTAGTTTTCTTTGGTTTTTTAAACAAAATGATAATGCTGTCAAAGACTACAACAAAATACTAATAGGTGGATATTGTAAAGAGATCGAAAAGAAATGCTGGGCAATATGATATACAGTGTCATTTACGACAGTTTGTAACGTAGTTACCGCTGCTATTGAGGAAATATACTAAAAAGCATAAATCACTACGTTTGATTAATAGACATGCCTGAATACGATCCGGTAAGTTAATTATATTTTTTTAGAAGAAATCTTTCGCCACTTAATGTTTCCAAACATTAATTGAAATAATGTTAAATGTAGAGCACAATATGAGATAAGAATAAGAACATGAATTGACATAAAAAATCAGTTTCAAATAAAAAGCTCACCATTCTTATTTCCATGGTCGAAAATTACGCTGAGTTTGTGAAGACTGTTCTGGCGAGCCTCGGCAAATAAGCGTCTCTTGTTTTTGGGCGGGGATTGGGTGGCCAACGGCGAAACCACCATTGTCGTTGTGGCCATCCTCAATTTGAAAACATATCTGAAACATTTAATATTGAATATATATATATATATATATATATATATATATAATTCTCTACAACGGAAAGCCATCTAGATATTACATTACATATAACAAATATGCAGAAAGCTTCTTGCTATCCTTTTAATAATAAATTATTAGTGTCAAAGTATTGATTGGAAGATTTTATGGCCAATTTCTGCTATATGAGATAGACAACCTTTGATAACGTTGAAATCCACTATCATTATCACGGTGATAAAATGCGCATAAAAGGGTTTCAATATTAAGGCATTTACATGGAAAGAGATAAATTATATTAATACATGAATCGTGAACGCTTATTAAATAAGTAAAGTAAGTAAGTACGTAAGTCGAAAAATTGGTGTGATAAAAAAAACAAACATGTTTACCGAAAGCTATGCAAGGTTTAGTTCAATATTTATTCTACGTCATAATTTTTATACTAACAATCATCCTACGAAATATAATATGTACTCGTATTACTGTATAGGCATGGCAACCTGTCTCCTAAAGTTGTAGAAAATCTAAGCTTGTAACTTTGGCCTTCTAAATCCAACCACAGTGACAATAATTTTAAATATCTTCATGTGAACTTTGGACCATGTTCTAAGATCGTAGTGCCAGTTATTTTAGCGGAAATAACTTATGGTTTAATTATACGCGCAAATGGCTAAACACGTGATTATTAATGACAGAAGGGTTTGTGACAGAAATCATAAATAAATAAAGCAAGTTTACTGGACTTATTTTGTCAAATATATTTTATAACAATATATGGGTCACAGTGTAGACAACTACCATGATCTTCGGTTTCCGAACGCATCGTTAGCAGAATAAAAATAAAACAAATGATTCCTTATTCTTGCGATAACTTATAGATTAACGTAAATACATTTTAGTTCCTAAAATATCATGCAACAAACGACAATTTTTTTATTATTTTCCCACGATCTTTAACATTACATATTTTATTTTAACACGCAAAAGCTAGTAATTTAACACTTGGGTTATTTTGGCATTATTTAGGTATTTTAAAAACGTCAACAAGAGATCAACGATGTCGAGAACAACGAAGAGATCGTACCCAATACAATAAAAGGCTAAGGTTGTTGTCCCGATGGCAACTTATGATCTTCCAAATAAAATATACTATTTTTGCAGTCGAGTTTTTCAATAAAATATATTGTCGAGGTAAAATCCCTCTTTTCTAGAGGTCCCGGGGCTGTAGGCCCGGACGCCCCTAAATCCGGGGCTGATGGTACCTATATGCCCTCAATGTCTTTCTTGTAGGTACTCTTGGGTAAGTGCGTGCTCCTATTTCATCATGCCTCCTGCTGATAGACGACAAATCTCTGTTTTTAATTTATTTTATTATTAGTTATTACTTATGATGTCATGTGGAACATGGTGTAATGGTTGCAGCTCCTTACGAACGTTGTGTAAAACAAAAAACTTGGCGATTTAAAAGAGTGGCGGAGATAATTATTGCCAGTTCTTCTCTTCCGTTCTACGCCCTTGATTTGGGAACTAGCAGTAAATTTAAAATTAGGAGCATTTAATGTATATTTCTTTTTGACGTTCATAAGTGTACATTGTGTTACCTATATTAATAAATGGTTTTTGACTTTAAAATATAATAACAGTGGAGCCTGTTGATTGATATGTATGTGTATAGCATTATATCTGCTAATTGTTCCCAATGCCTCAGCAGCCTAATGAAAACCGATTCAGACTGACTATATCCGATACGATGCAGTTTTTAATGTACACGCGAAATTAAGTCTGTTACTAATCATTTGTGTCAATGATCTTTGCGTGAGCGCAAAACAAATATGAAAAGGATTTTCACGTATTTTTATCTCGTCCTCGTTTTACCTACTTCAATTCACTTTGCAGTACAATATATTATGATATGATATTATTCTTGCTTAAATATCTACATTTAATTCACCACAAAACTTTGCCGGATTAATTTACATGATAAGAGTCTTATTTAAATTCGTTTTAAGATTAACTATGTAATAGCTGCTGCCCGAGCGTCTTCGTTTGCATGAAAAGGGGAAAACAGAAATAATTATAAAATATTTGGAAACAATGTAGGTTACCGTTAGTGAAAGAAATTGAACTGAAGCGGAGGGGAGAGTGATTTCATACAAAGACGATCTTTACTGAAAATTATTTATTTTATTACGATGTATTTAATATTTCATACAATGCCTTCCATTAATAATATACTCAAAATTCAGATATTTTTATGTTTTTGTAACAGACTTCCGACGATCAACTGACCAAGGAAAGGGGGATGTGTGTAGAAGGTAATGCAAATTATATCTAATGATGTAAACATTCGCCGTCATTAACAATACACTAAATTAATAACTAATTAGGTAGTACTCAGAGTCGTCCTTTAAAGTAGATAAATAATTAAATACCGAGAAACTACAAATCCCTAATTAGCTAACGACTGTTTTAAGGAAGTAAACGGAAAGAAAACTTTGCGATTGAATGTAAGGTATTTAAATATTCAGAGTTTACATGTAAAATTTGGTTTTATTTAATGAAATCATGCAGGAAAGAAATATTATAATAAAGAAGACCCAATTTTCCCGCATTTATAATCCCATTAAAGTATTTTTCCATTCTTAATTATTACATCTGTTTCTATGAAAATAAATAGAACGAAAAAAAAATTATCTGTCCAGGGGACCATCACGTCAAGAAAGCTGTAGAGATATTAGAAAGGTGTGAAATCCGGGTGAAGTCAAAGGCCTATACAGCTGAGACCTGCCACCAGGAGGCGATGGATTTTATGGAGGCGCTAGACCATTGTGTTGGCGAAAGAGCCTTCAAGCGACTTGTATAATTTTAATAAAGATTATTAGTATAACAGCAGTTTATGGTTTAATTTCCTATTTCAATAGTTTTAAAATTAAGTAAGGTTTCGGAGTTTGACGTTTTTTGAAGAATACTTATACTTTTGTGCGAAGTCAAGCTAACCGTTATAAATTCACCAAATTAAACGATAATTAAAAACTTTGTGGACATAAACGCGACTGCTGTTCAAAGCGTTGGCTTATGTAAATATTTAGCGTTTGTAAATGAGGTTTCTCTAAGGTGTAAGTGCTGCGTAAATCAGTTGCGATAGATTTTGTGTATTACTTTATTAGAATAGGTAGGTGGCAAACACCCTGTATGCCCATGCAATATTCGTAGAAAATATCTAGGGAATTTTCTAATAGAATGTTATACAATAAACGGGTTTACGTCCTTGTCCCCCATTGTCGCGTAGATTGACCCAAATCGTGACGGAACGACAATACGACATTGCGCGCCATATAAATCATATCCATAAAAAGTCTTACGATAAAGATTAAATGAATGTTTTATTTAGTTTAAGTCCCGATAAACGTGAAGTCAAATATGACGTAATCAAGTATGGAAGACGTGAGCATTGCTCGTTAAAGAAGAGTTCGAATATTTGTATAGTAAATTTATATTGTATCAACTAAAGATAGAGACTATTTAAAAATGAGCTAATGGTGCAGTGAAGCAGGGCAGTTTCCGTTTCCGGCAACTGTCCTGCCGGGTCTTATCAGGCAAATCAGCTTCAGTAAGACCTTCAGTGGTGTGGCGATGTTTTTTATTAGTTCGTTGTGTCTTTTCTACTTAGACTAAACTAAACTACCAAAGCGGCCACACCTTATGAGACAATGGATTTATTAAACAGTATCTAGTTTGTCTTGGACTCGTCTAAGTTTTTATATTTATAGCGTTAGCACCTAAGTCAAAGAGTCAGAATTATTTTTATGAATGACACATCATAAAAAATATACAAAAATGATTCTTAACCTCTTGGCAACCTTACCGGCGTAGATATCACTTAAACTACGCAGAGAGCAATCTGCAATCTGTTTAGCACTGTTTTGAGGGATAGACTTCAGGAGTTTGCTTCCAGCATTGCTTAGATCCCGGGGGCATGCCCAGCTCACGCACTGCCCTCCGCCAGCAGTCACCAATTCCAAATATTCGCGACATAACCAGAACTATATATTTCTGTAGGTTTAGGAATACTTAAGACGAAAGAAATATGTTTTACTTTTTAAGTAGGTACTATGTTTATATGTAGTAAAATAAATCAGTGGCGCTTAGGTCTGGGCTTCAGATTTCATGAGTGTTTGTCAATCTAATAGGCAAGTAGGCGATCAGCCTCCCGTTCTTGACACACGCCGTCGTCTTATTGGGTCTAAGGCAAGCCGCTTTCCTCATGTTTCCTTCACCGTTCAAGCGAATGTTAAATGCGCACATAGACAGAAAGTCTATTGGTGCACAGCCGGGGATCGAACCTACGAACTCAGGGACGAGAGTTGCATGTTGAAGGCACTAGGGCAACACTGCTCATGTTGCTGCTGTTTATATGTAGTATGTAAGTTTTTTTTGGCATTTGTTCTGTAAATAATTAAGTAATCTATAGGGTTTGGACTCAGCGTAAGCTAGAGTTATTCCGTTTATACAACTTCACGACAAAGGCGGGTTGAGGCTACTGACCTTGGAACAGCTGCTTATCCCGAATAGGTACACCTGCTCGATATTCCCACGACAAACACCTTTATTTACAGATGTATTCAAACAGGATAAAAGCAAAATAGCAGTAGATAATTAATTAGTGTATAATGTATATATATGAACGTAAACATTGTATTATTTTTTATTAGAAAAATATGCAAAATTTGTACCAATTTCATTTTTTTTGGGGAGAAAAGTTATCGCTTGTTCGTGGAACCAATTTCCTGAATCGACTATGTATCACATAATACATAAGCAATATTATCTAATAACATCCACAGTGTATATTATGTTAATAGTTAAGACAATTATTATAATCTGTTTTGAATGACGTAGTGGCGTCGCCTGATCTTAAAAAAACCGGTAATAAACGGTTTTTGTACATTCATAGTTTAGTTGCCTAATTCATCAATTACAGTATTAAGAGTAGACAATCTTGGGGTGTAAGTGCACAGACGCTAATTAAAGAATTAAGTTGGCTGGTAAATAGTACCGGGGACCCCAGAGCTGGGGCTTTCCTCGCTCAACCAGTAAGTATAGCACATATGTCGCAGTGACCAAACTTTTTAAATTTGTTTTAATTTTTAATTATTATAACTATGTAGGTTAAGAAATTTGTAAATATTGTTAATATGTGTGTGTGGGGAATAAATGGCAACGCACACGCGAACCCTCTGGCATTAAACATGAAGAAAAAAAATGTTATGTTATCTATCCAATAATTTAATTTTTTTTAATATTGCCAAAAAAGAGTACATACAGTTTCAGTTGAATAAGTGGTTGGCAATGTTTGTTGTCCCGGTGTGTTAGATGCAGATATTACATTTTTATAAGAAAAATCGAGCATTGCATTAAATTTATTTAAGTGTAGTTACACGTTAATGTATTGTATGACACAAAAAGTTCACAAGCCAATTTTATAAAAAGGTCAACACTAGGTCGTTCGTGTGAATGGCTGACATATTATTGTTACTTATCGTACACGGTACAATAGTTGTTCAGGGTGATTATTTTTATAACGACCGGGAGTAAAGTGCTACTAGAATTTTCTTAAAAGCGACTTAACAAAACATTTAAGAACACTTTTAAAACTACCTCGGAACAAAATAAACAAATAGTTTTAGTAAGAATAGAAATCTTCCCCCTTATTTATGAAAGTAGTCTGATTGCATTGTTTTAAAGTAAACTATTCCTTGCTGTCAAAGATGACTGATTTATTTTTATGAATCAATTTAAATTAACTTAAACATTTCAACTTTTTCAAGGCAAGATAGTGACTACGATTTTGCATTATGGTAGTATATAGTACTTCCAGTCAGATAACAGTTTATTATGTCCGTATATATCCTCAACGACCTACATTTGAAAAATACTAAGATTTCGTTATTTTTGTCCAACTTGACAATTTATTCAGACGTGCATTATCCCCAATTATCTCTCCTGATTACCTATTTGAAAATATTTTGATATTAAAATATAAGACTTATACATAGTATGATAAACATAAGTATGATATTAAAAAAAATGTGCGTGTACTAGTGTACACACGTTAGAAGTGAAACTTCTTTATGACCTTATTTTTCGAAAAATTATCTATATACAACTTTACAGAAATTGGTTAAATAAAGTTAAATTAGATAAAGTTTAACAAAAGGCTTTTAATATCCCAGACTTGAATACAAATAATACAATTATTTCATTTTACCTTATTACCACTAAGATTATTACAGAATTTCATAAATTGTAATAGAATTTTTAGTATCATTGTTATCGTTATTATACATTTTTGTTATTAATGGTTTAGAATCTCTTTGAATCAACCCTGGTAGGGACAAGAAAAAGACGTGCGTAACGGTCAAATGTGACACTGACGCGTAACCGAAACATGTGACGCGTAATCGAAAAATGTGACGCGTAACGAAAAAATGTTACACTAAATTTTTTTCCAACCCCGATAAAGAAGTTTCACTTCAAAAATAAATAAATAAATCAGTGGCGCTACAACCTCTTTAGGTCTGGGCTTTAGATTTATGTATCTGTTTCATGATCATTTGTCTATCTAATAGGTAAGTAGGTGGTCAGCCTGAGCCTGACACACCCTGTCAACTTTTTGGTAGACCCAAAAGGCAAGCCGGTTTCCTCACGATGTCTTCCTTCACCGTTCGAGCGAATGTTAAATGTGCACATAGAAAGAAAGGCCATTGTGGCACAGCCGGGGATCGACCTCAGGGATGAAAGACGCACGCTGAAGCCACTAGGCCAGCACTGCTCTAGACATATACTTGGGCGCTGTAAATCTTCTACGTACACGGCAAGTTTAAATACGGATGACCGTGGCCGACTCGGCTCGGAGTACACTCTTATCTAGGGGAAGCCCTGTAACGGCTATATACTTAAATATGGCAACAATTATTTACAAACAATGCAGTACGTTTTAATACGATTGTGACAGGTTCTATAAGGAAATAGACGAAGGACAGAATAAGTACACTGTTAAGAGGGAAAAGTTATAGAAATTATGTTAGTCACGTGCGGTTTATGCGGAAGTCGATTTGCGGATAAATTATTAACCTATCATTCTATGATTTCTATATTGATGTTGGCTTCAATATCGCTTCAAAATCAACGGATTAGTTTAAATATAGACATAGCATTCGTACGGTGAAGGATAATGCTCATCTTGCCTATAATGAAATAAAGATATTGTTGCCAATGCCAATGCAAAGGACTCTCCGGGCAGGCCATTCAGAGTTAGACCACCTTCCTTCCCATTTGGCTGGTTTATTTTGAATAATATATAATTCTACAACACATGATAACTTTAAGGCATTCGTCTAAAAAGTAATGCGACAATTCCAGACATCAGCGTCCTAAGAATGATTCAACACAACTTGATTGAATCTTGTTAAGTGTGATTCACATGTTTTCTCAGTAAAAATCATATTTTTAATTGATACCGTATATTATCTGGAATTGTATGACATCACATTGATTTCTTTTAACGTATGAAGCTCAGTTGAAGCTTACTAATTATTATCGTTTTGATATGTTTATAAACAAGAGTAATTCTACTGAGATGGAAACCCCTTGGTTCTTGGTTTGGTTTTCATCTCAAGTAGAATTACCATGTGATGATAACGCGTCTTGTTTACTATCTCTATTTCGGTGTCATTTTCAATATAATAGTAGTTTCTGGGTCAAGGGAGTGCTTTAAATTATAACCTATTATTCCACTTACCACAACGCTAGTATGACGAAGAATGCTATGGGATTGTTGGCAATTGGATTTACTTACTCTAATAATAATAATTTATTGCAAAAATATGGTACACAAATGTGTAAGGTGGTACAATCGTAAGTTCGCATATTCTGCCACACACAATGGCGCGCAATTTTGTCTTTAAAGGAATTTTACATCTATATACAGGGTGGCCAAAAAGTCGTGGATCAAACGCAAATAGGGGATAGATGAGGTCATCAGCGGCAAAAAATTGTTCTGCGGGAGGTCTCTAAGGTCAACCCCTGCAGAGTTATGATTTATTTTGGTTTTAAATGAAAATTGACTTTTTTTTACTAATTCTTCTTAAAATTCGAAAATATCTACATCCTGTATCTTTCTCATAATATCCACTAGATTGGTACTGATGAGTTCTTGCGTTAGACATACTATTTATAGTTGGTTATTGAGTGTATTCAAGATAATATTAAGTGATACGATATAACATTTTTTCAAATCATAAATTTTTGTTTACTTCGGACCCCACTGAAAAAAAATTACTCCACCGAAAAGTGTCCCTGTACTACAAGTTTTGGCGCATTTAATAGGGATTCTGAAAAGGTATTACACGTGGCCATGAGTCGCTCGAATATCTTTCTAGGAAGAATTACAAACAACGATTGTGAAATAATAATTGTATTAAAACAATTATTTCTCAAGGTTGTTTGTATGAAACAAAATATTTTACAATAAAATATGCTCAAAAATTCCTGACTCTGACCATAATGCTTAATCTGCACCGTCCAATACACACAAACGTCCAATACAATACGATACAAACGACCGGTCAGCGTAGTGATTGTTAGTGTTGGCCGTGCACTTCTAACCACTAAAACTGTTGATGTATGTTTGCCCAAAAATTTCTCATAACGAAAAAACATCGATCCTTAATTTATATTAGTCAGGTGTATTAAATTAGGGACCAGTTCAAGTTTCATTAAAATGTCTTCAGTAGTTTTGGAGATGGGAAGAATTGCGATGATTCTGGGGGTAATAAAACTAAAAGAAAAGCATATATTTTGTGAGTGTATATTTAACTTAGTTATTAAAAGAAATCGTATAATAACCGTGACCTGTGAATCAATGTCTGTAGTATTTACACAGTACATAATGGAAGTCAAGGCCTATACCTACAATATACATAACACAATGTACTCAGAAACTACATAGTAACAAATACTCTTTAAGACGAGTAAGTATTTTTATTGCCTGGTCTGGAAATCTCTAGTTCTCTGGTCGAAATCAATCAAATCAAAATTTAAGGCAGATTTTGCCGCGCACCACCACTATGTGGAACCAGCTGCCCACTGAAATATTTCCGAACCAATTCGACTTAGGGTCCTTCAAGAAAAGAGTGTACCAATTCTTAAAAGGCCGGCAACGCACTCGCGAGCCCTCTGGCATTAAGAGTGTCCATGGGCGGCGGTATCACTTAACATCAGATGAGCATCCTACCCGTTTGCCCCGTTATATAAAATATCGACGAACGAAAACGAGAAATTACAAATACTATGGAAACAATATTGGATCATTTTACAATATCTATAAAACAGGTGCAATGTTTGCCAAGAGGCTTCAGCGTGCGACTCTCATCCCTTAGAACGTAGGTTCGATATCCGACTGTGTATCAATGGAATTTCTTTCTATGTGCGCATTTAACATTCGCTCCAACGGTGACCACCTACTTGCCTTTTAGATATACAAGTGATCATAAAACAGATATAGAATTCTGAGGCCCAGACCTAAAAAGGTTGTAGTGCCACTGATTTATTTTATTTGTACGATATGTAGTAATAAAAGGTTTTTTTTATTAAATTTTCTCTGCACAAAGACAAACTTAAGACTAACAAATAATTAAGTCTAACCTTTGCAAGGTTATACGAAAGTGTCCAATAACACTTTACAATCTATTAAGGGGAAGACACTACTTACACGTTCCTCCCTCGGACAAGGAAAAAAGCTGGGGCGGCCGCAGAGCAGGGGACAAAAATAAACAGCTCAAATATAAGAGTACAACTTCGATTATGTTCCCTTTGGAGTAGCGACTCATGGGCCGTCTAGTTCAAGTGCACATGCGCTAATTAAAGATTTACGTTGGCGCCTGGTGAGGTGACCCCAGAGCTGGTGATTTCCTCGCTCAACGAATAAGTATTGAAATACAGCGAGGAAATGCTGCCAGCGTTAAAGGTACACTGCCACAGGGACCAAACTTTTTAATTTTTTTTTTAATTTTCTTTTCAATAACTTATAATTATTTTTATTATTACTATGTATTGTTATTTCGTTAAAAAGAAAAAAAAATATAGTACAGACGTCCTAACTAACTGTAAAGTGTACAATTTAATTTCATCGGTAATTAACAATACATGATGTAATGAGTGAGTCGGTCATCTTGCCCTTCGCTTTGTTTATCAAAGCCATGTTTGTACGATGTGTATGTCTCCTTGAAGGTTCTTCGACTTATTTATATGAACTGAAAATCTTTGACTCAGAAATTGTAATTTAGAATATAGTTTACTAATCTTACAATAATGATAGATCCTGGGCTTCTTGGATTCTTTATTTTTTTTCTGTATTATTAGCTGTCTGTTGACATGCTGATCTATGCCTAGCGACTAGAGGTAAGATTCAGGGTGAGTGAGATTCAAAAACGGAACTTAGCGCTAAGTTTGACTTTCGTACGTCAAGAATGTATAAGATTTTACTGCGGGAGTATTGTATATCAATCATGTTAATCGCTTGAAGTTTCGTCGCTAAGTACCAATGAGTCTTGTATGTAGAAAGTAAAGAAGATTTGACGGACACGAGTCACTCTCAGCGCTAATTCTCACTTAAGTCAAAGTCACAATCGTTTATTCATATAAGTAACACAATGTGCACTATAAACGAAGAGAAGAACTGGCAATTAACTCTCCACCACTCTTTTTAATCGCCAAGTTTTTTTGTTTTACACAATGTTTGTAAGGAGCTGCAACCATTACACATGTGCCACATGACTTCTTAAGTAATTAATAGTTATTTAATAATAATAAAATAAATTTAAAATAAAGATTTGTCCTCTATCAGTAGGAAGCATGGTGAAATAGGAGAACGCACTTACATTCTCGTGGAAACAACACGCAAATCATAGTCGAAATAACTAACATCACCGCATACACGAATTCAATTACGACCAGTCACCACAAGTAGCACCCGTTCACGTTAAGCTTGATCTTACCCTAGGACTTCATAAATAAACAACTCACTTAACTTTATGTATTTCTAAACCGATTGCATCAGCAAGCCCTTGAGCCGTTTTCGCATTCTACCAGGTTCAAGGCCGAGGTCAAAACTTTTTTATCATAGTGTTTAGTACTGACATTCTGCCTTAGGCTACTTTTTCAGAACAAAATTTCAATGTTTTATACCTAATGCAAAATATTGCACAAATATTAGTGAAAAACATATTAGCGCCAGTTATGTAACCTAACATTTGTTAAGTTACATAGATATTATATTTTAGTTAATAATTATTAGAAGCGCAAGCCAAATGTTAGCTATCAACTAACACTTGTAGCCAATACATTGTAATACGTCAGTTTAGTAATAGTTGTGGCCTTTAGTTCATACACTCATATACTCGTATATAACATTCTCGTTTCCGATAATCGGTCGGCAACACTTAAATTCTTTATAGATAACAGAAGGGTCACATAGATTTAAAAACCCTTAAATAAGTCTAGTAAGTTTTTTTTTAACGTCGCAACCCCACTACTCCTAATTTTATGTTGTTCTAAGGTCATGTTTTAAACGATGAAAGCCAGTAGACATCCAGCTTCAAACAAAGAGTTTTTTTTATTCCCCTAACATCCCTCCAACAATCGCCACCGAACTTTACTCGCACCGAGTAGTTTTTACGAACGGGTTTTACTACCGTTTAATACTTAGTCGAATGGTGAAACTACAGGTCTACCTATATTTTGTTTCCAAAATATCCGTAGTTATTTGCTTTAAAAATGACAATTGGTTTCAATTACAAAAAGCTCTCGTCTCATAGCAAATTCGTAACGTACCTACGTTTTTCAAATGTATCATGGCCTGTCGTTTATGACCTTTCGACAAGGCAATCAGCTAAGTCCATAGTAAATACTTAACTCTGAGAAGGAACTAATAAATAATTTGATAATAATCTTTTTAGATAAATCACGAGATGACGGTAATTTATATTGTATCTATTGTTGACTATTTTAAACTTATCATCGATATAAACGTTTACAATATGTAGGTACCTATGTGGGATAAAGGATATGCATTATTGTTTATGGCCAAGTGCGAATTGGTAATCCGGCTTTCTCTCGATTTTTTCCACCGAAAGGGCAAATGTTAATTGTGTGTAGTGCGAAACTGGGGTTTCTACGCTTGAAATATAAAACTGCCAATTTAAACGAACCTCAATTTTTTTACTGAATAAACGAAACTGGCTTGGATTTTAAAGAGATATAATTTTTGGATTATTCTAGCTAAGTTATTAAATATTATATATACCTACGTTATTTCTTTATATTGTCTGGAGTAGGGAATAACATTACTTATTAATTCTATAATAATAATGACTTTGGCCTCAGTTTAAATCTGTTTTTTATAGACTAGTGATCAGCCTTCAGTGACATATGGTTGATTATTTTTATCTTAAATATGTTGGTTTCACCACTATGTTTATTATTTACATACGTATGAGCAAGTGTTAATTGCGCACAGAGAGCGAAAAATATATTGGTGTATAGATGTGAATCGAGCATATGACCTCAGAATTGAGATCCGCACGCTCAATTCACTAGTCCAACATTGCTGTTATTCCGTGACAATAATACAAAAAAGTAATAAGCAAATAAAATACTTAGCAAAATTAACTTTAGTTATATAGTACGAACGAATTAAGATTTTTTAACTTTATTTTAAAATTATTTTGGAATTTTACTTAAGTTGTTCAGTGCGCACTAATAGCTTCAAACTAAAAATAATATAGGTACGCCTAATTAAAAATCTTAATGAGGAAACTATTTGGTTTTATAATTAATTGAAAGCATGATTGTCGTAAAGTGATTCGTTGTTGTTACTTGTTACTACGATTAGTAGCCAATTTTATGTACCTATCTAGTTACTCCGATATTTTATGACCTAATATAATACAATTATAAAGCAGGGCCATATCAGCCTACAAAATATCTATGGAGTAACGCTTGAATGCCGACCCTTATTTCCTAAACACTAACTCCCATTGCACAGGTCTTATATTATATATTAAAATGATGACTTACCAAATCCCAAAATGCACTTTTATTTTTATGTTTTAATATAGTCTGTTTACGTCTTTAACGTCACTTAAACACCAATTTACAAAATGGCGGGAAAATAATACACCTAAAACGTGCTGTCACAGCAAAGCGATGATACAATCTGATAATCAGACGCAACGCGTTCGACGTGTTTTGTATTGTATAGCGTAAACAAACTACATATTAATTTGGTAAGATAATTTGACGCTTTATTTAACTTCTGGAGTGAGAGGCTTAAGACAAAAGGCATATAGAATACGCACCATAATTTAACGGCTTAATTTTAGTTAGTATATTAATGTTAAGTTTAATTGTAAATAGATCAAAGGTACATACATCTCTTGTTAATGTATGTAATTGTTGTGTATTTATTGAGTTGATGCTAATATTCTGTCAGCCAATTTAGCTTAGATTTAAAGAAAAATATGTCAGTACCAGCTTTCCTGCAAGATTAAATAAAATGTTTCATCCTTACCCTACGAATGATTAAGACACTATTCCATCAGAAAACAGAGGTATCTCCTCATGTACTACAAAATATGTACTTATCTTGTTTAATTATCAAGCTCATGTCACATGACGGGTGGGTAAGTCAACCCTAGTTCCTAAATTAGCTAAAAGCTACAATTTAATATATATCTAAAATAAATTCTCTATCGATATGAATTATTCCCTTTAATTTTCCATTATTTTGTAGAATATTAACTAAATAAATACATCTTGACAAGACAATCCGGTCCTTACAATATTTTCTGTCATCGTACATTTCCGTATGAGCGAGTGATAATTACGCAGAACAGAATAAACCTTAAAAAAATATTTGTCTTATAACTGTAATAAAACAATGCATATTTTGATTAAGTCTTTATTTATGACAAGTTCAAATATCTTACAAAGAGCCATAGCGTGGCGAATGAATGGCAGTTTTTAACCACGAGAGATTACGCTCCACTTACCGTGACTGACTTAGCTTATTATCTTTTTCAAAACTAGCAACGTTTCCACGTTGACCAAACGAGTTTTATGAATTGCAGTATAATTAAAAGCTATTTACAAAAGTCAGTAAAATGTATTTTCTTACAATTTCACTAGAGATCGAGTAGGTACAAAAAATCTCATATACAAAACTACACTACAGATAAAACATTGAAATCAGTGTTGTTAATACTGATATGTAGATTATACTTTTTATATCATATCCTTGTACTTTTAATCTGAACAGATTTCACAAATAATAACCAAATTTTACTTAAGTTATTAATCTACAGTCTTAATAGTGATGTCAATATCAAGTTTTCGTACCACATAATTCCCTTAATCTGCAAAAGTGGCGCAATAACGAAAGAGCAACACGAAATTGACTTTCGTCGTTAGTGGTTATAGTAATTCGATCATACTTTGTAAGATTGGCAACATTTGGAAATCGGTTTTACACAGTAGCCCTGCTGGTCTAGAGTAACAGGTACAAAAGTCAAGTACTAACTTATCTTATTTGAATACATTTCTATTAAATCTTCATATTCATCTCTCGAAATAAATATTGACCATCTCAAAATGTTTATTAAATTAGGAAACTTAAACAACAAATAATAATACTAATTTCTATTAACAAGTGCAAATAGTGAAATCCATTCCCATTGGTATAGGCATATAGAGTAACATAGCCTTTTATCTTAAATGTAAAGTTAAAGTACAAATATATAGTTTTCACGGTCCCTCCTATAGCATGTGTTTTTAAGCTATTGCATAGATTTTATCGCGGGCTTTGAGCGCGGCGACTGAATCAAGAAATTCCGTAACGAAAATTAAAACCTAACACACGATGACATAATATAGGTGCGACCAATACGCGATAGAGCGAGACAGAACGCATATTACGTCTCACATCGGTCTGGCGTGATCGGTGACTTAGCGCTGGTGCGGCCGATGCAGCCGGTACGCGTTAGAGCGAGACAGACTATATAGGCGTGTTACTCTCAGTCTGGTAGTGGTAGATTGAATTAATATCATAAAAAAAACTTGAATTAATATCAGAGAAAAAAAAATAAATAAATAATTATAATGCTATGCAATAGCTTTATCGCGGCAGTCCCCGAGTGCGACACGTTCTTTTGTTGGAAACACATCTTGGTCAAAACCGATTAATAACACTGGCTGCTAATACTTGTCGCATTGCCCTTATAAAATTTCCACACCAAGATGGTTTTATACAAAAATAATGTTTAAGTTTTAAATTGTACATTATTTTAATTAAAATTTTTGTTTAAGACTTATAATAATTACAAAAAAATAAGATTTTTTTGAATTATTACATGAGAATAATTATTTTTAGATAATTTCATAAAAAAATCTTGATTCATTACTCACTTTACCCTCAAAATCAGCAATTGATGAAGTATATGATTGTAATCTGACTTTTGCTGAAATTTTACACTGTTTATGGGATATTGTACTTAAATGAGTTGACACATCTTGCCAACAATTAACTATTATATTGCAAAACCCACAGTGATAGTGATTAGAGGGTAGCTGAAAAAAAAGTAAAAAAACCCATAGAGTACAGAAAGTATTATTTTACAATCCTATCCTTCTGTGTAAGTATAAAATAGGGATATCTTTTCTCATCATTAATCACAATTGAAATGCAATGGCTAAAATTAAAACCAATCAAACAGTCGAATTTTTTGGTGAAAAAATTATGATATTAATATTAAAAAATAAAAATCTTACTCACTTGTCGTAAAAATTCATCTTTTACATTGATCACAAGTTTCATATTAGTTAACACGTCAAGATGATCTTTTGATTTTGTATGCGGCAACCACTCGTCTTCATGAAGATACAAATCACAACATAGACATTTAAACATATTCACTTCTGGAATGCTAGTAAGCAAGATAAAACTCATTACATTCATGCAAATTTCTTTGTTTATAATGTGATCTTTGAAAATACCAGTGTCTACTGTTACTAATGTTTGGATGAATAAATTTAAAGGTATAGTTTCAATTTTAGTTTTATTTGCTTCAACTTGTGATTTATGTGCATTTGAATGTATATGATCCACCATATCTTTTATGGAATATGATACTTGTGTTTTACATATTTCACAAGAAACTAAATTCTGATCCGGGAAATGTTTAAAGTTGTTTTTGTTTGCATAGTTTTCTTCTTCATTTATTTGAGGAGTTAAATTTAATAGTGTATCACTTTCTTGTGTTGTCTTTTGTTTATCTTTAAGGTCTTCCATGTGTTGTGTAAAAATATGACCTTTTACAGTATTGTAATCAAAAGATAAATTTATAGAACATTTCTTGCATGTCACCTGCTTAGTTTCAAAATTAATATTAATATAATTTTTCTGAAACGGTTTTAATAAATTTATAAGTGTTCTGTCAGTCAATAGTGTCTGGCAAGAATCATTGTCAACTTGTTTGGAATTTTTTGGGGCTGACTCATTAATCTTTTTCTCATGTTGACCTATATGTTCTTCAATTGATATATAATTAAAATCAACTTTTGTGGAACATAGTCTACACATCGCTTTCATATTATTAAAGTTAATGTCAATATGATTATTCTGGAATCTTTTTAAAGCATCTACAATCATATTATGTTGAAGTTCAGTTGAATTTTTTTCAGGGTTATTGAGTATCACCAGGGGAGAATTAAGTGTTGAGTTCTGTTGGGGCACCTCATTCTCCATTTTCTCAAATTCTTCTTGAATGTTTTCATTTCCAGTCTCTATGTTTGATGGCTTTAAAGTTTTATTTTCTTCAACTGGAGTTTTGTTTTTATATCCCTGGTTGTTTGATTTTTGAATACGCATTTTATGTAGTTTAAGAATATTTGTATGGTGTACACTAGTCAAATGTGCATTTATTTCAAATGAAGCCAAAACCCAACCGCATAAAATACACCATTTCCCGGGTCCGTCATCATTTTTTATAATATAGTTATTAGTATCGAGAACTTTACAAATCATTTCTTCTGCTTCTTTTAAATTAAATACAGTGTTTTCAATAGCGTAAGCATTTGTTTCGACTATATTATTTACAATTTCTTCAGGACGATCAGATTTTTCATCTGTATATATAGTTTTTTTTAACTCAGGCAATGGTATAGGAAAATTTATTTCCACATCTTCATTTTGCATATTTAGGAGATCTGTTTGAATATCCAAAGATATAGCTTTTTCTTTACTAGCAAGTTCAGGAATATCAATCTTTTGTTGAACTTCATTTTCTTTAGCTGATATTCCTTCACCACTGTTTTGATCATCAATGAGTTTAGCTGCTAACATTTGACATTTTAAATACATATCTATATGTTGTGAAGCATCAAAATGTGTATTAACTGGCAAGGCTTCTTGAGAATTGCAGGTAATACAATGAAAAGATGTGTCATCCACCTATAAACCAAACAATACATATTTATTTAAAAAATAGATGATAAATTGTAACCATCCTGTCGGGTTTTTTTTGGCAATTGGTTCCAAATAATTATTATATTAATCTATCTATCTTCTAAGTAGTATAAATAAAAAACAGAACAGATAAAACATGGCATGTCATAATTAAGTCAATAGGCTATTTCTGCATCACATTCCAGTAAACTGATCAAACTGACATTTAAATTCAAAATTGTTTGATATCTTACATTTACAGAAAGTAAAGTTAAATATTTGCAATGGTAAAATTCTGTTGTGCAAAGAAAAATCAAATAATCTTGGGTACAGTTTTCAGCATAGAAGTTGGTAAGAGGATTTTTTAGGGCTTTCACTATTAAAAGTACTTGCACAAACTGTTCCTTCTTATTAAAACTTTATGATACCAATAGTTAGCCACAAGAGTGCCTACAAAATTTCAAATACTTATTTATAAACAGTAAAAACTTAGCTCTTTTTAAAAGAAGTTATTTGGAAAAAATTGGGTTCATTTTAATTTAAACATACAAGAATAACAAGTCTTACCATACGGAAAATATTTTTCTTCTGAAAATGAATATTACTTTGCATAAAGTTTATATGATGTATGGGATCTTTTAAGTGTCCTGAAACATCTTCATACTCATTGTTACATAGAATGCATGTGCTATCACACAAACCTTCCCAGGCTTCATTATCAATGTGTACATCGTCAAAGGCAATTAAAGCATTTCCATATCTTTTGATGAACTGGTCTTTTTTGTTTGCAACATGTTGCATTTCCACAATATGTAATCTTACTTTAGCTTTGGTTTTCAAGACTATACTACAAAATTCGCAGTAATACCATAGTTTGATCTGAAATAAGTAAAACAATTATTAAAAATTTCTTTGTTTAATCCTGTCTCAACTACTACTTTTACTAATTAGTTTTTAAGTGACACAATATAAGTAATTCACAATAACATACAATATTTTGAATGAAAATAGAATTTATATTGCAAACATTAACAACACATTGTTTTATAATAATATTTTGCAACAGAAGTTGTGTGTGTAGAGTAGCATTTAGCAAAATTGAATTAATACAGTACTTTTTTAATGCCATCATCTTTAGACTCATATATTGTCTTGCCCAATTGCTGTTCATGAGAATCTGTTATAATATGTTTAATTGTATCTTCTATTGTCAAAAAACGATTTTCGCAAACTAAACAATAGAAATCAATATGACCAGACAAGATTGTGTGTTTACTGAAAAAGGGGGCCATCTCGGCATCATCAGGGACTCTGAAAAACACAAATTTTATAATTATTACTTTGTTTTATATTAAGCTTACTTAAAATTAAGAATAATTTTGTCATTGCTTAAATCTCAGATGGACTTCAACATCACTTCTTACATTCTTACATTCTAACTTCAACACAGCTACCTTACTTTCGTTTTTGCCTTTATCATTCTAACGATCACATATCAGTGTACTTAACATTGTTGATTGTCCTTTGAATATTAATACCTACGTAATATTGTGACATACATTGACAAATTATAAGAAACATTACTGTAACGTTAATAAGATACATATTTTCTGCAGTGCATTCAATCTTAATTGATTTAAAGCTACAAACAAAATAAAAACAAACCTTACAAAGTGAAGACTTACTTTATATTTATAGACTATAGGTATTTTTTGAACTTATATTTATATAATAAAAAATAAATGGCTTTAAAAGATTTCTAATAAAATCCTTTTTTTTTTTTTTTTTTTTGTGCCAACTGGGCACAAGGTACTTCGCCAGTGTCGTGTAGATGGAGAAGGCACGATGGAGATTGATCGGTAAAAATAATAATTAAGTTAATTTTGAATATGCACCTAAACAAAAACAAAATAGTTGCAATTCGATTGTTAGTTTTAAGACTGCACAGACAACACAAATATGAGTGAGTAATAATACCATTATTAAATACTGTTTCCTCTTTATAATAATTTTTATATATATATTACACTTTAATTTTCTTGCTTTCTATATATTTACATAAAAATCTACAATATGGACTAAACACAAACATTAACAAACATTTAACACTTAAAGGACGGGGGACTTTACGGGGAAGAACGTCATAGAGAGGAAAGGTTAGTTTGGGACAATTAAATAGAATGTGAGATACAGTGCCTTCATCCAAGCCACACTCACAGATAGAGTGATCCCTTATCCGGAGCTTGGCTAGATGAACAGGGGTGCAAGCATGACCAAGACGAAGACGTGAGATTGTGGATGTAATCCAGCGATTTGCATTCCGATAATGACAAAACCAGGGTTGTCTTGGTATGTTTGGTTGGATGGAAGCATAAAACTTACCCTTAACCGATTTGGAGTCATTCCAAAATGTCTTCCAGGTTCTGTCCAGATATGTCTTTGCAAGAGTACAAAGATCCTGTGCTGAATTTTCAAAATGATCTAGAGAACCTGACTCAACAGCTGATTTGGCACATGAATCAGCAGTTTCGTTTCCAGGGATACCTGAGTGGCTAGGAATCCAAACTAGTATGATAGACAATCCTTTTTGATTACAAGAGAGCAGAGTCTCCCTGATTTTTAGAATAATGGGAAAACGTGATTTGCTGCGAAATGGGTTTTCTTTAATGGACATTAAACAACTAAAAGAGTCTGTCAAAATAGCTGTCTGTTGTATGTTATGGGAGTGTGCAAACAGGATTGCTTCCAATAGAGCAGTGGCCTCTCCTGTGAACACTGAAGATTCGGGAGGACATTTAAATTTCAGGATAATTCTATACCGAGGAACCCAACAGGCAGCACCAACACAGCCGTCTGGAGACAGCTTTGATGCGTCAGTGTAAATAAGAAGATGATTTGGCCAATTTTGATTAATATAGCTTTGTAATTTGATGTAGGTATCTGGGGCTCCTTTGATCAGACCAAGGTCTGTGATGATGGGAGGTTTGTATACCAGGGCTTTATAAGAAGTAGAATACAGGGGATTTATTGGAAAAGATATCAGGGGGTTAGGGAGGCTGGTAAACTTTAGATAACTATCTAGCAGATAGGAAGAGGAGTTGCGGGTACAAGGAGAATGTGATAGTTGGGATAATCGATGCCAAAGAGGGTGGGATGATAGCTGTAACATCTTGCTAACAAAGCGGTCACATAAATACTGCCGGCGGATGTGTAGAGGAGGATCAACACACTCAACCTGCAAAGCATTAGTAGGGGAGGATTTCATTGCACCTAGAATGATTCTAAGGCACCTATATTGAATTTTGTTTAGTTTCTCAGCAGCTGATTTGTTAAAGGGATCCAGAACAAACATACAGTAATCCATATGACTACGTACTAAGGCATTATACAATAACTTTAAAGAATAGGGGTGAGCGCCCCACCAAACTCCCGCTACTGCTCTTAGTACGTTAATACCTTTTTCGCATTTTTTGATAATGTGTTCAGAATGGGCAATTCCGTTCAGCCGGTTGTCTAAATAAATACCTAAAAATTTTGCTTTATCTGTCAGGTTGATTGCTTGATTTTCAAATGAAATGAGTAGAGTGGGAATGTATCTCTTCCTTGTAAACACCACTGCCTGAGATTTGCCCACTGACAGGGACAAGCCGTGGTCAGACAACCACTGGCCTAGATAATACAAAGCAGAATTGATACGACAGGATACTTCCCCTATACTGCTTGAGCTGTGATAGAGGACAATATCATCAGCATATTGTAAAATATTGCAAAAACTGGTAACAGACAGTTCGAGGTCATAGGTATAAATGCTATAGAGCAGAGGGCTGAGAACTGAGCCTTGAGGGAGACCTTTCCAGACTAGTCTGGGGGGAAGAGAGGTATTCTGATGCTTTATCAAAATAGATCTGGTAAATAGCAGATTACATATGAGATGTACCATCCTCGAAGAAACACTCAGCTTAAGCAGTTTCTGCCTGAGCGCTGGAAGTAGGACACTGTCATATGCAGAAGCAATATCAAGAAACACACCCACAAGGTACTCTCCTTTTGTAAAGGCTAGGCGAATGTCTGTTGTCAGTATACTGAGGCTGTCTGTGGTACTCATACCCTTCCGGAACCCAAATTGGGATGAGGGGAGAATATTTCTACTTTCCATTAACCATTCCAGTCGGTTTTTAAGAAGGTGTTCCGTTACTTTAGCTAAAGTAGATGACAAAGCTATGGGACGATAAGCATTTGAATCTGAAGGGTTTTTTCCAGGTTTGAGAATGGGAATGACTATTTGAGATGTCCAAGATGTCGGTATAATACCAGATTCAAAAATTTTGTTGATTATTTTTAGATAGTAAAGTTTAGCTTTGTCATTTAGTCTAGTCAGGAAGGAATATGGAACGCCATCTTCCCCTGGAGTTGAATCTTTGAGACCATTAAGAGCGATTTGAAGCTCAGAGAAAGAAAAGGGAGCATCCATTTCATTGTTAGCCGGAGCTGGCGTAGAACTTAGAAATGAGTCCACATAGGGAGAGAAAGGTGGAGCCAGTTTATCCGCAAAGTTGTTAAGCCAGTCAGAAGGGTTATTTGAAGAAGGATTAACATGGTTCAGGGAACGACGGAATCTCCTCACATTAGACCACACAATAGAGGATGGAGAACGAGGGCTAAGGGATTCGCAAAATTGTATCCAACTACATCTTTTCTTCCTGGATACCAACCTTTTAATTTTAGCATCAAGCTTCTGGTAATTAATAAAGTTCTCCTGTGACATACTGGCTGAGTAGGATTTCTCTGCAGCCATTCTCTTACCAAACAAATCGCTGCATTCATCATCCCACCAGGGAGAGGAAAGCAGCTGATTTTTAGGAGAGTGCTTTTTGGGGATCTGGGAATCGGCCGAAGATATGAGAGAATTTAAAAAAAGATCATAGCAAGACAAGACATTTTCTTCGCATTCCAAATCAGGCAGAGTGTCTACCATGCAATCAACGGATTGGGCATAATCTTTCCAGTTTGCTTTTTTGAGTTTATATTTTAAAAGGGGGTTGTGGTAAGAGGGGGGTAAGGATTTGTTATTTAATGAAATAATTACAGGAAAATGATCACTGCCATAGGTGAACTCAAGGGCGTTCCAAGTTAGTTGCGAGGCTAGGTTAGGGGAACAGAGGGTGAGATCCACTGCAGATTTGGGATTCTGATTAGGGTATACCCTGCGAGTTGGAGAGCCATCATTGAGGATGCAGAGATTGACATCGTCGAGTAAGTCAATCAGCAGTGGAGCAAACCTATCACTAGCATGGCACCCCCACATAGTGTGATGGGTGTTAAAGTCACCCATGGCTATGATAGGGCTGGGAAGGGATGATAAAATTGATTGTATCTCAGGAAGAAGAGAAGGAGAAGGGTGAGGAATATACAAAGATACAAAAGAAATGTCTAAGGTACGAACAGCAACAGCATTAATCTGATCGCTGTGGGTAGGGAGAGGAATTTGGGAGAATGGGAGGGAATGCCGTACTAAGACAGCACTGCCCGCATACCCATCATTCCTGTCATCCCGCAGACAGGAAAAGCCAGGCACCCGAAATCGGGAACCAGGTCTCAACCATGTCTCCGAGATGGCAACAATCGTGGGTTTATGGAGGTTTATGAGGGAAATTAATTCATGTTTTTTTGAACGTAAGCTTTTACTATTCCATTGAATTAGGGTTATTGGGTCCGTTTTGTAGTAATTTAAAAAGTTGGGATAGGTTTTTGGCAACGTTGGGCGGTAGGGGGATTTCGCTACATGGAGCGACAATACTTAGAAGAAATTCAGAAATAAATTCTAACATTTTTCCCTGAGAGGGAAGGGTGTCAACATTATTGTTGAGAGCACAACCATTTGGGAGGGATGAGGAGCACTCACCAACAATAGTCTGGTGAGCTGTTCTATCGTACCCCTTTGCTAGAGGAGCTTGGGGACGAGGGGAGCGATAAATTGTTTGGCGATAGGAAGCATTGGTAGGAGTTTGGGCTTTTTGAGTAGATTTTAGAGAATAGGCAGGAGGGGTAAACATTTCTTTTGTCATCTCAGCATATGAACGTCGGACAGGAGGAAACTTAATTGCTGCTTCAACGTATGAGATGTTGTCCTGGGACATCACCATTTTTATGGATTGCTGTCGAGTAAATTCTGGACAGCCCTTGTCAGAAGCAAAATGTTTGCCTGAGCAATGTAAACATGTGGATTTTTCTAAAGTGACTTCACACGTATCACCTGTATGGGGCTGAGCACACCTGTAACATCTTGGCTTAGATCGGCAAATCGATTTTATATGTCCAAAACGGCAGCAGTTCAGGCACTGTATGGTTGGGAGTTGGTAGGTTTCGACAGGGAGGGAAGTGTGGTAGGAGTAAACCTTGGCAGGGAGCATTTGCCCCCTGAAGGTAAGGACGACAGATTGGGTAGGCACCCAGGTGGTGACACCCTCAGTGACTGTTTTTCGGTTCAGTCGCCTTGATTTTATTACTTCACCACATCCAGGAGGAAGCTCTAATGAAATCACAAATTCGTCCATTGACCAGTCCACCGGTACACCTCTGACCAACCCCATTCTGGTAATGTTGTAAGTGGGGATAATAGCTTTAAACTTGCACATACTAAGAACCGGGTTGACCAGAAAGTTGTTGGCAGCTTCAGCAGAAGAGAACTCAACGGTGATTTTATTACGGCCTATATTTTTTACACCATCGTGTATGATAGAACTAATTTTGTGCTTATGCATAAACTGGCCGAATGTAATAGCACGTAAAGAGGCTCCGGAAGATGGGTCTTCTACTTCACGGGAGACTTGGACAATGAACGGACCTTTATCTTCATTAGAGTAAGACCTAGGTCCATCGGAGAAGGAGGGGTGGACATAAAGGTGTTGTATAGACGGGTTCGCCTGAGCGGGATCCGTAATAGTTTTTTTAAAGGATGGTTCATTTCTCTCCTCTCCTTGTCGTTTGCGAGACGTAGAAGAGGTTCCCGGGTCAGGAGGCTCGTGGTCAGGATCTAATTCCATATTACTAAAACTGCAGCAACTATATTAATTTAAATTTTATACTTTACCAGCACCAATAGGGTTAGTTTTATCTAAATAGAACAATAACGACTATTTCAGCTTAGGAAAATCACAGAAACACCGAGAAAAACACGGAAATCTCACTAACACGTGCGTCAACCAAAGCTAACGCGAGCCGACCTCCAATAAAATACTTAATTTATCAAAATTCATTTTTAAAAATATTGATTTTTATACGGCAGAAAAGTGACAAGAAACTACCACAGATTAGTCGACACTCGACGAGTCGTATCCACTAATAGTCCAGGCGCTAGGGCCAGCGAATTCAAGGCCGTAACAACCCTTGCAACTTGAAACATTTAGATCTTTGACTTGTGCATATTTTGCAGCATTAGTGCACAGAAATCGAACGAGTTGCAATTTATTATAAACGTTAGCAAGAAAAGTTTTACAAACAGCAGGAGTATTTCTTGAATAGTGGGAAACTTTGATATTTTCATGGCATGGCCTTTACTCCGTAATTTTTATAGAAATACCGTCACTGCTGCTTCACGATAACTCTTCATCACACACTGCACAACAGATTGGAACCAAATTAGAGGAGCTGTAATTGGAATGTCTTACATCCACTGTACTCCCCGTACCTTGCTCCCAACAGATTACGATTTTTGCAAGGTAAAAAATTTAAGTCTGCCGCAATGGTACATACTTTCGTTAACTAAATATATTCTATTTTAAAAAATCTAATTTTTATTCCTCACATACAAAACGCCAATTTCATAATATGTAAGGACCTAATATTATAAAACTCAAGTAAAGTTGCTCAACAAAGATAGCAAAGAAGGGAGGACTGAGGCGTGCGTGAATAATATTTCTGTAAAACTGTAATTGACCATCATTTCAATGTTGAATTACAGAAAAATGAATGCCATCATCGCTCACATTTTTTTCTACTATATATATATGTAATAATATAGTAGAAAAATCTGTGATGTTAGTATAACTGTGTGTTTTCTTTATCTGTGGTTTGTACTCTGTAATAGTCTACTGTCTAGTCTGTAAACGCAAGCGGTAAGCGTGCATATCGTTTTTCGTTAACCAAATTGTAATTTGTATTTTATGTATCATAAGAAACTCATTTAAAGGATCAATTGAATTTAATTATTTCGTGTAAATAAGTTTAAACAATGTAAGTCACCGTTTTTCGAGGTTGTAGTTAAGTAGTAGTAAGGTTTATGATTATCATTTAATGAAAATATTTTGGCGTTGTTTATAGGGCAACAACGACGAAACCTCGTTCTGAAATGACCCTGGAAGAATTATCAAAGATAGAAGAAGAAGAATTCAGTACAGGACCTTTGTCTGTTCTTACACAATCCGTTAAAAACAACACTCAAGTACTTATTAATTGTCGTAATAACAAGAAATTGTTAGGGCGCGTCAAAGCGTTTGACCGGCATTGCAATATGGTCCTTGAAAACGTTAAGGAAATGTGGACCGAAGTTCCTAGGACTGGCAAAGGCAAGAAGGTAAACAGATATTTGTATTACTAAATTTTTAGAATTAACATCTTTGCTAACTTAAGAAATCAAATTTTTTAGAACAAATACTACACAGCACCACATATTTAATGTTTGTTTTAAAAGATATAGACTTACTAAGAAATTCTTAATATTTTCAGGGTAAAGCAGTAAATAAGGATAGATTCATCTCTAAAATGTTTCTACGTGGAGATTCTGTGATTTTAGTTTTGAGAAATCCACTTGCTACTGCTGCGGGAAAGTAATTTCTCATCTAATGATGACATATTAAATTGGGTAATTGGATAAGAGCAGTTGATATAGAGGAAAGTAAATAACTTGGGTAACAGTGTTGAATACCACCGCACTTTTTTGACAATACTAATTATTTAGGAGTCTCGGGGGACCTTCATTGGAACACCTCCAAGTGAGTTTTGCTACGGAAACGCGTGTGCTTTGTTACAGCGATTGGGGGCTGCTCTTCCTCCGCGCCTCCGATTATTTATATACACTCTAGGGGTATGGCAGACAAGACCACGAGGATAGTGGGGTGCTCTGATTCGGTTTTGGGTACTTTTTGGATATCAAAGTAAACAATGAAATACAAGTACTAATTAAAATCTATCAACACGAAATTAGGTAAATTTCAATGTTGATTATTCTATAACTTTAAATTTCAAAAATGAGGAAATAATCAATAAATTAAAAAACGATTTTTTTAAAGTGAACGTCACATCACTTATAACTAATGGAAAAGTAGAAAATGGTGGATTGTTTACAAATTTTAATACATTACACAAAACTTTAATTTTTTATAAAAATATTTAGATGCGTTTCCGTAGCAAAACTCACTTGGAGGTGTTCCAATGAAGGTCCCCCGACACTCCTAGATAATTAGTATCGTCAAAAAAGTGCGGTGGTATTCAACACCCAACCCATAACTTGTACACAATCCATAGATTACTGTTGTACACAGAAGAAAGATACATGTCATCCTGATGGTGTGGTATTGTAATTAATGCTTAGCTAAGTGTATGAATATTTTTTTTTCGGTATGTAACACTTTCTTCTGTGTATGACCTTCATCAATAGCTTAATGTATGTAATAATTTATATATTGTGTTTTGTTCAGACTTTGATACCAATAAATAAAACATTGCACATACCTTCTATTAATTGTGTAATTCCTTCAAAACACTAACATTGATCAGTGCTTAAGTCAGTTTATGCTAAGCTAATAAGATTTCTGATATCTTATTATCTTGTCATAATAGCTGCAAAAATTACTAAAAAAAAAAAAAATGCAATATAATAAAAAAAACTAGTGGCGGTACAACATTTTAAGGTATGGGCTTAATATTTCTGTATTTGTTTTGTAATCTCTTTTTTCTTATTACAAGCCAGGTGATCTATGTTCCTGACAAGCTTTGCATTGACTATTCGGGTCTAAGAAATGCCAGTTTCTTCAGGATGTTTTCCTGTATTAGCAAATTAAAGGGCTGAGGTTTCTAAGGTTCGACCCTACAACCTCTTGAATGTATGACATATAGTCATGATCCTAGAACAATGGGGGATTTGAAAAAAATCCACTTTTTATCATATTTGGATACTACGTTGACTAAATATTAGAGCTACATTAAAAAAAAACCATGTGTTTTAAATTTCAAATTAATAACATATAGTCGGTAAAGTGACGGATTTGATAGACTCTCATAAAAGCATTTTTCTAGAAAACTATGTAATTTAATGTTATTATTTTTATTTTGTTTTAAAACAAACTCTTCTTTGCTTGTATGCCAATTTTCATAATAACAGATTATTAATTATAAAAGTTATGACAAAAAACACTAACATGATTATATTATTTTGAAATAGCTGCCTTGTAAAGTTTACTATATGTCAGATCCGTCACTATTCTATGACTATGACGATATGCTGAAGCCACAAGGCCAACACAACTCATTCTTAATATAATAAAAAAAACACAAATTTCAATAAATCATTTTATATTGCAGAATATAATAATTATAAGCTAATCAAAATTATGTCACTACTTTGTGACAAATGGTGCCAAATAATAACAGTCTTCTTTATAAATAAAAGTCAAACTTGCTACCAACACCAAATACTTTCCACAAATGCTAGTTGAAAATCACTCTTAAATACAATTTCTTTGGTTGTATTTACAAATTATGTACTTAAAAAAAAATTAAGATAAGTAGATAGCTAGACTTGTAAGAAATATAAATATCAAATGAAAATATAACACAACCAATTATATACCTATCTACTGTAATGCATATGTACATATGGCTTATGTATTAAATAATTTGAAATCTTAAGAAATTTTTAAAATATGTTTAGCAATAGCAAGATTAACTAGCAGAAACTATGCCAAAGGCTATTCTGTCGACATTCTACTTCTCACCTTATTGTTAATTACTTGACTTATAATAATGGTTTGTGGAGAATGCCACTATTCTATACTTTATCGCATTTTCATCATAATGAATTCTGATAAACATTTCTATGTTCTATTGCTTTCTTAAAGAGCACCAACTTTGTACACTGGCAGTGAATTTACATAATATGGACGAATGGCACATTCTATTCCTATATTCAACCAAACAAGATAAAAGATTAAGCCATTTTTGTATGCTTCTTGGTGTAATTGTATATGGGAATAAAACGTAATGACTGTGAACACACAATATCATAACACATATTAAAAAGTTTTTGCATTGCTCTATCAGTAAATAGTATAGGTAATATAAGCAAATACTAAACAAGAATTTTCCAATAATGTGTGAGCGCCTTTATCTCTGTTGTACTAACTTTCTATGCTGTCAAACTATATAACCAGAGATTTAAAAGTAGGGTTACCTTGTGTATCAAACAATTCTGAGGCAAGATTTATTCCCTAATATTATCAAAATCTTGTAATAATTTTGAAGCAAATTTGCCCATTTCCTGTAAAAAATTGTCGTTTTTCTAGCGATCGAAATTGTAAATGAAATAAATACTATACTTGTAACTTTAATACATATTTAAATCTCTGGTTAACTGTGCTAGCACCATAATATAATTATCTTTTATTATATCAACACGCATATCACTCTTCTATATAAAAATACAAATTAATCGTACTTTAAGACACTTAACGTTTCGTTATACCTACGAGGAATATATACAGAGATCCATATGAAAGGTATTGCAACACATGATGTTAGGACCTTAAGAATATGATATATTACGTATAAGGTAACGCAAGCTTGTAAAGAATGAAATATTAAACATTGCCAGTTAAGGGATTTTACCCAAGCCAAGTTAAATTTTAAAATAAATAAAGTATTTTTTTTTATTTTATAGTTTATATGGAAACAGAACGAAATCTCCAGTGTAATGTTTAAACCTGTAAATCAGTTCATGTGTGCAGTTCCTCGAGGGTCACAATTATTTCGTCTTTTGGTTCTATTATACTACTACTTATCTAATATGTACAAACTTATTACAAATTTCACTAAAACGGCTACATATCAAAATATGAACACTTTTATTTTAATAAGAATAACTATAAAGCAAAAGCTTCCGTTTATAGATAAATTTATAAGCGGCCAAAAACAAGAACTTCAAGTTAATGAAAAATTATTATGTCAAAAAATTAAGTCATCTGCTAAACTGAATTTAAAAGATACATTCGACTAGACTTTCTACAACTGAATATCATAACTTCATTGTAGTATAATTTTAGTAATTTCATCACACAACAGTCTTAATTTTTCATCTTTATAATCCATACAATAAATCACAAAAATGAATCAAATCCATTCATTTCAACAGCTTTCTGAAATCCTTCACATGACAATATAAAAAATATTGTTCTATAATTACTCTCATAAAAATAATTATTGCTATTGTTTTCCAGTGGAAATTTCTTTGCCTATTGGCTTTCTATTTTCAAATTTTTGCTGTAAACTGGCAACATTAGACGGTTTCGACATCAATTTCGTTGAATTCGATTTTACATTTGAATCTGTTCTTTGAACTAAATTACTCGGTTTCGGTACGACTTTCGGTCGATTTTTATTTAAATTATCCGCTATTGTTTTTACAGAGTCTGTTTTCGAATTGACCCTACTAATTGGATTTTTGTCTACGCCTTTTAAATTAGAGGCAGAGTTGACTGGTTTTAAAACAGGTTTTGCTGTCTGTTTTTTCTCCAGTGGCGTATGTTTTAAAGGTGGTCGATTATCAGTTTTAGTTACACTAGGTTTAGACGCAACTTTTGGTGGTTCAACCTTATTATTGTTGATCACGTCGGGGGCCTTAATATTTTTTGTATCTACACAACTTGATACAACGTCAGGGCTGTTGGTAATTTTTGGGGGAATATTTTTTGAAATCGCTTTTGGCGAGGATGGTACAGTTTTAAACGTACTAGTTGATCTCAAGCCCGGTGGGGTGACTTGTCTGGAGAAAGTAGGTATTTTTGAATTAACTTTCAAGGAGGGGGAAGGTGGTTTTTCTATGACGTCTTCTTGCGTACGAGTGGGTACGTTGACGGCTGATGGGTGTAAGTAACCACTACTTGTTGTTGACTTGGCACCAGAATTGCTATAGACGCTCTCTGGCGTCTTGTAATCAGTATTCATGTACGTGCTATCTCTATTCTGTGCATTTTTCTTCTCTTTCTCCTTTTTTCTCGCAAGGGTTGACGTCGAGTAGATGGAGTCGAAGTTACGATTTTGTATTTCGTTGACTATTTCTCCGAGTAAGCCCATGCTTTCCGTGCTTCCAGAATTAGAAGTTATAGCTTTCGGCGTATTGTAACCGACGGGCGGTTCCTGCGGAGCCGTTTTTATCGGCTGAGAAACGGCAGGAAAGTTTTTCGCATGTTTTTCTGGGCTCTCTTCGATGATAGCGTAAATATTGTCGCTGGATTCTTCGTCAATATGGGCTAAAGGAGCTGACTTTTCTTCTATACAGTCAACATAGTCTGTTGATCTAATTTCGGTCGGTTTAGGGCTTTGATATATTGAAGTTTCTTTTTCCGAACTAGGCAAAGGTGGAGGTGGAGCTGTAGGTCTACCGACTCCAGATAAGGGTCGCGGTACACCCGGTGCTTGCCTCATCGATGCAAATGTCTGTAGGGTTGGTTTCTGAGATGCCGGGGCTCGCATACTTTGGGCTCGATTTACAAAGGCTTTAGAGTCATCAGCGTCGTCAGAGTCGGATACAACAGGAACTGAACCCTTCGGCAATTCAATACCCTTTTGTAAAATCGGGTTTGATATTTGCAAATTTCGTAAAGCTACCTTTTCTACTGCTTTCGGCACTTTGACTAGATGGTTCGGATTTTTTGGTAACGAATGACTCCTTTCCACCTGATTTCGTTCTTTTTCTTTCGGCTTATCGTGTTTCAGGAATGATGCAATTCTATTCAAAGATATGCCTTCTTTAACCTTTTTGGGTTCTTCTGGTAATGGTTTTTGCGGCACATTTCCTGCAGAATACATGCTAAGAGGTCTTTTAGGTAAATCTGGAGTCATAGTTGGGACGGTTGGAGCTGCACGTATTGGCCCTAATGTTTTGGACCCTTGAAGGGGGGAAATTAGTTCTTTGGCGGTGCAAGTCGACGCTTCAAGTATGGGACTGGAAATAACCGGCCTCGGAGCAGGATTTGATATAACAACTTCGTCATTCTTTTCAGAATTCATCAACGCTTTAATGCGATTTTGTACGGAACTATTAGTTCTCTTTATCGACGGACTAGTTTTAGGGCTTGTTCTGGTAGTGGTTGGCACGATCGGTAACGGTGGAGCTGATCGTAGGACTGGTTTTAATTGGCCAATATTTTGACTGTTGCTACCACTTCTATGGACGGGAGTAATTTTTGCGCTCTTCTTCGGATCGGTGGCGGTCGATGTGTCATTCTCACTGTTTTTGTCCATTGGTGTGAGGGAGAAGCCTTTGAAGTTCCCAAAGAAGGTAACGGAGGGGTTGACGTTTCCGGTGGGGCTGTGATCGGAGTCACTGCGTAACAGGGATGAGCTCATATCATCTGGATTTGAAACAGTATGAACGTTGACAGCTTGGGCATTGTTAGGAGTGTTGTTTTGGAAATTTGATGCGAATTTGGTGGCGCTTCTAGATAAGCGACGTTGCAGACTGGATTTTTTTGGAGATGGAATCCTGAAATTAGAAAAGTTTTTATTATTCTTAAAACTTAAGGATTTTGGTTAGTAAAAACATGCAATGAGGATTTTAATTATGCTAGTACCAATAAAAATTCATTAATATATATAAAATTATAAAAATATATTCTTAATACGTGCATAATGGCCTTATTAGATGATGCTTATGGGTGATTAGTAGTTTATTAAAAGGGTTATTTTTGTAACTGTTGGTCAAATTTTCTTATAATTTGAAATGTTTTCAAGAATTGACCAACAATTAAGTGATGGTATTAGAAGGGTTAGTACCAAAACCAAAAACCAACTCACCAAGCATGTGCAAACGAAAAGAAAGAAGTCTATGAGAGAAAAAGAAAGAGTGAATGCATAGTTTTACTTAAAATACCCATTCAAATACAGAACTAAAAATATTATTTTAATGATCATAAATCATTTTACTTATAAATTTACATGAGATTTTTTGTGAGTTAAAGAATTTATCATCAACTTAAAATACTAAATTAAATAGAATCCAAAGCTTTTAAGGATAATTATAATATACAAGGTAATAAACAAATTAAAGTAGTACACAGACATTAATCTCATTTGTTGTAACAAATTCTTTAAACAATTTCCCAAATAACAAGAGTTAAGTGAGCTACAGATAATTATACTTCATAACAATACTATAGAAAGGTAAATAATTGTCTGAAGTTAGACACGTATTGGCAACCAACTTCAGATACTTTAGTACGAATACATAATCAATTAATACTATGGAAAAGATTGAATAGAATTCGTGTAAGTATATATTATGAAAAATGAACTGAGTAATTGCCTGTGATTCCTTTGACGTAAGGTCGAAATACTGTATTATTAAAAAAAAAATTATCTTTTGCTACGGTGAATTTAAATTTATTAAGACTATAATATTATTATTTGTAATTATTAATTAAACTACGATTATTCTACTGTCTTATATGTAAAATTAGCCATATATATTTAAATATCATGCTGAACTCGGATAAATAAAAACAATCTAAGGGCTCAAATACACGAGCGACGACTGCCGTCGACGAGTGCAGTTGCTCTGCCGTCGGTATCGTGCCGCTCGTGTAAATCAGCTCTAACTTAAAAGCGTACTATAGTCGCAATTAGCTATTATGTAGGTTCCAAATGCTAAAAGAGCGATAAAGATAAACATTAAATGGCTATTGGCGAATAGTACGTTTACGGGCAGTAACTTAAAAGGCGACAGAACTATTGATAAAGTACTTAAAAGTTTACCCTTATTGAGCATGCAAAGAGTCATACGCTCAAAGCACAAACATTCAAAAGAAAAATCAGTCTAAATACACACTAATATTGCATACAAAAAAATACACTTTAATAGTTCCAACCCTGTTTACATATTTTTTTTAAATTTACTCTTGATCTAAAGCTTCATAAATTCTAATGAATATAATTAAATTACTCTAATACTTATGGCTAACATTAACCTTTCTTAATTCAAATCTTTTGGAAATATCATTTACATGTACTTTAGGAATTGATTGTATTTCTCTGAAATTGTCTCTTGACGATTTAGGAAGTCTATCGGTATTCAAAGTATTCAGTTTCTGATTAGTAGTAGACGCTAAACCGGCATTTACAATATTATCTTTACTTAATTTCTGTTTAACATCTTTAACTGTATCTGGTTTAAATTTATTGATATTGACTGTTAAATCTTTACTTATATTCTCATTTGTAGTTGACATAAGACCAGTTTTCACTATATCAATTTTTTTTATTGCTTTAGGCGTACTCGTGATATTTGGTTTAACCAATTCTGTACTACCCGTAACAATAATGTCGTCTTTATAAATTTTACGTGTAAACATTTTCGTCTCCTTAGGTTTTCTTTTGAATATGGACAAAATTCGTGTCCAATTTGTAGTTCTTTTGATTGGTACGCTCTTAATACTCTCATAGTCGTTGTCGACGTTTTCGTAAATGTTTTCCTCTTGAGATTTTTCGATTATTTTATTTTGGGCATTTTTGAAAGAGACCAGTTTAGTGAAGGCACCCGATGGAGAGTATTTAGCAAAGTTAAAGGTGAAATTAGGTTGATGACAAAGAGGTGATTTCAGAGGTGGTTTGAAAATATCTACGTACGTTTTCCTCGGTTTCTTCCACCAGTGCAGCACGTTGTGTCGCGAGTAGTACATAAGGAATAGTATGACCAGTATACTCGGCAGAATTCCGAGGAAGATGACATACATCGCCACCATGAAATTTCTTTGCACTGAAAATAGATATACAAATATTAAACAATGTATACGATTAATAGTGAAATCACATTAATCTCTGAATTTTGGCAAATACATTTCCCGTGTTCTAAACTAACTAAGACTTTTGCAAATCACAGTTTATTACAAAATGCCTGATATAAGATCTAAGGCCAGAAAGAACCGGTTGTATGTTGCTATCTTTGGTATATTTTTCTACAAATAAGACTGTCATATATACAAAAATTTACGTATATTGACATAGAAACTAGTCACATATAAAATGTTGAAAAATATCATTTGTTACAATCTATGCGGAAAAAGAACCGTCGTGGGATTTGAAATAGATCATATTTTGTGGTTTATTGACAACTGTTTCGTCACTATAGTTAGACAGGAACCATACTTTATACGAAAAAAAGGATCATTTTTGTAAATAAATGAAATTATGCATAGCAAATAAGAAGTACATTAGTCCGCAAAATTGCCATGCCAGATCTATTTCCGCTAAACTTATTCTACTGAAATCTTGCCTGTACGTCTTGTTTGATCACAATCATAAGCAAAGACACATATAGCGGAACATCAATAAAAAAATATTCAGGAAGATACCGATGAAAAAAAAGAACTTACGACTGGAATCTGTAGCAGGTCCGGAATCGTAGGAGCCGCCTGGACCGGGCAAAGCGCAAAGTGGTGGAGCAAAGCCGAGCTCGCAATGACAGTGACCTGTTAATAAATAATCATTTGGAGTATGGGACAAAAATGTTTATAATAAGACGAAATTACTTGTATGAAGTCCCATAGCTTCCAATGGAGCAAGGGTCACATATTCGCCAGTTTGATATTCTTATCAAATCATTTTTGTCCCTGGAATGTTGACGCTATGCAAGAGTCAAATTGCGCACTTGGAATAAATAAAATCACACAAAACACATGAACTTAAACTTACAGCTTAGTACTATACTAGGATTAATTAACTTTAATATATATATTTAAAAAAGCAAATATGCACCTTCAGAATTGCATACACCATGCCCGGAGCAATTGGATGGACAGTCCGCGGTTTTCTTCTTTGCCACATTCGCTATTACATCCTCTACTGAGACGCACTTGGTGTTCAGACACATCTGTAAAAAAAATTAAAGTCCAATTGCACCGTTACAACTACCTTATTCTCCATCTCTTTTCATCACAGCGTTAATATAATTTGACAGAAAGAGAAATTTAGTTAAAATGTTTTAAGAAAAATGTTCAGCTGTCCCACTTACAAGCCCTAATGAAATAGTTAAGTTTAGAATTCAATTCGATTTGGATTTCTTCTCTAAGTAACGAAGACTTCACGCTCTTAATTGTATATAAAAAACTTATTTTACGAAATTTAATTCGATTGCACCCCGATTATTCAACATTATAAAATTAACTTATAATTACTTAACGATGTCAAGCTCATTACAAACATTTTGTAAAACAAAAAATTGGCGATTAAAAAGAGTGGCGAAGAGTTTATTGCCAGTTCTTCTCGTCCGTTCTACGTCCTTGATTTGAGAACTGGCAGTAAATGTAAAATTAGAAGCATTAATATGTATTTCTTTATTTGCGTTCAAGTGTACATTGTGTTACCTAAATGAATAAATTATTTTGAATTTGATGGATCCTTACCATATTATCTCCGCATTTGGCTCCATCCGGGACCATCCCGGGATCAACATCGCTGAGGCCAAGATCAATCATGGCGGTGCGACAGGGTAGAATTGAGCCTAGAATTTTATTTATTGAAATAACACGTTTTGCACTTGCAAATTAGCATCATTTTGCATATAAGCGATATGAAGAGTTATATCGTAGTTTTATTTATTTATTGACTGCCTTCCGGATTCGACTATTGAAGCTCAAAAAGATCTTTTGCTGACAATTGTATCGGATAGGATTGTAAGGGTCTGGCCCCGACAATTAATTTACGACTGTGCGGATGTTGTCCCAAATATTAAGGCGACATTAACGATTCCTTGATTTTTCATTCATGTAGGCCTAGCTTCAAGACTTTTCTTAATCATAAACATCTAATAAACCACAATTTACAATCGAATTATACACAGTAAGCCAACTACATTTTGGAAAAAATATTTTTTTATAGCATAGTGGGCAAAGGAACCTACGGGACACCAATTTTAGTGGGAGCGTCGCCGGCCTTTGAGGGATTAATCTCTTTTTTTTTAAATTGGCGGTAGTATATCCCAGCAACAATCCCCATCCTGATGGGCTCCTATCCGACTCCTGAGTGGATTCGGTCGCAAAAGACAATAAATTGTGAAGCGGACCGTGGTAGACTTTTAGTCATTTTAGTTATTACGGCTCGTGCGGTGATGAAACTAGGTTAGATGATTCAACCCAAATAACTCTTTAGACTTAAGCTAAACTTCTAGTCATACTTAGCGCAAAATTTTCGACTACCAAATTTTATTCTTAGAACGTTTTGGTCAAAGAAGCGTATTAACACTTTTTTGTCGCTCGTAGTTTGTTTGGCATTCGTGTTCGTAGATTAATTTTGATACGTTATGCGTCAATGTCGTTTGAGTTTTAGTATACTCACTAACAACGGTATAGCAGCTTTATTAAAGGAATATTAGTTGTTGGTTTGCCGGATAACAGAAAATAAAATTAATAAATATTAACTTGCAAAACAAATCTGCTTTTTAATACGTTTAAGTCCTTACCGTTATTATTGATGAACGTCGCAGACAGCAATGAGACAGACTCCATGCCGAACTCCAGTCTCTCATTGAGATGTTTGCACTGCAGTAGACCGCACAGTGCGTTCTGCGGGTAACATCTGAAGAATGTTGATGTGTCTTCGCGCCGATATCCACAATTTCCGTTTCTATAATCGAAACAATCTTATGAAAAATCCCTAAAAAGCTACAAATCGCTGTTAATCTTCGAGTTATGTAAAAAGTTTAAAAAATAAATAAATCAGTGGCGCTACAACCTCTTTAGGTCTTGGCCTCAGATGTCTGAATCTGTTCCATGATCATTTATAAATCTAATAGGCAAGTAGGTGATCAGCCTCCAGTGCCTGACACACGCCATCGACTTTTTGGGTCTAAGACATGTCGGTTTCCTCACGATGTTTTCCTTCACCGTTTGAGCAAATGTTAAATGCGCACATAGAAAGAAAGTCCATTGGTGCACAGCCGGGGATCGAACCTACGACCTAAGGTATGAGAGTCACACGCTGAAGCCACTAGGCCAACACTGCTCTATGTAAAAAGTTAAGTAATTTTATATTCATTCATCATTATTAAAATAAGAACAAAAAGTAGCTTTACCATGAGTTTGACACGTTGAAGGCTTATGTAAAATAAAAACTAATAATATAAATAAAATAAAAACTACTTAACATTATATATATTTGTATTTAAAAACATATTTCTCTGTAACCTGCAAGGTATCTTAAAAACTAAACAAAATATGACATCCACAATAAACTTGGACTCTTCATAAAAAGAATGTACCAATTCTTAAAAGGCCGGCATCGCACTTACGAGCCACGAGTGTCCATGGGCCGCGGTATCACCTATCATCAGATAAGCCTGCTGTTTGCCCCGTTCTATAACAAAAAACCAAGACTTACTTATCCCCTTTAACGTTCATAGAGTAGTAACATCGCTGGTCTGAGCTCTCCCCTGTGGAACCCCAAAGTAACTTGCATTGGTCTGTATGAGTGCGACACGAGCCACGAACACAGTACGCCTGAAATATTGAAATGTCGTTTATTCATACATTTATAAAAGCAAATTATTGTAAATTGTTCAATAAGATAAAGAGGAGAAAGCTCTCGCACAAGCGTTAGCTAAAAAAATATTTACCTAACATTTAAAATTAAGGTCAAATTTGGCATTGTTTTAGCTTTGAAACATTAAGTTATATTAACGAACGTGAAAAAGAAGAAAGTCGTTTTTTTTAATTAATAGTTTTCGCTCCAACTGCAAAGAAATTAAATGGCTTGGATATAACAAAAAAGCTTACTCGATTATCAGAACAAGGTGTGGCATCCATCTTGTAAACGTCTTTAGGGCAGAACTCCGAAGTGCCCGTACAGAATTCGGGTAGGTCACACTCTTTGTCTGCACTGCGACATACTGTACCAGGTGATTTCGGTCTACAAGTCTGAAAATTAAAAAAAAATAATAATTTATGTGTGTGTGTAGTCCTATTACCCTATTTAGGATAAAAGGCGGTCTGGTGAATAGATATAACAAAAAATGTATCCACTATCCCAGTACTTATTTAAATTTCTTAAATAATCAAGAAAAAAACAAAATCACTTATAAAAATATCAATAAACAACCAGATAAAAATTAAAACTTACCTCAGTATTACAACACTCTCCAACCGCGCACGTAGCGTTAGGTCGCAACGTGCACGTGTAGTGATCGCAGCAGGACGTACACGCGGCCAAAGGGATCAGACCGCAATCGCACTCTTCGCCCGGCTCGAGAAAGCCGTTGCCGCATGTTGGCGAGTCGTAGAGACTCTTTGGCTTGTTCCTTAGGAATATAAACAAATTATGTTCGTTAATTTCTACTAAACATTTTAAGTTTTGCAGCATTTTGTTATTTCATTTGTATTAAGTTATAATGCTTTAAAAGTTCAAATTAAACGTTCATAATTTCATATAAAAATATTAACTGATCATACTGGAATTACACATTATTTTATTATTATGTATATAAACAGCTTAATAAGCTGATGCGCGTGTATTTTGAGATTTGGAGGAACTATCCAATCTATTTTTAAACGAGTTCAAAGATGGTGCACTGATTACACTTTCCGGAAGCCTGTTCGTCGTTATATATTATATTTAGATTAAAATCAGTCTCCCACGAAATTCTGTACGAAGACAGTAATAGTATGTTTTTATTTTATTTTATGGCAATAGCCACTTTATGCCAGTTTCAGTAATATGATGTTTCATCATCTTCGATTCGAGCAATCTGTGACTCATGTATGTTATGTCAAGTTACTGACATACATAATCAATATTTTTAATTAATGATTATTTACGAACTATAAAATAGCCCATTGGGTTATTGGCTTGTTAGGTAGCCCATACAGAATACAGAACATTTAATTTTTTATTTAATTTTCTGTATTTTTAATTTTCCCTTATATTTTTTGTACTTATAGGGTTTTAAGGCTATTGGCTACACTTACCGTAAACAATAATCCATCCCCCTCTCAAACGATAAAGCCAACGATCTAAGGCTGCAAGAGGACCAATGCGTCGGAGTCACAGATGTACTGGAAGGGCTCATAATGCACTTTTCGTCAGGGCATTTGCAATCTGCCTCCGTGTCATGCTCCATGCCAAAGTTATGCCCCATTTCGTGGGCAATGGTGGTCGCTACAAGGCCTATAACGTCAGAGTGGTTCGTGGCCACACCCCCAGAGAAATTGTAGGTGCAGATCGGGCCCTTTAACGCCTTCCCCACTACGCCATCCTTGAATTTTTGCTGCCTGAAAATATACTTGGACTTAGTTAATATTAATTGACAAAATTTGTAGAGTTGATACTTAACTCGTAGTACAGAGATTTTTGTAACAAAAGTTACAGTATTTATATGGCACACTAAGCATTTAATTATGGCAATATTAGTTATTAAATTTCAATTTAAGGTGGTATATTTGATTTTTTTTTTTAATATTGATTTTTTATCATTCAATATGTATTATCTGCGTAATTAAATTCAGATAATCATAAGAGTCGCGTTCATTAGACATAGAGTATAAAACAATGTTGCCATTTAAGTTCATGTTTACAGGTTATATCAATATATATTAATAGTCTTCACAGACATTTCCAAAAATGATTGCTAACTTACGTCAACAAATGGGCGTTGTCATTCGGAATATCCCTCAAAAGCCGATCACGTCGGTAATGCAGAAAGGCAGTCAACGTCTTATCGCCATCCTCCTCTAGCGTGATTTCGTCTCTCTCACTCCAGACCACTATACCGACCAGCGCTATGAAGATATTTAGTGGAGCGTATACCTGGAATGGATGAAATAAATAATTGGTAAATTTTAATTTAATTATTTCCATATAAGGATTCGCTTACGTGTGTTGCTATATTTTGTATAATTACATATTATTATTAAATAAACTATTTATTTCCAACACACAAATATACAGGATTTACAATACTCTTAACCTAAATAGTAATAATAATAATTAAAATTTGATAAATAGAAAATTAAAACAAATTTTAAAATTTAGTCCCTGTGGGAGTGTACAAATTCAAAGTTGAAGGAATGACTCTTATATTTGTGCTGATTAACATTTTCTGCCAGCTGTAGCATAAATAAATTATTCGTAAATAGCTAACATAAATTATATATAATAACAAACAATTAAACTCAAAATATAGCCAGAGATATATCTTATAATAACTGTCAGATTTTTGTTATTTTTTTTTTTGCTTGTTAATATAATATCCTGCATACTTTTAATTGATGTACATGCGTTTTTCAATGTTATATTTTAATGTGAGTATCTGTATGTATATTGTTAGTGTGCTTTATTAACACGTAATTGTATAGATAGGTTGTTGTCATACAAATACACAGATTATAAATTTATAGATAGATTATAAATTTATAAATAGATTATAAAATTGTTTAAATTTTCGCCTACAAAAAACTTTCTTAAGGTTTAATCAATTTAACTGTTTGAAATCTGTACGTACCGAATTAATAATATTGGCAACGTCTTTAAACCTATGGTGCAGCAGCTCCAGACTTTCTCCATTGACTTTAAACTCACGATTATCAGCCACCAACACGAGTTCCACGTATCGTGACAGCTTGTTAGCATTGAATGGTCCACGGACTTGGGTGTCTTCGAATGTCTCTCGCTTGTACTGTAAGACAATTGCAGTCAAGAGTTATAATTGAGGGCTGTTAGGAGAGGCTTTTGGTCGAGGCATACCTTAAAGATTACTTTAGTCTGTTTAATAAATATATACAAGACTTTAAAAGAAAAGAATAATGTCCCTCACAATGCTTTAAATTTAAAGCGCATCGCAATAATTTTCGACTTTAAATATAAGGTATTCTAGAAGGCCAATCAAACTTAAATCGATGTAGTTTCAACGGCTGGCCAGTAATTTTTGATGTATAAAGTTTGTCATATTTGACAACTCTCATCACTTTTTTCACAGATAAGGTAAAAATATTTTTTACCAATTATAATTTGAATTAAAAAATACCTGGGCATAAGCTGACTACAAATATTTACCCGTGATGCTCTAATTTTTTTAATATTCTGCTCAGAAGTATATTTCTCCATTAGATCCGGGTCATAGCTTTTATTGCTGGTCACACCGCCCTCGTAGCCGCATTTGAAGTTGCTCTTCAAGTCCGAATGGTCGTATATGTAGTGTTGAGAGTCCAGATTGTTATCTGTAAATAAATGGAGCTACATGCTACTTCCCGTGGTGCCTCTATGGAATGAACTCACTGAAAGTCTTGTCCTGTCATCACGGAATTATTTAAAAATTAAATCACATGATTTCATCTTATCCATACAACACGCATCGGTATTTTGCTGCTAGTCATAATAATTTTACTAAAAAATTATAATGTACTACTCTAGTGAAATTAGGTGAACGACCTTCCCATCTTCTTCCTTTTTTCCTATGCACAATACTTATTCCATTTATTAAACGTACCGTCCTGAAGGTACCAGGTACCATATTATGCATTCAATATAATAATATAAAATATAATAATATAACAAACAACATTCTGTATAATTGGCATTATATAAAGATGATGTAATTTATTTTTATAATAAGAATCTATCTGTGGTAACGATCATACTACTATAAAATAAATTTACTAGACACGTTTTTTTCATCACTAAAGTCTAAATTTTTACTTAAAAATAATAAACATATAGATCTTATTTACCGCACTTAATAGCTACTTACTAGTTACTCTATCTATATCCTAAATTACATTAGTAATTGTTACAAGACTTAATAATAACGAAACCTTACACCTACCTTCAGCCGGTTCGATGTACATTAACTTTTTGCCGTCGAAAATGATTCCACTAAACCCGTGGCAGGTGGATATCGCTACAGTGCTCCCCTCTCGGCCCCTAACCGTACCCCTATATTGACATATGTTCAGTTCCTGAAAAATTATTGTTGTAAGCTATATTTGTAATCATAATATTTCTTAAAAGTAGTTGATATCTAATTTCCTTATTGTCTGTGTAATTATGGCTTCTTTTTCGCTTGTAATTATGTAGTGCGTGTTTAAATAAAAATATGTATACTTCAAATTCAAATACAAAATCATTTATTCATATTGGTAACACAATGTACACTTATGAACGTCAAAAAAGAAATATATATGAAATGCTTCTAATTTTACATTTACTGCCAGTTCTCAAATAAAGGCGTAGAACGGAAGAACATAGTCGAAATAACTAATGTCACCGCATACACGAATCTAGTAATTAGCCTCTTTTCAAAATCTACCATTCCAATAATCATATTGCGTGTTTGTAAAGGACGGATTACCTTACCTGCGACCCGAACAGGATCTCGCATTTGCAAATTTTAAATGTTAATAGTTTTTTTTTTAATTTGTAATTTTACAAGTTTATTATAAACACAAACTCATTTGTACTGGACTTATACATAAAAAATTGACTGTTTAACCTCTCGCGAAAACTAGATTCTATCTCATTTTCTAACTGAACTGTCAATGCATTGTTTCCTATTTCATGATAATAAAATGACTTGACTAACCTCTCTGCTAGGTTTATGTAGTACAGTCTTCCCATCTTTCTGGTAGCTGACCACGTGATCACCTGCGACTACTTGGTCATTCAGCCGAAGGTCCAGCACATAGTCTTCCTCTCCTTTAGCTATGGTTAACGTCAATTCGGGATGGTGAATACCCGCCTGAAAATATAATGAAAATTCATTAATTAGAGTCCCGGCGAAGTGTTCATTTTGAAAACGAATGTTTTAAATAAAAATAATAATTAAGGAGCCTCTTAGTAAAGCCAAAATCAATTTGTTTATTTCTAAATAATTTTCTCTCTAGAGAGCAACTCTATTATATTTATATCATTCTATAACAAGATTTACAAAAACTTAAAATTGTATCAGTGTAATATATAAAACCTCCTATGATTAGCATTTGTGAGAGAAAAACAAAGATCACAAACGATTTCAAAAGATAACATATGGAAATAAAAAGTATCCCATTTTGAACCGCACCCATATACGGGACAATACACAAAAGAATCTTAATCTAATTGTATGCACGAGCGGTTTTCACCTTTTAAAACTTGAATAGCATTGTCGAATAAGAATCCAACAAACGGATGGTTAAACGTGATATTAGTAGTGTAATATAATACAGTTATCATTTAAAGACGTAAAAGTCGGTATTTTCACACAAAATTCAATTCGTCAGAAAACTTTCATTAAAGAATACTACTTTGTAAAACCAGACACATTTTTAACCATATTATTATATATTATACATATAATTATATATTATACATATAACGTTCTCCTCCTAAATTAGCCTCTAAATCTAAGATTTTACAAAAGTAATGATGTCTTTTCACCACAGCTCAAATATAATTTGACAAAAAGATCCGATTTTATGTCACATAATATGCCATGCCATATAAAAAAGTATAAAGTGACAAAAAATATAGTTTCATAAAAAACCCGCCTACCTACCCTAACCCTTTGACCTACCCGCAAATTTAAAGCATGACTCAAACAAATGACGTGAGCAAAGGCTTTGAATTTAAAATAAGCAACATTCAAATAAATTCATGCCTAAAATGCCATTTACGGTCTGTTAGATTTGATTTCTCAATGATACAGACCAAGATATTAAAGTTTGCGGTCATTAATAACCACTAAAACCTTGTGAAACTATAATTTAAAATGAATTAAACTGTTCAAAGACGCTAAGTTTAAAACAAGAAAAAACAAGTCCGTAAAATGTTATAATGACTTTTTGTTGTTTTTCCTTTTTGTAATACACACTTTAAATAAAGGGTAACGGGAAATAAAAACGAATTTTCGTAACCTTTTAGAAGTATTTAAAGGTTTATATTATAAATATATTTTAACATCTATAACGTTTTCGACGAGAACTTTGTTTTGCAAATATGTAATTGGCGTCAATTATTAAATGCACTAAAAAAAGTAATATTTGAAGATTAATAAATAAATGTCCACCCCGATTACAGTTTCATCACTTGACAAAATGGTTTCTATTTCATTAATGTCTTCACGGTTTTGATGGCATCAATAATACTAACTAGAGCAGTGTTGGCCTAGTGGCTTTAGCGTGCGACTCTCATCCCTGAGGTCGTAGGTTCGATCGCCGGCTGTGCACCAATGGACTTTCTTTCTATATGCGCATTTGACATTGTGAAGGAAAACATCGCAAGGAAACCGGCAAGTCTTAGACCTTAAAAGTCGACGGCGTGTGTCAGGCACAGGAGACTGATCACCTACTTGCCAATTACATTGAAAAAGGATTGTCAAACAGATTCAGAAATCTGAGTCCCAGACCTAAAGAGGTTGTAGCGCCACTGATTTATTTTAAATAATATCTACTAATACCACAGGTCCCTTTTTAAACTTAGCTAAGAGATATCAAGAGAACTTTTTACTGCATTAAGATAAAATCCGCTTGATAAGGTGGAACGAATTGCATGACATTTACAGCCCGTCACAAATATATCATAAAAAACGACACATTTGTTAGATATAAGTATTACAGTTGCTGCTATACCGCATCAGCCAGATGATTTAATATAACCTCAGGAAGCTTACCATGGAATTATCGATTGGCTGGTTTGGCTTGTTTGGCTTGTATCTTGAGCGCTGATGATGCAGTCTTGGTACGAAAACTCAATATTGAAGCGCTGAATTAAGTTACGTAGTAAGCTTTCTGATGCTAGTTACCTTGCGTATTTAGAGGAGAAACTCAACTTCAAAGCATGGTTACTAGTCAATCCCCTATAATCTATATTAACTAAATTCTCCATTTTAAAAAGCTACTTTCACAGTGAGTGGAGTTAAACGTCTAAAACTATCGACTTAGGGTTCTTCAAGAGCGTACCAAATGTCCATGGATCAAAAAAAACAACTAAGGACATAGTAACTTGTCGCAAATTGTTTCTCAATAAACTCTCAGTAGTGTGTTTTAATTTTCAAGATGTGCATCAAAAATAATGAACAAAGTTTACTTTTCTAGTGTTTATTATTTTTTTTAAATTCATGCTTGCGTAAAGGCACTTGACTCATATTTCGAAAGTGCAGTTCTTTAAAGTTAACGATATACGCATAAGCATTTGCAAACATAAGCATATATTGTTAGAAAGTTGTTAGTATTAGTTTTTGCTAATCTTAATTATATAATGTTTACGCGAGTACTACACATTAAATAAACGCGAATTTATTATATTAAATTAGTTTCGATTACTTTCCAGAAACCATAGCGGGAGATTATATCCTTTAAAAAAATTATATCGTAGGAAACAAACAAAATTTTAAGTATTAAATTTTATTTAATAATTAAAAAACCCTTTCATTTCTCAATGAACAATTTGACAGTCTATACTTTACAAATATTTCGAAGTATAATATATTACTACGAGAAATGATGGTGTTGTATCCATCTGTGAGCAAGTAATGCTACAGAAGGAGACAGCAGAACGAGAGAGGGAGCGCTTTGGACGAATCCGCGTTAGAAGAGCGGAATAAATAGAAAAGATATGCCTATCTCCTACCTCCTATTGTAGTGTGTACTTCACAGAAGGTTTTTGAGGGTAACATTTCGTTGAGGTCCCGGTAGCCCCGGAGCCTCTGTAACGCGGCTTTCGAGGAACTACTCGAGGTGGTTTTAGTGGGTATTACTCACCCGGTCTCTGAATAGCAAAGAATCTTCAACTATTGGGGCAAATTCACCTCAGATATCATAAAGGATGTTACTCGACCAGTCTAAGCACTGACTGCCCCGAAAGCCTCAGTGGCTAAGGTCAAAAAGTTCTATATATATCCTTAAGCGGGCCATAGACGGACCGCATGTTTCAGCCGATACAGACTGCTCTAAGCGCACGGCGATCTGCAGATTCCATACTAAATGAATATTCGCAATACACGGACCGTTCGAGCAGTTCCTGTCCGTCTATGGCCCGCTTAAGGAGAAAAAACTTCCTTAGCGCGTTTCAGGGTAAGACGTGATCGAAGCGCAGGCTGTAGGAGCACACGAGGACCCTTTTCGTAGTAGCAACCCAGAAACAATTATTTGTTACTGGCAATAGCACCTATAAAGGCCGCCATAAAATCGGCTTTTAGATATTACCTAATTGTAAAATGTTTACCGTGTCTTTAGTAGACGTTATCTGCCGTTTCGTTCTCGCATGATGCAGTAATGGTCTGACTAGAGTGTGTCGTCTGAATTCCGCCGCCGGTTTTCCTGCAACAACAAATAATTAATTTACATAAAATGTTCTATATAAAGTCATAACAATTGGGTTTGAAGCATATTCATAAGTGTTTATTGGATAACGCTAAATCCTTTTCACGAAACATTTCAGGCCATTTTCGATTTAACATCGTTGTGAAACTAAAAGCAGTACTGGTATATTTATTTAATCCTACAGCAGTTAGAATTATATATAATAAAAGATATAGCCGAAGATAGAATACGAGAGAGGGAGCGCTTTGGACGAATCAACGGTAAGCGGGCCATAGACGGACGGAACTGCTCGAGCGGTCCGCGAATATGAATTTAGTATGGAAACTGCAGATCGCCGTGCGGCGACCGCATATTGCAGTCGGTCTTGACTGCAACATGCGGTCCGTCTATGGCCCGCTTTAGAAGACGCAGAATAAATAGAAAAGATATGCCTATCTCCTACTACTTTATATTATATACTTACGAAAGGAAAAAATAAAATTAAATACATTTAAGTAAGTAATACCTAATTCGGTCCCGTTGTGTGATTATGTGTATGTGGGATGTGTTCATGAAGCAGGTTGTTTAGCGATATGGATATTCTTTAACAAGTGAAGGCCTTAATAGTAGTTTATTTCAAATATAAATGATTTTTATATTGATATGGTAATTATAAGATGTTGTTAGGTTAGCTAATTACGTTACCTTAAGACAGAAGGCCCCTTAAGTAGGGATTGAATAAATTAACCGACTCGGTATTACATGGATCACAACTTCCTACACTTGAAGAACTGTGTTGCGGGACATGATTTTCTAAGCTTTTAGCATATTTCTTTGTTCTTTAGAAAATGAGGCTTGTATTAAAATCATTTTGTTTAGACACTATTCAGTTGAACAATGACTTAGTGTTAGAAATATCCATTATTTCTTATGAAAAGATTTAGGTCTGTTTTATCTGGTTTAAATGATCCTTAAGTTGAACATATATTTTGGTTTGATATATTCTATTGATTAAGCGTAGCGTTGCTGTAATGATAAGTAGAGATTCCAAATTTAATAAACAACCCTCGAATACACACACATACAAAAATTTCATCCAAATCGGTCAGCCGTTTAATTACAACACTCACAGATTTATACATATAAAGCAAATAAATATTAAGCTACTGACACAATACCCGTTTAGGTAGCCGTCGATTTTTGAGCTCAAAACTGCTGATCAAAGATATTTTCTTTAATACATATAACGAAAATGCACGAGGTCTTCGAAGACCTCGGAGATGAATGCCAGACCAATACTAGTATTAGCGGCTTTAGCGATTTATTTGACCTAATATCATTCAATAAAGCGTGTTACTGGTTTCCTCATCAAGTACACATTGTGCTTTGCGAATTGTTGCCGTAACAGTAGTCTTACATGGCGGCAATGTTCAACATGGCTAACATAACTGTATATTTCATCTTTATTCATATATCTTTAAAATATTATAAGTGTGAGAAATCTCTAGAATTCATTAATAATTCAATTATATACTTTACGAACACCCAAACAAAAGTTAACATATTTTAAAATGTTTATTTTTTTAGTTCTAAAACGATATTATCATACATTCAGTTATTTAAATATCTGTACAAAGGTTTTGATTACGGCGCCATATAAACCACGCCTGGTTTAAGCCTAGATATAGACCAACGACCTAACAATTGCCACATTTTTTTCAATTACCATGACAATAAAATTAATAAAACTCGCCAACTAAATTTTAGCAAACAAAACGAAGTAATATTTTTACATTGTACTAAAGTCGCTTCCCGTCATTTTATAATTGGTTTTAATTTTCTTTGTTACATACGAATATTTCAGTAGATAATAAAATCCACGATATATAAAACAAAGTTACTTAAATTGTAAGATTTTACAGGCAAACACGTATTTATATACGTAGGGTGGAGATAGCCACTTAGTACTCTAAGCAAAATTACACTAAAAGAAAACATTTTTTTTAAAACAAAAAATTCGAGAATTATTATATATATATATACCTGGTAAACTAACCGGCAACAAATAATAACAATACAATAATAATTATTAAATAAAAAGAAAACCACGAGTTAGACTAAAAATTCACGTCACAATGTTCGTTCCCACACTCCTCCGTAATGGCTAGACCAATTCTTATGAAATTTTTTAAGCATACTCAGTAAGCCTGATAATCGGCTACTATCTATCTTACAAACCCCTAAGTGTTAAGGGGTCTACCCCAATTTTTTTTTATTATTAGGCATTAAAAAAATACATACAACCCTCAATTTTCACCCCTCTACGATCAACCCCTATTGCTTAGTATAGTTATAGTAGATAGTTATTTTTATTGAACTAAAAAAATGTTGCCTTTAAAATATACATGGCAAAACAATGTTTGCCGGGTCAGCTAGTAATGCCCTAAAATTAATCAAAAATATCTAAACTTGAAAAATTATAAAACCTATAAAGCGCGGTAATTATATTAACAAAATAATATTGCCGAAAATTAAGTCAACGACCAAAGTAGAGTAACGCCACACGCGTTGTTTTAGACAATTTTAGATCGGCCTACTTTAGTTAACAATTAGCACATTGCAACACGAACTTAGCGGTTAAAGTTTTATAACGAATTAATGGGGTTTAATTACGGTTGTTCGAGTCAAGCTAAGATATACAAGCATCCCAAGACTCATCAAGGGAAAGTATCTTAAATATCATAGATGGGATATATCATAATGTGAAAACACCCTTATTTTTGCCAATCAAGAGAATGGACAAAAAATAATAATTTCGATTCGATTTTTCGATTTACATTAGTTCAATTATTATAATACTTTTAAAAATAAAATAAAGTCTTTCAGCAAAATACCCATCTACGATATTTAAGGTAGGTACCTACATCCTTTCCTTTGATTTCCCATAGTCTTGGGACGCCCTGTGTACTAACTACATATGTAGTTATATATTGGTAAACCACCTCCACTAATGGATGCACATGGTGTTTAAAAGGGAGGTCTTGGGTTCACAGGCAAAAGAAAAAATTCTTTCGGGTTTTTGGGCACAGATACTGGTTTCGTATTAGATATATTCAGATATGAAAAAAAAAGTAATTATTACATATTATTCAGTTAACCGCCTATGTCGCTGTAAATAAGTTTAAAGCAATTGGACAAACATACACCATTAATTAATTTGTTTAACTACTTGCACAAGTGAGAAGTGTTGGCCTAGTGGCTTAAGGGAGCGACTCTCATCCCTGACGTCGTAGGTTCGAACCCGGCTGTGCACCAATTGACTGTCTTTCTATGTGCGCATTTAACATTTACTTCACACATTCATCGTGAGAAAACCGGCTTGCCGGCACAGGAGTCTGATCATCAACTTGCCTATTAGATTTACAAATGTTCATGAAACAGATACAGAAATCTGAGACCCTGACCTAAAAAGGTTGCAGCGCCACTGATTTATATTTTACTTGCACAATTTATTTTAAATTACACACCAATATGTAATCGTAATAATAATAATTAGTAAAATCTAGGCAGTTGTTATATTCGTAAAATATTGACATTTTGAATAAGTCGAACTGTTATGATAGCTACAATAGAAACTGATCCAAAGCTCACATTTGTGTCAGTAAGACTTTGGGAATAATTGAAATAGTTAAGAATTAAGAATATCTATTCGAATAGTACCTTATAATCAAAATATACACAATATAATGCACACAACGCCAAGTTAACTATTCGTCTATAAACAACATCGTAATATGGGACAGTTACAGACTTCCTCAGTTATGTAGGTCCATTTTGCAATACAGAAATTTCATATCGCGACTTCTAACTCGGGAATTCTATATTAAACTCAAAATCTAATTTCTAGCATTTTCATGCTAAAGGACATTATTATTTCTCCATATTAAAACGTGGCAGCTAGTTCATTTAAAGACAAAAAACATGTATCGAATTGAAAACGGTTTTTTCATGTGACAAAAGATTTTTTTTACTTGTTTTTAAAGCAAGACATGAAAAATCTCTAGAATGCTTGTCACCCATGTGGAGGGAAATCGATCTCTAACGATCGTTTTAATTAGTGCAACAACTGGATCCAATGTGCAACAGTGCTGTCAAGATGCGGAGCACACAAAAGTGGAGGTCTATAGTGATGCAAGTAGCTTAAACGGAAACGGAAACCACTCAAAAATAATGCTCGATTAAGTAGTTCTTAAACCACAAAGGTTACTGGCTATTTATTGCATTTGACTACCATCACAGAAAACCTCAAAACATTACTCATGCTCTTGAAATCTAGATAAACTGGTTTCAATATATTTTATTAGAGTCGCATTTTGTTCCTTCATATATAGAAATTTGTAGTTTATAAAGTCCAGTATATTTATTTACGAATCCCCCTCAAATACGAATTGTGTTTTAAAATACGGCAGTCATAGACAGCGCCTTTATTCTCAATCATAATATGTAGTTGAATTGAACATTTCTTCCTATAGATCTGAAGGTCTGGGATAATCGGTTAATAACGCAGCAAATTCTTTGAAAGCATCGTGTTCGCTAGCCAGATTCCTTACACGGTAAGACGTGATAAGGTAAGATTTATCACAGTCACGGGATTGCGTTATCTCAACGGGAATTAACGGACTTGAAGATTTATGTTTCCTCATAATTTTCAATTTACTAAGGATTTATTTTCTTTGTTTTGTCACCAGCACGTATATTTTTTTCTTTAACAGGTTTATTTGGCAAAATTGAAGATTATCGCTATAGTACCTACACAGAGCGTCTTGCGAAATGGACCTACATAACGGAGGAAGTCTGTAACTGTCCCATTACGATGCTGTTACGAATTCTTAATATACCGCCTTGTATGAGGTATATTTTTATAAGGTCTTTGATTTGGAGGTTGCTGTCAAAAGAGAGAAAATATATTTTTGTATATATATCTGTTTCACTTGGTATATTTTTGTTTACAACGGCAATTATAAGATGAGATATCAAATAACTATGTATTCGATATTTTATATTCCACGTTTAAAATGCAATATTGTGTAAAAAAATAATCAGCCAATTAGCAGATTGTTATCTTAAAAATGTCTCTAATAGATATAGTCACAATTATATGGCACTGAATAACCGTAAAAACGCATTTTATAGGGTTATCAACATAAAAAAAAAGAGTAATTTATGTAATTTTTTAATGTAATCAAGGAAATTTCATACATTATGTTCAGTTTCTCGTAACAAATGATCTAAAGGTCATTGAAATTATATGAATAAACAATCTTAAATTTGACAAGACAAGAGTACATTAGGAATCAATTTCAAGAGATATTTGTGTATAAGATATTAATTACAAATCTAAGAAGTGTACCACCAGGCTTCAGAAGATTAACCACTCCTTATATGGAAATTGTATTCGTTTTTACAACAAACTCCCAAGCGAAATGAGAGAATTATCACTTAATAAATTCAAAGCTCTCATTAAATCTTTTTATAAATTTTACGAAAATTTAAACGTCCTAAACTTTGGGATTGATTTGCTCCAGTTCAAACAACTTGTACGAGTGAAACTGGCGATTAAAAAGGCTGGCGGAAACTTTCTTGCCAGTTCTTCTAGCCCGCTCTACGCCCTTGACTTGCGAACTGGTAGTAAATGTAAATTTTCTGACATTCTATATGAATAAAGCTATTTTGAGTTTGAGTTTAATCAATAATAGGTTCGACAATAATTTTACGTATACTGAACAAATATATTCCGACACTATAATATACTGCGAGATCTATAAATTACAAATATAAAACAAATGAATTCCAATTTAAAATTTCTATAGCGACAACCATACCTTAATAGCTCGTAAATAGTGAATGGCGGAGCTTGGCAGTGAGTTTTTTATAGCAAAAACGTTTGTGCAATACTTGTATTAATAATTCCTTATAATAATTAATACACTTTGAAAGCTTATGAACAAAGGCTTTGTTTTATAAGCTCATAAATATTTATTGCGTTTTTATTTGTTATTTACAATGTCTTCGTCAATGCCCAGTGATAGGTGAATAAAGGAAATATATCTAAGAAACTTACGATATGCATTTTGAAAACGGCTGCATACAGCCAAAGCCAAAAATATTTATATTGGATATTTATTTTGCCAAAACCCTCCATCTTTTAGTCGATACCAACTCCAGGGAAATAAATACAGATAATGCAACTTTCTCTGCAGCTGCATACTTTTTGACATTCAACATCTTTTGTCTTCAGTCACCGTGACCACGCACGCTGTAAAAGCACGCGAAACGTCGGATAAATTTAAAATTATGTCAAATAATTGTAAATTTATAATAATACATAACTTTAATCCGGTAAAAGCTTTTTTTTCTTTAAATGTGTAAAGGTTATGTTAATCGAAGACAATACAATTTGTATTTAGACACAAAAGTTATAATTGGTGTTAGGTTAGAAGGCAAAGGGGTCTTTCCACAGTCCGTTTCACAAGGCATTTACTTTTGCGAACTAGCGAACTGTGGAATAGGCTCCCGGGGGGGTCTTCCCTCAGAGATACGACCTCCAAATGTTTAAAAAGCGAGTCTACTCCTCCCTCAAAGGCCGGCAACGCACCCACTATAAGTGGGTGTTTATGGGCTGCGGAGACTGCTTTTTGGTAGTCCCGCAAGCTTGTTTGCCCCCCCTTGCTTGTTTTTTAAAAAGTTATAGTATATACCAACATATAGAACTTTTAGCTGTGCTACCCTATAAAACAATATTATTTTAATTTGGGGACGTTCAAGCATTACGTAAGCAGATTTACTGCAATTTCTCCCCCCCCCCCCTTCCTTTTGATGGCAAAAGTAAGCAAAGCTCTTAAAAATAATAGTACATAAACGTATTATTTTTTTGTAGGAATCCTCGTAAATGCATTTCGTTTTCAAGCATAGACAATGTAGGAGTAATATGTGTAAAATAGTAAATAATTACTGTTGATGTAATCACCAAATAAGATAATCTAAGAATCCCCCCCTCACCCCTATAGTGCTTACGTAATACTTGAACGGGCCCTTTATCCAATTTTTCTCAGATTTCAAGGAATAAATAAAAATAATACCCGAATTGATCCAGCCCAACCGTCTTCGACTTTTGCGCTTGGCATCACACTTTGCGATTCATTTTAATTGTTTTTAATAATGGTATACGATATTATCATTCAGCAATTGTGTGTAAGTAATAATATTTTATTATTATTATTATTTTATTATTATTATTAACATTACTATTAAGCTACTATACGCTTTCGTATCTCTCTAGTTCGTATGGTTCAGAGGCTAATCGATCATTAAAGCATTATTTGCCACAAATAATGGCGCTAGTTTTGGCCATCGACACATAAAACGACCATTGTTTCCTATTTGCATTGGCTAAGAGCAGTAAATGATTCATAGGCAACTAAGCCGTTCGGCATCTGTTACAAAAGATAGATTAAGATAATTGCAAAGTTGTGTTAAATTTAACCTTATTTCGCTTTGCCTGTTATGCGGTATACAAGCTTCTGTTTTGAGAACACTAAATACATTTAATAAAACGGAGCGACAATTTCTTTACATTTTACTAGCTGCAAACAATTTGCCATATAAAGATTATCACGCTATTAGAAATGGGGGTTTATTATAGAAAGCTGAAAATTATGGGTTAGGTGATTATTTAATTTCATTAACAAACTTGAGGGTCGCCTTTAACACTTAGGAATAAAAATAGTTTACGAACTTTTCTCAGACCTATCGAAAACATACAAGATTTCATAATCTGTTTGGGAGCAGTTTGGATGCAAACACTGTGACAAAAGAATTTAAATATAAATAAGGATATACATACATATATATAAAGTAGGATGCAAAGCATGGACGATAAAATCGAGTTGGGTACATACCTGGACCAGGAGGCGGAGGAGCAAATACTGGAGTAGGGACAAGTTAAACTCATAACCGACGAGCATGCCTGGTAAGTGTCATAAAAGTGGATAAAGCGAGAGAGGTATGTCAGGAACCACGAATCGCCATTCGATTTGTGGTTTCCGCCTAGTTCAAAGACTTGTAGAGATGATTTGTCATATTTTAGTCTTTGATATTTAAATCGATACCTGAGTAAATCTTATATATATAAAATTAATCGCAAAATATGCTAAGCGCAAATCTCGAAGACGGCCGGGCCAATTTCAGTATATATTCCTGGTTTTAATTGAGAAACATTTGCAATATTAAAAAAAATAGTTTTAAGTGCATAATGCAAAATTTTTCATATGTATGTAGCTACTGAAAAGGTAGGCTAAGTAAAAAAAATCATATCAAGGCGAAACAAAGTTCGCGGCGGCACCTAGTCTTAAATAAATATGTATTTCCATTACACTACTTTAAATTTAAAAATTTCATACAAAATTATTATTCAATACAAAATATCATTAGTTCATTCACCATATATTAGGTGGTGAAACTGACAATGGAAGGAAGTTCACATGGCGTGCGTCATGCCATAAAAAAAGGGGACGCGACATTTTTATGAGTTTTTTTGACTGCAGTGAAACAACACGAGTAATGAACTATTGTGTAAGTTTGAGCTTTTTAAAGCTTTCAACATCACTGCTGGTGAAAGAAATAGGGATAAAATACGTAAAGCTTTTACAGGACTCCTTTAGGCCCCCACAGTTACTTGTATGTTAGAAGCTAACAAATAAATACATTTGATTTATTATAAAGCCGCTAAATCGTTTTATGCTTTTTAAAGAACATTTTATTCGACTTCTATGAAGTGTTATTCTCTTATTTATTTCGTTATTCTACTGCTAAAATAAATTATAAGAAACAACAATTATACTAAAGATACATATAGCCAAATATGGAATACATAATATATAAAAAGGTTCGAACATTTACAAAAGGAAAAAATCAATAAAAATGGTTAAATACATTTAACTAAGTAATACCTGATTCAGCTGTGGTGTGAAAGTAAGGGGGTCTCTAGAAAATCTTATCTACAATATTATACTTTTATATTTTATAGAAAAAGTTGGGACTCAAATGTTTAGCAGGTAATAAGATTCTCATCACATACTATCTACAACAGCAGGACATATTCGAACGTTAAAAGTCAACTTAAAATTGCTTGTTTATATCAAGATGGCGTCAAAGACAATAGAAATACAAAACAAAGAATAGTAATAATATCCGGCCGGGTAACTCAGTCACGGCCACGGTTTGTTGCGCCCATGTGCGTACAACTCAAATTACCCTTTGCTTTATTACCATGTGTTTATGAAAGTTGGGCGTGTCGATCCGGATCAATAATCATATAATTAATATTATTGTAGGATTACAATTATTTTTAGTACAAAGTATTTATAAATGCTACTGTGATATAAATAAAGGGACTTAGCCACTTTTTTTAATACTTTTTTATTTCTTTAAATTGAAGTTAAAAATTTAACACACATACACATCAAATATATTAGAACTCAGAAATTACAAACAAGCAAGGAAAAAAACAGCAAAAATAAAAACGGAAATTTGAACGAAACTAAGTAAAACTTAAATCTCAATATGAGCATAAAGCATAATAAACAAGATTACAGTTAGTAATTGTTATGAAATATATCAATATTTTCATAAAAGTTAGTGATTAAATTGTAAGAGCGAGACAGCCTATTCACAGGAGCATTAAAAGTAGCGGATTAGCGAGCCGTAGGTACGTAATAAAAGACTTATTTCTTGTAACTGGGATTACAAAGGAAGGGAATTTTTAATTAAATTATATCTTGGGTATGGTAGGTTACAACAAGGTAGAGGGAAGGTCCTTTTGCTAAGGTCTTTAGAGGTAGGGTATATAACGTGGAAATGTTGGAAAGACTGGGGCTGCGAGTCCCAAATAATCACACTCGGCGCGGTAAACGGTCGTACAAATAATACTTTTTACGCGCCTCTTGCTCTTGCGTGAATAATATTTTATGTGAGACTGTTTATGCACACTGGCTGAATTCACAAGAATTTCATTTTTTATCATTTGTAATTAATAGGTTTAGGTTTTGTATATATGTAGATAATATTATGTCCCTAGTTTAAATTTGGTATTAGTAAGTATTCTATTGTATTAGTATTGCGTTACTGTAAGGATAGCAAATAAGGAAATAAATAATTTATAGTCTAACTTATATACAAAAAGTAATACAATCCATAAACAAAAACGTCACACAATCCAACGCCCCCATTTACCCATCTCTTCTAGGTTACGTTCTAATGTCTTTGCTATACGATCAATGTCAATGTCACCATCGAACTATACAAAAAAATCTACGCATAAGTCAGTTAATATAGTAGAAAATAAATTGAATTTTTGAGTGAAATGAATTCTTGACCTGAATAAGACAAGGCCAGGCTTACTTTCGCATTACGAAAATTATGCACTCCGTATTTTCGCAATCGGGACTGTTATCGTGAACTAAAACATTTAAGATAATATTGAGTCCGGCGTTCAATTTTAGGTTTTATATATTTACACTTCGTTACCTTATACAAAAATACACATAAAAAAGCAGGTTATATAAGTAATTAGGCAACGGGCGGCCTTATCGCTAACAAGCGATTTCTTCCAGACAACCCAAAAGAGGGTAAAGTATAGAAGTGCATAAATAATTAACAAAATAGAACATAAAATAACATGTAACACTAACTATAGAACACTAAAGAAAAATCTTAAAATATAATAATAAACATAAGTTGTGTTTTTACGCCGATTGATTGCCAATATTTTTAATAGATCTCGGACAACTAATTGATGAAATGAAATACCTTTTAAGGTTTTTTGAATTCAATGGAATGAGTATCAGCTGTTCAAAACGTTCACGTATTGTAAAAAAATTGTATGGAAATCGTAAGCGGTCGGTACAGATATGAAACTTAGATACATATGGTTCTTTGAACAAAGGATTCAATATGCCAACAACATTTAATTAACATTTATAGTACTTAGTACGAGTAAAAATAAATGAAAATCTATTTAAGTTTGATTTTTGTGAATAATCCAAGCAAATATGTATGTCTTTTTCACGTCTCACCTTGACGTGAGGTTTAATCTCAAACTGAAATCTACTTGTGAATTTATTCCACTTATACAGTGTTTAATGCACAATAATGCTTATTAAACACGCAATATATGTACAAGCTAAATATATATAATATATTGTAAAAATCAATTCATTTATAAAGCATTAAGTGGGATTATGCGCGAATAAATTATAACTACGACTATGGTTTCAACTTCCAACATTGGTAACACATAGAGGTCCAGGAAATTTAGAATAATTGTGACAGAGTGGAGGGCACTAGACCTCGAACTTCGAAGTAAAGGACCTTAGAGGTACCCTCCAGGCGCTGAGGGGAATACAAGGAGAGTAGAGGAAATTGATACGACCGAACACGACCTTCAGAGAAGCTCGACTGAAGAACCTTCCTAAGAACGTATAAGAAAATCCTGTTTATATATCCCAAATACGAGTCGTAATAGCAGAGCGTAGACAGCAGCTGTTCGTAAAGAGCCAACCAAATTGAAACCAAACAAAAGACGAGTAAGAAGACTGCAACTGAGGAATCTATAGAAAACCTACTTTATAGCATTTCGTATTCGGCGAAGCCATCTCACGTAATATGGACGAGATAACAAAACCGTGCGCTAAATGCACCTGTCAGACGCTCTCGTTACAACTGAACTAGATACGTTTTAAACCTGTTAATAGTCTAAGAGCCCGCGATAAAAAAAATTCCTAAATAGGTTGTACGATAAAAAAATTACACCAAATGTAGTATGATAGCATGCAACATAGTTTAATTATAAAATTGTTAGTGTTATGTAGAAATTATTACGTCAAGTACCTAAGATCTTTAATATGCGAAATGGAAGAGGCTAACTGCCCACAACAAAGGGAAGTATGTGCACTTTTTATTCTTTACAAAAATATTTTAACACGCATTTTAATAAGGAGAATCTATCTACCATCATAATATCATATATCTATATTTATGGATACTTATAAGTAATAATATAAAACTAAAGTTTTATTATATTTGATGATTAAAACAACTCTATCTAGAAAACTGCCAGAAAAATGAGTTTATGCTAGACGTAAGTATAATATTTAAAAAGAATCTGTTTGAATAAAATCATTGATATCGAATAAAAACAGTATTTTAAAGTACTGTAATACATACTACGGAATAATACTTCTCTTAAGCGCTATACATTTTTATTTTGCAGTCAGCTCTTGGACTGCATTATGCAAATATATTGTAAACATAGGCATTCATGGTTGATTTGTCAAACCGTGCAGACATGTCATGACCCGTGACTGCGGTCACGTTTCTCAAGACGAATTATTGATATAAACACGATCTTCATTTACATTTTACCGTTAACCTATAAATATTTATTAATGAAAGTTGTACACTTTCAAAATTCTTAATAAACAGTGGCGCTATAACTGTTCTCTACAAATTTCTCTTATCTGTGCCGGCATCTTTAAAAAAGAGTTGCCAACATACGAAACCAGGAAACACTTTTGAGATGTGGATTGGAGAATTATAGAAAATTAATTGATATATCGTTTGCGTTTAAGATATTGAATCGGGTTGATTGCGACTACCTATTAACATACTAGATTATTTTTAGCCAACACACAAATATACAGTATTTACAATGTTCTTAACCTATATAGTAATAATAATAATAAAAAAGGGTGCGTGTACTTATGTACGCGCGTAAGAAGTTATACTTCTTTGGCATTATTAAAAATAGTTTTTGATTGCAAACAAATAATTAATTACAATTAAATAATCAAAGACTGGAAAAGGAGTCATTATAGTCAATAAAGTTCAGTTTACATTTGAAAAATTAAATAAATAAATATTTATTTTTATTCTCTTATATTAAGTGTAACATAAATTCTATTACATATTATTCGAATGTTTTTTTAAATTATGTCCAATGCTGTAGCATCTTCAGTGGGCAAATTTATTCTGTTAATTTTGTGTAACGGTGCGTGCGCATCGTAAAATTTCACTCTCATCAATTTTTCATAACGCGCCTAAAAAAGTATTAATAGAAAATTAAAACAAATTTAAAAGTTTGTCCCTGTGGCAACTAAATTTAAAACCCGCGTACCGTCCAGATACCCCCGCTATCCCATATGTTCCACCTTTCAGAAGAACTCGTTTTGGCCAAAACTCGACCAAACCAAGCATTCTGATAAACGACCTAGGTCTGATATCCTCACACTTTGAAATCAATTTTCTTTTGTTTTTATTATTTATGAATCGATTTTTTTTCTCTTCGTTCGCGTTATATTTTCCTATAAGTGATTGTCACATTAAATTTTTTTTTATATGTATTAGTGTGCCGAGCGTTGACAAGATTTTGTAAATAAAGAAATAAACATCTCTATCCATTTTCTAAATATTTGTTCTTAGTAGGCAAGTAGTAGCCAAATTCAATAAAATGTTCTTAGAACAAAACGTTATATCAAAATCAATTCGTTATACTAGCATTAACGCCCACCAACAAAAAAACATAAATAATAAATTCACATTTACTACACAGGCAAAATTATTACGATTATCAAGTAGTGATAGAATACTTCAGATTTTTCACTACATATATTAAATCTCGTTTATATCTACACTTGATAAAATGAATCACTATGTAAATAAAGACGTCAAATGAATAACACGAAGCGCCGGCGCAGAGAAAACAGCTAATCGGAAAAACTCTGAATCAGTTAATAGGTGTAAATTGTTTTAAATGACATTCTTTAAAACTGCAACTATGTATGATATCTGTTGCTTTTGTATGACCCGCACAATAAAACCTTGGGGAACCCGTACTCGGGAACACTTTTTACCTTTGAAACTATATTTAAATTTCGAATATTATTTACTACATAGACGAAAGCTGGCAATTTTATCAAAAATCTAGCTTAACTTAGCCCCCTTCAAGGCGATTTTTACCTAGAATTAAACAAAAAAATGTCATGTCAATGTCAAATCAGTGGCGCTACAACCTTTTTTAACTCTGGTCCTCTAATTTCTGTATCTGTTACATGATCATGTACCAATCTTACAGGCAAGTAGTAGTAGTAAGTAATCAGCCTCCTGTGCCTGACACACGCCATCGAATTTTTGGGTCTAGGACAAGCCGGTTTCCTCACGATGTTTTCATTCACCATTCGAGCAAATGTTAAATGCGTACATAGAATCGAACTAACGACCTCAGGGATGAGAGCCGCACAATGACGACACTAGGCCAACACTGCTTTCAGAGTTTATTTGTTCAAAACAAATTTAATATTTAAAACAGAACCAGAACATAAGTTCAATTAAATATTGTTGTATTTGATTACTTCTTCTGAACAAACAAAAAGTGGTTTAAACCTGTCTTGGTCACGCAAATACACTTAATAAGTAGAATAATTACATATAATTTCTTTTATTATGAAGCACTTTCAAACATTAAAACAAGAACGCGAAACGTAATGTTTGGAATTGGACAACAAAATTGTATTTGTAACGGTGGCGAACATAATCGTTCACACAAGCCAGTAAACGATTCAACCACCACTTATAAATTTTAGATTTAAATGTTTATTTATTGTTGTTATGAAACTGTTAAAAGATTGGAAACTTATTTGTTTCCAATCTTGGATCGTGTATTGATAATTTTCGTTAATTTATATCAAAAATAACAGTCTACGCACCTTAGCGTAAGATTCAGAAACCAGACTTAGCGCGTAGTCTTGACAACAATTACAATTTTTAGGGGTCTAGGCTAATATGATTTTGTCCCATTCAGTGTCGAGACCCTTGGTCCGTGGGGTCCTAGCGCGCACCTACTATACTATACGGACTATGCGGCTTTTTAAGGAAATAGCAAAAAGGTTAGTCGACATCCGACCGAAGAAATGGCAGCTACCTCGGACTAAGAATTAGTCGATCTTCAAAGAGGGAACGCTGTCAGTATGTTCGGAACCTTGGCTAAAGGGACTCCTTTTAATAATATATTTTAGTTATTATATTTAAATATTTTTTTAGGTTTTTAGTTTTAGTAGCATATATATGTTTAAATATTATATAATTGACATTACAATTTACAATTGACATACGAGTCATAGTTCTCGCTAAGCCTCGACAAATAAACCTTTTTATTGAATTTTAAATTATATGTTGAATAAAAGGGATAGCGGGGATGATTTAGAAAATGGAGGCAAGGATGAGATACAAGTGGAAGAGTTCGGAGGAGGCTTCCACTCCGTCGCAGGTCGTGTACTAATGTTAAACATAATGGACATGTTCATTAATGTAATACTGAATATGTATTACTAGGATACAAGCTATTTTGCTTTTTCATTACATTCTATGTTAACAACAAAAACTATAAACTATATTATAAAAAACCTATAAACTACATCAAATTCTGGGCCCGAACAGTCGCGTGGCACTAACAAAATGCAGCAAAAACTGCATATGCACCTGCTATGAGTCAAGCCAGCTGCAGGACGCGTGTGGGCGGCAATCGGAGTTGCGAAACTAGTTTCATTCACACCTTCAACTGAACTTCCTGGACAATTCTTATATAATTTCTATACTTTGAGATTGAAGGACTAACTTATACCAAATATAAATTTGTCTTCTATAAATGTATAATAAAGTATAAGGCTGTATTTTTAAGGGCTGATTTGGAGTTTCGCCCTTTAGCATGTACATCGCTTTGTGGCGTTAACACAACATGTCTTATAGTGTCTATTCTTTTCTTTTTTTATGTAAAAGGGGGCAAACGTGAGGCTCATCTGATGTTAAGACACCACCGCCCTTAGACACTCAGATTGCCGAGAGGGTTCGCAAGTAGTAAGTCGAATTGATTCGGCGGGTTACTGGTTTCACATAGTGTTGGAACATCTCCTCTGAACATCTTGAATGCGGTAGAAGTTGAAGAGAGACCCCACATCTCTACGCAACGCCTGGTGACTGGTCGTCGACGATTCGACTCGCTCTATGTTGAATACGGTTCTTAGGTAATAAATATTTTTATATAGAAATATTATCATGTACACATTTAGCTAAATAATCCTATTACTGTAGACTACGATAAATTGTAATAAGGGGCACCTACGCAATTGCGTAACGCAAGTGTATAACAACACGACACAATATTATGTAACATTCGCTAATATCTACTTAGTATCTAACATTGACATTGACTTTTTGTGTCATTCAAGCAACTACAACAACAGTAAGCCCAAGGGTTATCTATGCATTGGCGGATTTACCTGCAGGCTGAGTGGGCTGGGGCCTAGAGCGGCCGAATTTTAGAGCGGCAAATTTGGGAACCAATTTTTTTTTGCTACCTCATAGAAATCAAAAAGATTTCTGCATGACGGTTTTCTGATGTTTTACCTAAAACCTACCTTTAAACCTCAAACCAGTAATCAACTTCTGCGCTCACAGCTCATGAGTGAAAAGAGCGAAATTGCAGAAAGTGTAATTACCCCTTCCCCCTATCATATATATCAGTCCTACTGGTGGGAGGCTGCGAACTGGATGGTTTGTTTATAATGTTGTGCTCAAAAATCAAACCCAAAAATTATTTTACGTCCAATTACGTGCACCGAAATTGTCGGATTCTAAAAATAAGCAAGGGCGGCATAAACCTCACAGCCTATACATTGAAAATTTGTAAATTCGCCACTGTATCTATGCATATGCATTTCCATTTAGGGGTTTCAAAAAAAAAATACTGTCCATGATCCAAAATGTCAAACACAACCGATCTAACAAGATTACGTAAACAGAAACAGCGTTGTATAGCAGACTTAAAAAATCCTCTTTTTTAACCTGACAAACATAAACATAAAATGGACCTTCGGATATCCTTTTTTTTTTGTTTAAATTCACGACGATCCTTCATTAGTCGTACATATTTGTTAATATACAAAGTACACGATGAGTCGCCTCCACCACATGTTCTTGAATCGTTTAATTAACAAGTGTCAAATGGTTTCCCCTCAGTATTGTATTACAAATATCTTAGGGTTCCTGGGTATGTACTTTTATATTCAAAGCAATATTTGCAACTTATATTTAAAGGCTTTGACTTAGCCTCTTCTATTTATATCTTGGACGCTGACTTTTAAATATTGATTTACCACGATAATTAAAATGTATTAAACGATCAAATTAATTATATACGGGGCCTGAAGATATCATTAATTTAATTGAAAATATTGAAAAAAAAAAACTAATCACTCCTGAGTCGTTTTTTTATATCTAATAAAAATTATTTTACCTCATATTAAAATATTTATGATTTTATCAACGCAATACGATTGCTAGTAGCAGCAAGCAATATCTACTCTTCGTTCCTTGTCAGTACACTGTCTTTAATAGGTTACACGTAGAAAACACATCTTACAAACGGCTGGTTTAAATCAACGTAGGATGTATCATTTTAACCTACTTCTATAAAAAGGAAGTTAAAAAGACGCGTTCGTAGATCTCAATAGCATCCTTTACTGAAACCGAGAGTATTCTTCTCGTGCAACAGTAGTTTAATTATAAAATGGTGATTGTAATGTAGAAATTATTACGTAAAGTGCCGTTAATATGTCAAATGGAAGAGACTAGCCCACAACACAATCCTAGTATGGGTTACTAGTTCACTCACTCTTTCAACTAAACATCCTTTTTTATTAAGTATGTCATTTTATGTGACATTAGGTAAATAAAATCTACTATGAGGGACGTAAAACTCAAAGGTAACTACAAAAATAATTAATATGTTATTTTACACATAACAATACATATATAAAATACTTATTATGCTGACGATAAACAATAACATAAAGATGCTATGTTTCCTGTTGTTTTGCATATTAAAGATAGTATTAACAATTTCAAAACCACAAGCACGAAGCAATTGCCCACGAATTCCATTCTGCGTATTATACTTACGGTTAACGCAACACAATAAATGATTTAAAATTAAATAATACCTAAGAAAATACACATATAGAATTATAATTTTGAGCAGGACGGCAAAGTTTAAAGAATACGTATAATTCCTTGTTATAGCTTCTTAGTGTGATATCTATGAATGATATCCATCATTGGAAGTTAACTACTTAACGTTAGCTACTCAACTTAACTATCTCAACATTTTTGTATGCAATTAGATATAGTTCTCTCAATATGCAAGGGGCATTTGTTTTATACAACTCATACTTTTGCCATCCTCTGTGCTTGTACTGCTCTCCCTCCCCGTTGGTAGATGATATCGCAACCTTGATTTCGCGTGGTACAAAATTAATGAAGTTATTGGCTTAGTTAGCTATTGGTAAGTACATTTCAATCCTTTTATTCCTTGAAGTATATTGTGGAAGTTACAATGGGTTTTTACACTGATATCGCCAACCGCGGATGCACGCAGGGGTCAAGAACTTGTCTAGTCGTATCGAACGTCTGATTCATTATCATTCACTTAACAGAGGAACTTGATCTTTATGAGTGATATAATAAAGGCCAACATTGCAACATGCGGTTATAAGGCCAGTTTGTAATTAGTACTGAAGGTGTCTGTACTTTTGTACTCGTTTGAGGAAATTGTATTCGAGTTTCCTTCAGTCCCGTTTTTATAGAACAGAGGGCAAACGGGCAGCAGGCTGGCCTAATATTGTACTATACCTTGTCAACCTTAGATGTTATTAGATATTAAAATTCTACTTAGTTAATTACTTTTTTAGTTGGATAATTATTTACTAAGTAGTGAATAATGGAAGAGGTTATGAATTCCATTGTACATTTAAATTGAGTTTTTTTTTCGACTGGACGCGTTATAAACAATTTAACAAAAAAAAAATTAATATATTGTAATTATTGTATTATATTATGCCTAGTAACATAAAAAAAACAAATAAATGAGCAACACAAAAGTGACGGAAATAAAAACTGACACTTTCGAATGAAGTGCTTTTGTAACATAATTGCTTCACTTTCCACTCATCGACTTCTACTTTCCATTTAATGATAAAAAAGTAGAACGTCATATCATTATTTCACCATACAATTATTTGATTGTACATAAATAGTTAAATTTTAATACAGAGAATTCAATTCAATTCAGAGTTTGCTGTATATCAACCCGGTTCGTACGGGAAGGATATACGTGATAAAATGTGCAGTATATGTTATATGCCTTATAGCCATAATATATTACGAGAGTTATATAATTTAGTTAAAATCCTGAAAACGGATCACCAAATCTTTAGTACAATTTTTTTAACTACACAACGATAACGTAGACAAACACGTCCAATTGTTATCGGGCAACTGAAATTGATTTATAATGTAAACAAAATGGATTAACTACACTTATTTGATAAACTTAAAATTTATCCCGATGTGTGGTATGGTCAACTTGCACAATTCGCAAACTGTTTATTATATAACACATTTTTTTATATTTTTTGAAAGGTCTCTATTTTTTAGGTATATATTCCGAATTAACTTATCAACTTCCTCCTTTACTTCCTGAGGTGAACAAAAAGGCTATTATCATTTTTGTGTATCCTTTCAACAAATATATAAACTTAATGCTCTATTAAAAATTTTGCAATCAACCTGTTTTTTGTTTTGTAAAACTCGTATTTTCTAACTTTAGTTTTCATTTCAAAGAAACTTCAACAAACCCCATTCATACTTATATTATAAAGAGAAAAAAATTGTATTCACGTAGAGCAAAGTTCATCACGTTCATAGCTCAAAAACAACCATTGGACCATTTAAAAAAAAAACACAAATTTAATGACATTATCCCTGAGTAACTTATTAAAAATATTTAAAAAAATAAACGCCACTGGTTTTATATTAAGGCTAATTTAAGAATATACATAAATAAGTTTATACCTGCATCTGTTTATTCAATAAATATTTGGAACTGAAATAAAAGTCTTACATGCCTGTCAGAAAAACCTCATGTGGGCACAAAAGGTCTTTGAAATCAAGCATTTTAACAAACAAATGCTTAATCTACCCCTATACAGAACAAAAGTGTAAGAGAACAATATAATATCATTAAACAAGTTATACATATATAACATAAACACTACTTTATATATAATCACACACGATACGTTAAGATAGTATTTTTACACTTTAATTTTTTTACCATTGGCTAGATAGAATATTATTAATTCATGTAAAATTATTCGAAATAAATATACGAGCTAAAGAAGTTGCTAATGCGATAATCATTCTTAATAAGTATATGATTTTATTGACATTATTCTGTCTGCAGTACAGTAAAAGATTTTGAATTGTTTATATTATTTAGAAGATTCCAAGGAAACTTTATCAACTTTCTATTTAACATTATTCCTATGTTATGGTATAATTTAAGTTTGAGAACCATCGTAGTTTAAAACCAGTGGACAGTAGCATCAGAGAACTTCGTTATTTATCGTTTATATAGTATACTTTATATATACCAGGCTAGGCTTTTCTGGCACTTTTGCTTAATTATTCTTTTCGTGCATAAAACAATTACCTACATATTTCGAATATTTTTTTTACATAACACAAGACACTTTCTATCTATTTTGTTCTTTTAGGAACATTTTGAATACATAAACAAAGAATGTTTTGCCAATTTTGCGCCCGATTACGTTTATATTGTTTCATATTTATTAATACCACTTCATCATTGCGCGTAATAAATTACTTGCGATAACAAATATATGAGAAGAGTGATAAATAGTCAATTCACTGAAATAGGACAATGAGGCAATTGTGTTTATTGATGCGAAACATCTTATTTGTACCACCCAAATCTACAGCATACATTGCTAGGAAGATAATGATATCTCTAACTTGTCTTTTAGAATAATCCTATGACACCGTAAAGAGTTTAAATGAGAAATGAGTACGTAGCAGTGTTGGCCTTCAATTCTGGCTTGAACGTGTCTCTGAACTCTGAGGTCAGCATGCTCCGGCAGTTTATTAAGAAGGAAATCGGGAAATGTCAGATCTAAAAAATGATAGCGCGTCAGGCTGATCACCTGCTTGTGTATTAAATAATAAATCAAAGAAACAGACGAATCTTCCCGTCTGTTTTTTAGGGTTCTAGTAGCTTTTAATTTTCATAATTGTGTTCCCGAACTCAATTCGATTTTCAAATTTGGAAGTAAAAGCTCTGTTTGACAAATAAATCATACCTTTGAATTGAAAAGTTACATGTTAAATCAATTAAGATCCGTGTCAAATTGTTTGTTAAGATATGGTTGTTAAAAAACATTAGGCTTGTTTACAACACATTAACTTTTTGTAATTATGTTTAATTTGGTAATTAGATAAAACTAATTAGATGCAATTTTATAAAAATTAGCGATGACGTTTTTTAAAATCAGTTGAAGTATTTTCTTGTGCTTCAAGTGTCCAGTTGAGGTAAGTCATTTATTATATTATATAATTTTAATATTTTTATTCCCTTAAAACCACTATTTAGTATAACGAAAGTGCTTCTATAAATCTGGAGTCTAACAATTAAAAAAAAAACGAATGTTACGGTTACGTGTACGTTTTTTGTTTTATTGGAAATACTGTATTTACAATATACTTACCAAAGTAATAATAGTAAATAAGCATTAATAAATAGAAAATTAAAACAAATTTTAAAAGTTTGGTCCCAGTGGCACCGTTAATTCGGGCAGCAATTTCAACAGTTTTTGTAGTTTTGTATAACATTGTAAATCTTTAATTTAAAATACCACCATATGACATTTTATTTAGATAGCCAACAGCTTTTACAACAAAAAAAAACCAAATGTAAAATAATAAACAAAAAATTGCCATGAGCGGCCTGGCCTACCCCAGTAAAATATAATATAAATATTGATGTGTGTGTGTGCATACGCATGTGTGACTAATATCTTAAAGTCTTATTTTGTTTATCATTGTTGTTGTTGTAGTCAAATTTAATAGTAAAAATATAATCTCATAAATAGCGATTTAAAAAGCATCACTACTCGTTAGTCGTACACACAATATTATGAACAACATGTTGAACATCTAAAATGTTTAACACAATTTTGAATAATATTGTCTTTAGACATAAAAAAAACTTATTTAACATACGCCCTTCGTGATTTTAATAGTACCGCAATAGTAAAGAATTGTGTTAGAATTCCTAAGTTATACGACCTGGTTAGTACGTATAAATACGTATCAAAAGGATAATTGTTGATAATTCGTTATCATCAAAACAAGACCCTTATGTATGTGAAATTCTGTGTCCATTTGGAAAGTAATATAAACTAACAAATATGCCAAATATTAAGGTATATTAAATAGTTTACGATAGAGTACTAGATACGTAAAACTTTTGTTAACGGTACATCAATCGTGATCAGCGAGTATCTTTTGTATCGTATGCAAATAAAGTCATTGCTTTCTATACCATAATAACTTGGTAAGAATCCTTGGCTAAAAACGTATGTAGGTATAAGTACCCGTATTCTCGGGGTATTTTCATACACGATGCAAATGTAATATGACCGACACAGCTGCATTTTTAATTTACCATATGTTTATAAATATGTTCCATCGTCCAAATAGAACACCGTGGTTCTAAAGTTTATTTTGGTAGGTGTTTAGGGTTTACTTAGAAAATATTATTTGAAAGAAATAAACATTATTTAATTAAAACACACTTATATATACACGCTTATATTGCTTAATATATCGCGAATGAGATTCATCTAAATCTCGGCAGTATTTGAAAAAAAAATAGCCTTTAGACACATAAGTAGCCCCACCACCAACTCGGGAATATATATAAGCAGATGGCGTCTGTGATTAAGTAGGTATGTAAGATTTCTTCTATTCAACTGAGCACTATTTACACGAAGTTATTCTATGTCAAATTCAGTTCATACATTTCATTTAATAAACATTCGATGAAGAGAAGATATAATCGAATCTTGATAATGCCTTGTGAATACAAAATACGCTTCCAGGAGCGAATACTGAAATAACTTTTCACAGAATATTTATTTATTTTTCCAAGTACATATTTATTTCAACACATTATATATATAGTTTATTGCTTATAGAGAGCAGTGTTGGCCTAGTGGCTTCATCGTGCGACTCTCATACCTAAGGTTCGATCCCCAGCTGGGCACTAGTGTACTTTCTGTCTATGTGAGCATTTAACATTACCTCGAATGGTGAAGGAAAACATCGTGAGGAAGCCGGTTTACCTTAGATCCAAAAAGTCGAAGGCATGTCAAGCAAATGAGGCTGATCACCTACTTGCCTATTAGATTGACAAATGAAACGTATACAGATATCTGAGGCCCAGACCTAAAAAGGTTGTAGTGTCACTGATTCATTCATTCATATTGCTCATAGAATACATACTAAAATCAGATATAAAAATTACGCTGTCAAACCGTCTTTATCATCCATGAAAGTGTATTAATTTAGGAATAATATTTTGATTCATTCATTAGACTCAAAATAAGCAATTTCTAAGTATCATAGAATTTTAATTTGGTTGGCTAAAAACGCTTTTCGCTTCTTAATAAAAACATTAGTAGATATAAATAAAATCAGCGTTTCAGTTGAATCTATGCACTTTTGTCTCGCGCATGCTCAGACGCTACGCAAGTAATCTATTTTTAAACATGTGACATTATAACAATGCGTCTTTCGAGTTAAGCGGGGACTAAACTTTTGTACAAAGAAAATTAAAGTTAAATTAATTTATTATTAAATTAGGGTTAATTTCGGATTATTAAAATTTAAAAGGAAAGATATTATGATACTTCACTTGGAATGGTTTTGGAGTCCCATAACAGGAGCGTCCATTCTATTGTTTTTAAAGACACATAAGCCAAGCTTCCTCCTGGACTCAAACCCAAAACCTGGAACCCAAACTTGGCATGTGCATCAAGCTACGGAGCTGGTAGTCTAGTAATTCATTTATTGAAGTTTAGCACATCATAAAAAATTCTATATCTACAGTATATTTTTATAAATGTTACAAAAAAATATAAAAAAATACCAGCAAAACAGCGGATTAGGTATGAGATAGGCACTTAACAATGCTTTCTTTAAAATTGATCTGACATGTTTAATAAAGATACTTAAATACTGTAATCAGAAAATTTAATCTTTTGCAAAACATCTATTAATCCTCTCCTTCTCTTTCTTAATCTATAAAGCCTTTCTCTTCTTAAACTCATAATTTCATTACCCGCGTAAGATAAAACAGAAAATATTACATTAATGTTGTCTGGAAGAAACTGCTCTTAGCATTAAGACGATACATTTATCATTTGTCTACTTTTATTACCTGTTTAGTGATTGTAAATAAAGTAATAATATTTATTACTAATAGTCAACTGATAACATAATGTAACAATCAATTAAGACGAGGCGAGCGGAGTTCTCCTTATTAGTGTACATGTAGTACTTCTGCAAAACGAAGGTGGTAGCAGATCATACAGACTCAAATGGGTATAATAATAATCCAGTGTCGCTCGAATAGGTATAGAATATGAATATATTAAGAGCGAATATTTCAAAGGTTCAGAAAATGTAGACAGGATATGAATTTGCCATTTTTGACATTTGAAATCGATTTAAAATAATTACTTGTAACTTTATAAATAACTTACACATTATTATACTGTCAAGTTATATTGAACGAACAAATACTTTAAAAAAACTACTATTTCTTGCATTTGTAAAATTTGTTTACAAATTCATTTTAAATACTCAAATCTTTTGAAATCTTGTATAATAAACTAGTTCAATGCCAAGAAGCTATTTCAATGTCAATAATATTTACACTTCGGCAGTCGTATCCGGTTTAACGTAAAATAAAGTATGTTTTGATTATGTTTTTTTTAAATATAATTGATTCATTTGTCCTCATTTATAATGCACACGCAAAAAACAGAATCTACCTAATAACGTCGGCATGGGGGGAAATATAAAACGCTAACACTTGTACCTATGTCAACAGAATAATACAAATGAAAGATTATTTATACGAAAATATTAGTTAAAATTAAAACACAAAACTGCTTAGTCAAGTGATCCTTGATGATTAGTGTTTAAAGATATAATTGCGGTTAATTTTTACTTCGCAAAATAAGTCACGTAGTTCAAATAAAAATTAATCTTTTATATTTCTTAGGTTTCGAATATACATACCTTCATTTTATTGACAATTTTCATTATTTATTATAATTGTTATTATATACAATCAGACCCGTAGTTTATGCTGTTGCCGTGATAAATTGTTAGATCGTTAAGATCTTAACCCATTAGCAAAATTTGAATTACGTCTGATAAGCCGATTGATGACAATATTTTTTATTCGTTTTTACTACATGTTTGTACAACTTGAACATACAGTATTAAAAATACAATTAATGAATGAAGTCCCCATTGATAATTTTTACAATAGAAGAATGAATTTGAAATGGTGTTAAATTTATAGACAAATTTTATCTCAATTTAATAATTTATTAGATTTACAAAAATATGCATGTATCACTCCTACACCTAAATTGCACTATAAAAAAAATATGATTTTTCCACGATGTATAGTCATATTATTAATCACTTTACAAAAAGGTATGAGGAGAAAAAAAATAACATTCGTACTTTCGTAAACCGGGTGACCTTAAGTTAAGTATTAATTTAAGCCGGTTCGCGACCATGAAACAAATCGCCTAGTGCGTTTAAATCTTTCTTAAATATCAAATTAAAGTAACTTTTATATTTTGGATAACAAACACAAACAATCTAAGTCAGACGATCAAGACGCGAAAACTAAAAAAATAGATTTCTTCAAGTTTAATTTTTGAAGCGATAATTATAAATTACGTGCCGTTATTAGTGCGCATAGGCATTAATGTTTCGCTGTTAAGATAGATTAGAAGAATAATTTTAATGTAAAAAAACTCTAACACCGAAACAGGTCAAAAAACTCCTTGTTTAAGATAAAAGTAGTTTATTTACAATCTAGTCTTAATAGTGAGTAGGTTGGCGTAGAGCCAATATTCTAGGTCCTAATGCGGTTTATTATTATCAACACCTTTGTGAATCCGTATTTCCTGCGTTATACGAATTCAAATGTATTTTATAAATCCCATAATCTAAGCACACAAAATAAGCATTTTCAATTATAAAATGTTTCAGCCATGTCTCAATGTGAATATCACTGCTTTAATTAAAGTCGATCTTTGAGAAACGTCACATAAAAGACTAAATATTAAAAATCTACGAAACATTCCCGTACCATAAAGACAGGTGGAAAAACCCCACCAGAAACCTGTGGTACCTACAAAACTTAAGTTTAAATGAACCTAAGAAGCATCTGTATCAAAAATCATTTATTCATTTCATATAGGTAACACAATGTACACTTATGAACGTCAAAAAAGTATAACATTTAGTGTGACAAATATTTTTTGTATAATGTGAGGGTAGTTCGAAATTAATTTTTGTAGAGGATGATCAATACTTCATTTTGTTATGCCACAGAAATATTTAATAGAGATCACTATTGAAGGAATTCTAATGATTCTTTAAATATATTAGTACCCTCACGTGTGAGTTTAAAATAATTTCTTGTAGGTGAATAAAATAATCCTTACATCATTTTGTTTTGTTACACAAATATTTAGTAGAGAACTCTGTTGAAGGAATTTTAATCACATATAAATTCCTTCACTTATGTAGAGACAAAAACTTACCAACCACCTTATATAGCAACTTTGACCATAAGAGAAACGCTAATAAAAATGAACTTGAAGTAGCTCACTCCCTTTTGTGATTTGTTCTCAGTTCGAACCTCATATAGTGACAAAAAACTATGGATTCCTAGTAGTATCAAAGTTCAAAGAAACGGTTTCGACTTGACCAGTTCCAAGGGTGATATTTAGAAGCGTGACTTATGACCTATTTTTGACGTACGGGAGACTTAGTGCTTAGTCTCATTTCTGAATAGTACCTTAATTTTTAGAGATATTTTAGTACAAAAAACAAAAATAATAGATTAAAACATGACTTTTGCTTCCATAAAAGAACTATAGTCAGATACTGTCAATTCAACACTAAGTGTCTAAATGTAATCTCTTTAAAAGTTATTTGTTATCCAAAAGCAGCAACATCGGCTGAAGTCATAGTTATATGTACATTTTAAATTGTAGAAAACATTAAACTCCACACTAGATACACGATTCACAAAATGTTTCAAAAAAAGTGCAGATTTCAAAGGGCTCAGATGACTGCATTAAAAATTCAATTTGACGCTAGCTGGCACATTTACGTGACGTTCAGTGCCCTCGGCTGAAACGTCACACTGGGGTGACCACATCTCATTTAAATATAGATATTTATCTATTTTTTAATCTGATATAAAAGCAGCATCACGTACTTATTTTGATTGATATACATTGCATATAGGAGTTTCTTTGCATTATGATTTTATTTTATTAGTTAAATACGTTATACCACCCGTATCACCTCGACGCCCGTCATTCCACAACTGAGAGTTTCTTAAGGCAGTTTTTGTAGCGCAGCATCACTATGTGGAACCAGCTGCCCACTGAAGTATTTCCGAACCAATTCAACCTAGGGTCCTTTAAGAAAAGAGCGTACCAATTCTTAAAAGATTGGTAACGAACTTTCGAGCCTTCTGGCAATGGAAGTCTCCATGGGAGGCGATATCACTTAACATCAGATGAGCCTCCTGCCCGTTCGTCATATAAAAATTAAAAAAAATAGGCATAGAAACCACTGAGTAGCACATAGTCTGGAGTGAGTCGAGTCTCACATACCTCCGCGCCGCATTAAGTGCGTGGGATGCGAAAACGCATTTTCACCTTGGTATAAAAAAGGCAAAAAAAATTATAAATACAAAACCATCTGAATTCTATTTAAAAATATCAGTGGCGTTACAAACATTTTCGGTGAGGGCCTCAGATTTCTGTATCAGTTTCATGATCATTTGTCAATCTAATAGGCAAGTAAGTGATCAGCCTCCTGTGCCTGACACACGCCGTCGACTTTTTTAGTCTAAGGCAAGCAGGTTTCCTTCATCGTTCGAACGAATGCAAAATGCGCACATAGAAATTATGTCCAAGCCAGGAATCGAACTTGCGACCTCAGAGATGAGAGTCGCATGCTCAACCAATAGGCCGATTTTCATAAATATGTGATATGTTTTATATAATTTTTATAAAGTCCAATTAGAGACATTAGCACTGTCTTTAGTTGTAAAAATATTTCAATAAACGTGGACCACCTACAAAAAATACATCTCAAACGATGTATTTCAGGAGAGTTTTTATAAAACTAACGTTAAGTTTACACATAAATGTGTAGGGAAACCACTTTAAACCTTGTTTATGATTTATTTGTAAAGACCGAGCTTTTATTTTTACTTATTTAACAAACTTAGATGAAAATAAGTATAAGTCTGTAAAGGCTTATACACTTATGGACACATCTATTGGCCCACCTTGCATTTTCAGTTTCTTTTGGTCCTAACTAAAAATTTATATTAGGTCGAGTAAAAAGTTTTTATGCAGTTTTGAACCTGGCACATTCATAATTGCATTCAATATTTTTTTTTTAAATTTCGAACACAGAATTTAAAGAAACAAAAGACAATTTGGAGCCTGCTCATTGATATCAAACAATCGAATACTAAAAAAACTTGATTAAATTGGTTTAGTTGGATTTAATTCTTGAAAGTGTGATTTTTCTCTTTGGTTTAGCAACAAACATTACTTATTCTTAACATTAAGATGAGGTTCTATCAATAATCTATGGATACTTCGCCTGAAGTCGCTGCCCAAGCTGTGGCACTTATCCGGGCTGGACAGCCAAAGAAATGTGAGTGATCAACTTAATTTAAGTCGATCTGCGGTCCGAAACGTTTATCGGAGATACCTAGAGACTGGTGACTTTGTTCGTCGCCAAGGAAGGCCATGATTTCGGGTCACAACTGAAAGGCAGGATCGATTCATCGTGACGACCAGCTTGAGAAATCGTCACCTTACCTTCATTGAGATACAAAACCAACTTCGCGACTTCCATGGAGTAAATGTGAGCGCTCGAACTGTTCGGAGAAGATTAAAAGAACGCGATATGGTACCACACAAGCCAGCTAATGGCCCAAAACTAACGCGAGCCCACCGAATAGCGCGCCTTCATTTCGCGCGCTCATACTTAAATTGGACTCAGCAGCATTGGAACGGTGTACTCTTTTCTGATGAGTCTAAAATTGCGTTACATGGCAATAATGGAAGGAAGAAGGTCTACCGACGTAAGGGAGAGCGTTTTGTACAATGCTGCTTTGAAGAGAGGGTTGCTTATGGCGGTGGCTCATGGACTGTCTGGGGCGGTATATCCGCGAGCGGCAAAACTCAACTTGAGCTTGTTATGGGACCACGGCTGCCAACATTAAATGCTGAAAGGTACATTCTTGAGTGCTTAGAACATCACGTGATGCCATACGCGGACTATGTGGGCCCAAATTTCCTTTTTATGCATGATAATGCAAGAGCCCATACGGCCGGCATCGTCAGAGAATATCTTCGGGATGTGAACATCGCAGTTATGGACTGGCCAGCCAGAAGCCCAGATATGAACCCCATTGAGCACATGTGGGACGAGCTAAAAAGACGTGTTAGGGCTCGTCAGCCAGTTGCCCAGACGATGCAGGAATTGAAAACTGCCATAGAAGAGGAATGGGAGATGATCCCTCAAAATTTCATAGAGCGGTTGATAAACTCTATGCCTAATCGTATGAGAGCTGTCGTAGATGCCCATGGAGGCAACACGCGTTATTAAATTAAACCTTTATTTGATAAAACACGTTTTTTATTCAAAAATCAACTGACTTCATCAAGGCGCCTACCCGACTTGTTAGGCGTATCTCCATGTGGTGTGGTATTCTAAATTCAAATTTAAAACAATACGATCGAAAAAGATGGTAAAATGTATCAGGTTCAAAACTGCATAAAAACTTTTTACTCGACCTAATATAAATTTTTAGTTAGGACCAAAAGAAACTGAAAATGCAAGGTGGGCCAATAGATGTGTCCAGAAGTGTATATATATACATATATACATATTTTTTATGATTAAGAGTAAATTCTTTATAATTCTACAATATACTTAATAATAATAATAATCCTCATTTATTCCTTGTAACATTTACAAAATATGTACACACACTTAAAATAATTTTTTTTTTTCATGGACCTCTTATTGAGTATAGCCCTCCTCCATTAGGCTAAATCAATCAAAAAAATCTGAATATTGTAACGTTGTCTACAATATTCTTAAAGATACAAACATATTTTATAAAAATAATACAATTTGCCATCTAACAACAAATCCTTTAGATTGTCTCATACAACATATTTCAAAATTCAAGTACATATTAACTTACGTTGTCATGGCTAGAAGCTTTCTGTGAAATTAGCAAATAACCTGAATAGCACAGACATATTTCATTAAAAAATATACGATTCCTATTGCGTGCGAATTGATAATTAATTACAATTTCATCGAAATTGGCCCGGCCCAGTCCTATATCTTCCTAATTAATAGCCTTGTTCTAGACTTTAAGTACAACCAACTTCGGACTTAAGTAAATTAATCTATCTTTATACGCGGTAGTATATAATCGGGCCCGTTATTTATGAAAGAAATTGCTCCATGTTCCCGTGATTTAATGCAGTTTTTTGTAAGTAAATTATTTTGCTAAGTTAGTTACGATATTTTTATATTCAGTAGTTAAGTGTAGTTTTAAGTTCAGTATTTTTTTTTTAATATTTATATTATCTATTTGGGTTGTCTGCAAGAAACTGCTTTAAGCATCTTCAATCATTATCATTTTTCGCCTGTTTTAAGTTATGTTAATAAAGCGTCATTATTATTACGTTGTTTTGTAATTAATATTAGTATTATATTATATTTTAATTACTATAATATACTTAATCACAGTAAAATGTATTTTTTTTTAATTTCGAAATACATTTTTTTTTGCTTTTATAACCGACGGGGGCTCAAAGCTTGTATTTATTTATTTTAGTTATTAACACTTTGTTGCAGAAATATAATACAATTGACATAATTAAATGTAAAGGAGGGTTGGCGGTTTTACGCTTTCGAGCGATCTCTTCCAGGCAACCACTCAAGATTATGTCAAGAGTAATAAATAATACTTAGAGACGGTCCAAATTTAAAACGTTTTTTATCATCTTAGCCATAAAAATTAATAAAATTCAAAACTCAGTTAATATTTAATTTGCAAGATGCCTTTAATGACGCTTATGTTTCAAACTGACCTACTTAACAGGTCACTGCCCATTAAACCTTTTACATTTAATTTCAACTTGCTCCTTAAGAAAACTTATATTTCTAAGGTTTTAACTACGATTTGACGGAATTTTAAATAGTGATTTCCAGAATAAAATCTTTATAATTTGTTTCTTATTATGTAATGTTATGCTGTTCATTTCGGTTTTTATTAATGTGATTTTCGGTTAAACAAGAGACGACTGATAAGTAATTATATATTTACATTACGTCCTTATATTACAATTAAGTTCAGACGTAAAAGCTTATTTTATTTTTATTTTGTTTCAAATAGAAAACTATTTGAAACTAAACTCGTTTAAGTTTATAAAAAATACTGTAAAACTTTATAAATACCGACAAGTTTTAGCAAATATTTTTTAATGAAACTTTGTAAAAGCGTGCCCTAAATCTCTTTGTGACATGCTCGTTCCGCTGCAGTACAATCAGCATAGTTTATCTTTGACACATTATAAAGCGTGATATTTTCATACGATAATGAAGAACTCGTACCCGCAATGCCTATAGGATATTAATAATTATTAGAATTAAATGGATCGGTAAAGAGATTGTTGTAATTGTACTTGAAATTATGATTGAACATAATACGTTCTTATGGAGTATGGACTGATACTGAGGACTTAAAATATTTAGAGAAGGTAAAATTATTGAGATGTTTTGTGGAATCGAAGAACTGTAGTCATTTAGTATAAGCTTATGTTTGATACAAAATTACTACTTTCGCGTATTATATATTTGAATCGACCAATAAGGAAATATCTCGATATGGTAAAAATAACGCTTATAAAAATGGTATTCTCTTCACAGATGGAATTATGTTACATATATGGCAACAAAGAGAAATGCAAAGTCCTTTAACTGATACGTAAGACGGAGTATCATAAACCTTTAGCTGGATTCCTAAAAACCTGACCTAAATAACTTTGGCTCGTAAAACAATTTTATGGTGTATACGAAGATCTTTGAACCTGCGCTGTGACTCATTGCATGATAATCAAAGTAACGGAATGAAAAACATTATTATAATGAAATGGTCATTTGATTTAGCCTAGTTGTTAGTCGCGTATCTCAACGCTTTGCTCTAGAAGACTCAAAATATTTTAAAGACATTTTTATTGGCACAAAATAAATTCAAGTTCACCACTCTCACGACTTAGTTGGTACTCATCATGGTACACTGGGCGTATACCCCAACTTCCGCGTACTATTATAGTACTGGAAAGTAGTATCGGGTTCAAATAACTCTTTATTTTATTAAAGTAAAAAAAATACATACACATTAAACATTTAAACTATTTACTGGAATATCGTATACATTGTTAGATCTATACTATCGACTATTCGATAGACAATAGTAACAGTGATTCCATATGCATTAGTATTATTAGAAGTCATTTATTATGTCAGACCAATAGCGTCACTTTCAGCCGCAAGTTATCATTTTCTTTTAATTTATAAGCTCTTTGACATAATGACATTGGCATCTGACACCAACACCAATACTTCTACTTATAATAATAACTATGAAAGCACTAATACATTCGTCTATCGAACAGTCGATAGTATAGATCTAGCATTAAATAGTAAATAGTTTTAAAGCTTAATGTGTATTATATCTATCTATAATTCAATGTGAATTTTACGATATTTTTTAGAAAGTTACGATATTATTATGACAGAAATATAAATAGTTATTTGAACCCGAGACTATAGGTACCTACTATAACATTGTACAATACACGGAGGTTACGCCCAGTGAGATACAAATTATGTCGTGATAGTGGTGAACAAAAAATTTGTTTTGTTATAATAAAAATGTCTTAAAACAGGTTTAATTTATGTATGTATAAGGAAAATATAAGCTTTGTGACACATAATGACAATGACAGCCGACAGTAACGCCATTATTCCGAAATATATAGTAATTTAAATATAATACCAATAATAATTGCGACGAGACTTAATTTTTTCTACAAAAAGCTGGACCAAATCGATAACATAGTAAGCAATTTTTTCAAAAATAGATAGCGATAATGTAAAGATAATGTGCGGTCTAATTTATACATAACAAAATTAATTGCAAGCTCGTCATAGAATATAGCATGTCGTAATTAATGTCTAGACATCATGTTGCGTGTAGCTAGTGATGGCTACTACATTTCCAACATCAAACAAGAAGAGAATTCTCAAATAATTATTTGATTTTTATATTTTCAATCTGTTTGTGAAATAATTCAACATTTCATTCCATTTAAAAGGAATGTATCTAATAATTTGTTATACTAATGTTGCTTTTCATACTTAGCTTCGTTAATTAATTTAAATTTAATAGAAAAATTATTGCGACGGCTATGAGTTACTTGGCCAAAGAGTGCAAGATATTTTAATGATTATTTTTGGAATAACTTATTAAATGTTGTTTCTAAAAGGTGATATATATACATGATGATAATATATTATATTTTGTTCAACTACATAACAAAATGAGATACACTTCGCTCATTAACAATTTTAATCGTATTAAAAACATTAATAAGCATAATTCTATACTCAGTATTATCTGATATCAAACACTTTTTGCATTACTTAACTTTGTTTCTTGCATAATCTCACGTTCATATCTTACTGCGGCAAGTTAAAACAGAATTATCAAGATTATTCGAATTGCACAGTTATGTAAATAATGCCGTTTTAAAAAAATATTTATCGAATATGTTTCATTGAAACATATTATTTATCTAATTAACATAGTATATCTTTTGTGTATAATAATTTCCATTTAACAATTATTGTTAGACAAAAAATACTATGCATGAATTGGACTTGGAATACAGTAATAATTAATAACGAATTAGATTTTATGACAAATACTTTGTTATAGCTTTTACTTTAGACTGTACAAATTATTTTACAGTAATCACAATTTTCCGCCACAGGCATTCATATTTTTAAACACGTGATCTAGAAAGTGTTTACAATCGCATGAGTAATTCTTAGTTCCCACTGAAACAGCTGTCTTTACTTGTTCATAAGTTACGACATTTGATTGCAATCTAATATGCAATCAGGCTACACTAGGCAAAGTATGTTTATAGGCAATTAATGCTGATTTATTCGATTACTAAGTGAATTTATTCTTTATTTTTCATTCGCTTTGTTAACGGTCTGGGTATGAAGTTATTTCATACTGTTATAAGGTCAAAAATGAGTGTTAAAATGGGTTTTCCCATTCATTAGTCCTGTTTCGAATTTTTACGTCAACTCATCAACATGAAAATATGTTATATACACACACATATATTAATGAATTGATGTTAGGGGGCGTCCATAAATTACGTGAGGTGTTTTTTTAAATTTTCTGTACCTCCCTCTCCCCCTGGTGAGATGTCGTGAGATTTTATTCAACCCCCTCCCCCAGCCCCCAATCTCACGTGAGATTTTTCAAAATGTAAGTTTCTTACGTAAACGCGTTGGATGGTTATTGTAAAAAGAAAAAAAATTGCTTCGTGCTTTTATTTACGACTAAAACAAAATAAGTGAAATGTTGAGCGTTTAGGTATATAGCCTTTAGGGTCAACCGTTTTCCTAATATTTTTTTAATTAGAAAAAAAAATGCGTGATATTTGCCGAGACCCACCCTCTCTCCAACGTAAGATTAAATGAGATTTGACTCGACCCCCTCCCCCCCTTAAACACCTCACGTAATTTTTGGACGCCCCCTTAAGGCTGCTGCCTCGAATTTTGCGGGCAGCGGGGCGGCGGCGGCCGCGGCGCGGGAGCGGCAGGATATTATGCGTACAATCAAATGGACCGGTTCTCGAAAACAGCGGCGTGGCAGCGGCGCGGAGGCGGGTAACGAGCGGTGCAAACCAGTCAAGCGGTGACCGCCCGCGTTGCGCGTATGCATTGTAGTATAGTGCTGTACATATTTTTTGTGACGTATCAAAATGACCTCGGACGTGCAAGAGCAAATTATTTCAGAAATCTTTGAAAGGAGACCCATATGGAACTATATTTTTGCATATAACATATTTTTGCCCACAATAAATCGAGCGTTAGGAATAAATTTGAATCAAAAAGATGTTGTCGCCGTTTTTTAGACATTTCGTTCGCGAATAAAAACAAATATCTCGACTACACAACCACGAACACAACACTACACCGCTATAGTGCCGCGCGATCTGCCCGCTGGTTTGGAGAACAGGTATGCGTTGGCCGCCTCGCTCCCGCGCCGCAGCCGCTGCCGCCCCGCTGCCCGCGAAATTCGAGGCAGCAGCCTAATTGTCTCGCTAAAACTTGAGAGTGGCTGGACAGTTTTGGCTAATTGATTGAAATACTTACTTACTACTTTTGTGAGTGGATTTCGAGAATCGTATACATTTACAATTGGATGTTTTTATTTTATTTAAGACTTAAATACAGGACCTGTGTCTGTCTGTCCTGCCTAAGTTAATAATTCCCGCCAGTTTTAAATAACTCTGATATAACTTTGAAAACCGTATTATTAAGTCATTACTTACGCAATAAAATTTTAATAATATGTTTAAAAATCTATTTTATTATTTCGACTGATGTTTTTTTTATATATATAAAATAGAATCAGAGTTAAAAGATAAGAACCTGGTACGTCTTCATATTATATTATTAACAATCGCATCAAAATATCGCACTAAAGAAACCAATCGAAATTTATATTCAACAAAGATTACCATAAAATTAAAATCACATACTAAACAAAAAGGAATCGGACGTGACGTCACTCGGAGGAAACCGTGTCTCAGCGTGGAAGTCATCATTCCCATAGTGGAGTTACAGAAATACCATTACCATACACAAGAGACCGTATTCCTAACAATAAGCTTAAAAACAGAGCTCTTTCCAACTGGTTATTCTATAAACAGCTGTGGAGTGCGTTGTCCTGACGATTCGTTTTTTTAATCATTGTGTTTAAACAATCCCAGGCTGTAATTATTTATTAAACATTGTTTTTTTCTTGTGGTGTGTTTTAACTGAAGTACTTATTCGTCACTCGCTGTTAGTTTTTTTTAAAGAAAAGTGGGCAAACGGGCAGTAGGCTCTCCTGATGTTAAGTTATACCGCCGCCCATGGAGTGTCCATGGCCCATGCAGTGTCTGGCATCAACGCCAGAGGGCTCGCGAGTACATGCGTTGCTGGCCTTTTAAGAATTGGTACGCTGTTTTCTTGAAGGACCCTAAGCCGGATTTAGTTTGTTTACACTGTGGTAAAAAGAGACGAAGAGCTTAATTAAGAGTCTATATTAGAGGCTCTGTCTATAGAATACATATAATATTATTATTACGGTTATACGTTTGTTTTATGTTTACCACTAAGCTTCAATAAGTTTACACGACAGAATTTTGAAGACATTAAATTCTCTAAGACGTAGTCGCGTGTTATATTTCTAATAGAAGGCGCATGGAGGTTGCTATTAGCATAAAACAGAATGACTCAGTCAAAGGAAATCGATTGTGATTCACTTGCACGCCAATCGTTTGCAATTTTACTTTGCATCCGCTAACTAATCATTACAATACATGAAGTGTAGTAGTTAAAAGTAACAATAGGTAATATTTTTATTATAATTTAACAAGCAAAGGGACTTTAAAATTATTCTACATTTACACAAGCATTTAAAGATATAATAATTCAAATTTTGAAAATGCGAATAATAATTTATTTGCAAGAATATAGTACAAAATGTTATGGTGGTACAATCTAAGGTTCGCATATTCTGCCACACATAATTGCGTGCCAATTTTTCTTAAAAGGTAAAATTTTACATAGAAGTATGAGTCATAGCATAATAGTCAATTCTTATATTATTTTATCACTACTTTGTATTATAAGTGCGACTATCCTTGGAGGTACGGCCCGAAATCAAGAGTCCAGGGCATTCTTAACTATTTAAAAGCATTGTATATATTGTGTATGTTGCATCCTATATATTATTCTATATTCAACATAGTCTAGATTGTAGGTACAATTTTTGTTATATATATACATATATATATATATAGGTAAATTGATAGAAATATAATAGCAATTTCATGCTCGAGAAAGCGCCCTAATGACAAAACCGTAAAATAACCAAAAACATTACAGTAGCGTCATCGGTATATTATTATCATCCCATTTAACGACGAAAATATTAAATTAAACCTATTATTAATTTAATGATATCCAAAAGAGTTGCGGAAAACCGTCAACAGTCGACTTCCTTAGACTAAAGCCAATTGTATGCCTTTTCTGTACATTGAGTGACAACTTCCCGACTAGTCAATGCAAACCATTTCCTTAAAAATATTACATTATTATTCGTGTCTAATGCATTAAAGGCTCTGTTACAATATATTTTTAACGGACTCAAAAAATTCAAATTATTACGTGTATTTAGGTTTTTAGTTAATTTTTTATAATAGTGAATAAATTGTTACATATATTGACTACCTACAATAACAAAAACAAATTTTCGGAAGAAGAATAAATTATTTTTAAAATTTCATGATATTTTTATACTTTTCTAAATATTTTTGATTATTGTATTATTTATTTATTAACACTTCGTTGCATATACATTAATATAGTACAATTGACATAATTAAATAAAAAGGAGAGCAACTGGCGGCATTATCGCTTTCGAGCGATCTCTTCCAGGCAACCACTGTGAGAAAAAAAAGTGTTAAATTACATAAGATAGGCAAGAAGTGCAAAAATACATGTATAACATTTTGTTGTTTAGAAAAAGAAACTAAACAGGAACAAAAAACAAACTAAACTAATAAAGAATACATGAAAAAAATAATAATAATAAAAAGTGCACATGAATCATTTTTAATTTCTTAAATTAAGATTAGTCTCACGACAGTTAGTAGGTACCTATTACTAAAGTTAGGGATACAATGTGGACAGGTAATATTTGTAAAGAAGAAATTTAAAGGAAGATAGAGAAGGAACTAAGCGAATAGGGACTGGAAGTGCATTTCATAGCTTAACTGCAGAGACCTTAAAGGACTCGCCAAGAAAGGAGGAGTTATGACATGGGATTTCAAGGATATAGTTTTCGGAAGAGCGTAAGCTATAGTTATGGGATCCCAAAAATTTGAAATCATTTTTGAGATAGGAAGGAGTTTTAGGGTTGAACAGGATGGAATATAAGAGATGGAGAACATGAGCATCACGTCGCTGACGAATGGGTAACCAGCCTAGCCGCTTACGGAACTCAGAGACATGGTCGTACTTTCTTAGACCGAATATAAATCGGATACAGAAATTTTGGAGACGATCTAGTTTATTTAGCAACTCCTCGTTTAGATCGGAAGAGCAAGAATCGGCGTAGTCCAGTAATGGCAGGAGGAGAGATTTAGCCAGTGAGGTTTTAGTACTAAAGGGAAGAAAATTACTAAGACGTCGAAGGATACTGGAGGCACCGCACAATTTGCGGCTAACTTCTTTAACATGCTGCTCCCAGGATAAATTTTGATAAATTAAAACCCCCAAATTTTTTACTGTACGGCTAATATTTAAAGTCATTCTACATAATAATGAGGGCGCAATTAATTTAGCCTCATTTGCGGTCAGTGGTTTGCAACGACGGAAGCTTTTTACGGATATCCGGCGATACGCCGCTTTTACTACAGTCCGCTGTACCTTCAATGTGTATAAAGTTTAATAATTAGTTAGTCCGCATAACATACATTATTTATTTGCCTTTAACCAAATCCTAATCAGTGTTCCTAAGAATAATGTGAGCTGATAATAATCATCATCTAAGTTAAATTTTTTTCTACTATACTGTATATTAAAGAGTATTTTTCTCCTTAATATGGCATGGGCTTGAGTGTTATTGTCTCTTCCTGTGTATGATCCTTGGTTTTTGTTTACCATACCAGCGAATGCCAATTTCATAGAGTGAAATAAAAAAATATATATATGTATATATTATATTTTTATATTTTATACAATACATAATACAAAATTTGTTTAAATTTTACTTCTTTAGCTAATTTTATTGAATTATTACTCTTATTAAATAAGAACTTAATAGTTTACGGTCAAAGTAATTAAAGCAAATGCATATTCCAAACCCTGAGATTGTGCATTCTATCCCTAGCTGTGTAACAATGTATGTTTCTTTTGATTAAAGTAATTTAGACACTCTTACTGTGAGGAAACCACACACAATGTGTATCAGTCAGAGCATGCTGGTTGCCATGTAAGTGGCATTTAAAGATAAATGATCACTGAAACAAACATAGAAATCAGAGGCAAAAATCAAAGGACCGGTTTAATTTATATAAATGCAAGAATATGGTTGAAATTTTTATATTATCTTATGTTGTCATCAAACAATTATATTATGTTTATTCTGATATATCTAACATTTCAATACAATTACCACTATAATAACTTTTTAATAGCTTCAACTCAAGTACTAAGACTTTACTGAAAAATTTAACTGCAGCATAATTGCAGGTGTTTTAGTAAGACTAATTAAATAACTTAAAGTAAATTATTTAAACAAGAATGGTTAAATTGGGTCAGCATTAAACGGTTTAGACTCGTTCTAAAGAGTATTAAATAAATCAGGTACTTACTTAGTTCCAGAGACTCGACGCAGTCCTTTGTCAAAGCTAATAAAATTAAACTCACAAGAAGGCAACGCACAAAAACACTGTAACACCTATACATATTGCCACAAATCGCTTGTTTTTTTTATATCACACTATCATTATATTACACTCAACTTTAGCTATGCATAAAACATTTTGTATATAAAAGAAAGTAAAGTCGAATTATTTTATTAAAATAAGTAAAGGCACTATTCGGCACACATCCCAACATCAAGTTTAACAAGACTACACTGAACACTCACAGATTATGGACAACATATAGGGAGCTTCATTCACTCTGCACAGTACAGATGACAGTAAACGCACGACATTCGACAATAAAGATACAATATTGATTTGTCAGCTGTCAATGTTAGTATGAATATGAGAAAATATATTGTAAATTTTTATTTAAAAAAATGATAAACTGTAACCAACTGAAACCCAAATGAAAAACAATATCCATATTTAAGAAAAGAAAATATCATCGAGTTGCAGTGCGCTGCACTAATTAAATATTAACGTGGCAACATTTGATAGTTCCACTGCGAAGAAAGATTAAAATGTAACGGTATAATTAATATGAATAAATGCACCACATATTTGACTTCGTTTTATCTGATTTTTACTTATGCTATTTTTTTTATCAAAGGTACCTACAACCTTCAATTGTAGTAACATTTCTTCAGTCGGTAGCCTGATTTAGAGGCAAAGGTTTCTTTTATGTCATCTATTGTTCCCATAATTCAATAATTAACGTTTGAATTGTAATATAGTACGTTTCATTAAAAGTGTAAAAGCGGCATAATTCTTAATTAAGTATTTTATTGTTTGATTAATTTTTCAGAAATGACGATGTCAATGTTGCATAGAAACGCAATTATAACAGGTAGTTTTGATTCGTTCTGCCTCCTTTGTGAAGTTCATTTAAAGGAGAACGTGGAAGATCATATCAACGTGGCTGAGCATAAAGAAAAGTTGCAGCATTCCAGCTATGTGCAGAAGTATAAATTTCATCATATACGGAAAGTAAGTAATATATGTAATATAACTATATATTATACTTAATTTTTAATAAAATGAATTTGTTGTAAATACCAGAAAACTTCACGTGTAATAAAAGATACTTACCTAAGTTGTTTTACCAATTGCAAAAAAAGTCTTATTTATTGAACTTTTAGTAGGTAGGTATATTTTAATTATATAAATTACTGTTGTTATTTGTATATACATTATTTATGCTTTACTTGTCTAGTGGACCATGATATCTTCTAAGGTATACATTTAAAAAAATCCTTGCCAATAATGCATAATATTTTAGATTTGAACAAAATTTTATGAGTAGGTAGAGAAGGTTGGCTACCTTAAAAAAAATATGACATAGGTACGCCATCGCGTAATTTTTTAGAACTTTAGAATTTTTTAGAACAACCATTCCGTCATGCATGATTTTTATTTTTTACGCAACGTGAGTTATGTTTTGTAACATTTCTCTTAGATTATCCTTACTATTACTAGTAGCATGATGTAATTTTAGTTTTATAATATTACCTGTGTCGGGATTATGTAGATATCATGTTAAAGTATCCCTTACACGTCCGTGTGTCAATTAAAGCAATCGAACCCAGATGGTATGCGAACCGTGAGTTCATAAACTAGTCACTTAAGGCTACAATCGATATCCGACTCATTTCAGAGGGTTAAAAAACAAAAAAAAAAATTAAATTGTGATTAATTGATAAAATAATTTCAGGTATTGAAAGGATACTATTGCGAATTCTGTAATATTCTGCTACCGACATTAGTTAACATAGGTCTTCATGTTACATCGAATGACCACGAACGTAAAGTAGGAAATGGACTTTTGAAAGAAGTAGATGGAGGCGTCACTGCTTTTGACCGGATGTTTATAGACAATCAGGCATGGAATGGTCTTATCGAAGACACAATTTGCTGCCTCTGCAATGAAGAATTTAATGATAAATCTGTGCATTTAAAGCAGCCTTCGCATATCCTTCACCTGATTCAAAAAGGTGTACACATGAAAGAACACGGAATTGTTTACCGAAATGTAAGTTATCTCGTTAAGTAAATTTTGACTGTACGTATTTATCAGTGCCATAATTTCAAAATATCCTTTTTTTCTCAAACATATTGTAGGTTTTAAAGGTTGTAGGTTTAATAGTCTTTTGCATACTTGAACATTCAGAATTCAGTCTTATAATAGAAATAAACTTAATGGCTCTGTATACAGAAAAATAAAGTTTAGCGTAAACCGCATTAGCGCAATCATTCTAAAAATACTATTTTTGTTTAGGTTGATACCACTACCTTACATTGTATGGTTTGCAATATAATCTTGGAAATTAAGGACGGTGATTTACATTTTGATAGTACACTACATTTGGAACAATTTCGTAAAAGCTGCGAACTAAAAAAGAAATTAGACGAAAATTCGATAAAGGCAAGAATTGACGAAGTAATAAAACAGGAGGCAAAGCCGCCTGTGATTGAACATTCTACATATTGTGTTAAAAATAAAGAAACCGATGTCAAAATGTGCGATGATAATAATAATAATAGCAAAAATATTGACGTAATAAAAACTCAAGAGGACAAAAAAACGAATGCAGCCAAAACTAAACCAGAAGAAAACAAAATAGAAGACGCACTACGTCACCCATTCCAAGCTAAAGAAGAAGCAAAGATACTTGCTAAAAAAAACAAAATCAATTATAAGTTCGCCAAACAAAGCGCTTACTGCAACGTGTGCAATGTCACCATATCATCATCTCTAAAAAGAATTAAAGAACACATAGAAGAAAATAATCATAAAAAAAATCTTCAGGAAAATAAAAGAAATCAGGTACCAGGGAATTGTAAGAAAGCTTATAAAAACATTATTAAAATTCCTAACGCGCGTTTCTTAGATCACGTTGAAGATTATGAAAGCAAGCTAGAACCCGGACTATTTGGTAATTGGATTGTTATAAATCGCGAACTTTGTATGAAGTCTATAGCCTTCTCAATGATTACAGTAAATTGCTCATTAATACGATGTCAAGCATGTAAGGAAACAGTTGACATTTTAAATCTACAAAACCACATCAAAAGTTTCAAACATATGAAATTGATAATGTTTATGCCCGTGGTTATTTCACTGAAAGGGGAATATGTTAGAGAGGTAAGTACTTACTGTATATTAAAATATTTTGAAAATCTCGTCTAGCAAATGCCCATGCCATATAGTAGGGGAGCCCAAGCGGGGATTTCGGGATTTAGTACAGCGTGGCAGATTAATATACATCCTGTAAATTATACACCTTGAACCCGGTTAAGTATCTCTATCAAATATGAGCCCCATATATATGGCCGCCCGTCAAGGATAAAGGATCAGATTAGTAAAAAAAATTTATCATCAGAAATTTTCGAGCGCGTCAGATTAAGGTAGAGTGAGTTAATTTTATATATTTTTTTAATTACATGCTAAGAAGTGTATATTTCACTAATCTGACAATTTGCAAGTGAAGTAAAGAAAGGGCTGCAAAAGGCTGCAAAAGGCTGCAAAGTTGTAAAAAAAACATCATCTCAACATTCTTGAGCGTGGCCGCTTTTTTTTATTTTGAAAGAAATAATTCATGATGACAAAAATATATAATCTGACGATTTCCAAAAGCCGAAGACGAAAATTCGACAAAAAAATTAATAAAATTTTAAAATATTAACTATGAGTAATATTAACATAAAGTGTGTATTTGTGGTGAAACTACTTTGCAAAAATCAAGAAAATTTACATTAGAAACATTTAATTTAATTAGAATATCGTCTAAGTAAAGCGGTTCTTCCTGTTAATGATTTTTTAAGCATTTTTTAAAAATTATTATATAATAAATACAAGTTCTAGTTAAACAACATACACTTTTGCTATTTACTTAGCTTATCAATCAATTAAGTTCAATTATTTAAAAAAAAATATTTATCAGATTAGGCGAATCGAGTATGTCCACAACACAGATTTTTGTACATTTTTGAAAATCTATAGCCGCTCTCGCCACCGATGAAAAGGTATAGGTACATTATATAACATTTTTTTCTATTTATTATCTAAGCTTCGCAAATCAATAGGTATCTATGACGCTCGAGTAAATCCCAATGAAATAATACGAATTATTTCACGTAACGGGCACAGAGATACAGGACACCTTATAACTACTCCCGCGACGTGTAGATCTTTAACTTCACTCGTTGTACATTTTATGCTATACCTAATACATTTTTATAAGTAAGATAACGAATTGAAAAAAAACACTTGAGAGGTGACAAGGGACAACTGGATGGAACGAAGTTTCTTTCGATTAATTAGTGAAGGAATTGTAATATTTTTTTTCTTTTTAAGTTATAATAATATTTGTTTTATTATTAATTATATATTTTATTATAATTAGTCAGGATTCATTATTGTTATTATTTTTACTATGTACAAAAAACCTGTATACACTCAACAAAATAATGGTCGTGACACCACACTGTTCAATGAAAAATAGAAAGACTAACTGGCTTGCATTCTTTGAGAGAGAGACAGACAGAGAAACACGCGTACGCCGCACGGCTTACAACTATAGCAAGAAGTGTCGTTACAACTTTTGGTCTCAATGTTTTCCGTCTAGCCCCCTTTCGCAACGCGGGATAAGGAAGTTCGTTTCAATATTTGACATCGTACTATTTATTGACAAGTGTCGGTCACGTGCATCAACATGAGCCTCATCAGCTTAAAGCTCTCTGCCCACTATCCCGTAGCATACCATGACCGTACTAGGACCGTTTCAGACAAAAAACTATTCTTTGTATGGAGAAGTATGAGACCATGCCCACTAGACCGTTCCGTCACCGGCCGACACCGTAGCGTGCCATGCACGGGCCGTCAACTATTCGTCGGAGGGAATATTTTGCCGGTGCGGACACGCTACGTGCATGGCACGCGACGTTGCCAGACCGGTGACAGAGCGGGGAGTATGACCGTTACAAACCCGTTTTAAATGCGTTAAATTTGAATGTACACATTCGGAAGTACTGAAAAAACTTTTCTCCGTCATCAACTAAGTGCCTGAATAATGTCCAATATTAACACTGATATTTGTACGAGAATGAACCGATGCCTTACGAGTGTATTGAAAAGATTTCTGCCGTGTCACATACGGGCATCATACACATTAAATACGGGTTACATACGGGTTCAGAACGCTGTCGGCCCGCTTCAGTGGACGAAATAGAGCGTACCGGATTGCTTTCCGTGCCTGATACGTTCCTAGCACGGTCATGGTATGCTACGGGATAGTGGGCAGACACCTTTAGCTGAATTCAGCGCAGGGCTTGAACGCTCGTCCTTACTCATCTAAATATTAATTACAAGGGTACCTTGGCATTGCTTCTCTATATTAATTTATGTAAGTTTTGTTTAAATTTTTAGATTCAACCTGGACTCTACCACTGTGCATTCTGCAATCTAGTAGCTGGAGATTGGGAAGATTTAACAATGCATTTGGAATCGGACAGACATAATAGTAAGAAATTTCAATGTCATGTAACGAATGAGCTTTTTAAACGTGCTTTTTAATCTAGACAATTCACAATAGATGACCAATTATTGTAATAAGCCAGTTTATATATATTTTTATACATTTCAATTTTTCTAAGACTATATATTTTTATTATTTTCTAATTATTTTGTTGTATTTTCTATTCTAATTAATTGTATGTATATAATTCGATTTCTTATTACTTTTTTACTTTGTATTATAAGTATATAAAACTACAAAAATCTTATTAATTTAAAGATTTCAAGTTTTAGCATATTAGATGAATTTGATTGATAAGTCTATTATGTACAGTACATGTTAAGTACTAAATTGAAAATTATATAAATAATAATAATTCTATTTTGTTATTTCATTTTATAATAAAAATAAAAGTATATGATATAAAAATATTGTTTTTTTGAAAGTTTACTCCTTCAAATACCTTGTCCTTATATCCAAATATTAAAAAAAAAAGCTTTTGTTTATTTATATTTACTTAGGTAAGTCTTTCTCAATCTTAGTTTAGTATGCTTCTAATTAAGGCTTGGGACTAGGTTCTAGAGTTATAACCCTTACTTTTCTGAGTATGGAATTGCTTTATCACTATTTAGGTAAGTAAGAGTACCTGACCTTAGTAGTAAACTTCTCCAAACTCATTTTATTCTAATGACATGCTTATTAATGAGTGCCTCTGGGTACATATTAAAAAATTAAACGAAAATACTATTATAAAGTTTATTTGTTCTTACATGTCGTACAAAATATCTATTATATATACATATAGGTTTCATATATTCTCCTAATCTGGTGGCCAAGTTAGTTAGGCCCTTAACTTTTATAGTTTTAACTAGTATTTTAATACTTCAATTTGATAATTAACATTTCTTACAGGGCCAAGGATTTCCGAAAATTTTGTATTTTATTTTAGTTCCAAATAAGTCTAGAGGGAAATGGTTCATACAAAAATGTATTGATACTATTCGACTTTCAGTTATTTTATAGGGGGGGGGAGGGATCAATAATCTCCAAAAATTGCGTTACGTAATACTTGAACGCTCCCCGATCACTTTTTATAACATTAAAATATTTTGTTACATCATCTTAGGTGCGATCCTGCGCATGTCTTTTTTGTTAGAAAATAGTTAACGTGTAATGTTGAAACTTTATATATTCAAAAGCAAATTTCCGTCTTTCTTAAAAATGTTTCATCGAATTTCAAGAATAATCTTCTAAAGAATTTCAATTGCATTGTCAAAGTTTCTACACATTTTTATACTACAAGATATGTCGTAAGCTGTATCATGAGTATTAATCGCTATTGTAAAAAAAGTCCGGTTGTTTGTATGCAAACAGCAAAACTAACAAAAACACAGAATTTCGTATTTAGCGCGTTTAAAATATTGTCAAACTCGTGGTAGCTTTACCAGTTTAAAAAAAATAATATTTAAAATGTTTAATTTTGGATGGAAGTCGAAAGTTTACTTAAAGAATTTTTCAAAAATCTTTAAAAAGTACTCACTTATTTTTCTTCGGTTTTTTTAAATCCTCTGAAAGTGCATAAACTAAAGTAGTCTAGAGAAATAAAAAATAAAGACAAACATGTGTCATCAAACATAGTCTATAATAATAAACTTCTTTAAACCTATTTTGGCAGTTGGAAGAATGTGCGCTAAAACTTGTCTCAGATACTTGCTGTATTTGAATACAAAACCCAATTGTTACCAATGTTTCAAATTAAACTAAATTTATTAGCCTAATTGTTTTTTTAACAAATTGTACTTTAATATTACTTTACTATAAAGCGCCATTTACATCGATACTCTTTATAACCTTTATACCATGGTTAGAGGACGTCAGCATACATTATTAGCTAAATTATTCTTAATTCTCTCATATATTTTAATAAGGACTTTATCGCTTGACCTTAAGGTGTATTTCACGTAATGTCTCGCTGTGTCAGTTGTACCACCAGAATGGGAATCATTCACTGTAACATATATCCCAATACGCACTTCACTTATCACTTTTACACTTATCACATATCACTTTTCTAATAAGGGCGTTTGCACATTAAACTTTTGCACTTGGTCTAGAATGTTTTGACCCGTGGGTTCGTTAGGCCTTATCATCCTGATTTTGTTTTCAGTATACATGTCTATTACGCCTGATTGGCGCAACACACGCAAACAGTTGCGTATTGCGTCTGTCGATACCGCTTCACCTGAAAAGGTATAATATCTTATATTGTCTTTGGGTTACGTAACATATTTAAATACAATTTAACGGATATAAACGCGAACAATTTACAAAGGTGTGGTCAACTGCCATAATTTAACTAATTGCTTAAAATATTAAACTTAAATGTACCCCATTATAGAAGTCGTCATACTGAGCTATTTCATATCCCCTATTTTGGTTCAAACTATCCTTAAAATTAAATACATATATTATTGTATATCTATATAATAAGGACTACGCAAGCCTTTTATTCCATATTATGTACAAACGGGTATTTTCGAAGGAAATTAGCTAATCGAATGGATTTTTAAGATCACCTTAAACCGCATACACACCGCAACAAGAAAATTCTTATATTTTAAGTACATTGTTAGTATATAATATTTACATTTTAAATTTAAAAATTGTAAATGTTATCATTAAAGCTGTGGATTATCAATGAACTGTTAAATTAAAACTCAAGATAAGCTTAAAAAATACCACCATCGCGGCGATAGATGGCGTTATTGGCAACTTGTTTTAATATCAAATTGTTTGTTCTAAAAAGTTTTGTATAAATACACGTTTATACTTGTACTAACTCCTCAGTGGAATGAATGATGAACCATAAGTTTTTATAAGTGTATAAGTTATTCCATATAAGTGTTACTTAACCAATTTTTACTAAGTACTTTCTTTGATGTGTATTTATATAGTTGAATAAAATCATTTTATTGTTACCAATCCAGTTAATGTTATTAGTACTATTTAACTATTTGTAAAGATTTATTTAATGGCGTAAAAGAACATTGTATATAGTAAGTTAATAATAAGCTGTAAATCTTTCTCAATAAATAAAATAAAAATTAAATTCGGTGAAATTCTAGTATCAGAATAAAAAAATCAGTTGTATTCAACTAATCTCAGCTTATGAATTTTCGATCTCTTTAGACAAATGAATGACATATTTCTGTTATTACTCACCATATATCATTCTATTCTGTGTAAAATCTTCCGTGAGTTTGTCTAACGTCGCTGTAACAACTTCCTTTTGAGACGCGTTTTTCAAACATTTTCCTGTCGCCGAATAGGCCTCCAGTAGGGGCCTGAGTGTACGTAACAAACGCCGTCTGAAAATAGACCAATAACTAACAGAAATTCTATTGTATAAAAACCGGTTTAAATTATCATAGTATCCTGACGTTTCGCATGCTTCTCAGTATGTATTATCATTAACTGAATGAGTTAATAACCTAATAATTAACCAGAAAGGTAATTTTTTTATATTTCAATTTTTTACCTGATGTTTGATTATTTAGTTTAAGTAATTGAAAAATTTACGGTTACTTTGTACTTATAATAAACAGAATACAAAAGTAAATAATTCCGAGGAGTGTCTGATAAAGAGAGAATAAATCTGCCTTGCCTCATACTTCCATCCATATCCAAGAAGAGAGGGAAGAAAAAATGATTTTATAATTCAAACTTGGACTTAATAGCCCTAAAATACAAAGTAATGATTACCTTTCAGTGAGAGCCTCTGGTTTGTTTGAGATCCTGTACTTAATATTCCTTGTGGGGTCGGGTCGCTCCTCATCATCCATGTCTTCGTCTAATGTCTTTGCAAACCGCTGGGACCACCTCTGCTCATCCAGTACATTGTCATTCTGAGAACAATTTGTTTTATATTCTAAGTACTTTTTCGTGATTTAATTTTGAACTATTCGTTACGTTACATCGCTTTTAATATTATTAACGCGATTAAAACAATATGAAAGGTATTTTAGGCAGTTTGCGGTACTTTACGCCACATAATTGTGACTTAGAGGGCGAAGGACAGTAAAACGTAACAGCACGTTACATGGGGGAGGGGGGAGTGTAATAAACGCGTTACGTAATACTTGAATTGTTGAAAATTGTCCTGACAATAACGTACACAAATAAATAGTGCAGTGGTTTGGAAATGCGTTTTATTAACGTATTTTGACTCAAGGATAATTTAATGGCGCAAAATTAAATATATATTCACGCAAATTCTATTATTATACAACGATAATATATATATGGGCAGCCTTGACCTATTGGTAGTAGTGTGTCTTTCAACAGTCGTTAGATCAAATCCCGGCTTCGATCCAATGACTTTTTCTTTATATGTGTGCAACACGGTACGTACCTACGGTAAAGGCTGATTTCTCCTTAGTCTCAATATTAATATCGACTAAGTAGTTTTAGAGTAAATTCATAACAAACAAAATAACAAATATTTCCTCTATATAATAATACATATTATCAAAAAACTAATCAATGCCGTACAAACAGAAACATTTTTTTTAACAATTTATACATCCTAAAGAACCCGAACAGACAGCCAATTTTTTTTTATGAACGTATTATAATTTTTTTATCAAATACCGTACCTGTATAGTACACAAAACATCACTCTGCACCAATGAAGCCAAAGCGTCCTGTATTCCCTCCTCCGTACGATGACAAGGGGCGTTCAGTATGAACTCGTGTCCCATAATCCCGCAAAGTTCCAACGAACGCGTCATTAGCTCGTTGTGTCGTACGTACGCTGCGTCCGCGTCCGGTTCGGCGAGTATACTTTCAAGTGCGGTAACTATAATAGAAATTAATATAGGAATATTATAAAGAAGTAATTACTGGTGGGGATATAAGAAAAAAATTATAAAAGTAAATTTACTGCTACAATCATGTGTATGAAATCGCGGAGCCAAAGATTGCAGTCCATTGTGGAATTAGTTCCTTATCAGGCAGGGAATTAAGAAGTTATCTGAGTATATATAGTAAGTGTGTTATTAGTGCCTATCTATAATCTGCTGTTTAGCTTAAACATAATCTAAAATTAGAAGTGAAATATTTTATTATTTAATGTTTTTGTAAAATGTATATTTACCATAATTGTCATATATTTTATAAAACATAGCTTGTAATATATACTCTAGATATAGCATTATATACAACGTGTTTTAAACCTAATCACATTAATTTTTTCTAATTAAAGGTTATCAGTGCCAATATGCATATTAAAGTAAAAGTACAAGGAAAACGTTAATAATAATAAATAAATCCATTTATCCATACAAACAAATTAAAGTAAAATGAGTCAATAAATTTAAAACCCGTGCAAATTCATTCATACTAGACATCGGTGAAGAATTGTAAAGCCGCATATTGGCGTGCTCGTTCGGTAGGATGAAAGTATACCTACAACCGGGACGTAAATATTATCGCTAACTTCACTTGTGTCGAAATCGAATGATGTGGTGAATTTTACAAACCGCAGCGGTTTTCTAATGTAACTTATTATGATTGTATTATATATTTTTTGTAAAATCAAGAAATTTAAAAAAAAATTTGTAAATAAATAAAGTTATTGTGTATAATTTCTGCCATGTAGCAGACATTCTAAATACATTCAATACTGCTTTAGACTGTCAAATAAATAGTTTAGAAGGAAGAAACAATGTGCCCCATATGAACTTTAACTTTTTCGAAGCTTACCAACTATAGCGGGTGCTGCATAATGTGCCACAACGGAATTGGCGTAGTAGGACAACTCAAGCGCAGCTGCAACCGAACATTGTGCTCGCACACGGTTTTCATCGCGGGATACCACACCGCGCCCCAACATGTCCATCTGTATCAGAAATATTTAAAGTATTGCTTGAATAATAAAAAATAAGATAGAAATTATGTCTGTATATTAAACCAAGATTTCTTTTACTAGCCAAAAGCCGACCCCATTTTATGGGTGAACTCGATAATCTTTAGGATTTTCTAGCACAACATTCGTCAATAAACGTCAACCACAAATTAAAAATAAAAGGACTAAAGGCCTGTATTTACTTTGATTAGTGATTAGTGCAGGTGATTAGTGATTAGTTGAAAACAAGTGTGGCCGTTGACTGATTAGTGCAGGTGATTAGAAGCGTGTTCTATTATTTTGCGAGTGAACTGCGAGTAGTGACGTCCCCTCCCTTCCCCCAGTCCGTTCAGTGTTACCAGATCAGAGGATTTCCCCCTAGATTTAGGGGTTTCTCAACCGAGTTAGGGGCAGATTAGGGGGAAAGAATATTTGTGTTTTTTAGGGAAAATTTCAAGAACACGCCAAATACAGTTTTTGTTATTGTGATATACTTTCCTGATTTTGGAACTATATTAACGGAAAAACATATCGTAAGAATAGGATCCGTGTGGTTAACTTTACTAATTGTATATTCGTTTGAGCTGCCAAACTATATGACAACTGAATTTACTTAACATAGATACTAAACAATAATTGGACACTACTTGCACTACACACCTGCACTAATCAATGTCAATAACTAATCACTTGCACTCGCACTAATCAAAGTGAATGCAGGCCTTTAAAGAAGTGGCGTTTATTAATCCTAACATTATTAAAAAAATATTAAATAGGATTAAAAGTTAGTAGGTAAATTGAATAGAAATTAAGAAGAAAGCTTACAGCATGTTTCAATACAGTCCTCGAGTCTCCCGCGTATCCCAGATCACGTCCTTCTCTCACGAGAGTACGCGATCTTGCCTCAAAACTATCGAGAAGTTGTTTCAATGTGCAGCCGGCCCTTTGTTCTGTCAGGAGGACGTACGCGACTACGTTCGTGCACATTAACGGCGTTGATACGGCTGCATCTATAAATTCAAATAATTAGTGCTCATTATTCCAATACAATTAAAAATAGGAACTTAATTATGGAACGCCTTAAAACGATCGCTTCTCCTCTTCTATATGCATATACTAGCAGACATGGCAAACGTTTTTTTTCCATGTATATTATGTATATTAGTTATGTAATCACTAAGACTTTTAATGTGTTTTCATTTTTTTATTTCTGTATGATTTGTGGTATCTTGTTTTAATTAGACAATAAAGTAATCAAGTAATTAGTTTATTTATATATGAAACGGACTATAAATAATGTTGGATACTTATTGTATTAAAATATCCAGTATCTTCGGAACCTTGCCTAAAGGGACTCCTTCATTTTAATAATATATTTTAGTTATTATATTTTAAGGTTAGTTATTGATTTATTTTATAGATTTTGTTTTTAGTTAAAAATGATCTATGACCCATATTCTAATTCCCAATGTGTACGTTTTCTTTTTCTATATTTTCTTTATAATATAACCACAAAATAATAGCCTCTTCCACGTCCATTTTCTACGTTCTACCGAACTAGACTGACGAGTACTCTAGCAACGCGCATTAGCGCTCATCATCTGAACTCTCTTCAAATTCTATCGCGCGTCAACGCGCGTTACATGTGAACATAGCCTCAGTCAAAATCTCGTCTAGCAATATCAAACTTCATACAGATTTTTTTTATCAGCTTTTGAAACTAGGATGAGCAAACTTCTCCTGAAAAATGTAGTGCTAGACAAATATGTGAATCGTATTTAGAAGACATTTAGCACTAAGACATACCATACACCAGATGCCTGCCAATAGCCTCTACCATCATCTTATGATCCGCACTGACATTGGCTCCATAGAAACTGCTGTGACTGTTAAGGATATGTCTGTCTATGTCCATCGTCAAATTGTTATTTGTTGGGGTAAGCGGCCTATCTATTGCTGCTTTTAGGTGATTGTACTTTTGGAAGGACGTTACTAGCTCCTGAAATTCAGTTTATAAGACATGAGAATTTTATATTTTAGGGGTAAATTTTGGGTGCTACATTTTTTAGAAAGAATTATTTACCACGACATATAACTGTATATAAATTTATAAAAAAAAACTACAGAAGATATTGCCTATTTAAGATAAACATTTCCATCATATATTTAATATGCTTAACTCTAGTGGTTATGGCAGCGCACGCCAGAATAGCTCGCAGATGGTAGATTTTTTCCTACTTACTTGATATTTTGGACAATTCACACAATAATATAGATATAATGTATATCTATATTATTGTAAAGTTTCATTACAATAAATTCAGTAGTTTTTACGTAAAAGGGTAACAAACATCCATCCATACGTGCGAACTTTCACGTTTATAATATAAGTAGGATAGGAAATTTATATATTTTAATTGTTAAACGTAGATAAATAGACAAATGCGATACCCTAACGCCCTAATCAGTGCCATTTGAATGTAAACAATATTATTAAGTTTATTACCTTCAACGATATAGGCTGATTGAAATCCACCCTTATACCCCCATGATTAGTGTTCAAAGTCCTCCAAATTCCACGCAATGCCGACCAAAATGTCTCCATCTGTTTGGGCATACCCAGTTGCTCCCTCACGAAATTTCCGTCCACCAATTTGTCATAATTCAAAGTAACCGGTACCAATAAAGCATCGTCAATGGTACCTTCGAGGTAGGCCTCCAGAATAACTGATAGGATACCCGCTGAAATTTCGATAAGCTTATATTTCTTAAAACCTTGTTTAAATTAGTAATTAGTAGACGTTAATAATTAAATAATAATATTTGGGAACTGGATCAATTAAAATTATTAATTGAAGATAAAAAAATATTGTTGTTTTTTTTTAAAGTCGACGGCGTGTGTCAGGCAGTGGAGGCTGATCACCTACTTGCCTATTAAAAAATGATCATGAAACAGATTCAGAAATCTGAGGCCAAGACCTAAAGAGGTTGTAGCGCCACTGATTTTTTTATTGTTGATTTAGTAAATTCTTATCTCACCACATCCATTTCCTTAAGTAAGCCGGAAAATAAATAAGAATAGGAGTTAATATAATAAATAATCCGACGAGATAAGATAATAACACAAATAAAATAAAAAATATATATATTTTCAAGAAAGTTAAAGAACACGTGTAGTTAAATTTAAATCCTTTATAATACAATTTCCAACCTATGGATTCTGAGATAACAACATAATTCTCAGTTACACTCTCAAATACATGCGCATACACATTACACACCCATTCACACACTCACACATTCACTCATACTTAACGTCTTATAAGACATAGTTGTAACTTGTAACACTAAAATGACTTTAAAAAAAACTTTTTAACATGTACAATGTACATGTACCACGGAATTATTGTTATTTAGTTACCCACAGCACAGGGACTCTCTAGTGTGGAAACTAGCGATATATGAATTTTGTCACAACCCTGCCATAAATAAAGTTTTTATTATTATTATTAAATACCTAGTTTCGCAGTCCAACCCAATAAATCAAAATATTGGTTTGTTTGTAAGGACATTACGAGATCAGTGACTTGAATCCGCTGTTCGGGTTAATTTAAGCTAAAGTGTTATTTGTTGTTAAACGGAATCAATCTAAATTAAATATTGTACGATAATTATTCGTGTCTTTTGTGCTCGCACTTTTACCCACATGACGCCCACAAAACCCGCTAATGATATCGATGGAGTGATGATATTTCTCCTATTAGGATTACATAAAAAAATTTTATCGAACATTTTTCGTTGGTAGGATTATATTTTTTAGTTACATAAAACTAGGAAGGAATATTAGGAAGATATTAAAGTTTAATGAGCGTAATTAAAAAAAACATTTTACCTTTAGGTGCCTGCGGCTTTCCTGTCCTTGTCCGACCTCCCTCTATGAAGAACTCGAGGTTATTGTTTGCTGCTAAGCTATTTAGTATATAAGCCCTGTAAAAAATACATACAAATGAAATATATTAGTTATTGTTTTTTCTTATAGTAATTTAAAAATGGTTTATCAAATATATTTCATTAATATTTAATGGGTAATAAATTTATAATATTTTATATTACGAACTAATTTAATCACATTAAATATTACTTAAGTTTTTCTCTCTCCCATTCTTTGTTGTAACTTGATTTTAGTAGGGAAGATGTATCTATTCCTAGTCTAGCCATAAATGTCTATATTAAATTATTATTTCGCCTGGCAATAAATCAATTTTTTGAAAAATTATGTGAACAATGAGGGTAAGGCACCATTTTTTATATATTTAAAATTATTTTAAGTACCTAATACATTTATTGGTGCATTCACCTTAAACACTTATGTAACGGACTTACATTAGGTTTCGAGAGAACAATTGATTATTTGCTTAAGCCATTAAAATATAAAAACAATGCCCCATGCCCCAACGATAACATACGTAAGGCTAAAAGCTTTTCAAAAGGCTTTTGTTTTGTGTTGTGTGTTTAAACAATTCAGTGAAGTTACCTAAGTGCTGATTTATAGATAGAATCTTCGTGATATTCTGAGCCGTCAACTCGCCGACGTATATAAAACGCGCCACAACCGCGCAGGAACCACCTGAAACAGTTTTTTTTAATTAAAAGACATGATAAAAAATCTTTCAAAATTTAGAAAAGACATCATTTTTTTCCCATAGAAGTTTTAGAATAATTTATTTCTAAACAAGTAAAACACTTTTCTTTATAAAATCGCTACAAAATTATGATATCAATTTAGTCTAAATTCTTATATCATGTCATGTCCGTGATGATGATACTTCATATAAATAAATTAGTTTACAAAAACGTGTGTGTACTTATGTATCTACACACGTTAGAAGTTATAATTCTTTTGCGTAATAATTTTCTTCGAGCACTTTAGAGGGACGTTTCCCTCTTCGAATTGCATTTTAATGGTCACTTTCAATGGAAACGATATAATATGTGCTAATCATGATATTATACAATAAACACTATGTTTTTTATCACATTGGAACGGGTTTTCTCATATAGAAATCATTATTTTGGTTTAAATAAACACGACTCTGACATGCAACTTGTCGATAAAACAGCAAGCGCCAACTAGCGGCCCAGACTGTTTTACCGACGTTTGAACAGATATTCAGGGTGTCGGTTTTTTGTGACGGTGTGCGCGCGCATCGTAAACATTTACTCTCATCATTTTTCCCTAACGCGCCAAAAGAAGTATAACTTCAAAATAGCTACCACAAGAAATAATACCTTTAAATATAATTCTATTCTCTAAGTTTTATACTAACCCAAAGAACGGTATCCTCATATTATCCCCAGCAGCCACTAGCGGCGGCCTCAGGCCCGTCAGGTACAGCGTGAATGTGACTAGAATGTAATCAAAGTGGGACCTATGTAGGGGCACGAAGACAAGCGGTAGACCCGCAGCGTTTGCGCGGCGTAAACGCTCAACGCACGCCGCTCGAGTGCCGCAACCTCCGCCGGCGACCCGACGCACTGCTTTGTGGCATAACCACGCCACTAATCTAAAAAATATACACGTGTGATAAAAATTACTTGTGTTGCATCATCAGATTTTTATATGCGCGTGCGCTTGATAAACTTCTACGATTAAACTAAACTTTGATTAGACTGATTATGATGGTGACACTAAACGCCCATCGTTTCGTTTGATTGTGATTGGCCAAATTTCTATGTTTAATACCATGTAAAACAAAACACGGCGATATCGTTAAACAACGTTTTATAACTAGACCATAGTTCGTAAACGTATAAAGTCTCAAATAGAATGGATATTTAAATTAAATAATAAGCTTTACAAAATCTCTTGAAACTGGTTAATGATATTCCAATTTAAACTGAACTACAAATAAACGTTCTTATCGATATCACGCTATGACAGTCGTGATTTGCAATCGTATTAGACAAGGGCAAGGTTTTATCACACGAATTTGTGTCTTAATCATTTACATATGCTTATCATAATGAGTACCATAATTGCGTTTCTGACCTGGTAACTGTAGTTCTAGGATATATATAATTATTATTTATTAAAACCTACACTGCATACATAGATAAATAGTACTTACTTCTACTATATAGGTATACATGTACAGGTTTTAATAAATAATAATAATAAAATTAGTTCCAAGAAATATATTTAATAGTTACCGAGTTTTTCATTCTAATTATAATTTCTTGTTGTATTATTATAATTATAGTATATTTCTTATAATTACAATTTTATTAAACATTGACCATACAATATTATAATAGGATTTTACAAGACCACTCGCCGTCTCTATACACAATCCTTGAACAACAAATTCCACTTCGAGGAAATACATATTATATCATTAAAAGTAAACATGGTGTTTGCTTAGCATTCAAGAGCCTACAAAAACTAGAAAATATCACTAAAGCGTTGTAAAACACATAAAGAAATATTCTATGAGCAAACTTCAAGTCAAGTCAAACATGTGACAGCGTACATACTTTATTATTTGCAAATACTTGCTTTTTGTTTATCTATATTCTCGAATACTTTATATCTTATCAAAAACATACACATAAAGAATATTTGATAATACATGTATAAAGATGACTATGGGGTATGAATATGGGAAGACAAGAGGGTAAACTAACAACGGTAATTAAATGTTTCACGATTATGCATAGCAAAAAAATCTTACACAGCCTTAGGCTTACTTAGATCAATTATCTACTAATTTTATTATTTTATTATCGAAATTGTTTTGGTTTTGTTTTATATATAAAATGACTAGTGGGCAGGTAAAAAAGTTTAATATATTTCCCCTGCTCGCATTCGCAGTATCTCTATATCACTATTAATTATAGACGTACAACAAACTATGATCCATTTAATATATTAGAATATGTTTCTTACTTTAGCACATTAGTGGACATGGCGGAGCTGATATCAAGAAGAACTTTCATAGCTTTCGCCTCCACTCGCTTTCTAACCGCCGCATAACTGGATTCCTTTTTAGTTTCTTCTCTTTTCTTCGCTGGATTAAACTCCTCCTTTATCGTCTCTTCTATTGCGTTTTGGAAACGCTCGTCTTTTACCACCTGAAATTCATCAAATGATTATCGTCTCTCTATTTAATTAGCGATTTTTTTATAGAATGAACGATCATACAGGACGCCCAATAAAGGCAGTCTTCGCAGACCATATACTGGGTGTGCATGGGCTTTAGTGGGTGCGTTGCCGGCATCGGAGGAGTATACTCTATTATAAACAATTGGAGGTCCCAGGGAAGACCCCACCGGGAGTCGATTCCACAGTTCGCTCGTTCGGAATAGAAAATGTTTAGTGAAGCGGACCGTGGAAGACTTCCAGCTATCAAGGTGATGCGGACCAAATTTTGAGTTAATACGGCTCGTAAGGTGATGAAGCGAGGCAGGAATCAACCCATATAACTCTTCAGAACACTTTGTAGACTACGCATTATATATGAATAACAAGATATTAAGTAAATCTTTAATGCAATATTATACAAACATTTAATATCAGTACTGGTTTGACTGAGCCCCGTATTTCAGAACGCATGTCACAAGATTTTCTACATAAACTTTGACAAATTTTCCAGTGCTCAAGACTAGATAATAATAGGTCTGTCGCGTTCGGTAATAACGTTGGAGTCACCAATGTGGAGGAAGTATGGTGTCCAGTCTAACCGGCTGGACGACCCAAAAGCCCCAGTGCAGTGGTGAGATCGATATATCCTTAGCGGCCGGAAAAACTTCTTAAGTGCAGATTCTAGATGTCACTACAAGTCTTTCTCTTTGAAACAATTTTCTACTATTTCTCTTCTTAATCTCATTGCATAATATGCCTTCGACATTTTTTCCTTACATAACTTTCAAGATGTTATTTAATATTAAATGAAGCTAAAGAAAAATATGAAGTAAAGTTTTACCTTAGGGACGATATCGCCGTAGTCAAAATTCGTCAGTTGAAAGCACTGTGCCAGGTCGCAGAGGTACCGCGAAACCACTCCACCATTCGCAAATGTCTGCCTGCCAATATCCAGAATGTTGATGACTGCACTGGATTCCGCTACCTTTGTATCCTGCCATGACTCCTGGAATTTCAACATTTTTATAAGTACAAGAAAAAAAGTAGTTGCTTAAACTTACTTATTTATTTCGTAATCCTACAGCTAACAAAAAGTATACATAATATAGCCAAAGATGTAATACATAATATTTATCTACAAAAAGGTTCAAACATTTCAAACGAGAAAAAAAATATACAAATTACACTAAGACGTTTTATCTAATAAAATTGTTTATTTTTGTGTTTTTAAACAATTTTTTTCAAATTAAGGTATAATAAGGTTAAACTTTTTTCTAAATAAAGTCAACTAAAAGCTTCAATCATATTAATAAAATTAAATTCAGACGAATTTCATTATTTATTTAAATGCGTTTCAATAAAATATATCCAGTTATAACGAAAAAAAAAACGACTCTAGAATACAATAAAATAGGATAATATGCTGATAATGATTCATAATATAAAAATATAGGTAATAAAAAGCAATGAAGTATGTAATTTGATGAACTAATTAGTGATAAAAAAGGTTACAAGTTGAGCGTTCTATATTGTCAAACCGACATACATACATTGTATTTCAATTTGTGTATTATTTGTCAATAGGTCGACGCACTGTCTGTTAAGGGTTGACCTACTCTAAGAAAATAATAATAAATATTGGCAAGAATAAAAAATATTCATGTACTATATTAGTCCAAAATAAACGAAAACAATCCAGGACATCGTTTCAAATTAATAATTCAATAAAGATAATTTAGCAGTGACGAGACAATTTCCTCAGAACAAGAGGATTTCACGTTTCTGACTAAAACATAATTTTGTTTATTTTCAATTTTGTTAACTTAATTTTCTCCTTCGCCAACCCTAGCAGGAGTTTCACTGGTTGGCGCGCGGCAATCACGCCACATTTAAATTTGGAATACGTTGACAATACACGCGTATACATGGTAGTTATCCATCTCGCTCATAATACTAACAAACGACGAGGACATAAAATTAAATATAGATTGACCGCTCTAAAATTAATGCCATTGATGTTAATATTCATCACTCCACGTGGTCTTCCTTTCAAAACAATATTTTGAATGAAGCAGTATAATTTGTTGCCAGATTTACGTCATTAAAATCCAATGTTTATTTGAGTCAAGTCAACATCTTTTTTTGGAATGCCTCGCTATTTGTAAACAATTTATTATTTACAGTAGTAATAGCTTTAATTATAATGGAATACGAAATACAAAATAAAATTAATAACGAATTAATACATAATTGGTTATATACACAACATTCTTCACATTCGTCATTAGATACAGAAAATTAATTTTAATGCTTATTTTCCGTAAATGTGAAATCAACTCACCTATTTAATTTGAGTAGAGGTTACGTGTACTTTTTCTTTTAAATAATTTTCTTTACATTTACTATTTCAATTTTAGTATAACTTAAGCTATGTTTATATTTTTATCAATCAAGCGGCCTTTTAGTGCCCTTGAGTCATTGACCTACTCGTGAACGGGTACAAAAAGTCGACTACTGAGTATTAATGCGCATTGCTCATTGTATTCGTAATCTACTATATAAAAATAAGTCGGGTTTTCCTTCCTGACGCTATAACTCCAGAACGCACGAACCGATTTCCACGGTTTTGCATTCGTTGGAAAGGTCTCGGGCTCCGTGAGGTTTATAGCACAAAAATTCAGGAAAAATTTCAACAGAAAACCGGGATCACCGGGTGGCGAAACGGAGTTCGCTGAGTTTGCTAGTTTGAAATAATTTTTAATCTTTATAATGTTTATAATCTTTATCGCATCCAAGGGCGGATCTAGAATTGTCATTTTAATCTACAGGGTTTTTTTATTTCCGGTTTGTGTATCTGTGAATACGTACGTACGTGAAAATCAATTAAATTAATTTTGTATTAAAACAAAATTCCTAATTAAGGAAGACCGTGTAACTCAGGGTTTTTTTTAAGTAGGTGTAAATTCGTGAATTAAATGTCGAGTTCCGTCATCTTGACCTCTTAATAAGTACGTAAAGAAGGTCTTTACTTTGTATGTAGAATGGATGGGGACCTTGTGAAGTTTATAGTTCGATAGATCTTTCCTCTACTCATGACTAAGTAGCCTCAATTTCGTCCTCGTCGTGAGACTCTGCTTGATTACTAATTGCTTCTGAATTGTCTACTGATAATCCTTGGTTCCTCGTAACATTGTAGATGTCGCTAGAAGGGACAGGGCAAAGTATAAATTCCTTCGAAATAACGAAAATTAAAACGCATTTTTTATAAAGAATGTTACTGATCACCAAGGTGCAGAATAAGCTCTTCAGTCACCGTGACCACGCACGCTGTAAAGCACGCGAAACGTCGGATAAATTTAAAATTACGTTAAATAGTTGTAAATTTATAATAATACATAACTTCAATCCGGTCAAAAAGTTTTTTCTTTAGAATAAGCTCTGCTAGAAATTTACTACATCTAATATTGATATTATTGAGAAAAGAAAATAAATAAAATACTGCAATTGACCTGCTTTGTGTGTACGACTATAATTCTACGATTCCTGGTAAGAGTGTAATGGAAAAAAATGCACAAATTACAGAAGCCGGAATTGCATTGAATGCAATTGATTTTTTTGCTGACTCAATGGAAAAAGTTTCAGAAGTTTATTAACCGTGAATATATCTTTATCTGACAATAAAACCGAAAATATCTTATACTTTGAGAACTTATTATATTCGTCATCGCTAAGATCCGGAAAGAATGCAATTGAACCGCTGAAAATTAGTAGAAGAGTTGTACAATTTCTTAAGATACACTTCAAAAAAACTTTCTTCTCCCACGTTGATTCGCTATTCGCTATAATACAATAATGGGCGTACATTCGCAACTGAAATAAACTATTAGGGTCGATGAACGAAATACCTCCGTAGGCGGCTATCTGACTCTAACGGGAATCGCATCGCCGACACGATTTAAGACGTGATGCTATGTTATTAGCACTCGTATAAATTTTAAAATAATCGCGTAATTAAGCCACTACTATCAAACAAAAAGGGGTATAATCATATAATAATCATGTTTTTTTTTCTATTCTGGTAAGTTTATAAGTTATCTTTACTAACATTAAGATTTTATAGTTTTTTTGTATTGTAATTAAGTTCCACACTTGCACTTCTTCACAATTGTTTTAAAACTATTTTCTTTAATCAGGGCTACACTATAAGGTTGGAAATTAATGCTCGTTTATAAATGTATGATTAAATTTTTGTTATTTTGTATAAATAACAATATTAGAGGCGTTGAAATTACACACATAATTTTAATATTGCCGACATATAACGGTCAAATAATGACTACTTCTTTCTATAACAATATGAATAAAATATAATAATATTATTTTAGGTAGAAATAAAAAGAGAAAATACCTGTATTTTTTAAAGTAAAAGTCACGTGATTATTTTATTATTTTCAGCAATCAAGATAATAAATAATAAAAAATTTCTTTGTCTAAAAATCATAAGATATTACAACTATTAGCTTATCGTAAATCTGTGAAATTAATATTCAAATAAATGATTACAGTAAAAATCTCACCGATAATTTTTATAGGACTAAGATACTACGCGATTAGACGCTTTGGACTTTATTCTCTTATTCCTAGCTATGTTAATTATAAAATTATTATTTATCAAGGCCGTTTTTGCACACGTATTCCATTATAAACGATGTTCAAATCATTAACCAATAATTATATCTTTTTTAGTTTCTAAACAAATAGTTATTGATTTGTGGCCTTGTATCGAAACGGTCAAACAATGATCCCAAAAGCACAAATAATCACACCATCAGTAAAGACAATTTATGCTAATAAATGGTCTACCCAATCACATATTAGATTGCCTAACGCCAACCAACATAAACTGCAAATTAAAAAACTACTTTTATATGCATTTGTCGCGCTCCTAAACAAGACTGTTATGGTTACATCAATATAAACCACAGCGGTTTTCTAATGTAACTTATTATGATTGTATTATATTATTTGTAAAATAAAGAAACTTAAAAAAAAATATACTTGAATTGCGTTCTAGTGCGTCTAAGTTGTCCAAGTTATCCACGTTAATTCCATCTAATTTTTTGCTTGTTTACATCTGTTATAGAATATTTGAATTCATTATAAACAGGCCTTGGTTTTGTTATACATAATGATATTATCTTTGATACAAGTTATACCGAAATAGTGTTTCGTTTTCATAATTTTGTCTATGAATTAGAAGAGAAACGTGATAAGAAAACCTATATTAAATGTAATTTATAAAAGAGTCGCAGGGCAGAGGTTTTTGTATTTTTATACTTTGAGATTAACATGAATTTTTATGTAGTTCTAAAAAGTGTTTATACGTATTGCACATAAAATAGAGATGCATTGTACTGAATAATAATTTATCAAACTCATGTAAATATGCATCAAAAAGTAAATATGTCCTAAAAGCATTTGTATGAAATACATGCAAAACTAACACACAGCTATTTTGCGCAGACGCAATCTTAGCGTTACCAATCGTTATAAGCTACGACGCAAAATGAATTATTAATCCACTCACGCGCTCCGACACAATACCGAAATCACAACTTAAAAAAATATGATCACCTGGCCTTAGACGTATATATACGACAAGCAAAGCAGATGAAAACACACACACACACACATATATATATACCTAGTCTTGCCATTAATTTTAAAACAAAGAAGATTTTTTTTTTCTATTGCAAATAACATTTATTACTTTTACAGTGTGTTAGATTAATACATAAATATAAAACAATTTTAAATATACCAAGCTTATTCAAAGTGTTCTCCATTGGGTGCAATACAGTCCTTTAAACGTTGAGGCCAGTTATCAATAGAAGCACGCACTCTTGACATGGGAAAATTCTTCACTGCCAATCGTACAGATTGTTTGAGGGACTCCAAATTATCATGGCGTTTAGAGCAAGCCTAACTCTCTACAACTGACCATAAATCATAATCCAGCGGATTAAGATCGGGACTAGACGATGGCCAGTCTTCAGCTCTAATGAAGTCCGAAACGTTCGTTTCCAACCAAGACTGCGTAGACCGAGCATTATGACGCAGGGCCGAGTCTTGCTGGAAGGACCATTCTTGGTTATTGAACATGGTGTTGTTATGGGGCTTTACTTCTTTCTTAAGAATGGTATCTTGATACACTTGTGCCGATGTTTGGATACCTTTTTCACAAAAGTATGGCTCAGTCACTCCTTCGTAGCTAATACCCCACCAAACCATTACTGAAGTTGGATAGTGCCCACGTTGCACTCTGTCGACTAATTGGAAAGCTTCCTTAAAGCTTTCAGCATAAATCCGGTCACTTTGTTTGTTAAAATGTTGCTCAGTTGTAACATTTTCTCATCAGTCATCCGTAAACAATATTTTTCTGTGACCTCCCTTTGCGTACCACCTCATAGTTGTTTTAATTTTACCACCATATTCTTTTTTAAATTATCAGTTAAGAAATGACCAGTACGTCTCTTATAGGCTACAAGTCTTAAGTCATCTTTTAAAATACGCGACATCGTTCTAGGTGCTATCTTCATCTCCCGAGATAAAATCTTTTACTTTCGGAGACGATTTCTTAGAATGCTTTCTCTTACTGCTTTGACCACCTTTTTCGTACGAACACTACGTGGACGACCAGATCATTCTCTGTCACAAACAGAGGAGGTCTCATTGTACCTATTAATAGCCCGGTACAAATTATTTTACTAATACCAAGCGTATGGAGAGTTTTAAAAATTGCATTTAGCTCCATACCTACTTTGAGTAATGCAATCACAGCGATTCGGTTCTCTTTATCACCCCACTCTATTTTAATATCGCAAATATTGTACAGTGTGTTGGCGCCAAAATGAAAAAACTCAATGAACAATCATATAAAAATGACAGATTCCAAATTCAAATGTAATATTTTGTTTATTTTTAATTGTAACAGTATTTATGGCCAGACTTAGTATATTGAGTTTTGATAACACAACCACTACAGTTATTGAGCTGAACGCTCAACAATGATTGTTATGTGTAATACATAATTATTAACGGTAAGGTTAAACACGGTAAACTTTCTTTAGTGTAATACTGGGAGTTTCTTGCTGTTGAAAAGTTTTCATACGACCTTTTTGGAGTAATATTAATTTATTTTTTAATGAAAACGTTATAAATAGTGATACAATTTTAATAATAATTTTACATATTTATCGCTATTGGTAACAGCGAATTAAAAACATTTTTTTTTTTATGGAAAAGGTAAGTAAACATACCCTTGATAACGGAGCACATCGTGCGCAGGCAAGTCCAGCTGATGGCCTCGTGGCAGGCTGTGGCGGTGGCACTACTGGTCCATTCTTAATGCGATAGAGGGAAGATGTTCTTGTCTGAATAAAAACATAATAATTTATCTCGTATAATTATATCTTCCGACGTCTTGTCTCGTCATTCGAAATTAATCATATACATAGTAAACACGATTCATTTATTGTTGGCCAAAGACGTCAAATTCAACTCCTATGCAAAAGCTACAAACACAAAATTACTACTTGAACACTTAAGACAATTTTAATCGTCACACTCACATTTAAATTGTTTAATGCGACGCCTCTACTGAATTAATTAGATATCATATTCTTCCGCAATTTAATTGAAACTTGAAACAGACACGTATACGAAATATATCTGTATCCACTTTTTTTCGGCGATATAAGAATTTTATTTTTCGTTTCAGAATGCATTATCTTCTATACAATTTATAGTATTACGAAGAAATAGTCGAAATAACGTGATTAAGTTGATAGGGCATTTAGCGCGATTCTATTGGAACGCAGTAGGCGAAACAGACGCAAATCTGTGTTTGATGGGCCACTGGCCATGGCCATTACAGCACCTCACACAAAATATTGCAATAAAAGGAAACAGCGGCGCTACAACCCTTGGATTTCTGTATCTCTTTCGTGATATTATTTTTTTCTAATAGGCAAGTAATTGCCTGACGACCTATGGGGACGAAAGCATGCCGGTTTCCTCATTATGTTTTCCTTTAAAGAGCGCACATAGACAGGAAGGAAGCTGGATAGCCGGGGATCAAACCTACAAACTTTAGGATTAGAGTCTCATTCTCACGGCTCAAGCCACTAGGCGCTGCTCTACAAATTGAATGAAAAGTAAATAATTGTCTATCGACAATTTACTTTAAGTCTCGAAACGATAAAAAATATATTATATTGTACTAAAACAAAGTCTCGAAGAATGCAAGTGGAAATCATATATCCAAAATATCATATTGTAATTTACTTCCACCGCGTGTAGAAATAATATAGATGTTCGAACAATTCAAAGCTTTCAGACAAGATATGCGAACTGCGCAATAATTATAATTATTATTATGAAATGGTCGTTTACATTATTAATTAAGAACTCGTGTATAGATAAGACGCTAGAGATAATGTATTTTATGCAATACTAAATTATAAAGTAAGTACGTGATAGGACTCAAACCCAGGACCTCTGGGTGCTCTATCTCGTGCATACAATAAAAATGAATGTTCTTTAAAATATCACTAAATCTTTTATAGACGTTCTGTGCTTTTTTTTACCAAAGTAATTGTATTGAATAATACAATGCGTGACCAACAGACTTTAGGCTTTAGATTTTTTTTCACGTCTCAATATAATATGGAAGCAGTGTTGACCGAATGGTTTGCGTCTCTCATCTCTTAGATGTGCGCATTTAACACTCGATCATTTGGTGAAGGAAAACATCACGAGGAAACCGGCATGCCTTAGGTACACCGACGGCATGAGTCAGGCACAGAATGCTGATCACCTACTTGCCTATTAGAAAAAAGACAAACCTAAAAGGTTGTAACGCCGCTGATTGTTTTTAGAATACAGCATGGGATAGTTGACATCATCCGTCTTTACTAGTAAACTTTCTAGCGTTTCTGAACCAAGCCTTTTTGCACCAAGGACTTTTCGCCTTTCCGGCATTCTAACTATTTTCATCTAATGCAGTCCGCGTCTTATTAAAGCTACTAACCGTAATTTCAGCATCAAGTTTAGCATATACATCTGTATGCGGCCTCTTGCGGGTGCGCATCGCGTGCCTTAGGGAGCTCGTATCGCGGCCACACCATCCTCCTACTCTTTCCCCTACCACTTCTAACATATCTGCTACACGGCTGTAACAATACAGAAACACTCACAGTCTTAATTATCTGAAGGTGGAAAATCAATTTAAAAGAAGCAGTAGAAACGGCGTAGAGAAAAATGAACCATTTTACCCTTGCCTTACTTAAGATAATATAATTGGCAAATACATATTTTATAGTTTTATTATTATTTCTATGATAGTCACACTAAGTAAAATTAAGGTATTAAAGAAAACCAACTGACTTAAGCTAAAACCTTATTGCGTGGACTTGTTTAGTTTAACACATTGTGTTGATGATATTAGTGTAACATTACTTTGATATGTTTTTGATGGATTTTGTGGTGGAGGAAAGTTCGTACATGAACTTTAGAACTTAAAACGAAATCTTGTTTTTGCTGGACACAGCTATTTTGTTATGTCAGAGTAGTGTTGGCCAGTAAGGCTAATCTTAAGCGTGACATCATGGGTTCAAATCCGGGCTGTGCGCCAAAAACTTTTGTTATGCACTAAAAGAACTTGAGGAAAATTATCAAAGAAACAAATGCAATACTGATTTGTGTTTACCATTTTTCTGTAAAACTTTCCTTAGTATTATTGCACTGGGCAACAATTTCTTTGATTAAATTTTTTAGTTCTTCCATGAATAATGATAATTTTACGCAGCTTATTGGCACATTGAGAAAACACGCTTCAACAATAGTAATTGTAATTCTAAAAACCGGTTTAGTTAGAGGCACTAATTAATGATCATGTTACATAAGATTAAACTTTATTGTATCACGCTAATATACAGTTCTAATACATTCATTTAAAAAAAAAAATTAAGGTTCCAAACACTAGTACATCAAATCCTAAATTAAAATCAGTTTCACGAATTATTGTCCCATTTTAGGACTGGGAAAAATATATAACCTATTATGGTTATTTACGTAGCAATAAATTTTAAAATAGAATTAACTAGCGGCCCGTCCCGGCTTCGCACGATTGGACATTTATTTTTTAAACATTTTTTTGTAGATATTGATATGTTCTTTAATATTGGGATTTTTTAATGAACTCATAAGGGCTATTTATTTATATATATATCGACCGTTATTTACGCAGGTTACTTAGTGACAACATTTACTATAAAATATTTTTTAAAAAATCTTATATATCTATACATATGTTTTGTCAAATGTTTTTTGAAGTTATACTTCTTTAGGCGCGTTTTGAAAAATTTATGAGAGTGAAATTTTACAATGCGCGCGCACCTGTGACACAAAATTAGGAGTGTGATTATAGCGTGCGCGAGCGAGATAGGAATAAGACAATCTACAAGTAAAAAGAAATAGAATATGCGTGAAGTTCGTATGCCAAGAATTTTGAATGACCATGACATTTGTCATTTACCTTAATTTTAAACAAATAAAGGAATTTTAATTATTTTTTCAAAGAAATTTAGCAATGTTTTTTGAATTATAATCAGAAGTGATTTAAATTGAATATTTAAACCAATACTATTTATTTATTTATTTTATTTTTTATTTATTAATATTTGTGAAAAAACTGTGCTCATCAACCTTCCTAAGTGCTTCAATTATTCAATACAATTTAGGTTAACTATCCGTATGTATTATTATTATCGAGTAATGTTTTGATTAAAAAAATGACCACATTGTTTCAAACTCAAACTCAAAATATCTTTATTCAAGTCGGTAACCAAGTACACTTTTGAATCGTCAAGTTAAATTAATCGTAAATTTACATTTACTACCAGTTCATAAGTCAAGGGCGTAGAGCGGGTAAGAAGAACTGGCAAGAAACTTTCCGCCACTCTTTTTAATCGCCAAGTATTGTCATACAAATTGTTTGAACTGGAGCAATTCAATCCCAAGGATTAGGATCATATAAGTAGTCCTCAAATTTATAAAAAGCTTTGTTGATTAATTTTCGTTTAACGAGGGCTTTGAATTTATTTAGTGATAATAGTCTAATTTCGTTTGGGAGTTTGTTGTAAAAACGAATACAATTTCCATATAAGGAGTGGTTTATCTTTTGGAGCCTGGTTGTTCGTACACTCAAATTAGTTCTATTTCGCGTATTATACTGGTGAAAGTGACCATTTGTTTTAAAATCGTTTATATTTTTTTGGACATACAACAAGGCTTCAAGAATATATTGACCAGATAGTGTCATAATATGTAATTATGACACTATACTACGGGTTTAACCAAAAGATGTAATGTTTCTGATTTAATCTAGCAAATATAAGGACAAGAGACAAAAAACAATTGATGAATCAGTGTAAGTGCACTAAATTGAATACAAAAAAAGAGTTGTCATCTTATCGCTGTGAAACATCAAAACCTGGAGGTGGAACAAAGCCAAACTATTTTTAATAATGCCAAAGAAGTACAACTTCTTACGCGCGTACATAAGTACACGCACCCTTTTTTTTGTAGTAGTTAGTAGTAGGCTTCAGGCCCCGACACACACCGTCGACTATTTGGGTTTACGAGACCCGACTCACGATATTTGCCTTCCTTTCGATCGTTGCATCTGCACATTGACCGAAAAAAGGTCCATTGGTGCACTGCCAGGGTTCGAACTTACTTCAAGAATGAGTCGCACGCTAAAGTCAACACTGCTCTATATAAAATATAGTGTATATAAATCGACGTCAGACCAACCAATTGAATATTCAAAATCGAAATGTCAAGGAAATTTTAGTACGTATATAAAATTCGATTTTTATGGAAAAATTATATATTTTCTTGGGTCAAAGTTTGTCAGATCCCACATATAATACATGATGAGTACCATAATCTTGTTAAGTCTTTTATCACACGGTCAGGGGTGAAGCGGGTTTCAATTATATATCAATTGGTTCCTTTGTTGTGTATCCGTTTAGTTCATCTCTTCGATATGTAAAAGCATATATGTATATATTTTATTCAGCGAATTATAGATATTCTAACATTATGAAAAGGACCCTCATATTGTAAGTTTTACTGTACTACATTTTATAATAGATTAAATCCTATAATTATCTATTATACGTTATCACTTACAAACTTTTAGGAGTTTCAAAAGTTAAGTTACTAAGCGGTTATAGTTAATAAATAACATTTAATACCAAATTTTATAGGTAACGTTCTAATGAAATAATGTAGATAATGTGACAAAAAGCCAAAGTAAAAGCCAGCAATTTATAGTTATTGTGTGAAAATTACTGTTTTTATTCATGTAACTTTAATACCTACGAATTTCCTTGGTTTGGTTGTAAATTCTATATAATTGTTTTTTTTTCCTTAGGATGGCTTAAGTACAAAGGAATTAAAAAATATTAAAATGTATAAAGAAATCACGCACCTCGATGTAAAGAACCAATAAAGTATTGCCGTGAAAATAGCCAACTCCGCAGCACTGCTTGCAACCCGGACATTTTCCACCACAGTCCAGACATGATTTATTGAATCCATTTCAACACTGGCATTAACATTCCCCGTCCAATTTAGAACACTCATCTACCACAACACTTCACTAAAATCGCTGCTAAAATTATCGATATCTCTAATAAATCTCAAAAATTTATACGAGGCGAGAACGTGTAGCGTCTTCCGCCGACGGCGCAAGACTGCGCATTGTCAAGTGTCAACAGAGGTAAGATTGATAACAATGACTTGGACTTAGAATATGATAACCGATGAATAGTTGAAAACAAAAACGACCTACATGAAGATAGAGTAATGAGCATTGTTCACGTGAATGTAGACTTTGTTCGAAGTGATGTAATGATAAATATTCAGGGCAACCGTATACTATAATGTACGTGTGACAAAGTTCAAACACTATCGCTGGTTCAATGGAATCGGAAAGTCGACACAAAGGAGAATGAGAATATATAAAAGCTACATAGATAAGTATTGCAAAATAATCTATACATACTATGGTCGTTCATTTTGACATGACGTAAATTTTCCTATAGGGACTTTCCTATAGCTATAAAAAAATCTTAATATCAACAATCATTGTGTCGTTATAATAATGACCAAAAATACATGATATGAAATCCACAACAGTCTCAATAAAAAATTAAAAACCTTGAAACGAAGACAAAACAAATGCGGATCGATAAAAACGTAGATACAAAGAATAGGTACGAAGACGATTTACAAAATTATAAATTCAATCCTAACGGAATTCTTCCGGTGCGTTTCCGCTTCAATAATTATATGAAGTGTTTTATTGGTAATAATTTATGTTGTATATATTTTTCATGATTTTAGAAATAATATTAGTTATTAGAAGTAAGAAAAGCACAGTCTACGTTATATTTATCAAACAACTAATTGACCCGGTGAACTTCGTAACACCTAGATACATACACTCAATCAATTTAAAGCTTTCTGATATACTATAGTTGTCTTTTTTTACGGTGTGTAAATATATAAAGATGATGGTTTGAAGCGAGAAGAATTGTATTGGAAAATTAAATTATTTATGCTTTTGTTTTTATTATATTACTATACAGGAACTTTAGAAGCTCTTTTAAAATGTATGAAAGCTCGTTGATCCTTTTCTTGAAATGACAATGGTTTACTATTGATTGATGACATTGTTACTACTTTACCATTATTGTGAGGAAAATATTATATAATGAATTAGATGAAAACAGTATTATCAGTATTGTAATTAATTAGCAGACTCAGTACATATATAATAGCGCGATAGCTCATTATCACGTAGTTATATAGACATATGTACATGATCAAGAGGTCAGAGGTTATAAGTTGGAAATTTTACAGTTCAATGCAGTTTCATTTATAAGATAAGCGTTACATAGCTTAATATAACATACATTGTTGGATATACAAGAAATATGACGTCATGACCTTCGGGTGAGATTAAATTTGCATGCGTGTTTAATTTATTTATCGGATTTTAAGGGCGATAGAAGGTTGGAAAGACGAAAGACGAAACGATGCATTGAGTTGCTGTGGACCAAAAACATTTAATATTTCCACATTCTCATGTGGAACAACGAATGTTACTTCACAATACTGTTGAAATACCGGAATCGAATAGACCATGTCCTCTATCTGAGACTACCTCTCTACCCGCTCAAACGGTGACGATATCATAAAGTAAATTTGGGCTATCGCCTGCTGCAGCTGAAACCAGCAATATCAGAAACTGTTACAGGACAAGGCGAGCTGGAAGTTTCTCGTTTCAGACGCCAAGACAAATTTTGGGTCGCAGAGGCAGCGAATGAGTAAGTAATATTTAAAAATTCCCAGAAGGTCCGAAATCCCAGAACCGGCCAATCTCTAACAATACTAATTAAGATTAGTCTTTATCGCTAAACGTGTATTATCGCGCGTCTACAATACATATGAATTGTCCGCAATACTAGTTAATCTAGTACAGATTTTACAGTGAAACCTACCACTTTCTCTTAACATATAAATCTATAGTGATAATTGAATAAAGCAGTAAAACAAGTTCCTTTCTTAGTATATAACGAGATACACTTCCTTCAGAGAGTTTCAGTTCATCAGTATGTTTGTATATATTGAATAACACTAGAAATAACCGATGTAGTTATTTCGTTACAAGAGCTCATTCACCTCATTGTAACCTGGCATTTGACTGAAAATGTGGGAATTTATACGTGATTTTTTTAGAAAACTGGAAAGGCATTGTAATGCTTCTCAATTTATTTGAATAATGATTTTGATGGTGTATCTAATTTTAATTATATAGAATTCTCGTGTCACAATGTTCGTTCCCATACTCGTACGAAACGGCTCGACCGATTCATATGAAATTTTTTATGCATATTGAGTAGGCCGACTACTATCTATCTTTCAAACCCCTAAGTGATAAGGGGTGTCCACTCTGAAAAAATATTACAGGATACAACAATACATACAACCCTTAATTTTCATCGACCCTCTTTCTTCAACCCTTATTTTTTATATAGTTAACATCTTATAACTTGAACTCTGAGGTTTATATAGAGGAAAATCATAGAAAAACCTAAAAAGTTTTCATTCCGGAAAACCGAACAGTCTCTGGGGTTGCATAGCAAAATGTTCAATGTTGGTATGTACTAAAAATGTAGGCTAGACCAGGGAGAAACGAAGTTCGAGGGGACAGCTAATTTGATTATAAAGTTTAAACTTATCAACTACTAGCTGGCCTGGCGAACATCGTACCGCCTAACAGTCGATTCTTTATTTTTTTAAATACTTATTCTGCTATTCGGGACACCGGTCTAGCTAGTAAGATAAAAAAAAGAAAGTTGATAATATAACAAATACATTATGTCAAAAAATAAAAATTTACCTTCCCGGAACCCCTCCACTAACACTTGAACTTTATGATATGGTATTAAAGTCCAAATTGCCTTTAAATATTATTACGAATATTTTGGATGGGAATACAGAAAAGTGTTGTTTTTAGACTTTTTAACTCAATTTTTTTTAATTTTTCTCTCCGTAAGAACCATCCTCGTACTTCAAGGAATATTATAAAAAAATAATCAGACAAATCGGTCAAGCCGTTTTCATGTTATGTCGTGACAACGGAAAACGGGTTTCATTTTTATATATATAGATATTGGGAAACAAAGAATACAACAACAGAGACATTGACTTCCACATTGGTGATAAAGAAAAATACTTTGCGGCGACTAATACCATTTCTCTATATACGAAACAAAGCGTCCTGTAATGGACAGACAAAAGTTGTTTAAGTCGATGGGAATCTACAAGAAGGAGACAAATTCAGCTCTGATTTATTATTAAAAATTTACAGAAAACCAACAAAGCTCAAAGGTGACTGAGTCAATAGCAAATGACAAAGCAAAATCTTGTACATATGTTAAGCTAAGTACAACAAACCATTGTTAAACTATTTTTTTTATGTAATAGGAGGCAAACGGGCAGGAGGCACACCTGATGTTATGTGATACCGTCGCCCATGGACACTCACATTGTTAAATTAAATTTTTATGCTTTATTATCGATATTTGTATATATAAAAACAATACATACAACGTATTCTTTGAATAAAATTTAACTGTAAAAACAATTTACAAGTCTCTTATCAATTAACACAAAGTGAAAAAGATGACGTCATGTATTACAAAAAATTCAATTACTTTCTTGACTTTAATTGATCTATATTGATATAGTATACACATATAAATTGACAAAGGTAGCCGTAATACAAATATGATAAAGGTCTTTGGGACAGCGTAACAACAATGCAAGTGTAAATTAAAATATATTTATTTTTAATTTTCTTTGTTCAAAAACAAAGGAACTCGAAAACAAAGTGCGCCTGCGATTAATGAGTAGATGAACAATTAATTAGTATTCTTATAAGGAAATAATATTTATACACGCAAATTTTGTTAATCGATACAAATGCAAAAATTCCCATGAAAATATACAGAAATTTTTATGCATCTGATATTATTCTTATAACAAAAACGGTACCCATAAATTTAATTTTAAGCTAATTATAGAACTGCAGTTGGCTTAGTGGGTTAAGCGTGCGACTCCCATCCCTGAAGTCGTACGTTCGAACCCCAGCTATACACCAATGGTCTTTGTGCGCATATAACACACGCAAGTTAGAATGGAAAACATCGTGAGTTGGCATGCCTTAGCCCCAAACAGTCGACTGCGTGTATCAGGCACAGAAGACTGATTAAGAAAATAAATCACAAATCTGAGACCCAGACTCTAAAAGGTTGGAATAATAATAAAAACTTTATGACAAAGGGTTGTCACAGAATTCATACATCGCTAGAGGCCCTGTGTTGTGGGTAACAAGTGTGTTGTAAAGCCAGTTTTCTTTTGTTCTGTTTAAGAAAATTATTCTCAATTATAGAGACTAGAGTTTTGTAACCACTCGAGAACAGTCGGCTTGACTTTCAGATTGCAGTAGATAATTCAAAATAGGACTATGACATTGAAATGAATACTCCTAAGGTAAGGTTCAGAGTCGAGATTCGGCGCTAAGTATCAGACGACTCCCGTATGCGAAAACCATTACGTTTGACGAAATAAAAAGTAATAAAATCGTTTTTTAAATACTATTGCGATTTAATTCTCAGATTAGAGGTTTTGGTATAAGATAAAAATAAAAATTTAATAACATCAAATTAAATCGAGACCTTTGAGCTACAATAATAACATTATATCTGCGCACGCGTTGTCAATGTGATCGTCTTTTGATCTACTTATCTTAAAATAGCATTGTTATTCTATTCCCAAGTATCACTTGCATTTTGCGGTTGTTTCGTAACATTGGATATTTGATACCGATCTTGTTTCACCCTATAACATCTAATCTTTTTGTCAACAGCTATATTTATATACATAGCTTTTTTATTCTCATTGCGGTGTTACCCATTTAAATCATAAAGAAAAACGCCCACGAGTACCTTATACGTTTGGATAGTAACAGCAACCTTTTGCTTAAAAGAATAATGTAAAGAACATCAAGTCCACAGACTACATGAAGCAATGTTTTTATATTTCATTGAATGAAACAATACTTAACGGAAGTAGAAACAATAAGGCCTCATGTATTCCACGAAATATAATTTAAGACAGTCCTTATGGCTACAAAAAGTAATTTTCAATTAGAAGGAACTGTTTATTAATATTTAAAGGCAAAAAGAGATAAATTCTAAAATCCTTTCATTGTTTATTCAGCAATAACATAATATATGTAATTTATCAGTAGGCTGCGTCAAAAATCCGTCAACTAGGTTTATATACTGAAGTATAGAGTAGCCGTTTAGTAGCAAATAATATAATAGTAAATATACAATTTACTATTGAATGTTTACTGGTTTTATTCCTTAGAGATTTAACCTTCATAGTCAAAGGTCTCATCGGCACGCAATAAAAATAATCAGTAATTATTATTGTTTGTCATGTACTCGGCAAGTTTTTTTGATAGCTAATTTAATTTGACGCCTCCGTCGCCCAGTGGTTAAGGAGCTACTGAAATCGATTCCTGATGAATCCATAATTGTTTTGTTTTGGTAAGCATCACTTAAAAATGATGAATAAAACGAAGCATGAAATATGAATGCTTGCCTTGAATAAATCTGCGTTATTCTGACGCCGGCTTTTCTTATAAGCGCCGCGCAATCGTAATATATATCATAATTATTTAATGCGCGTCGTGTTTTTGTCAATACAATCATTATTTTTTTTAATAATTAAGTTTTATAAAACAAAAGTTTCTTAAGAAATTTGTTTTCCCTATCTAGTTATCTTATTACCCATTAAGACATGACGATACAAAGGCCAGTCAATAGTTAGTCAAATAAATTTTTTTATAAGAATTTATAAAATAACTAATATACTAAGGTTTTACCGATTTTACTTCTACGGAGACTGCACATAAACATTATTATTATACAAGTTATCTAATAAACAAAAATAACCAGTAAAGTATAAATGTAGTAAGTGATTGAATGGACACGATACAAACGATGCAAAAATGATAAATATTAATAATTATTTTGCTTTGATGATAGAGATCTGCAGAGCAAGAATGATACTGAATATTCGAAAACCGCATCAATAAGAAAATTAAAACTGAAAACCAAGACGAACTGTCGTCACACTGTAAACAAAATTGGAAACTGAGTCATATCATACTCATATTTCTGGGTAAATAACCCAAAATAAATATAACGATTTCACGGCCTGTTCTGTCATCAGCCGCTATCCAACGGACATTCGTACACCAACTGAATATAAACACGATTATCTAGACTTTTATTAATGCAAAGAATTGCATTGGTATCGCACGCGAAAAGAGAAATCGACATATTTTAGCAGCGATTCAACATTCACAATATTATGTGAGCGAATTAAAAATAATTTGAGGCACACTTTTAATTACCTTATAATTAGTCACAATTTCACTATTTTACAACAACATAAACTACGGCGGAATGGGCCAGAAATGCACGTTTTGTGAATTTTTCCCGAAAAATCAAGGGTCAAATTTTACATAATATTCGTTTTGTAACGGCACGCGTGACGTGCTTTCCCGCTCACCGTTTACGTGGGACTGAATATAAATTAAGCGACACGCCATTGTTGCGGCTGACAATTTGCATTACCAAATTGATCGGCGCGTTCGCAAGGTGTACCTGTACCTGTCGCACTTGGCAGATCCTAAACTTTGTGTTAATAGGTCAGAAGCTCTTACAAAGATAGCTGTCCTTAAAGTGTGTTACAGAATTACGTGTTTACTGCGCATCAAAGATGAGAACACCTATGCATCAACACCACTTTCATTACTTTTTTATGAGAACTAAAAAGAAGCTGCAACTCGCCCGTCCTGTAACTGCACGATACCACAGTACCTATACTGTTGAGTAATAAATCAACGATGTTGTGTTACTAGACGTAGTATTTTTATATTCAGCCTCTACTTATTATATATTTTACAGCATACCTACAATAAATTGCGTGGTCTAAGCAGCCGTCAAGATGTATTAGAATTCTGAAATTTCTGCTAAGCCAGGAATCCAGTAACACTATTTGTTTTATAAACTGTATACAAAGGAATCATTAAATACATCCGTTGTAAGACGCAAACAGGACGTTATTACTGTCTATATTCTTAAAGAACTTCACCGCAGTTTGCTTCATCAAATTGTAGATAAGCTAATAACAGATCAGGCCGGGAGATTTCATTAACCAATTTTAGATTCAGTTACATTAGTTTTGTAAGGTTTAAATTACGACTTAATATATATACTTATACCATAGTATGTAAAAAATCTCTTTTACAAGCTCATAATATTTTTGCGGTATTACTTCTAACTTAAAAATATGTATGTAGTTATATGTTTTGCCGCGTTATCTTTAATTACTTAATAACAAAATTTTCACGAACATTTAAAAACTCACATTACATACATTCATATAAAAATAAGTCGGGTTTTCCTTCCTGACGCTATAACTCCAGAACGCACGAACCTGGAGAATCTACGCGAACGAATAGTTCAGCCTTCGACACCAGATGGTTCGGCATCCCATGAAATATAGTCCCAGAAGATTGAAGTACATATATATCCATAATAGTCTCTACCCTGTTAGGGAAGATTATAAGTAAATTAATTTAATTAAAATTACGTTGGTTAAATCAAAGAATATTTCATTTTATTAAGTGCTCAATTATATTATATATAATATTGTTGTTTTTGCATAGGGACCAGTACACGCAAATGGCAATAATGCGCAAATCTAAATCGGCGTGGGTCACCAAACCAGTACGAAGGTGACATTAGATGGAATCATTCCACGAGGAATGTGCGTCACTTAGATAAACTATTGAACCAGCTAAGTAGGGCTTGCAACGTAACATGTCATCAAAACATATCGTAGTTACTAGGTACGATCGTATTTTTGTTTGGATATCCCTTCAATTTCGAGTTACATCGGTCATAAAGCCTTGCATCTCGCAGGTTGCGTCTGACAAGGCTGTTTTTAAGACGGATCTTTTCCCATTTAATTACTTTCAACAAAGGAGCGTTCCAATTCTGAAAAGGCTGGAAATGCACTCGCGAGCTCTCTGGCATTGAGTGTCCATGGGCGACGGTGAGCTTAACATCAGGTGAGCCTCAGGCACCTTTTCCCCCTGTTCTATAAAACATAAAAAAATACAGGATACGGCGGTAAGTATGCCTAACTTCTAGGCCAATTTTCTAACTCGTATCTAACGTTTTTCAATTCGTAATATAATTGTTTGATACCCCTTAAGATTGACTTAAAACGGGCTTTTGACAACTTTAACCCTGGAACGAGATAGTGCTATACGCCATGCTAAATGCTGTTTGTGATGTACATCCAAACAACTTAAAATTATATGGTCAAGGACCAAAAAGGTTAACAGCACATATAAAAGAGATGTAACAATTGCGTAACTGCAGTAAAATTTTATCGTAGTGCGAATGAATTCGTTACATACCTATTAAATGTTCGCTTTATGAACTTACAATATTACATTTGTTATTAAACTGCAGGATTCAAAGTTATTTAGTAATTTTTATCAAACAAAAAAAAATAGAAGAAGATGACTGACCATATTCATGTTGAATCACATAATTTAAAATACTCCGGACTAACCACTAGATCAGGCCACGCGGGTGCCTGTCATGCGATACTATGACTCAAAACCACAGAGTCCAGGTAAATGCTAAACAGAAACCTATACGCGAACTTACAGAGCTAACAAGGTAGAAAGAAAAAAAGATTTATGAACACACAAAACATTACCAATGATATAACAAAAAAAAGAGAGTGCAATGTCATAATTTGGCGTCACTCACTACTAGTGACTAGTGGTCACTTGGGCAAGGACAATAGCACTGATCAAGGATACACTAAAGACAGTACTTCATTACAAGAATACAATGTATACTTTAATAGTACATATTGGAAATACAATTTAATTAATATTTCCAAACCGATGAGGCACCTACGCGGAAGTAACTATAATTAACAAATTTGTATGCAGACAAACATAGGTGTTTTTATTCCACCTCTCGTAATGGGAGGGATGTGTATGAACACCGAAAAGTGCGAGCTAGGGTGGTTGCAGAATAGCGCTTTTACGCGCGTATAAGCTCGTCTATGGAAGCGCATGTAGGCACGTATAGGCGCGCCTTTTGGCACACGCGCAACTCGTACGAGAGTTGACGCGCTTCTAAGCTGGTACAAGTTCGCAGTTCTGGGTAGAGTATATTAAAGTGACCGATTCTCTGTCCTGATGCAACAATCGATGACAGCATCTGTTTCGTCTTCTCAGTGGAAGGCGAATAAGTAACGCAAATAGCAATGTGTCTTCGTCACAATCCATGTTGATTCTGACACAACGCCACAACGCAACGCAAGAGGGCCACTGACCAATTGGTATTATATACTATGGATGAATGTGAAGTATCCAAAACGCATAGGGCTATAATGGGAACTACAGACCATTCCCTCTCGTCAAAGAAAGAAGTCCTATGGCCATTAGTGAGACATATACAACGTGTAATTGAGTACGTTGCTGCGTATGCTGAAGCGACCGTATACGCGCAGAAAAATATGATAGTCTGACACCGCCCTTACATAGGACCGACTTTACGTACTCGTTCAAGCCACGGCCCGCTCGATCAATAAACCTATGAAGCAGTTAAGAAATCAAATGTCATATAGTAAATATCACATGTTTAATCAAAATAAATTTGCAAAAGACTATAGAAATAACGAACGTAAATAAAGAATTAAAAGTACATCAATAAAAACTGACATTTCGATAAATTATCAACCCGGTACATCTAGAGGTCTAATCACATCAATATATAGAGTCAATAATCAAAAAGGAAAGTTTTAATCAAAAATTTAATATCTTCCTAGTTGCTATACAAGAAGAGATTAAATTGATAAAATAAAGGTACTCAATGATTAGAAACTACTTTTAAATTACCAATTTTTGGCTTATTATAATTATACTGTATAAAGCCGAAAAACCACGTTTCATTAATTCATTCTTTTTTATGAATAATTTGAAAACAAAATCATTTTAAAATGAAATGATTTAACCTTTAAAGATAAACTCCAGCGGCGGCAGCGCACTGCACAACCTTGACATAGGTTGCTGAAAGCGAAAATCGTTTAATTATACATAATACGAAAATAATACAACTTTTCATAAGTATTGCCATTGCCAACACATCGCATCGCGCGATCATTTTTATGCTATAACGATGGGTTAGCTAATATTTAATAAGTTTCACTGTGCATTTTTTAAATTTAATTATACACTGTTTTTGCTATAGAGCGTAATTATGTTTTTCGTGGAAACAGTAGCACAAATTATATAAGAATAATATAATATAATAATAATAGTCCTACTTGGAGGCTTCTTGAGTAGGTATTATAAACAAAGTATCAAATTATTAGATGTTATTGTAGATAAATACAGGACAGGTAATTAGCCTAATCAATCATAAAGATTACATATTATAATTCCAATAATTACCTAACAAAGTCCAAAATAATCAATTTATTTTTAAAAAGTCCATAACATTCTGAATGCATTCATTTGTTTTAATTGCATTGCCAAAGAAAAAAAAATTGTAGTTTTTTTAATATTTTCGGCCTGAAACACAGAACACCTAAGTGTTTTATTTCATTATTTAATCAATGATTTAAAAAAGCCACTCAATCAATGGAAAAAATATTGTCACCATTATTTCCTTTAAACCCCAATCTGCTCTGACTTCCGACAAATCGAAATAATGTTAATTATAAAACTAGATATGAAGCAAATTATTGATCAAATTACAGTCACTGGAATTCTTTGTCGACGTTAAATATTTTTAGAATCGAAGGTGTTTTCATGTATAGTTTAAACTGGATTATATGATAAGCAGTAAAATATGCTCTAAAAACGTCCTCGTGGTAAATAGTTATTAATTTCAAGAACTAGTGCACTGAAAATGTACTTATAAATACGTGACAAATATTATTATTTATTTAATTATTTACACTTCGTTCCGTTATTATATGTGTTGGAAAAGCAGAATTAAGTAATAAACATGCAACTGCATATATTAAGCGTTAAGAGTCAAAACTTGGCGAAATTTATGACCCCTATTTGTTTTCTGGTTAGGTTCATCGAAATTGTTTGTCAAACAATTATGTTCTTATGTCTATGAAAATGTCAGCTAGCTCTCTCGCAGGTTTTTTAACTCTCCACGACGTTTCTGGCACCACTACTACACATGTAATTATATTAATAAGTAAAGCCCGAAATACAATAATAAAATGAATTTTACTAGTTTCTAGTCTAATATCATCATATTATTATTTACGTCTAATATGCGAGTTTTTTTAAACTCACATTTAGGTTCTTAGCCCATAAATCGCCAAGAATAGGTACGTAATTAACGTTGATTTTTCTTTTAGCTAATCACTAAAACTTATAAACAATAGACTTTGTTTTTTATTTACGCCAGCACTACACATTTAATAAGACTTGTTAATGGATATAAACGCGATTTTATTACATTATTTACATAACTCGACGTTCGAAGTTATGTATATAATGTGATATTCTTGAAAAACAATTGAAACGAGTGATCGCAAGAAACCGCGTAAAAAATGTAATAAATCCGTTTATAAAGTTTATTTTTGCCTATTTTCAGTTTCTACAACAAATAATGCTACCATCAAAACACTAAATTAATTGAATTAAATATATATTGAATAATTAATTATTAAGTGTAGATTAACTTTTTATGAGTATGTATTTAATTTGGGCATGCCATCGGCGCCCCTAATCGAGGCATTATTAAATTTGGATTAACTAAACGGGTTTTGAGTTAAACGGTGTTAACGTAGCTTTTATAATAAATATAATATACTTTAATTGCCTCTTCACAAATTAACAAGATATACGAATAGTAGAATTCTTGCAACAGGATTTAAATATAAAATACTGAATTCCGAAGAAATCCTATAAAAATGAACAATGTTCGTTATATCGTACAATACAAAATATGTCGCTGCATCATTTGCAATCGGATGTACGTTATTAACGTATGTCGCAAAGCAACGCAAGCGCAATAAGAGTTGTGCAATTCAAATTATGCTAGTTAAGATATGAGTGACAATCTTGACTCGATTTTTTTTTAGATAAATGATAGACCAGCATACCGAAAATTATTTATTTAAGGAATGCCTACAGGATGTGCAATGTTAGGTTTTATTTAATCATAAGTACCTACTGATAGAAATTTTTAGGTCCATAGTCTATGTTATATTTTACGCATCAATTGGAGAGATTTGATACTTGATTTAACAAACGCCTTTCTGGTGATCACCAAATCAGAACTCTCTCTGGTTTTTGACATAAACAATTATTATAGAATAAACTTTATTCATAAATATTTTAATGCCATGTAACAAATATAAAGAATGTGTCCAATTTCACAAATCACTACATTCTTTAACACTCTTTTTTAATCAATTGCTACACAAAAACAAAAACTAAACTCTACTAACTTTTTTATAGAAGAAATACTGATGTTTCTTAAATATAAAAATATGTAACAAAAAAAATTAAAACAATAAAAATATAATGTTGTTAGGGACTAGGACTAAAGAATGTTTTTTTATTTAATGCTAGTAAATGTTATTAACATTAATGTTATGAGTAGGGACTGTAGACTGTAAGCCTTCCATTTCATTTTACATAGATAATTAGTGATAATTTTATAATGAAAACAGGTATAAATGTTCAAACATTTATGAAAACATAAAGCAAAAGAGTTTATTTAACACTCTAAATGAAATGTTTCAATATATAAATGTTATTTTAATGATAATTAAAATTATTTTTTTAATCTAAAACACAGCATGTAAAGAAATCAATGTTTTCTAAAAATCTTATCAATCATTGATCGAAACACAAACTTGTTTCAGCGGATCAACATCAAAAATCATTTTGGAATAAGGTAGCTACTTGAGTACCAATCTGATTTCAAATGTGGTGGAGATCAGGTGACCTTTTATCTGAGTGACCTCTTTGAACATGGATGAATATATATAACCTTTGTCTTGTTGTAATATAGTCATACCGAAATTTAAAGATACAATAAGATACTACTATGTTTGTTACCATAGGACAATGTTTTTTTTTTGCTTTTACCATTGATTAACTCAGTACTATTTTAAAGGTTAATGTAAAGATTTTATAATGTGAACAAAATTATCACATTTATTTATAACAATTACAATTTTTTTTTTGATCATCCACCAAACAAAAAGGTTTGTTGTGTATATTGTGTATAGGCATTGGTAGGCGGTAGCTCAAATAAATAATAATAAAATCATTTGAAAATGTGAAGGAACTGCAGCTACCAAACAATATTATTTATTCAATATTTACGATGCATGTTAGATAAAGTAAGAATTTAATATACAACCAAATTAGTGTGATACATCTTTTATTGGTTATTAATAAAATAAAAATACTGAGTACAGCTGGTATAAGCATTTGCAATATTTTTATTTATGTATTTGGATACAGTTTTATGTATCTTATTATAGTTATAGAACCTTGAGTTTCATATTTTAAGTTTTATATTTTGCTAAAAAGCATAAAATCGTTAGGCATGTTTAATAAGTATATCTACATAGCGAGGGTGTTTGGGCTTAAACAAATTAAAGCAATCTAAAAACAGGGTTGCAAGATATTAAGTGTTGCTTCGAAATGGACAAATTCTTACCTTTGTTACTCAAAGTTTATTTCCTTCCAAGTAATATCTTGTTGGTACGGTGATTTGATTGATAAAGTACAGAAAAAATCTTGGTTTCTTCTGAACTTGTATATGCAAATTAAAACCGGCACATCTTAAAGCACAAGCATAAACAAAACAAATGCATTTCTAATTTTTTAAATATGTTAACTTTTATTTTTTCATGAAAGGCAATTGTCAAAAAACAAAATATAGTAACAACAACAATGACAGACGATAATGCAAGACGTCTTTTTATTGTAAATATTGTGCGTTTTCCAATTACAGCACTAGAGCGCATTTTGCGGCATAATGCTCAACGTCGAGTGTTCCAAGTTCCAACTACAGCAACGCTTCGCACAATTGAGCACTCTCAAAACGAATGCTCTCGCGAGCTTCTCGCAAACAATACCAACACAGTGACAGAAAATTGACCAGTATTTTTCTTTAAGTTGGCATTTATCGAAATTTTCGTTAGTAAATATTATTTATTGTTGAAAAATTTGTAAGGCTTTCGTAAATATTAGTATGGATGAAGGTATAAATAGTTACTTTTTTTATATTCCACATTTAAAATATGAATACAGTTTTATGTTAAAATTCGGATCTGTAAACAAATTTACTTTACAGGATTATACTTACTTTAGAAAAAATTGCAATGGTTTTGAAAAAGTATATAATTTTTTTAGAAATCATTAAAAAATATTACTCAAAACGTAAATGATGTAAACTTCTTACATGAAACTAAATACTTTACTGTTAATTTAGCTTGTTAAAACCTTATATTCTTTAAAGGTTTTCTCTTATTTCAGTAAAAAAATGTTAATGAAATAATTTGATTATTAAATTAAGCGTAACAAGTTTTCAACCAATTATTATTGTTTACCACATTATTTATACATTAATGAGGTTGCTAACTCTATTCAGACCATTTTTTTGTCAACACTGACTTAGCGCACTCTGCTGATGCATTTGAAAACTAATTCACGTTCCAATTAAGCTTCAGCATTATGCGGCATTGTGCGGCACTGAGTCGCAAAATGCTCTGTAATTGGAAAACGCACATTATGTCCTCTATTTGCCTGTTTCTTAGTGCGTTTTCCAATTACAGAGCATTTTGCGACTCAGTGCCGCACAATGCCGCATAATGCTGAAGCTTAATTGGAACGTGAATTAGTTTTCAAATGCATCAGCAGAGTGCGCTAAGTCAGTGTTGTAAAAAAAATGTTGAATTTGTATGAATTGAGTTAGCAACCTCATTAATGTATAAATAATGTGGTAAACTATAATAATTGGTTGAAAACTTTTTACGCTTATAATTAAGGTTAATATATTAAGGTTTTAACAAGCTAAATTAACAGTAAAATATTTAGTTTCATGTAAGAAGTTTACATCATTTACGTTTTGAGTAATATTTTTTAATGATTTCTAAAAAAATTATATACTTTTTCAAAACCATTGCAATTTTTCTAAAGTATAATCCTGTAAAATAAATTTGTTAACAGATCCGAATTTTAAAATAAAATTTTATTCATATTTTAAATGTGGAATATAATAAAAATAACTTTTTATACCTTCATCCATACTAATATTTATTTTTTTTAGCAGTTTGAAATAACTAAATATTTTCAAAATCTACGACGCAACGAAAGCCTTACAAATTTTTAAACAATAAATAATATTTACTAACGAAAATTTCGATAAATGCCAACTTAAAGAAAAATACTGGTTATAATAATAATTTTCTGTCACTGTGTTGGTATTGTTTGCGAGAAGAACGCGAGAGCATTCGTTTTGAGAGTGCTCAATTGTGCGAAGCGTTGCTGTAGTTGGAACACTCAACGGTGAGCATTATGCCGCAAAATGCGCTCTAGTGCTGTAATTGGAAAACGCACTCAGACTGCTTCTAACGATAATAGTCAATGTCAACCGACTGCCGACACCCTCCCGACGTCATTTGTCAAAAAAATAATTGTAGATTTATAATTTGCCATTTGGTATTGCTTTAAAACAAATCGATTTTTGTTTACAAATAATATTTTTGTCATTAAATTTCATAGTATATAATTTAACAATGGGTCTCTTCGGTAAATCACCAGAACGGAATCCAAAAGAAATGGTTTGCATAGTTATAATTGTCATATATAGTTATTTTATTGGTTGTATCGAAACTATATTGTAATTTTATTTAAGGTAAACGAGTGGTCTCATAAATTACGAAAAGAGGGATATAATTTAGACAGGCAAATACGAGGTAAAGACAATCTAGTTACGGTAGCTTTTTAAATACAATAACAAGTCAGGTGATGGTAACAATGAGTCACCTACTTGTACAATACTTTGCACTCTTGAAAAAAAACTAAATTCATAAGATGAACAGACACACTGCCTGTATCCAGGGATATCAAGAACAGTAGTTTGTTTTTGGATAATCTTTTTTTTGGTCTCTTTAAGACTTTTATATGGGTTGGGTTAATGTGCCTAAAATTTTTAAACATATGATTATATGTATGTATGTATGATTCTCAAGGGTAATGGAAGTCTTTTAGATTAAAAAGACTTCCATTACCCTTGAGATGGTTATGCAGTATATACTTTTTTTAGCAATTCAAAGGGAAGAAGAAAAAATTAAAAGATCTTTAAAGGAAGCAGCATCTAAAAGTGATAAACAAGTTTGCACTATACTAGCCAAGGAAATAATCAGGTCTAGGAAAGCAATAAGTAAAATATACACTAGTAAAGCACATTTAAATTCTGTGCAGATGCAAATGAAGAATCAACTTGGTAATTTATTATTTTAATTTTTATTAATCTAATAACTCCAAACTAATTAAATTTTTAAGCATTTCTACATTGCCTTTGACACTTTCCCTGTCATAGACAGCATGATAAAGACTATAGTATAGTGTTGCCTTGTAAAGCCCAGTGTGGTAGACATTATTAATTTTAGAACTTTATTTAATTCTAAAATTTTGGATCATGCTTCTATGACTGTCAGCTAGAAATTTCTGTGTTACTGAAAACTAAACTTGTGTATTGGTTGGTACTTGTTACTTACTGTAACTATGTTTTGCCTAGCAAGTAAGAAAAGTAGTTCATAATTGATTTGCCATTATACCCCTTCTTTTCTTCATAGATGTGTTTGGTTTAAGTAGTCAAATTATTGATATAACATTTTATATACTAATAATTATTATTTCATATTTTTTATTACAGCAACATTACGGGTTGCTGGTTCTTTACAAAAATCAACTGAGGTATGTTCTAGTTTAGTGTTTAATCGAAAAATAATTTTATATTTTGCCTTGTAGATATTATTTGCAGAGAATTATATTATTAACAAACAACACAGAGACATTAGAAAAAGAAATACAAGTTATAACAATAGGCAAGTCCTAAAACATATAATATAAAGAAAGTGTTATAACAAACAATATATTGTAAATTTTACATAGAAAAAATACATAAGAATTCATATTTTACCTAGATATATTATGAACTTTAAATTGAAAACAATATATTTTGAAATGTGTTTCAAATAATAAAACCAATAGAAAGATGTTGTTAATTGTCACAATAAACATCATGTGAATGATGTTTATTGAAACTGAATGCAAGTTTCTCTACTAGGTAATGCAAGCTATGCAGGCACTGCTTAGGTTACCAGAGATTGCCCAAACAATGCAAGACTTAAGTAAAGAAATGATGAAAGCTGGTATTATTGAGGAAATGGTAGATGAAACTATGTCTGGCATGGAAGATGAAGAAGAAATGGAGGAAGCAGCACAGAGTGAAGTTGATAAGGTAAGGCTAATGTCTTACTAAAGATAACAATTTCAAGTGTAGCATTAAATTAGGAAATTGGCAATGTTTCAACACCCCATGCCTTGCATGTGCATGTAAAGCTGTAATTTTAAACATGACACAAAAGAAAAAATAACATCCGTTAAAATTCAGAAGTCTAGTACAATAAAAGAACATTCTTATAGGTGCTATGGGAACTTACTCAAGGCAAGCTGGGTGAAGCACCGGCTCCACCCACAGCTGTAGGAGCTCCTTCAACAAGTCAAAAGGTCACTGAGGAACCCGATGAAAGTGAACTTGATGAGATGCAATCTAGATTACAGGCTCTACGTTCATAGGTAATAAAAATATTTTCTAAGGAAAACATTCACAGATGAACATATGCACCAAATTACTATACATTTTTATAACATAATATCTTACAACCAACCAGCCTGATTAAGGCCTTACAAGGTAACAATGTCTTATGTGATCTGTACTTGTCACACCCCGCTCACGGTGTTATCTTTCATAATTCGCACATAGACAGAAAGTTTATTGGTGCACAGCCGATCAAACTTACGACCTCGGGGATCGCCCGCCCACTGAAGCCATTAGACCAACACTGCTGTTAAGATCCTTTAAGAGTATAAACCTTTACTAATATCTGTTAACCTAAAGACTCTGGCTTTCATAGATCTGAAAATAAAATTAAGCTTGACACAAATCATCAAGTAAATTCTGTAAGTTAAACAATAGGATTAAATTATTTTATTGTTTTAGATATGAAGAATACCCTGGAAGAAAAAATGCCTTAAATGATGTTACGTTTGTATGCATTATATCGGAAAGATTTTGAGCACTATTTTTAAGTTGTATGAAGCAGGGCTAGCAACGAGTATGTCATTTAAATCCTTGATAAGGATTTAAATTACATACTAAAATGTTACCTTTATCTCTTCCCAATTCTTTTATTATTCCTAGTTCCCAGCCCCGCCTTATTTAACTAGATGTATTAAAGATATGTTGTGCGTTATTTATTTTGAACTTTATAAATGTTATAAAAGTACTAAGATCTTTAATTAACGGTAGTATTAACAGAAATCGAATGTTGACGATTTTAAACTAATAATTAGACGGATTTCCATTGTTTGCTATTTGTTTTGGATTCAAAAATGTGTTTAATTTCACATCTAAAATATAACTGCACATTGTCAATTGAAAGTCTTACGAAAACTTTTGTTTTTTTAGGGCTTGCGTTTGGCTTCTATAATACAATTTGTATGAAGATGATTTACGATATATTAAGATATTTGACATATTCATCGCAAAATACGTCAATTGTTTTAATGTTACGCGAACTACGATTACTTTGTCTAACTTGGCTATAAAGCCTATATTTTTGAATCCATAATATTTTGAGCAGCGCCTAAATTTAATAAAATTATGTGGCAGATGCAATGTAATTTTAAACGCTTATTAAAAACTGCTTATTTAACTTACACTTACTTAATCACAAATAATTGTATTCTGTGAATCATTTTAAGTAATATTTCTAATTGTGATATTGTTTACAATAAATTTATGAATTAAATATTTATTTGCGTCTAAAAGGTCCTTAGTTAATGCAATAATTAGTACTAGATCAAGCGTGCTTTCAACCACGAGCCCGTGCGTTCTAGTGCTGTTGTGAGAACCAATGAGACTTACTTTCTATATAATAATTAAGATATAGACGCCAAAGATCGATGCGTGTCAAGAAACGTGTCTGTGCAATGCGCGATTACGGGTACGCGTAAACATTTACCCCCTTATTCATGAAAAAGTTTAAAAGGCCAGCAACGCACTCGTGAGCCCGCATTGGGTGAGTCTATGGCCGGCGGAATCATTTAGCATCAGGTGAGCCTACTGCCAATTTGACCTGAGATATTAAAAAAAAATCTGTCAATTATGTTTCTTTATCACAGCATAAACAATTTGACAGAAAGAGACGAATACATAAACCTATTTTTATAAACGAAGGTAGATTAAAAAAAGTCAATAAAATAATATATTTAATAATACTCATAATAACGCTTACAATGAGAATATCTCGTACGCTACGTATCACAGTTTGTTACAACATTTTGGAGGACAAATCTAACTCAAGTTGAAGGTCATGTATAGACTCTTTCTTCAAGAGTGGTTTTCGGTCGTTCTCTTTTATCTTTTTTGGATTCTTTTTCTTCGTTTGCCTGTAAAACAATACAGTCCCATAAGTATCATGGTCATTAAAAGTTGATAAACGCATTATTGCATTTAAATAACTCAACGTTAGATTGCTTTACAGAAATATTACTTTATTCATTTAATTTAGATATTAACTGGCAATAATAAAACGTTAAACCAATATGCCTCTTGAGAAGCTATAAAATAAAATAACGATCAATACCATTATGTTAATCAAATTTAAACACCGTTATAGCATTCTTATAAAAATTATGATTGAAGCCTGTTAAAATGACCATAGCAAACATCTATTGCCGTGAAGTTATTTTAATCAATTTTCCGCTCCCACCTATTAACAACGCCATCGGGCAAATCCATCATTCGCAGTATTAGAGCCTGATCCGAGGAATCAAGTGGCGCCACCGATATGTCCCGAACGGCACGGAATTTACCACAGTTGTTGAGGTGCTCGTTTTCCAAGCGGAAAAAGTTCCATATGAAACGTCTGGAAATTAATTTCGAATATATATAATGTGGAGGTTCTGGTTCCGATTCCAAGCAAAGAAGGTATATATGTATTTGCGTTAAAAATTAAACGTATCTGCCCCATGTGGTATTGAGTGGTTACGGATAAATAATATTAAAAATTTAAAGATATGCCGAAATTTTAAAGACAACAAAACATGAAACAAATCTATATGCATATCTGTTGACTTGTGTATACCATAAACTATAGATAATTAAAAGCATGTAATTTATACGATAATAAAATCCACACTCTTTCGAAACAAGTCACTATACAACTACTTGAGGCAGTAAAAATGAATTAATTAAACGTAAATGTTGCTTCTTTTGAAATGAATGAATGTTGAGAACGTTTTAAAATTGAACGCGGAAATAAATAGGAAAATATTGAAATACTCACCTAAAAACTTCTAAGGGCGCTAGTATGGAGACCATCGTTTCGCCGCTAATTAATTGGTGTTCCGTTAAGAGGAACGCAGGCGCCCAAATGAAACGCAACACTAGATCTTCTATTATTGCGAAGTAATAGAACTAAAAAAAAAATATTTAATAATTTTTACGCCTTCTTAAAACTAAAGGTTTGTAAACGTATTTTCTATCTCTACCGTTCGCTCAAACACTATAAAAATATATGAGAAAACATTAAGTAGTAAGTTATCATAATTTTTACTAATCTATGGTAAAATCGTGGCTTTCGCAAAACCGTATTTTAGTTCTAACTAATTATTATTCAACATAGACAAAGAAGTGTCTGCTTTATGCCAAAAAGGTGTTCCTAATTGGGTAAAAGGCAGATGGGGCTTCAACAGCACCGCCATATGCTAATAATCTAGAAATATTAATTGGGCACTGACAGAAAAGACAGATTTTCTGATTGATTAATTTTCCTTAAACACTATTGGGAGTAGAGTGGAGTCTTTGTAATCAATCACTATATATCCAAATATAATAGTAGATCATTTCACATTAATTTTTTATTATTATTTAAAACGGTCACAGTACTTAAAGGCCACAAGTGGACCTAAAACATAGGACCGATAAACAATTATCTAAATCTATTATTTTCACACCAGAAGTAAGATTCAAAGTTGATAATTAGTAAGTACGAATTCTGTATGTTAAAAACAGACTATATTTGGAATTGATAGTTGGCAGTCTCAATAAGAGTCCCAATTATCTTATCACCCAGGCCCATGGGCCTAAACACTTACCCAAACACTATAGACGATTTCATCTCTAAGCAAGGCGTTCTCCGCTGTAGGTCCCACGGTTAGAAGCCCCCAATCCATTCGAACGTCCCAAGTGTACGTGTAACACGACGATATGAATTGACATGCCATCCACGCGTATAGCCACGGATTGTCGTATGTATTTGAGTAGTTTGCTGTGGGAAACATTTATTGCTAAATTATTCAGAGCTATTTGAATTTTTTTCGGGGGAGGCCTATGTCGACAGACAACCTGACCAAAGTGGTTGCTAATAAATTATTAATTTCGCTATGTAAAGATTTAAGAATACGACTGTTAAATAAGAATAGCATGTAAGTTAAAAAGGTGAGCGAATAAAGGGCTTTTTATTATTATTTCAATTTGAATTTGTTTGTAAATGTTCATCACTAGTGAGAACGAACACGAACTTATACAAATTCAGCTGTCAAAAGTTATGCTAGGGTAATTAAAAAAAAATTGTAAAAGTAAAAACACTCGACTCTTTGTCTATCTGAAGTGGAGATAATTAAATAAATATTATTTTTAATTATTTTCTCATAGACTTGATCAAAATTTAGAGATTCTACCTCAAAAGCGACACTTTTAAACCCCTTCAAAAGAAATAAAAAGTTACTTACGTCTATATATAATCCTCAAAGTCGAAAACAGAACCACAAAGAACGTAGTAGAATATTTCCCCGCGTTCACGAGATGGGGGAACGCCTCTTTGCTGTCCCGGTAACGGCGGAGACATTGCCAAAAACGTGTCCAAGCAGGGATTATGTTCACCAGGGCACGAGATATTATGTACCATTTCGTTGTTTCGAATTCGTCTGAAATTATCGCTTATATGACCAAAAATAAAATAAATATTAGTTGAAGCCGAACTATGTTTCACAACTTGAGCATTTAATCCAGGTAATATGTTCACATGTATTATTTTGTTGCATAGAACGCAATAAATAAAAGATAATAGAAATATATATAAAAAACTTGAATTCTATATTTGCGTATGAGACTTCCAAGTAGAGAAGGTATCTCAAGTCAAACACAAAACAGAAACAATGTAAAATTAAACAAACAATACCACAACTATATAAGACTTCGCGAGGAAACAGTTTTATTACAGACCGCCTATTAGATTCCTACAGCTAGCTAATAAATATACATGAACAAAAACGCATATTAGCCAAAAGGGAAATACACTTTTAAACACAATTATTACGATTTAGTATTTAAGACAATGATTACAAAAATAAATGCATACAAAGTCAAACAACATAAATTTCCACATTTTCGTGCGGCATTATCTATGAGAATATCTTACCATTAACATCAAACCAATCCGCTCCGGCCACATAGAATGCCACAAGGTAGTGAAAATCGAGAAATGCAAATACAAATGAGTTCCACTGGTCAGCGAGCCAGAAGTCCGCGAACAGAACGGGCATAAATGGCGCCGCTAGTATCCTGCCCTAGAAATTAATTTCAATTATATTTAAGTTTACTTTCTATTATCTGATCACTCATAAATTTAGGTTTCTAAATGTATTCCATGCAAAAAGTTAATAACAGTTATGGTTTAACATAGAACGTAAATAGATATAACCGTTGGTCTTTGCATCAGATTTCTGTACATCTGTTACCGATTTTTTTTCTAATAGGCAAGTAGGTGATTAGCCTTCTGTGCCTGACGCACGTCGTCCATTTTTGGTTCTAAGGCATACCGAATTCCTCATGTTTGCCTTCATCCATGAGTGTTAAATTCGCACATAGAAAGTAAAGTTCAAACAAATCAAACATAATTCGATATTGAGGGTTAAGAATGTTACACTTATTTTTAAATAAGCAATATGAGTGCGATGTTTGAAACCCATTAATGATACAAAGACATATCTACTTGACAAATATATTAATGCGTGTTGCACGATGTATTTTTCATCCATCGTTTTTTAGTGAATTCCGTGTTAAACGGTTCGATTCCCAGCGATTCGTTATATCTATTTGACAGGCAAATCAAACTTGCAAAGTCAGTTAAAAACTTACACATATCCTTAGAAACCAGAAGCGGGCCTCGTGACGAAATACTCTGAGAGGATTCATGAGGAAGGCCAACATTATCACAACTAACGCCAATGGATTCACGAATGGCGGTATACTCAAACTTGCACTGGAAATTTATTAATAATAAAATGCAAAATAAATAATAAGCGCACTTGCGTATTTGTATTATAAAACCTAATCATGAAATGATTATTATATTCTAAATAATTTTACGTAGATATTAGTCTTCAATAACTAGCAGAACTCATGGTATAGTTTGGTTACCTTTATAGGCTGTCCAAATTGTACATTTTATTGCCAGGAATTTGATCTGTACTTTCGGTGGTTTATATTCTTACATCATGAATTCTTATATGAAATAATTTGTATAGAATAAACTCGGAAATAATTACCTAAGTATACAAAACCAATTCATGCAATTTCTTCTGCACTTACCTATAAATAAAGCTTAAAATACTGAGCGCCCACACGACACCAAAGATAGCAGCGAGTTCCATAAGATGCTGTTCGGAAAGATGTTTTCTAGGATCCAGTTCAAAAATCAGTACATGGTTGACTCCAGAACTACGCCAGCCGTACACATTAATTCCTATTAGGAAGATAAATTCAACAAGAAGAAATGGCCCTCGGTATAACCGAAATGCCGTTTTGAAGTTTTCTGTGCCGCCTTCATGGAAAAGTGCTGAAAAGAAAAGGCTTTGTAAATGATATTGGTATTTATTGTAATTGTAGTAGCTGGATTTTGCGTTATGTGGAAAAATGCACTTTCCACATTTTTGCCCAGAACGTAAAATCTGAGAACTTTATGCTTCTGTAATATTTTTACAAGAAATGCACTAGAAAGATTTTTGTTTACCATCTGAAACAAACCTATGGTTTAATAATTTTGAATTATAATATTCATGTTATTCATGAGATAAACTGCATTTTATTTTAATGAGCTTCGAAAATTACGTTTTCAAGCGAATTCTCTTTTTACTTTAAAAAAAACATCTTACACTGAGTACCCATTCTATACCATAAACTCATAATTTTAAGGGAAATATTTGCGAACCTAAAGTCATCCTATTAGCTTTAAAGACCTATATAATATGTACGCTATATGTATAAATTAAGAAATTGCTTCAGTGTCGCAAGAAATTAAATATTCGGGCATGGTCTAAGATCAAGATTTCACAAATATCTTATTGGTATAGTTTTCAGTTTTATGTACATAAAGACAGAAATAGTGAATTTCTGTTACACTACTGAACTAGCTAAATTCGTAATCACGTTATTCAGCCATTAGAGCTTCTAAAGCTTCCCCCATCTATAGAATGGAAAGTTCCTTAACTTAAATCATAATTTATTACTGAGCATTATAAGAGCTTAATCTAATAACCATATCATATTGCGCTATTAAAACAATAAATTTAAAACACAGCATCTACATACAATATACATACGATGTAAGCTGTGCAAATAGATTATAAATTATGTCACAAATATTCCTTATCTATGACCGTGGCGAGATTAAATAGGTCGGTTTTGTAAATTTGCATTAAATAAACAGATTGCAACTTCATGTAGGTTTAGAGATAGGTTTATTTGCTTTAAGGTTTTATTTATCTGGAACTTGAGAACCTTCACCGTTATTTAATATTAGAAGATTCCCTGCATTAATGGAATGAAATATGAATCACATTCGATTTTTTTTGCATTGTAATAAATAATACTATACACTTGTCCTAACAATGAACAAGTTAATTCAATGAACACTGACTGGAATGGAAAGACTTTTCTTAAGCGGATAATTTGCACAGCAAAAATTTGTATTATATTAAATAGCAATCACAGCGACAAAAGTTTCCTATTCAGTTTTTTATAGAACAGGGGAGGAGCGGCATCTCATGTTAAGTGATTCTACCGCTTTTTTTTTTTTTTTTAATTTATTTATTAGCCGGATACAAAGTCCATTGGCAGAGATTCTACCGCTCAATGGACAGATTGCCAGGCTGACGAGAGCGTCCTTCTAAGCATTGGTTCGATTTTTTCTGTACTATTAACTACCTAGTGAGAAACGATTTGTATTAGAAGAAAAAGTAGTCAAAAATTAAAAATATGCTTTTTTAAATTTACCTGAGAGTACAACAGTGATAAATAAAACTATAAAGGACCCTGAGAACAGTCCCACTTTGAATGTAGTCCAGGGACTCTGCTGCTCTCCCAAAGGTGGGACACGCAACTTCTTCATCGCTTTTTGTCTGTCACCTCCTGCAATTAATATAAAAATAAGTACAAATAAAATTCAATTAATCCAATCAATTGTACTAAGTAATTAAGCTATAACATTATCCTAGAATATACAAATTAAGTCTCAGAGAGAAAACAACTCCTTTTCTGTCATATATTGTCATATATTCTGCCTCTTGTGTAGCTCTCATAATTTGAATGGTATACACTAATGCGCTAATAAATATATTAAAGAAACATTTTCATAACAGACTAGGAGTAAGCTCTTTGTGTCATGTTTTTAATTCCTAGGGCAAGTATGCCTTATTAGAAGTGCGATTATTCACCAATGTATCAGTCAAAGACAATAGAAAAGGGTATAAGATATGAAAGTAGATAAGTAGATTATAATAAAGTAGATTCAGATACAAAGAACTTTTCATTTTTACTTGCTACTCTTACATTACCTTCGAGATCATTTGTGACGGTAGCCTCTGTGTCACTGATCAATCTGTCGATGTCTTTATTTGTGTAAAAATGTGACGTCTCTACATGCTCTGCCCGCCATTGAGCCCCATTACTTACATTTAATAACTAAAATTAAATTATTGATTTGTTTAATTGATCACAAATGTTAAAAATCATGTCACTAAAACTTAAGCAATATAATATACCTTATCATGTTTCTTTAATATCTTCCTAAAGCCTGTATAATTTAAATTCTGGTAGTTTTGTAGTAGTATTAAACTAAGATAAAATTCGCTAAATGCCAGCTTTAATTCCTGTAATTTTCGTCGTGGTACTGCTTTTTTGCTATCACCTCCACTTTTTGGTTTCATTGTATCAAATCGAGATTTTAACTCACTCTGCAAAGTTGCATATTTTCTTGTTCCCTCTGCCAACTTTTCTAAAATGGTAAAATTACTCTTAATTCTTATTATTATCATGACACTTTAAGCACCACTGCCACTAAAGCTACCATACCAGAATAAAATGTGTTGATTTTCTTTAGTTCCTCATCACAGTAATGAAAGAATGTTTCATCAAAGTTGGCAAAATGTCTGGACAATACTTCTGGCTCAACATTCTCTGCCGACGGGGCTTCCTCTACTGCTGTATACAACATGGCTTTCATTTCCTAAAATATCAAAACAATAAGTTTCTTTTGTTTCCAGTTTTTTTATTAAAAGATTGGTAATAATTTTCCATCATGCTCTGCTCTGCTCCAAGTCATTGTAAGTAAAAAAAATTGATTCACATAGATAATCACTTAATTTTAGGTGGCCTTTATCTCTATGCACTGTTGAATGAGATAAAGCAAAAGAATGCTTACATTTCCTGCCCAGATACTAAATTATAAACTGATAAATTCTAAACAAAACATCATTTATCTTAAGAAATAAATAATATTTATCATAAATTTTGATGATATATAATATCATTGGACAGTCATACTTAAAATAATACAATCTCATTAGTTGTTTTGTAAGTTATTTAACAAATGTAACAAAATATTGTAAACCTATTTTAAAAGAGTAAGTGTGGAGTTTCTTGCCCATTCTTCTCCACACGAAACTACCTTTTGGAAGGGGCAACTAGAATCTTTTTTATATATATTTTTTTTTGACGTTCAAAAGTGCCATTTTAGATGGTCTAATTGAAATAAATGATTTGACTTTGTATTTAATAGTGAAAGGATGTTTATCAATTTCAAACGCAAAGGTACACATAACACACTGACAAACTATTTATATAAACATTCACAATAATTGCTTTTCTTCTTAAACAATTCTACACAGACAAAATTCCAGGAGTTATTGAGTTTCTAGACTTTTTAAAATTCCATAAAAATATGCCTAATCTTTTATTTTATAATCTAAAGATATAAGATTTAGTAAAATTATAAGTTTATGGTCATACAATCTCATTCAATCTGCAAATGTAATACCAACCTTATTTAACTAACTCATAAAGATAAGGCTTAAAACAATTTATTTAAAAGACATGTGAATACATCATATTATGATAGCATTGATTCATTATTTTTTTGAAACATGTCACTAAGTATAGTACAACTCCATAAAAATAATGAATACCTATCATAAAAAAGTTAAGAATTTTGTACTGTAGTAAATTGATTTATATAAATATATTTTTCTATAACTATATACATACCTCATAGTTAATATATTGTTTTCGCCATTCAGGCGTTATATGAGCGCTTAAATGTTCCGCGAACTTCATTTTTGAGAATTTTCAAGGCGTCTATACCGTGTAAAAGACTGAAAATCACTGTAGCGAATTCTCAATGCCTTATAAATTATACTAGAACAGGGGACAAACTATCAAAGTATCTCTTTGTAAATAACAGTTTGTGTAACATGACATCATGAAAAGTACATCTATAACACAATGGAATGATTGATATCTACTTATATAAATAACGAAGAGTCCGAAATCGATTTACATTAAATAACTCAACGGCGACCTTACTTTTAAGCGTAAAATTTCTAAAAAGTATCTGAAATCTTTTTGTATTTTGACGTTTTTTGGTATAAAATCTATATGACGTTTCGTTATCAGCTGTTTAATGTCAATAAACTGTTTCATTCTACGCACAACTAGATACTTAATATAAATTGTCGTCTTTTTTCTAATTTACTTCACAAATATAAAGGAAGTTTTAATAGAACAAACTTTCTTCTAAATTAATAAATATACTTTTTTTATTATTATTTGCATTGAAGGCTCAAAAACTACTGGACCGATTTGAAAAATCTTTCCTTGATGAACAGACTATAAAATATTAATTATTAAACAAATGTTCAGGGGTTTGGCGAACATGGGACAAACCGCTAGTATAATATGATTATATTTACTTATAGGTATATTTGTATTATTGAAAGAAAGAAAGGAAAACTTTATTATTTGCACACAATAACAGGATATGTAGGTAAAATAAAGAGCACTTCCCCCACACTAGGGTTCCCTGTGTCATGGGCAGCCAATCTCTTCCTTTTGACATGTTAACAATACATCTATACATACATGAAAATTCATAAATAAACTATTTTTGTACTATATATTGAAAAAAAAAAACTAAAATTTTAATAAGTGTTTTATTTTTAACTCTTGCCTAATTCAGGTTGACTTGCAAAGACAAATTCTTTATTTATAGTTTCTGGTATTACTCTTGCTACTTTCCTGGGCTCTTTGTTTAATGTTGTAGGGCACTGCATTTCGGACCAGCTGATTGGAACCATGCTAACTCCTTGTGGAGATCCTTCAGCAGTTGCAATTACGACACCAAGCTCATTTTCTGCAGTGGATAGATGATAAGCATGCAGCTCTGTCATTGGTAACTGATTTTGTTTAAAGTAGTAAAAAATGGTAGTATCAAATACAATTAAATTTGTTCTATATAAAGCAATATCATGTAAAAAGCATACTATATTCCACTAAAAGTAACTTGATGTTTTGTACACATTACTTGCCTGTCACTTAAAATAATAATATGAAATACTGTTGAAATGATAATCATATCATATATTTCCATAAAATAAAAAAATAGAGCAAAGAATTGAACTAGTATATTAAAAATACTAATTTATCAACAATATCTAACTTAACAGAGCAAGTGCTACAAAAATAACAAGCCGTGACCTGTGGTTTTGAGCCTGCCCTGAACATCATGAATACATGCATGGTACCTACTTCATATTTTTTACTACATATTTATTAAGATACATATATTTATTGTTAAAAAAAACCACCATAACAATTAATTTGTTATTTTAGAACATGTTTGACATATTATTTTCATGTTATCATAAACAGAGCATTGATTATTAATGATCTAAGTATTAAACCTCAAAAATAGTTTGGTTAGTTTAAAAGGATACAACTCTTGCTAAAATAACATCCCCAGGTCTAAAGCACTTATAGGGATCAATTCTATCTTTATCCATATCTCTTATATCTTCCTTTTTCAGAATTCCTCTGTATGGCCTAGCTAACACTGTTGGACCCACACACAGTATCTGGCATTGTACTAACCGGGAGTTTACAGCTATTACTCTTGCTGTAGCTATATCTCCCATTTGAGGAAGGACACTGGGGCTTTTTGGACTTTCTATGGATAAAATATTCGCCTGAAAAGCAAAAAATTCAGTATGTATTATAAATTTGTTTGTAAACCAAAAAAAATGTAATTAATATCTCATATTTCTGGATAAACTAACCTTTTTAACCTCATCATATTGTGTTTTCAATATTCCTGCAAGATACGTGTATATGTAACCATCTAATTCATAAGTTCCAGCCCCTGACATAGTTTCTTTATTAGATGCACTTATGCGCATACCAGGTATACATATTTTAATGTCTTCCGTCGTTTGTTTTGATTCTTCTTTATCTATTTCCATATTGTACAACGTATTATAGATAAGCTTATAGTATCTCTATGTTTTAAATTATGTTTATTATAAAGTATCTAAGACCAATTTACAGTTTTACACACGTTGGTGCTAAAGAATTTAACCAAATAAAAATACGGCTAATAATTCTTAACCAATCAAGTATGAAGTAACAATAAACAAGACTGAAAGTTCTCACTTCGGTGTTGCCAACTACAAAATATCCCCCTGGAACCAACTTCAAAATTTCGACTAAAAGCACCAAAAATTTGAGAGGTGATTCTAAATACGAGGTAAAAATACATTCATGTAGTATAAAACAGGTGTTATGTGGGTGCATTTTCCATATATTAATGATTGCATTTCTTAACATTTCTTTCTTAAAATTTAGATTTCCTTAAATTAACTTTCGTGGCATAATTTTTTTGCTTTTCTTCATTTTCATTTCATACATAATTTAAAGAGCTTTTTGTCCTGTTTAACCGTTGAGCTATTATTTCGATCTTGGGTTATTAGTTATATAGTCACGCTTAGAGTTTATATTTGGTTTCGTTCATTGGTCGGACTGGAAGCTTGCATCCCTGACGCAGTAGTCATCGAGTCACAGCGCGAAGTATAACCTTCCATATGTCAAAATCCACCGAGAGTGCTTCTCTGTTGACACAGATTCACAAAGTTCTATAAACATAATTGTTCACATTTTAATCATATCACTAGTTAAACGTGTCACGTCAGCTAGTTTGACGTTAACATGCATGAAATTGCCTGCGTATTGTTATAATATTTCGGCAAAATTTTAAGAGAAAATAAATTATAATTGCGCTACAGTTTTCCTTAAAATGTTGACAAAGTTTGAAACGAAGTCGGCGCGGGTAAAAGGAATTTCATTTCATGCTAAGCGTCCATGGGTCTTAGCTAGTTTACACAATGGTGTAATTCAGCTGTGGGATTATCGTATGTGCACTCTATTGGAGAAATTTGATGAACACGACGGCCCTGTTCGTGGGATCTGCTTCCATATTCAGCAGCCCTTATTTGTATCTGGAGGCGATGACTATAAAATCAAGGTTTGTTTTAGGGAACATCAGAAACAACTACATGTTTCTTAGTTGCCCCTTACTTAATAAGGCTATAAAGTACAGGTTTATCGTTATCATATTTTATTATTAAAAAAGTGCATGCACCTTAATCGTAGGTAGTATAATGTATATTCTATAGAAATGTACTAAACTACTTTTCATGCATGCATGACACACCCTCTAGACAACTTTCAGTGTTCTGGGACTACTGCTGTATAATTAATTATCAATAAATATGAATCTATACTTATTATACATAAGTTGAATTGGTGTTATTATTGAGTTTCATATTTTGTGGACCTTTTTACATTCTTGCAACATTAATATAATATGAAAGAGAATGAAACACAAACTTATTAGAGTAGTAAGTTCTAGGATAATCTAACATACCTTCACCATACCTTTTACATATTTAATGTCTAATTTATTTTTCTCTTAATATTAGATATGGAATTACAAGCAAAGAAGATGCCTTTTCACCCTTTTAGGGCATTTGGATTATATTAGGACTACATTCTTTCACCATGAGTACCCTTGGATTCTTAGTGCTTCAGATGATCAGGTTTGATACACTATTCTATAAATATAATTATAAATCATTATGTGTTATTTCTGAGAGATTGTGTAGTGCTTTAATACTGTTAAGCATCCATGCATCCATCATCATTTACATCATCTTTCCCTACACTTTGTAATTGCTTACAGCTTCATTATAGGTAACCTTTTTCAGACTATTAGGATTTGGAACTGGCAATCCCGGCAATGTATAAGTGTTCTCACAGGCCATAACCACTATGTGATGTGTGCACAATTCCACCCCACTGAAGATCTACTTGTGTCTGCTTCATTGGACCAGTCAGTCCGTGTTTGGGATTTCTCAGGGTTGAGAAAAAAAAGTGTGGCTCCTGGACCTAGTGGCCTGGCTGATCATTTGAGGAACCCGCAGGCAACTGATTTGTTTGGACAGGTAAACTCCTATCACTATTTCTTCTTTTTTAACAATTACGTGTTGCCTGGAATACAAGTAATAATAAGGTTTTCTTAGACAAAACTCTTTTCATCTTGTTTGATAAGTTGTCTATCACTTTCCAGCTTCCAAAAAATCTTACCAGACCAAACCCCACTCTACCTATTGTCTACAGATCACTGTATGCAAATAGTCTGTTACTACATGTATGTAAACTATCTATGAAATTTAATTTTCTGTATGTTTGTCTTCTGTGTTTGTAAATATTTCATCCAATAATGATGAACATGGGATTTGTATATGCCTACAAAAGGGCTTGACAAAAAATGCAATAGGTGTAAAGTGGCAGTATATGCAACTGTATTAATTAATTGTATATGACAGGCAGATGCAGTTGTCAAACATGTACTAGAAGGCCATGACAGAGGAGTAAACTGGGCAGCATTCCACCCTAAATTGCCATTAATAGTTTCTGCTGCAGATGACAGACAAGTCAAGCTGTGGAGAATGAATGATGCTAAGGTAATTATATATGGTAATAATAAAAGAAGATTTGGAACATTTTTAAATGCTTAAACCAGAAGCACCAATATAAAAAAAAATATAAGTTCTATATAATATGTGTCTTTCTTGTTATGTTGCAATATCATATGTATAATTGTGTGTATAAACAGGAATGAAGAAAAATTATCTGTATAAAACATGCACAATTGTTTCTACCATATCCAAACATACAATTAAAAAAATTCCATTATTACCAAGCCATTGGTGAGATGATAATTAAATGTTTTATTTAAATAATTTTTCGAGAAATATATTTTCATTTCAGGCATGGGAGGTAGACACATTCCGTGGTCACTACAACAACGTATCATGCGCACTTTTCCACGCGCGAAACGAGCTTGTAGTGTCCAATAGTGAGGACAAATCAATCCGAGTATGGGACTTGCCCAAACGTGTCTGCATGAATACATACCGACGAGAGCATGAACGGTTAGTACAGCAACATTTACTTTTAAGAAAACAGCCATTCATTCAGTCAATATATGTGATATGTGTTTGTGGGAGAAATCACACAATCCAAATTAATTATAAAGGAATTCATATTTCATCATACGAAGACATACTTAAATAATGGATGATTTAAAAAAAAAACAAATATATTAGAAAAGTGAAACAACCAACATATATATCTGTCAAGGAGAAGGTTTTAGTCTTAGCATAGCATAGTTTATTATTTACTTTAAGTTAAGTTGTATGTTGCATATTAGTGAAATATATAAATACAGTGTAAACACTTTATAACGTCAATCGTTATAACAAAAATCTCGCTATAACGTAACACTAAGTTATATTTATTTGGTTTAACCCAATTATTCCATACATTAATTCTTCCCTCCCTATAACGAAACCTCTATCTATATATCTACTATATAAAAATAAGTCGGGTTTTCCTTCCTGACGCTATAACTCCAGAACGCACGAACCGATTTCCACGGTTTTGTATTCGTTGGAAAGATCTCGGGCTCCGTGAGGTTTATAGCAAAGAAAATTCAGGAAAAATTTCAACAGAAAAGCAGGATCACCAAACGAAATGTTACCTAAAACGAAGCCATCTGGTGACGAAACGGAGTTCGCCGAGTTTGCTAGTAGCGTATAAAAATGCTCTGTCGCTTAAATTTCGTTATAAAGAATTTTCACTGTATATTAAAATAAACTTTTTAATTCAATTAAAATTTATAATAACATAAGTTTCACCATATGAAATTTTAGTCAAGTAATTTAAATATTCATTACAGCTACTGGGTGCTATCATCCCATCCAACATTGAACTTGTTTGCGGCGGGACACGACGCCGGTATGATTCTCTTCAAGCTGCGAAGAGAAAGACCAGCATATGCGGTTCATAATAACATGCTCTTCTACATTAAAGAGAAGTAAATAACTTTATATATAAACAAAAAAATTTTTTGACTTTATTTCAGCTAAAAAAAATTATGCTATATAAAATAAAAATAAAATAAGTTTATTATGGAACATAAGATACATGTATCACTTATTCCACGTCATTAAATTTGAAGGCATCCCTACTCATCGGCAAAGAAGACAGAGGGTGTAGGAGAAAAAGCCGGCGTAAAAAACTCTCGGTACTCTTTTAAAACAGCAAATCATCAAACAACACTTATTTAAAACAAATATCGCAAATTAATTAGAAGTAGCCTGTCTAGCACTAGTCCCAGGCCATTTTATCAACTAGATAATCGTTGACTTTATAGTAAGCCTTGATTATTAGCCTATATTTTGAAATAGTAAAATGTATAGTTCTTAAGTTTTATATTTTGTTTTAGACAATTGCGTAAACTGGACATGCAGACGAATAAAGATTCCCCTGTAATGGAAATCAAAGGTAGCGGAAGATTTCAACCACACAGGTAAATTTTCAATTCCTACAAGTTAAGAAAAATAGGAATTCAACTTAGTGAATTTTTTAAATAAAAAACTTTTTTTTTGAACGGATTGAAGTTATGTATTATTATAAATTTACAACTATTTAACATAATTTTAAATTTATCCGACGTTTCGCGTGCTTTACAGCGTGCGTGGTCACGGTGACCGGATAAATTTAAAATGATGTTTAAATAGTTTTAAATTTATAATAATACTAGCCGTTTCGCGCCCGCTTTGCTGGACGAATTAAAATAAATTTTATGTTTCATTATTTTTTTTTCATGTTTTTATTATTCTTCTTTTTAACTTCCCGCTAAGAAAATTGAAATATTTCGAAAATCGAGTTTTTAACAGATGTTGACGTTTAGAGGTTCTAGGAAGCCTCCCCGAATGTTTCCGCAGTGAAGTCCGTATGCATAAATTTTCATAAAAGTAAAACAGCAATAAAAAAATGAAGGAACGTTGGAATTTAATAAATAAAAATTTCGCATCGAATGGTGGTAGTTTCATGTCGATACGACAGTGGTTTAGGCGTGATTGAGCCTCAAACGAAGACCATTTTCATTATAAATATATAGACATAACTTCAATCCGTTCAAAAAAAAAGTTTTTTATTTAAATGTATAAAATAATTATGTTTAAATAGTTGTAAATTTATAATAATACATAACTTCAATCCGTTCAAAAAAAAAGTTTTTTATTTAAATGTATAAAAGTTATGTCAATCAAAGACAATACTTAGTGAATTTTGTCAACGATAAACATTTATTCTGAATAACTTTAAGTCTTTCCTTAATCCTAGTTATAGAGGTATTAAACCATAATGTATATGTATATTCTTCTCTAGGGAAAATATGTACTGAATTTCCTTGGAACTATTTCGACCTCTAGTCAGATTGCAAGCAATTTGGGCCTTCAAATTAAAGCGGTGTTAACTAAATTTTGCAGTATGTCTTTAAACCACGCTGAGTTCAGCATGTTACTCACGTGGCGCATTGGGGATAATTGGACGTACGAATTGTACCAAGTCCCAAGGGAAGGGGGCGATGCGACATCAGAGCCAGATAAGGGACAAGCTACCGCAGCAGTTTGGATCGCCAGAAATCGCTTTGCTGCGCTAGAGAAGAATAATCAGGTAATAATAAACTTCAATAACCGCTTAAGCGATGATTTTTATATGGGTAACTTAGAAGGCTGCTTGCTTTTAAGGATAAATGTATGTTCCGTGTTCTATTGGGGTATGGATTTAAAATTAAAAGCCTAGAAACTACAATACCAAAAGTAATAAAAAACCAACTTCATATATCTGTCAACTGAAAATAAAATAAAAAATATATTATTTACCTAAATTGTCGATTTCAGAAATGCGTGGAATAACATTAAAATAAAACTGACTGTTCTCTAAATAGAAATAAACATGATTTAATTTAAAAATAAATGGTTGTATGTAAAGTCGGTTTACGAACGATAATGAAATGATAGCACTTTAGTCTTCGAGTGGAAGAGAGATAGATGCGGCGAATACGTACAATGAGCGTAACGGGACAATAAGTCACGCTTTTTCGTGCGTACAGCCGGCGTTTATCATTTTATTAGACATCACGTCAAAAATATTTCGAACAAAACTCGACTAAATTACATTAAAAATTTATTGAACTAACCGTGTATTGCCAGGTTTCTAATTGAATGATTTAACCATCTAAAATCAGTCTGATCCAGAAAAATATATTCAGTCCAATTTATTAATGAAACAAAAATTAGCAATTCACCGCTTTAACTAAAGTCCTTTATCTCCTTTCATCACAGCCAAAAATAATTTTATAGAGACAAAAGTATAAGTAGCGGCACGAAACTCTAGCGCTGACCGTTATTGCGCAGAAGTAAAAAATAAGGTACCTGAGGGGGGCTAGCGGAATGAAGAGCGTCGATTGGCTCTCCAGTCGCATTTTGTCCCCCGCGCGACAGTACACATGCGCAGCAATCCCCTCCACGTATCGGCCAGCGCTAGACTTACGTGCCGCTGGTTATACTTTAGTTAAAATAATGCAATTGCACTGATTTTTATTAAGGCGTTTTTAATATTTATTTACTTCATATGTCTTTTCAGCTGATTATCAAAAACCTAAAGAACGAAGCATCAAAGAAGACAGCGACACCCAACTGCGATGAAATAATGTATGCGGGTACTGGTATGCTGTTTTTGCGAGAACCAGACTGCGTACAACTATTGGACGTGCAACAGAAGACAATTGTTGGTTCTGTAAGTTACACTTAATCTATGTATTTCTTATAAAAAAATAGTTTTTGAATACTTTAGAATAACGATTGGAGAAGTAACAATAATAATACACAATTATTCATATTAATCTAGTTTAAGACTTCACAGTCATTAATAGAGGTTAATATGGGTAATAGAGTTAATATGAAATGAAAAAAAATGAAAAAATATTTATTCAATCACTTACAATGATAACAACATGTGGCTGGAGCCTCCATTTAAGTATGTATAATATACTTGTGTTTGGAGTATCCGCTCTTCCTAGGTACACTTAATTAGGTATGTAAGTTTAGACAAAAGGGAATAATATTACAAAAACAAAACAATATTTATACAAGTTAAAAGATGCATCGTGTATGAGTGATAAATTGAGGGGTGTTCGTTGTATTCAGTTAAGTGTATGTTGATGTGTGAGAGTGTAAGTGTGTGTGAGTGAGTGTGTATGAGGTATGTGTGTATATGTCTGTATCATATGTTTGAGTGTGTGTGTTCTTTTAGAGTGTAAGATAAAAGTAGACTTTAGAATAGTAATTCTTAGATAATAGATTCAACTTCTTCATAGGTTTGAGTTTTTAACCAACAATTTATAGTTATTTTACATTTATATTTATTCATATTATATAGATTTAATTCCTTGTTTAATTTATTATATAAGTTAGCAGACTGGTAGCAGTACTGTCTATGAGCATATTTAGTTTTAAAAGTTGGTAAAGGTGCCACATTATGCCTTCTACGTCTGTTCAAAATACTAGGATCATATCCAATATGTCGATGGGTTCTAAGAGTAGTTTGCAGTACATACAACTTACGTACTGACAGAAGATCGCTAACCGCATATAACATTTCCGTAGGGAATCTGTATGGCTTAAAATGGATAACTTTGAGTAGTGACCTTTGTGCTCTCTCCAGTTCCAGGAATTTTATTTTAATGGCACCACCCCAGGCCGGAATGCAGTATATTAATATTGACTGCGCAAGAGCAGTATAAATTTGTTTTAGGAGGGCCGAGTCAGCTACGTGTCTTAGATTTTTAAATAACCATATGAGTTTTCTTACTCTAGCCATAACTAGCTCTATATGATCGCGCCATGATAGGCGTTGGTCTACCATAGTACCCAGGTATCTTACGCAGTTTTGCCGCTTAATAAAATCGCATGAGCATATTATAGAATGAGGTGAGCCACAAGTATGTATTTGAATAGCAAACGTCGGAGGTGGTTGAGAGGAGTTATAATTGGAGAAGCATACATAGTTAGTTTTAGAGGTATTGAGGGTCAAAAGGTTATCGCTGAGCCACTTAGCTATTCTTGCAAGGCCCTTTTGGGAATTATTTTTAACAGCCTCCCAGGTGTCAGCTACAAAAACGACAGCAGTGTCGTCAGCATAAGTGAACATTGTTCCCTCTTCTATATCCATGTTACATAAATTATTAATATATACAAGGAATAGAGTGGGCCCCAATACACTTCCTTGCGGAACTCCGAAGGTGATTTCACATTGTTCACTTTGGTGTTTTCCTATTTTTACACTCTGTTTTCGATTGCATAAATAGTCTTTGAATAATTTCAAGGGAATTCCTCTTATGCCTATTTTCTCCAACTTGTCGATAAGGTCTGTAATTGATACTGAGTCAAATGCCTTTTTCATATCCAAAAACACTGCAGCACATTTTTTGTTTTTATCCACAGCATTAGTAATAAGCGATGTGAGATCCAACACGGCATCTTCTGTCGATAAATCCCGTCTAAAGCCATATTGACTTGGGGAGAGGATATTAAATGTATTAAGGTAGTTCATTAAACGTTTATTAATTATTTTCTCCAGTATTTTGGCAATAGGTGGTAAAACAGAAATAGGCCTGTAATTGCTTATATCCGTTTTATCATCTCCTTTGTACACTGGGGTAACTACAGCGATTTTCAGTGCATCTGGAAAGACACCTTGAGCAAAGCATAGATTGATCAAATGAACAATAATAGGGACAATTATATCAGCAGTTAGCTTTAAGAATTGGGTAGGAATGCCATCCCAGCCTGGAGCACTATTTGATTTTAACCCCATCAGGACATTAAGAACCTCATCATTGTCAGTATCTCTTAATACAAATGAAGTTAAGTGAGGATAATTCGAAGTAGTTTTGTCAGAACAATTGTAGGCGGGTTGTTGTGCAAGGATACCTTCTGCTAGTGATTTGCCAACTTGGGTAAAATATTGATTACAATGATCTATAGACTCTTGTGCTGTTTCTTTACAGTGGAGCAGTTCGTAATTGTCGCTTTTATTTTTATTCCGATTTGTAATATTGTTGACAGTTTGCCATAATTTTTTTGAGTTGTTTTTATTTAGAATTAGTTGCTGTTTATTATAATTTCTTTTTAGGTTTCTGATTAATTTATTACAATAATTTCGATATCTACGGTAAGTTATTTTTAAAATTTCATTATCAGGGTCTAATTTTAGCTTTTTCTGCATGTTATTCCTATTTCTGACACATCGTAGAATGCCCAAAGTCATCCATGGCTTAACTACGCGATATTTGCATGTAATGATCTTAGTGACTGTATGTAAATCTAAGGTTTGTCTTATTTTACTTAGTAAGAGCTCTATAATCATGTTGGGGTTGTTTGATGAAGTTAAGTCAGCCACCAATGTGCTATCTCTTAGAGTAGCTATCGCCTTATCGTAATCAATGAATGTTTTTGTCTTAGTGGAAGCACCTGACTTTGGTATATTGGAGAGCCTTAAGAATATGGTGGAGTGATCAGTGACAGAAGTATTTATTACATTTATATTTGCGGAATGTTTATTTTTGTCTAGTCTCAGCATAAAGTGATCCAGACAATTACCATACCGTGTAGGTAGTACATGGCCAGGTAGCAAGCCGTGCATAGCCAGCATGTTTAAATAGTAAAGCCGGTTATTACGCTCCTGCTGCGGAGCATCATTTCTGTCAATCAGGTTAATGTTAATATCCCCGGTTATAATTAAATTAATACAATTTTTCAAAGATGTTAAATGTCGGTCTAATGAGTCCGTGAAGGGCTCGGAATTAGTATGTGAAGGGGACCGGTATATTCCTAGCACGGTAACTCCACAAAATAAAATTTGGAGGCAGGATGCATGTGTTAGAATAATTTCTTTGACATTGACACTGTGTTTTCTAGAAACATAGATAACAACACCATCACATTGGTTTATATGGTTTGTAGTCGAATAAGAAGTGTAGTTCTCCATTTGGGGTATTGGTTTATCACTATCTATTCTACATTCAGTTAAAATTATCAAATCTGCTTCAAAATTAAGCTGGGCAAGGGTGAGTTGGAAATCATCTAACTTGCTGTATACCGACACAATATTCTGAGAAATTATTTTTAAATCATTTTTATGAAATTTAGGGGATTGGTTACATATGTCATGAACATCACATAAGCTAAAATTAGCCACCTCACTATTGTCAATTTCTGTTATCAATGAGATTACGTTATCCATAATTGGATGGAATTTTAAATAAACCATTCATTTTATTAGCTTGTTGGTTATGAAGTGTGTTAAATAGTCTACTTATTATGAAAGTATCGCGTACTGATAATGTGTGTATATGTTTGGAGAAGGTGTGTGTGTAGTAGTGTAGGGCCGAATCCAAGCCTTTGTTAATAAAGTATTTATGTGTCTTGGTAGTAGTAATGAGTAATGTGTGTACAATCGGGAACAAAATTTGATAAAAGAATAGCATAAGATATTTTACTATGTAGTTAAAAGGATGTGGTTTGGGTGTTATTGGGGCAATATGTAAAACTGGTATGAAATAACATAATATGGTAAAACAAAAATATAAAATGGGCCGAGCAAGCAAAGACAGAGAGAGATAACAAGGTTCAAGAATTAAGTCTAGTCATTGCTCTCCTAGTAGTTTTTGGACGATTGCTTCATTATTTATAGTGATAATGGGTGAATTTTCAGATTTTCTGACGTAGACACGGCCATAGGAAGTCCAGCAAAACTTATAAGATTTTGATCTCATTAGATCTCTAGCAAGGAAGTACAGCCGAGCCCTGGAGGCGGTCAGCTGTTCTGCTACGTAGACAGGGATATTTTCTTGACCTTGTGATTTTAATCCTAGGTGTTTAGCTCGTAATTTATCCTTGTTCTTCAAGTTGTATGTTTTTTCATTTCCCTCCCTCTTAAATCTTATCCTGTATATATCATTAATGTCTTTTTCACTCAACTGACAGTTGACTGATTTAGCCAACTCTAAGGTCATAATTATAAGGTCTTCTTTTGTTTCCTTATCAGCCTTGGGTGCATTTTTTATTTCAATGTTATTCTTCAATCTATCTCTTTTTAAGTCTTCTAGCTGTCCCTCCAAAATAGAAATATGTTCCTTGTCCTTTTTCCTTTCTATTTCGAGAAGTTCTAACTTCTTTTTAAGTTCTACATTCTGTTCAGCGAGGAAGGACATAGTTGTCTGGATATTAGTGTTTGTCTTACTTATTTCGGTAAGAGTGGATTCAAGCTTTTTGGAGCCACTTTCTTGCGATTTAAACATTGTTAAAATGAGTGTTTTTATCTCTTCTCTAAAAACGTCAAATCGGTCCACATTCGTATCATCTTCTCTTCTTCTCTTGTTTCTCAAGGCCACATAGTTGGGAGGAGTGATTTGTTCCATTTCCATACCAATTTGATCAATGGCAGATTCAGATAGTGACTTATCTCCAATAGGATTCATCCTTTATTATAATGAGTTTAACAGTTGTCTATTCGATAGTACAAGCAGATGTTTGCAAAAAATGTGAATGCACTAAACAATGGAATGTCCGATAAGAAGTTCCCGATGGCTCAAGGTAAATAGGCCAATAGATAATTAGTGGGCGTGGCCACAGTCACCTGTTGCAATTAGCGCGGGCGCAGGACGCAGGTAGTGGTGGTAAGCGGGGCACGAGTGTGACGCTGGTAGGGATGTGGGCGTGGCGTAAATTCACAGCTTTAGGGGATTCGATAAGATTAATATTGAGTGGGATCAATACCTTCGATAGTGGGGTGATCGGGCGCAGTACCAGGAGCGCACGTAGTAATTAGATGGTTGCTTGACTACACTTCACTTTGTTTATGTTCTCCTAGTAGACAGTTATATTTATTTTTCGATTTGAATTTATTAAAATTAAAATACAAATAAAAATAAAGCACTCAGCACGTCTACACCTTATGGCGATCCGGGAGGAAGAGGAAGGATACATATGTAGAGTATGTTATGTTAATTATGTGTGTTAATTACATACTAGCGGCCCGTCCCGGCTTCGCACGGGTGCACATTTATTTTCTATCAATCATCAATAGATTTTGCAGGGCATTCCAAAGATATTTAATAGGCATTTTCACACATTGGGTAACATTATTGTAGTTTTAATAGGGATCGTTAGTTTTTTGCTTGCAATTAAAATTACTGCTAGTAAGATATTAATCAGTGACATGGTAGGATTCAAAAGATGAAAGAATTTTTTAAATCGGTTCAGTACTTTTTGAGCCATTTCGTTACAAACATACTTATATACATATCTTTCATCTTTATAATATAAGTATAGATAATATTTTAATTATTTAAAAAAGTTCCAGGCCGAAATTGATTCATTCTTTAGTTAAAAGTTGGTAAAAAATATGGCATACGTATATTTCAATTTTTATCTACAAGTAAGTTAAACGTAATTACTTAACAAATGCATATATATATATATAATTATTTTATCAATAACATAGTTTTTTATTTTTAAATTTGTATCACGTTAGAATGCTTTTTTAAAAAGACGTCAAAAACAGTTCGAAATAAATACATTTATCGCCATCCTAATTATATATTTTTTCCTATATTTTAGGTAAAAATCCCAAAATGCCGTTACGCAATATGGAACTCTGATATGACTTTAGTGGCATTTTTAAGCAAACACACAGTGACCATTTGCACCAAGAAACTCCAGCAATTGTGCTCAATCACAGAGGGTGCTAGAGTAAAGTCTGGTGCGTTTGATGACTCCACTCCGCAGCCAGTGTTCATATACACTACGTCTAACCACATTAAGTACTGCTGCAAAGATGGGTAAGCTCATACATTGGTTTTGATGTCAACAACGTGTTTAAACGCGTGTCTGTTGTGAGTTTGTGTCAGTAATTAAGTGTTTAGATATTTTATACGAAGTGTGGGCTATTTCTTTTTATAAAACACATAATGGAACCAGGAATTTTAATAATTGGGGGGACTGGCCTTATCCAATAATAGTAATCTTTTTGTGATAAACCCTACTTGGTAATGGTTTGTTATACATATATATTTGATAAACCTTAATAAAAACTTACTACAATTTAAGTGACTTCGGGATAATACGAACGCTGGATGTGCCCGTATACGTAGTGAAAGTGTTGCCGCAAGAAGGTGCAGCTAAAGTTGTTTGTTTGGATCGTGAGGCGAGACCAAAAATACTTACAATCGATCCCACGGAATATAGGTAAGAGTATCTAGAATATTTGTTGACAGCAATTTAAACTATACCTGTACTATTATTTAAATCTTAAAGATATTCCTATTAAACTTGTCAAACCTAATTCATCGCGTACAAGTCCGACTTACTGTGATTAATTTAGAATCTCCCAAATAAATGTAAATTTGTTATACCTTCATTTCTCTTCGCTCATAGCTCAAATTGTATACGTCAACATGACAGTTTATTTCAGAATGACAGCTCGGTCACGTGACCACTTCTATATAAATACGTTTTCATTAGTGGTTCACGCCTGTCGCAAAGCGATTTTGTCTCAAACCCAGATTTTCGATACATTACTTTGAAATACATACTTCAATTACATAAAGGTGCATATATCTGAATTAGTCGCTTGTTCATTAAAGTTAGCGTAATTATTTAAATATTTTTGCCCCCGAGATTGTGGAAATTTCTAGCGAAAAAAATATACGTTCTGGTCTACAGACTTTATCATGATCGAAAGGTATATAATATATGTACTTATGTTATATTTATTATAGGTTTAAACTGGCCCTGGTGACGCGTCAATACGATCAAGTACTACACATGGTACGAACGGCCAAGTTGGTGGGACAGAGCATCATTGGTTACTTGCAGGAGAAAGGTATTTTATAAATAGTTTACGTAGGATTAAAAATATTATAATTTAGAATTTTATTATTGATTTATTTCTTTCTTTGTCTTTTCTTGATGTTGTTTTCTTGCTCCGTATTCGCGCAAAACAGCTTTTAATATCATAGCATGTGTATAAATGCCTAAATAGGCAATACAAAAAGTACATAAATACTTGTTGTATGTGCAAATATGTATAAAATAAATATAATACACGCGTATATATGAAGTACTTCCTTCGAGATTTCACGTGGAGCATGGTGTAATTGTTGCACTTCCTAATAAAAATTTTGTATAACAAAAAGCTTGGCGTCAGACATAATATTGCCTGTTCATACCCTTGATGGGATAAGTGGCAGTAAATTAACAAGCATTTTTTTACTGACGTTAATAAGTGTAAATAGCGTAACGTTACGGCGCGTTACATGGGGGGGGGGGATCTCCAAAAATTGCGTGACGTAATACTTGAACGCTCCCTTACCAATACGAATGAATTATATAATGATCCATAGCCAGGCATCATTGTTAATTGTCATCCCTTCCTTTCTCGACAATAACCGTATATTAAAAGCGCGTATACGTTCCTACTTATTCAATGAACTTCTATAATACTTTTAACATTGCGGTGCCAACATTGCTATCTCCCATTACAAAACTCGTGAGCTTGACATGATTTTATCTGTTTAAATGATTTCATAGGTTACCCTGAAGTGGCACTACATTTTGTAAAAGATGCCCGTACACGTCTGTCTTTGGCACTACAATGTGGGAACATCGAAGTCGCGTTGGAAGCGGCTAAGAGCATAGACGAGCCAGATGCGTGGGACCAGTTGGCCAAAGCCGCACTTGCTACTGGTAATCATCAGGTAAACTATATTTTATAAGTATTTGTTATTTTTTTAATATTATAACGAGTTACATAGTAATACTGTGATGCCTAAATAATCTCTAGATGCTAGTTTAATTTTAATAGCTACATTATTTCTTTTGATACCTTTTAATTAATTGTACAATTCTTTGTCTATTTTTGTTAAATTATACAAGCATTTTCCCTATAGTGTTTCTTTTACCGTTACTGTAGGGTGAACTCTTAATGCAAAGAGTTGTTTTTAATAAATAAATAAATGATTAAGCCTATTAAACATACTCGTTATATGTAAATAGTTTTTACTATTATGTCGATCGTCACTTGAAGTATCTTACTTTTTTTTTTCGTTACTACATATCTAGATTTAATGTAATAATAACAATATACACCCCAAAATAAAAACTAAATCGGCCTTATTGCACAGTCTAACAAAAGTGCACTTGCGTCTCTTTCTTTCAAATTGTGTTTTCGCTGTTGTGAAAAGAGATAGATGAGTACGTAAGTTAAAACGGCGCAATAGGACTGATTTTATAAAATCTGTATATTTTTATTTTGTTACAGATCGTAGAAATGTGTTACCAACGCACAAAGAACTTTGACAAGTTGTCATTCCTGTATTTGATTACTGGCAACCTCGAAAAGCTGCGAAAGATGATGAAAATCGCGGAAATACGCAAAGACGTGTCTGCGCAGTTCCAGGGTGCACTTTTACTTGGAGATGTCAAAGAGAGAATAAGACTGTTGAAGAATTCCGGACAGGTGATTAAAATATTGTTTTTTAATTTTATTATTATGTATTTACATTACTTGCGAATGCAATTTTAAATCGTGAATAAATTAGATTAGTCGGAAATATATTTTCAATAGATCTCACTTAATAGTTAATTACTAGCATTTACTAGCGACCTCTTGTCAAAGTTGAATAATGTCTGTTCTAATCTGTTCGTACAAAAATCCCTATTAAAGTTTTTTTTTTAATTTAGGAATTTGTCGTAATACATTTATAATCAGCAATTTAGTCATAATACAAATTGACATATATTATGTTAGTTATTATTATATCTGTATGTCAGTATTATAAAACAATTGTTTTATTGTTCAAATATCAGATATCCTTGGCGTACCTGACGGCTATCAACTTCAAGCAAAATGACGAAGCGGAACAATTAAAAGCGGCGTTAGAAACTGCCGGTTTGCCCATCCCGGAACCAAACCCTAAAGCGAGGGGTCTGCACCCACCGCTACCAGTAGTGCGTGCGCAGAGTAACTGGCCCTTGTTGGCTGTCTCTAAGTAAGTGAGATCTTCGTTATTTAAACGACTTCGTAATTTTTTTTTTTTCGCCTTTGTTGAGAAATGAAACTTATTATATTCTTTGTAATAATGAATTTAATTTAAGTATTTTACAGAATGATATATTAAAATGATATGTTATATAAGAAAACACTGTGGTTTGTATAAATGTAACCATAGCAGTCTTGTTGGAGCGTGAGAAATGCATATAAAAGTAGTTTTTCAACTTACTTTATGTTAGTTAACGTTAGGCTGTCTAATAACTGACCGGGTAGTGCATTTATTAGCCGCGGTAGCAAATACCTTAACGTCTCTCGCCATATACGTTATATAGAGACGTACTAGCGTTATCGCTGGGGTCTGTACGTCATGCTCAACTCGTTTTGTTATGTTCTAGCACTTACAATCAGCCATGTTAAATAGCAATTCAATCATTTAAACTCAGTTTGTCAATTTAAAAACTTATATCGGATATACTCCACCGAACTTTGGCCCCTTGCCATGTGTGTAAGGTCTTCTTTTTTTGAAACTAACGAATCAATTATAATTAATACATTTAGTTATGTTATAAAACGCCAAGTTAATTGGTTTTTCTATTATTTGGAGTTAATTATATATTTTAATAATTCTTTTTTTCTATTATTCGTGGTAGTAGGGAAATTTATAATGCAAGTAAGTGAAAGTGCCTTTTTGAAATTGGCACCGGGTTATAGGCGCAATCTAAGCATGGAGGTGATTCTAAATATATATAGATATTCGTGTGCTATTATTATATTTTATATAGTTTCAAAGGAAATAGTTGGAAGTAATTGTAAAATTCATTTAATTAGATTATGAACGAATAAAATTTATAAAAAATTATAAAATGAAAAAGTAATATAGGTAGATTTATTTCATTTCAGTAAAAGTTTTGATAAAACGTCTCTGCTTTAAATTAATTTATTTTATTATTTCTTGTTGCAGGAGTTTCTTCGAAGTGGCGGCTGCCGCTAGGGCAGGTACGAGAGGGGAAACAAGCGGAGTGGCGGGCGTTTCAGCGGACGTTGAGGAGCCGCTTGAGGCCGGAGGGGCATGGGGAGATGACGATGAAAAGGTAAATATTTTTTTTTAACTATTATAAATAATAAGTTATATCTGGTTTCCATACTATTTAAAATATGTATATAAAAGCTGTAGAAAATATACAACTTTTTTTTCTTCTGTGAAATTCCTTAGTTTTAAACTATGTTTGAAACAGTATCAATATTTGCAATACGGTTTTTAGCAAATATTTTAATTTAGACTCGTTGGAGTATCGGCGGAGTCAGCAAGACTTATTATTTTTGCACGCTATTCTTGATGGGCGGATAGATAGCCCCTATTTGCAGTCGTTAATTTCTTTAAGGAGGAATCCCTCCACCGTATGCAACCAGATATTCGCAATTGTTCCATTTGCCTCGTACGAACACGAATTATCTGCCAATGTTCCGGTTTAACTATGACACTAATTATGAGGATGTTGATATTTTCCACCATTCTTATGTGAGGAAATATTTGAAGAAGCGGAAAGACCTTGACTTTGTTTAGCAGTAACAATTTATTTTATTCTTTATATTAAGTATTAATTGTCGATTGTTTAAGGTTTAATTTCAGTATTATTTTTGTCTATTGTGCTTTTGTTTTCTGTTTCATTTATTTTGTTTATCAATGTTGTCTGTTTTGGCTTTGTGTTTTCTTTTATAATATGGAGATATGTGTTAGCTGTAAGATTACTAATAAAAAAATAAATTAGTGGCGCTACAACCTTTTAAGCCTGCCCGTTTCTTCACGGTGCGAGCGAGTGTATAAAGAAAGTCCATTGGTGCACAGCCGTGGTTCGAACCTACGACCTCATAACCCTGCTCAAATCCAAAAACATTTCTTTGATAATATATTTTTTTTTTGATAATATACATACATAAACGATAAAACATATATCCAGGAGGAAGGCGAAGAAGGTGAAGCTGTAGAAGACGCGGGTGAGGATGGAGGCTGGGACGTTGGAGACGAGGACCTAGACCTTCCCGAGGAACTGGCGCCAGTATCAGGTAACCACTTGTTTAATACTGATTAGGTTTTTAAATCTCAATGTAACTCTCACTCCTTGACCTGCTAGAGCAAGAACAACTAGTTACGACATTTACCTTTAAGTCATAGTTTCCCAAAAACATGTAGCATTTTCGATTTTACATTTTTTTTATGTAATAGAAGGCAAACGGGCTGGTGGCTCACCTAATGTTAACTGATACCGCCGCCCATAGACTCGCATTGCCAGAAGGCTCGCAAGTGCGTTGCCGGCCTTTCAATAATTGGTACGCTCTTTTCGGAAATACTTCAGTGGGCAGCTGGTTCTACATAGTGGTGGTGCGCGGCAAAAACTGCCATAAGAAACGCTCCGCTGTTTCTTATTCAATTTCGGTTAACCTTTGGTTTAAATAAAGCTTTATCGGATAAATAGCTTTGTATATATATTATATACTCAACATTCTCGTTTATATACAATTATTAGAGTTTATGTACTTTACCATATATTTCAGCGGATATAGATGGCGCTGAAGACGGTCAGTACTTTGTGGCTCCGACGCGAGGTGTATCAATAGCAATTGGCGGAAAACTGAAGACTGCTCATGATTTCGTCACTACCGGACAATTCGAAATCGCATTCAGGTAAATATTTTAAACAGAAAAGTAAATGCAATGGAAAAGTATTAAAGGATACGAACGAACATACATTAGGATCTTATATGCTAGACGTTAAAGTTTAAAGGGTACTTTAACTGGAAAACCCCATGCCCCCAACCTTAAATTACACCACGAAATTAATTAAATTGTAAAGAAATCGATGCGTTCAAGCTATCTTATATAATATTATTGACGAATGCAAATACTTGCACTATCGTAAAGATTGTCTTTTTAAGTAAATAAAACTTTAACGACTTGTACATGGTCGCGTATACGTGCTGCTAAAATACTAAGAATTTTAATGAACATTATCTTAGAATAAATTAATTTCGTATAATGTAGAAAATTAAGATTTCATAGTAAAGTTTAAGGTTGTAATAATTTTATTGTCCCAAATCATCCATTTTGCGACAACAATAAAAAATAACTACACTGTTGACCTATGTAATTAACTGGCCTAACTTATATACTACATAATAAAACTAACTAATCCTTACTAAATTGTTATATGCCGATAATATAAGTGGTCTTTACCTTTGGAAATGTCGGTAGGTCACTAGTTTTTATACATGAGGGTAGTTATAAATTTGCGCGCCCTGTACTATTATGATTTATTAGATAAATTTAGATTGCAGTTCTATACAGTGACTCTTTTATAGACTACATATTAAAATTAATTGCAGATTACTAAACGAGCAAGTTGGTATAGTGAATTTCGAGCCATACTCCGAAACAATGCTATCCATGTACTCCTGTGGTCGCGTGATGTTCAGTGCGCTTGCGTCGTTGCCTCCTTTACAAGCTCACCTACATCGGAACTGGAAGGAAGCCAGTGGCAAGGACTTGTTACCTGTTATCAGTGAGTATGAATATATATAATTTCTTTTTGTTACATGTGAAACTTGTAGGATATATCCTATATTTAAATTTTCTACTTTAATTTAATATTATGGTTTCATTCTCTACACTTTAACTTTTTATTTTGTAAGTTGTGTGTGTAGAATTCTTTCCTTTTTTTTAAAGCATACACATTCAGTTTAGCAAATATTAAAGTTGGTCCAGTAATTTTTACTATTACACAAAGATATAATTATTATCTTTTTACGAGAATAACTCATGAAACACTCAGCCACAGTTACATACTTATAAAAGTAAAAAATCCATTTAAATATTTTGTAAACAAACAAGAAGCAAATGTATTTTTTTTAATTTTCAGCTGCTAAACTAAATGACCTAGTGAGCCAACTCCAACAATGCTACCAACTGACAACTAGTGGTAAATTCACGGAGGCCGTGGAACGCTTGCAACGGGTCGTTAGACTTGTCCCCCTACTATTGGTTGATAGTAAACAAGAGCTGGCTGAAGCGCAACAATTGCTGGCGATCAGCCGGGAATATCTACTTGGACTTCAGATGGAAACCGCTAGGAAAGGTGAGTTACCATCTCGCGATTGATTGGCACAATAGCCATGTGAATTTACAAATTCTTAAAAGGCCGGCGTCACACTCGCAGTTTAAAATAAGTTATTTCAACAGCTGAGTATGTAACCTCTCGACATCAGTAGGTATCTAGGTTAGTCAGTGGATCGAATGATCTCCTCTTTAGATTGGACCACCTTTCTTTCTATACCTTCTTAAGTATAATATTTAGTATTTTATATCTGATACATTATTTTTATCCGAGCTACCTTTAGTACCGTCGATCGGAACCTCTTTACGGGTAAAGCTCTCCTCCAGCTTTTTCCAACTGACTCAGTATGGCTTTCTTTCTCCATTCGCTTCCTGCTCTCAGCTCTGTGCTCTGATATGAAGATAACATGCTCTTAAACCATAAACTATTTTGTAAGATCTGTTTTGAGGGTACAACGTCTAGTTTACTGTATAAAAAATTTTAAAGTAATGAATTGATTTCGTTTTATTCCGGAAGGTCCATTTGAATGTTTTCAGCTTATTCAGTTTTATCTTGTAAAATACGCTTTTAATAACCTATTTTAGGGAATCCATTTTGGGATTTGAAAGAAGAATATATGTATTATATTAATCTGAAGAATTAATATCATGGTTACAAATATAGGAATATTAATTACGTTATAACCCAATCAATAAAATACCTTTCAGCAATGCCGAAGAACACGCTAGAGGAACAAAAGCGCACATGTGAAATGGCCGCGTACTTCACTCATTGCAAACTTCAGCCCGTACATCAGATATTGACCCTCAGAACTGCTCTTAATATGTTCTTCAAGCTGAAGAACTTCAGAACTGCTGCCTCCTTTGCCAGGAGATTGTTGGAATTGGGCCCGAGGCCTGAAGTAGCTCAGCAGGCCAGGAAAATATTGCAGGCTTGCGAGAAAACGCCGACAGGTTGGTTTTTATGATAGCTATTTTATTTTTTATTGCTTTTACAGTTATAGATTTTTTTGAAGTTATACTTCTTTTGGCGCGTTAGAAAAATGATAACAGTAAATTTTTACTTTGCGCGCGCATACCGTCACAAACAACCGACACCCTGGAGTTAGCTAAAGTCAACATTTTAGTTTTGCTATTGTTGTTGTCGTTTTTTTTACAAACGTAGCATAAAAATTTTGAAAAGATTTTTATCTTGTTACGCCAAAGAAGTATAACATCTTAAAGGCGTGTACATAAGTACACACACGTTTTTTATTTTAATTTTTACAACTTTTTCAACCATTTTAGTAAGCCCCGAGTTATATTGCCGTCGGAAAAATAATTATTTCGTGTGACACGGCACGTATTTGCGTTAAATATTAGTAGGAAAAAAATAATCAAAAATGTGACCGCCCCATGTCCTACTCGTGTTACTTTTTAATCTACCTTTTTGACTTTCATGGTTCAATTAACGTTAATAATAAATCTGTAGTACTGGGTTTGATTCCTAGCAAAAAAATCATCGTTTCGCAAATTTAATTACCTCCAAAATGTACCGAAAAAATGGTGCGTGTACTTATGTACGCGCGTAAGAAGTTATACTTCTTTGGCTTTCTTTATTTTTTTTGAAATATTAAATAACTAATAATAGATATTAAGCGTTAATAATTTAACAATATTTGATATTTAGTATATTGTTGAATTATTCATTAATATTAATAACAATTATTATTTATTATTTTATTATATTATTAATTTAATTTAATAACTAGGTATGTTTCATAACCTTTTAACTAAGTAACAATAGGTCTTTGTGAAAAAGCATTGCTAAATTTCTTTGAAAAAATAATTAAAACTGCTTTATTTGTTTAAAAGGTACTACAAATGTCATTATGGTCAAACGTCACGCATATTCTATTTCTTTTTTCGGCGCCCATACTGAATTTTGTGTCACGGTGCGCGCGCATCGTAAAATTTCACTCTCATAAATTTTTCATAACGCGCCTAAAGAAGTATAACTTCAAAAATTACATTTATTTTAGTGCTAAGGCCAGGAAAACGTGTTCAGGAAAAAATTAAAGCCGAACGTTTTTTACTTAAATACGTACGAAATGTGTGACTTTTACCCTGCGAATTATCTGTTCGACTATACCTGTAATACTTTTCAGACGAACACCAATTATTATACGACGAGCACAACCCCTTCAGTATTTGTGGTATTAGCTATCATCCCATATACAGAGGGAAACCAGAAGAAAAGTGCCCCCTCTGTGGGGCAAGCTTCCTCCCCGAACACAAGGGAAAACTTTGCACCGTTTGTGGAGTAGCAGAAGTGGGGAAAGATGCGTTGGGGCTACGAATCTGTCCCCTTCAGTTCCAGAGATAGATTATATTTTATGCCTATTTTGTAAGATTTATTATGAATAATAATAATTATAATTAATAATAATAATATATTTAGCAATTTCTAGTTGTTTTATTGTACCGAAATTTACAAACTTAACAATTATTTATATCTTCTATACATCGACTGGTTTGTTTTCACTTGATCTGAAAAGAAGGATTATAAATGTGGTTAGTTTTTTTTATATTCTATTTTTTAATTACAACAAAATTAATTAATTTATATATTGAGTCTAAAATGCATTATTTTCACAGCTCACACAACCTTTTTTCCATACCAGAGACAATAAATGTAACTCATTTTATTCTATTTTAAAAATAAAAACTTTCTCTAAATCGATTATTATCTACATTATTTATGATACTTTAAAAAACATTATGACGACTCATTGGTCTAGTGGTTAGTACCCCTGACTGCGAATCCATGGGTCCCGGGTTCGATCCCCAGCTGAGACGAACATCGATGTGATGAGCATTTGGTGTTGTGCTTAGGTCTTGGGTGTTTAAATATGTATTTATATGTCTATCTATCTATAATATGTATGTATATCCGTTGCCTAGTACCCATAACTCAAGCTTCACCAGCTTAGAATGGGACTAGGTCAATTGGTGTGAATTGTCTTTAAAAAAAAAAATTATAAAACCATAAAATTATATTAGGGGCCGTTCATAAAATACGTCACACTAAAATCAGCTTTTTTGACCCCCTCTCCCCCTATTGTCACGCTGTGTCCCACTTTCTATGACCCCCCCCTAGAAATATTTCGTCACAAAAACTAAGACCCCCCCTGCTGAGTATGATAAATTCTTCTCTCAAGCATTGGAAAAACAAAGAAACCAGTATGTGACGGATCGCAACGCCGCTAGAGTCGCGCTACAGAGCTAGCGCTCATTTCAAAAATTAATAATCGGCGAACGTCACGTTGCCGTACACCCCCCGTCCCCCCTTGTCACACTCATCTAGACCCCTCCCCTCCTCTTGTATGCGAACGTATTTTATGAACGGCCCTTATTATTATCAACTTACTTATTATTTAACATGTCCTGTATTTCGTCGAAAGTTTTCCCTTTGGTTTCCGGAAGCAACGGGCTAATGGAGAATATGAAGCCGAAACCGCAACAAATGGCTAGTATCCAAAACGCTGTGTATATCCCGTAAGAGGCCGCCACGTCGCGGAAAAATCTGAAGCATAATAAGAAAAAATCTGAATATTATTTGACAATATGACTTAAATATGTAAGCCTGTAAAAGAATGTGTGTTCCTGTTTATTAAATATCTATTGGTAACTTATAGTAAAAGGGTTCAATAGGTTTTGATTAGGGATGCATCGATACGACTTTTTGCCGATACGATAGCGATGCCGATACTCTTATAGAAATATCGTCGATACGGAAACCAACGCTTATGGTATTAAAACTAAATTAAGGTAAAATATATTAAGTTTGAAAAATTTGAAAAGTATCGTTGTATCGGCAATTAAAATATCGCCGATGCCGATATATCGGCAAACCCAAAGTATCGCCGATATATCGTAACGGATGCATCCCTAGTTTGGATGCGACAAAATTAGAAGACCCGCTAGAATTATAGAATAATATTTGAATGAGCTGTCGTAAGAAAATAGCAATGGATTAAATAATTTTGTATATTACCGTGTCCACACGAAACCGGCTGTCCAGCAACAGAACGAGGCAATCCCACTGGCGAGACACTTGGTGCGGGGTGGAAACATCTCCGCTACCAGAATCCATGGTACAGGACCCACGCCTTAAAAATAATATTACATAATCAATTACAAGTCCCATTGCATATAGGCTCTCGAAAACCAAAAATATCGTTAATAATAAATTATTTTGGATGAACTGTTGTCTGTTAAATTTGTAATTTACAATCTAGAGAAACATTAAATTTTAATCTACTATATAAAAATAAGTCGGGTTTTCCTTCCTGACGCTATAACTCCCGAACGCACGAACCGATTTCCACGGTTTTGCATTCGTTGGAAAGGTCTCGGGCAAATTATAGCAAAGATAATTCAGGAAAAATTTCAACAGAAAAGCGGGATCACCAAACGAAATGTTACATAAAACGAAGCCATCTGGTGGCGAAACGGAGTTCGCCGAGTTTGCTAGTATTATTATAACGAAGCATTTTGTTCTAAAATAGTAATAGTTTTTGCTCAATTTCTTAGATATTACAATACTTAATGCTATATATAATGCCGATTTGAGTAAATGCATTCATATCAAAGGAAATTCGCTGTATAAAAATCGAATGTTACCTAATGTGAAGAGTACCATGTAGACAATGAGACATAACAAAGGTAAGAAAGCATACGGCGCCACGTTGTACTTGTAGTGCGTGTCCAGTAGTGCGTACACACCGATTATACCCTGAAACAAACATTTTCATAGTGTTAAGGATTGTATGTTTTTATAAGCAAGTTGCACGGCCTTCTGTGAGAATGTCTTTATCCGGGTTTTTATTTTAACGAATAATAAATAAATTATATAAGTCATCATCAAATTTTATAGAAATCCATTTTTTTTAACAATGTTTAGGTGTAAACTATTGAGAGGCCTAGCTAAGATAGGCTAAGATAGGGCTAGCCTAGCAAAGATTTAAAGATATCTAATTTGTAATTTTGGCATCATAAGTATGAGAGATAGATACACGTTCAGATATTTATCATTTTATTATTAAAAAGGATTGTTTACGACTTGTAAAATAAACCTATAAAATATTTAATTATTTGTCTCATTATTACCAAGAATTGTTACTAAAAAAATCTTACCAAGAATATTGTAAGTCCAAGTGAAGTGGTCCACATTAGTAGCTTCCTGCCGAGTCTGTCCACCACCAATGGAGTTATGCAACTCGTCACCACCTGATTATTTGACATTTATTAATTCTGTAGATAAATGCTTAACGGTTTAAAGAAGCTCATTTTAAAGAAAAAAGCTTTTACCGGATTAAAGTTATGTAATATTTACAATTATTTGACATAATTTTAAATTTATCCGACGTTTCGCGTGCTTTACAGCGTGCGTGGTCACGGTGACTAAACGGAAAAACGGTGAAACTAGAGGGATGAGAGTCGCACGCTGAAGCCATTAGGACGTGAAGTGAAGAATTGAGTAGTAGAAGTGTAAAAATCGAATCTGAATTTTACCCTTAAATGATGTATTTTTTTATATTGAATGGAATACGACATGATTAAGCATGGTGGAAATATGAACAAATTTACTATCTCTAAACTTATTTAAAATGAGCTTCTTTAAACCGTTCAGCATTTATCATCTAACCATCAGAGCGTCAACTATTATTTCCAAACGTACTTTTTATCTCAAATAACTATTAAATCTTGAGTCGAAAACTCATGTGTAAGTTGTGTAACATATTACTTAATTTCAGAAACCATTAGCTAAAGTTATGGTAAATTTATAAACAAGACCTTTTGTGTAAATCTAAATTACCTATAAGTATATACTAAAGACTAATAACCTGAACAACGCCCATGATGATGGTCCCATCTGTAGCTGAGATTGTAGTACCAATTTTCACCAGGAGCTCCTCCATGTAGAACAACAGTACGTCGATACCTGACAGCTGAAGAAGCATCGCGAGGAAAACACAAATACCTGTAATGAAATAGCAATTTATCAACACATTACATAAATCTTACTCATAATAGAGGCTATTATTATTTGGTAAAACAAGGTCATCTAAGCAAGCAGCACTTGTATTATAATTAACTTACTTAATAATAATCTTTGGTTTACGCCTAAACTTGACATTTAATTTAAAATATATAAACGCAAGGTGATCAAAATATTTGTATGATTCAAAAGTTCGCGTTTTATTTTAATAATACATTTTAGTTAACTCTTGAATCTAACCTAATGCCTTCAAATTCCCTTTTGTTGCCCAAAGGTCTTTTATGCTAGGTTCAGTTTTGAATTCCCTGGCAATCATAGCCTGAAGTCCGTCTAGCTCAACTTGCACGCCCTCTTTGGAAAGGCCACGAAGCTTTTGTAGCACTTCAGATGCTTCTTCTATTTTACCTAAAAATAAGATTTTAATTTAATTTATATGTGATGGGTTGAGCGTGACGAGAGTATCAAATATTAAAATGATTTTACGGGAAAATACGTGTTAAAAAATAAATCAAATTTTAGTTTTATTCTTAAAATTGATATCCATAACATTTTTAATAAAAAAAAAATTTCCATTTTTACTGAAACATCAATCTTTTTATTAAATTTCGGTCGAATTGCAACGTCGGGTCGTGTCATATGTTTATTCTTGGACTCGAGATGCTGTTGATCGTCTTTTGTTTTATTATAAGCCCACTGTTAAGCTTTTATCTGTGCTATTCTTTAAGAATAAGAATTCCTCAGCGCTAGAATATGAATATGCATTTACTATATCCAGCTGATATATTTAATAAATGTATTACCTTTATAAACTAAAAAGAAGGGTGTCTCCGGTATGAGCCACGTAAATGGAATGTAGAAGAGGGACAGGATACCACCAGTTGCTGTCAGACCCCAGTATGAGGTGAAGGGGCCGATTGCGTAGGCAAGAAGAAAGCCCACGTTAATGAAAAGTAGGAAGAGAGCGCTTAAAGCTCCACGAATTTTGTCCTGAAAATTAACGGATGAATTGTAACTAGAAAGAAAATACAAAGGAAAACGCTTGTCTTGACTCAATATTGTATGTGTGTTTTGACCACACATACAAAACAATATGAATGAATACAGTAAGTTGTTAAATAATAATAATAGCTTTTTATTTCAGATACTTTTACATTCATACATTTACACATTTATATTTCAATCTCATTCTTTTTAGGTATCTGTGTGCTCCTTCAAATCCCGCTATTCCTGTTGCCACTCTGCCATGTAGGTACCTACCGTTTCATTAATTTGATCAATGCAGCTTATAAATTGTCGTTAAAATAGACGATGATAGATTCATTTTATAGAAATAATATATAAGAAACAATTATATTTATCAATTATTTTCTATAACTATTCTGAATAGTTTGACAATGTCATACCTCAGCGATCTCTCCAATATACAACGGAACGCTCGCAAACTGCATGCCCGTGGCACAGCCCCACATAATCCTTGCAGCATACAGTGTGGGCAAGTCCGTGGCCACTCCAGCAAGTAGCCAGCCAAGCAGCAGTGGAATGTTGGAGCCCATTACTATCCAACGACGGCCCACGCGGTTTAAAAGTGGCACTGTTATTAATGGCCCTGAAAACAAAAAAACTAAAGATTATATGGTTATTACTAATTGTATATTGACAAATCATGGCCACAGCCTACACAGCTAGGGTCTCCATGGACACACTAAAAGCGTTGTTTCCGGGAAAAGTCATAAGCCGCTTTGGAGACATATTGTGGCCACCCAGATCTTCCGACTTAGCACCACATGTCTTCTTTTTATGGGGTTATCTCAAAGCAAGAGTGTATGATACCCCTATTATGAATTTGTGCAGTTGAAGACTAAAAGAACGACAGAAGTGAGAGCTTTATCAGTTGCAATTTCGCTAGTCCGCTTTGAAGAGTGCATTTACCGGGATGAAGGATATCTTGACAATGTAATATTCCGTACATAAAATCCGCACTAATACATTCTAATTTATTGCAATTATAATATTACAAACACAATTTCTTTATATAAATATTTAAAGTTTCGGCGTCGAGACACCCTATACTGTGGTATTTTACCTAATTTTAAATCCACTCACTGGTCTCCTTAAAGAACTGTCTTATAAACCTAACACTTCATGGTCACAGTGTTCACTACTAAACTGAATAGTTTCTAGCATTATTGGCGCAATGGCTCCAGCGTACGACTCTCTTCCCTGAGGTCGTAGGTTCGAACCTCGGCTGTGCACCGATAGACTTTCTATCTATGTGTGCATATTTACATTCGCTCGAACGGTGAAGGAAAACATTTTGAGCGGGTTGCCTTAGACTCAAAAAGTCGACAGCGTGTTTCACGCTCAGGAGGCTGTTCACCAACTTGCCTATTAGATTGAGAAATTATCATGAAATAGATACAGAAATCTGAGGCCCTAGAATAAGGTTGTAGCGCCACTGATTTATTTTATGGTTGTTACAACTACAACTTAACCCCATGATCCGTAGGATTGTTATGGTGTCGAGCTGGGTGGACTCGTATTCACGAGGTGGCCCCTCTGTTGGTTTGATTTTGGCATGTTTTTTTTTAATTCTCTCGTCGATTTCTTTGCTAAAGCTCGTATAGATGTCGACATGGACAGTGACAAACACACTGTTATAAGAATTTTACCTATGATTTGTTTTGAGAGGGTCTTTCAATCCTTCGAATGTGGTCTTCTAATACAATTTATTTATGTTGAACATAACTTGCATATTAGGAAAAACTAAAGAGGAACAATTGAGAAGTGGAGCCTTGAACGCTTACTTCCGTGTTGAGTTACTTAAAACAATCAGAAAAACCGAGTATTCATAATTCACAGAAGTGTTTTGTTTTATAATTACGCTACACATACCGAGTAGCCCTCCCAGCACAAGTAAGGAGCCAATCCAGTTCTCCTCTTGCAGGGTAGGTATTTGAGGGAGAGGCGAGTTTTCGGAGCGCAGTTTCGGGAAGACCGGAGACGTCCAGCCCATTGACATGCCCGTGCATAAGCTTCCATAGCTCGCTGCAAATAAACATCGAATTAGATACACCAGTGGACATGAAAAATACGCTTTTGTCCATTGTTGTTGTTCTTGATGACAAATATTTCATCTGCGCGTAGTGCTAAAATAATAGGTATTACTATACCAAATAAATAAAAAAATCGTTGACGTTCTTATATACGAACTTATTATATTTTTATGTATTTTATGTACACATTAGTTAAGATACATGTATGACTATTTATTTTAGTTATAATTAAAAGCGTAAACAAAATGTAAACAATCATCACACACTTGAAGCCAATATGAGCCCTTTAGTTTTTACCATACTCGTAAATTGTAATTTAACATTCTCGTTTCAGATAATGTCCAATAACATAGTGTCACTTATATTTAAGAACTCTTCAATAAGTCAAGTTAGTTTTTTGTTAATCCAGCGTCGCGACCGCTAATGTTATCTTAGTTCCAAGCTCATGTTTTAATCAATTAAACCAAGTTGTTATCCAGCGACATAGTGTTCTATTTTAACATATCCATACAACAACCGCCACGGAACTTAATACGTAGCTTAACATTTTTTTACACCGATCGTTGTTGACAACTTATTTAAATAGATTCTTGTAAAACAAAGACTATCTATAAGTACTACACCTCTACACAGTCATGTTTCTGCCACAATATTTATTTAGATAATTTCTATTGTTTATATAAACATCTAAATTGTAATTAATGGAGTTTTAAAGCGTTATAACTACGTAGATTTATATTCAAACCACTTGATAAAACTGCCTACTTGCACCGTTTTATCTAAAGTATTTATCCGTATTTTTATCACACCTTAAACACTTTACTAAAGGAGAAGAGAAGTTTATTTTGTTTCAAATAACCAACATTTCCGTTTAAGGCCGTTTGAACATTTTGCTTAACATTAAATATGTATTTCATTTTCAAAATAAATTGTAATTGTAAATTCACGCTTGTCACGTGTAAAAAATGATTAATTCAAAGGAATATTAAAATTAACGAATTGTTACTTCTTGTAAGTTATTATTATGTATTATTTAAATTGATTACTTTGTAGTTCGTAGGTATATATTAAACTGCCTTAGATGATTGGATCATACGTGGAAATATTACGATGAAGTTCAGTAAAGACTATTTTTTATATCATACTCATAAATATTTACAGTCAAAAGGAGAAAAGTAAAGAGTTATAAATAAGTCCTTTATTTGCCATGAAAGTGGAAGAGACGTATTAGGAAGGATGGAACAAAAAGTCATATCAAACTAGCATGCAAATGCGAATTATAATTCAAAGTAATTGAATTATTCATAGACATAGACATAACATTTATTACAAACGAAAACACACACACATAAACACACAAAATAACAATACTTAAAGAAAAAAATAAAATAAGACATCAAAAACAATAAAAATAAAAAATAAAAATTCCCTCATTCATTAAGTTATATTCTATGTATCTCATTACTTAAAATCTAAGAACTGCCTCATATGATAGATGCACAGTGCTTCTATCATATGATGCCTTTACAAAAATCAAAAGTTCTTATAAAGATCTCAACTAGGTGTTGGTGGTCGTTGATTTTAATTTTAGAGAAGGAGCAAGAACAGAGAGATTTTGTATATTAGGTAGGGTTTTCGACTAGTTTAAGTTTTACTTGTCTTAAGTTATACAGTCTGTAACTGCGGTACATTTGATCGTGATTTTTATGACGGAATGTTAATGCCCAAGTAACCGGCTGGCCTTGATATTCAAACCTGCATATTGCAACTGAGGTTTATATCCGTGACTCCAAACTTCCTGTTTCCTAATATTTGACTATTAATATTAGGAAGTGAGGTCTCGGAACTTTAAGACTGGTTTCCAACGACTATAGAAATTAATAAATATTTAATTGCCATTGTTAATTATTTAGATTTTGTTCAAGGAAGTTATCTTTTTTTCAACGCTTCTAGTAACAAGGACAAAATTCAAGTTCTATATGTAAATGATACACAATTATTGTCTGTACAAATAGTCAAGTCTGTATCGGTACTTTGGGAAACGTAATTGCACTGGGTCCTAACTCCAAAGTTCAATTTTCGGCAAAAAACTGTTTAGTTTTGGAATGTACTAAGGGCTGGTACTGTATATAAACTGAGTACCTAATTAAAAACGCAGAAAAATTCCAGAATTGATATTATAATAAATGTTTTCTTATTAGAATCTAAAATCACCCGTTAACCTAAAGCGAAGTAATCTTTTTAAAAACGCTTTTTAACAAGGACAAATTTCAAGTTCTATATGTAAATTACACAATTATTCTCGGTAAAAATAGCCTAGACTGGATGTATCGGTACTTTGGAAAAACCGTAGTGCGATGTTCAGATAGCAAAAAGTTGATTTTTGTATCACCCTTTCCCTTCATCGCAACATTATTTTTGTTATTGAAGGAAGTAATACGAACAACTATAAATAAAGCTGGTTATTTAATCACTCATAAAAGTTACAAATAAATGGACGAATATAAAACAATTCCTATTTTGTTTACTATTATTGTTTTTATATTGTAAACAGTAACGATTATATCACTACATAGAATCGCATGCACAAAGAAAGGGTTATACATTACCAAAGGACGCTGCCAAATACTGTCTCCACTTCAACTTCAAGTCGGCTTTAAAATTATCTAACATCACTGCTTTGTTATTATTTATCAATTTAAACGTGTACGCGGCTGGCCATTGCGTTTAACTCTGGACCATAACCTCGTCATACCAGTTACCCTTCACTAATGATTGTATAAAACAAATCATTGGAATAAAAAAATAATTACTGATGTTTTAGACTGTCCCTTAATCGATCAAAGTCAAGGTCGCTCAAGGCTGAACGAGAAAGGCAATTGTGATGATTAAATTTAGAGGTTTTTTAAGTAGATACACTTCTTACATAAACTCGTGATATCATCATTGTGATGAATAGATTTTTTTCCCTAACACGGAAGAGACTTTATTATGGATATGGATGTTCTTTAACTTTTTGGGATTGTTTTTCAAGGGATACCTGGTGTCGCAGGCTGCAAAAATGTTTAATTTTTATTTCTTACTTGAAGTTGTTGAAGTATCCGTTCGCATCTAAGATGCGTCAGGTATATTCTGTGTTAGGGGTGTGTCATAAACTGGGGCAATGAAACTTTTGTCTTCTGCTCTAGTTACCTGGATGCCCATACGCTGGACAGTCCACCAGCATGTGCAGAAATGTTTGTTCAGTGTTGTTATTGCAGTAGCATGTTGCCCTGGCTCGAAGTTTAAATCGATGTAGGTATTGTGCCAAAAGCCCTGTCATAATTTGGACCATTCGTGCAGTATGTCTTTTACTTTTAATTATTTTATGTGCTGTCCGATTTTAAACATTTTGTAACCGTATCAGCTTGTTTGTATCTTTCCCGCCACTCTACTATTGTTTTACTCCTTATGATTGTAAGGAATGGGGCAATTGTCATATGTAGGAGCGCTTTTAAAACTTTTGTCGCTGTCTTCCTACCGAAATAAAAAAAATAGTCGTTATAGTTGGTATGTAGGTATTTAGTATTTATTGGGACTGCACGATATCCGTTGAGATGAATTAAATTTGACGTAATTTAGATTGCGAAAACGTATTAGGAATAAAATAATGATAATATAATGAAATATTGTTAGTTTAGTTTTTAAAAACCTCATTATAATATGCACTCGACTGCGAATGTTAATGATTATGGTTTCGAATGTTAATGGTTCAACTTAATAAATAGTATTTGCAACACAATTTAAAGCGACGTCCAGAAGATAATCAAAATTGCCTTTTGTTTTTATTTCGCTTTATCTAAAAAGTTTTAAATAGGGGTGGTTTTTTCAACGAGGGGTTGACGCGTTTATTGTAACAGGAATCCAATTAGTGGCAACCCACGCTTCGCTGCGGTGAAAATATTATACCGCGAAATTTTCCCGCCGAGACGCGGGCGCCATTTTGAAATTTTTCCTTTTTTTTGACAGTGCGATGTTGCAAGCAACGTTGTTTTTTTTTACAATTAGCAACTTATCCATATTGAAATATATGTTTCTAATTCTAAGGCAAAGGTAATAACATTGTATTTGTATTATAGTATCTATATTGGAGACAAATTATTTTATAGGCAAGCAGATGAACCTTGTAAACTAAATATATTATATCTTTCTTTATCTTGTTATTAGATATTATTATGGTTAAAGAGGAAACGCTTTAATAATAATAATAATAATCAGTGGCGCTACAACCTCTTTAAGTCTGGGCCTTAGATTTCTGAACCTGTTTCATGATCATTTTTCAATTTAATACGCTAGTACCTACTAAGGTACACCTGATCAGCCTCCAGTGCCTGACACACGCCGTCGACTTTTTGGGTCTAAGACATGTCAGTTTCCTCACGATGTGTTCCTTCGCCGTTCGAGTTAATGTTAAATGCGCACATAGAAAGAAAGTAAATTGGTGCACAGCCGGGGATCGAACCTACGACCTCGGGGATGAGAGTCGCACGCTGAAGCCTCTAGGCCAACACTGCTCTTTCCTCTTTATTACAAACTAGCTGGCCTGGCGAACATCGTACCGCCTAACAGTCGATTCTTTATTGTTTTATACTTATTTTGCTATTCGGGACACAGGTCTAGCTAGTAAGATAAAAAAAAGAAAGTTGATAAGACAACAAATACATTAAGTATGTCAAAAAATTAAAAATTTACCTTCCCGGAACCCCTCCACTAATACTTGATCTATATGATATGGTATTAAAGTTCAAATTGACTTTTAAGTATTATTATTTATTACGAATATTTTGTATGGGAATATAGAAAAGTGTTGTTTTTAGACTGTTTCACTCATTTTTTTAATTTTTTCTCTCCGTAAGAACCATCCTCGTACTTCAAGGAATATTATAAAAAAAGAATCAGACAAATCGGTCAAGCCGTTATAGTGTTATGTCGTGACAACGGAAAACGGGTTTCATTTTTATATATATATAGATTTAATTAAAATTGTTTCTCTACAAGATCTTAACTTCAGTTTTATACTATATACTCTAGTTACGATCTTTGATAATTTGGGTGGAATACCGAATAATATAAGTAAAATGAGTAAAATCATAATCAGTGGCGTTACAACCTCTAATGTGACTATTCTATGTATAGTCCTCGGATTTCTGATCTGATCTGATGAGCCTTGTGTGCCTGACAAGCCAGTGTTTATTATGTACATAGAAATAAAAGTCCATTGGTATCCAGCCGCGTAGAACGAACGAACCTCAAATTTGAAAGACGCACGCTCAAGAGTCAAGCTACTAGGTCAACACTGCTTACTGTACCTGCTATAATTAAGTATTATAAATGCAGCAAGATATATTTCTTCGCATTTGTTTTATTAATATTGTATCTATGGGTTTCCGTCAAAATAGATTGTAATTGTCGAATCACAAACAACAGCACCACAGACAAATCGTTTTAACGATTTCCGGACAGACTCGCCTTTTTTCTCACTTCGATGGGATCTTCTCTTTTTGCTGTCTGTATTCGATATTTTAGGCGTAGTATACATATATATTTGTCTATTTTCTGATTAACCTAATATGTTTGCAAATACAAAATGCTTTAATAAGAAAACTTTTTCAGAATCTGAAAACGCAAATTCTGATTGGTTTTACATTATAATTTATATACATATATATTTTTACATATCTATTAGCCACCATGGCTTAGTGTACGCAAATCGTCCTGGGTTTGATTCTATTGATGGTTGTTTAGGGTTTTTCCTCACTGAAGACTATAAAATAGTCCCAGACTAGTAGTGGCACTAGACTATAGTCTATTCATACGTTTGCTGGAGTATTTAAATTAAAAAAGATAAAATACAGCGAAAACCTCAACACTGAGTTTAAATTTTATACACGTATTCAGGCAACCTAACACCTCCGAATTCGTTAAGCGTTCCCGGGATCAATTAAAAAAAATACGACGTATCGAATCAATTTATACGCTTGTCGACAAGCGATCTGTTTGCCTCCACAGATGGCGCTGAGAATTGTCATTCTAGCCCCTAATTAATTCCATTTGTAAACATGTGGTTGGGACTTTAATTGGATCTATTATTGCGTCGTAATTAGTTTGATATGTCTTGCCTTAAGGAGCAAATGCATCACTAGTTGATTAAACAGCTTATAAAGTTTTCATACAAAATACGTTATATTAAAATAATTTTTTATGGTTTAAACATTGCATATTGCATTTCTTATGTATGATATATGTTCACGAAATATACAGAAATCCGAAGCCCCGATCTAAAAGAATAATAAAATGCCTTGAACTTGCTTCAGAAACAAACCTGAGTAAACTTTTATAATAGTATTTATAGAGGTAAAATTGGTGAGTTTATTTTCCAGTAATATCTGGAACTGCTGATTAAAAGTCAACAATTGTTGCACTAAATAAGTATCTAGTAAGTGAGTCTGAAGCGAAGTTATTAAGTAAATATACAGAATGTAACTTCTGAATAAACTTTGTTAATTCTAAATACATAACTAGCACAATACTGTCCTATGCAGAAACGGAAAGTTTTCTTACTGTTTAGTTATAAAATTGTAAGTGTTATGTAGAAATTAAAGAGCAAATGTAAGAGCCCACGACATCCTAGTATTCGAGATAGTGTACTTTCTCTTTCTAAGCGTAGTAGGTACCACAACCAGGCTCCAGAAAAAAAAAACGCTCCTTATATGGAAATTGTATTCGTTTTTCCAACAAACTCCCAAACAAAATTAGAGAATTATCACTGAATAAATTCAAAACTCTCGTTAAACGTAAATAATCAATAAATCTTTTTATAAATTTAACGATGATTTAAATGATCCTTATCCTTGGGGTCGATTTGCTCCAGTTGTTTGACCATTTGTATGACTCGAATCTTAGCGATTAAAAAGAGTGGTGGAAAGTTTCTTGCCAGTTATTCTTGCCCGCTCTACGCCCTTAACTTGCAATCTGGAAGTAAATGTAAATTTAGAATCAATTTAACATGTTTTCTGTTGACCTTCATAAGTGTACTTGGTAACATATATGAATAAAGTTATTTAAAAAAAAACTAAACTTAACATCCATTTTTATTATGGGTAATACAGTTGTTTCTTTTATAAAACACAAAAATAACCTTACTTATGATTGCCTGCTTAAATAAATAAATAATAATTATTATAACCCCATGTTTTTCTTAATTTTTTGTAAAAGCATATTGACATGTATTAGCTAAACACATCGCTTTTTAATAACCAGAAAATGAAACTGTCATCAAATCATTGGCTGATTTTTCAACGTCCTACACGAAACAAGTTAGTAACGGTTTCTAATCAGTTAGGCGTGACATTCAATTTCAATTTGAAATCTTAATAAGCCGTCAAAGCGTTCCAGAAATAGTTTAGTTTAGTAATTAGTTAGTCAACTTCGCGTTCAATTAAGAGATGGCGACAATTGACAAATGTGCTCTGCACCGCGCGATACATACAATTAGCCGAGGAATTTCCTGAACGCGGCGGTAGCGATGTCAATGCAAACGTCAGTTTCAAAATTTGGCGGGAAATGAACTTTTACTTCATTGGTTTAAAGGTGATATTCCCTGTTTATTGCTTTCGAATTGTTTGCTTTACGAGGGGAGTATTTGAAGAGGTCTTTGTCTGGACGGCGATAAATCATTTGGGCCTGTCACGTGTCTCGTTGGTGGTGTGTGACAAATTACCTCCGCACCTATGCGTAATCTGAGATCTTAATATTGCGTAATTATAAGCAGACAGACTTAGCAAAAGAGGGAAAAGTTGCGCGTCATCAACTCTAAGGGTTAGTTTCAGAAAACTTTTGGTTTGACAGAAGTACTTAGGTCTAAGCCTCAATTTTTTAACCTAATTGCTTTCCTAACTGAACACTAAATACGTGATTTGAAAAAGGGTATTTCTCTTGTTTCTTTTTACTTTCAGAAATGCCCTCACGTTAATAGTACCTATGGCGCTACAACCTATTTGATCTGGGTTTCACATTCTGACAGATATGTATCTGTGCCGTGTATATCTCCGGCAAGTAATTGATCAGCCTTCTGGTCCACACACCGTAGACTTTTCACTCACGATATCTTCCTTCTCCGCACGAGCGAGTGTTAAATGCGCACATTTGAAGCCACTAGACCAAAACAGTAAAGTACCGTAGATTATTTCAGTAAAGCTCATTCGACTGCAGTATTTCTGACGCAGTGGTAGGTATTAGGATAGCCAGACACCCGAAGCCCAGTTTATAGAAACTATGAAGTGTATTTCATACGAGTCCAATGTTGGATTTAGAGGTCTCGATGCTTCGGGCCAACAAAGGTATTTGAGCCCCCTGGCCCCAAATTATTTTCCATATAAAACGCAACAAAACATTCAATCGAGTTTTTCATTAAATAATTGATTATGTAACCAAGTTTAGATTATTTCAATATTTATTTTATGATTAAAATCTACTGTGGGGGCCCCTCTTTTGTGGAGGCTCCGAAGCTGAAGCCCGTATGCCCTTCTAGGGCATTCTCTAAATTCGAGGCTGTATGTGGAAGCATAAGTTTATTTCTAGTAATAGAAAAATCTTCGACTCGAATAGTATGTAATATGTTTCCTTTAATCAAATAAAAAATATTATTCTTTCACGATGGGAATTAAGTTACACTGGACCAAATAACTAAACCACAGAAGAGAAATAATAAAAATGTCATGTTATAAACGTTTTAATAAATAAATTAATAACGTCATAAATATTTCTGCCATCTTATTCTGTTCTCGTAAATCACAATCTTCAAAGCTAACAAACATCACAATAATAATCCAATTTGAATTCCAAGTGTCGACTAATATAACGCCTCGATGTATAATTGTTCCGATTAATCTCGTAAACGGGACAACGTAGGTTAATTTTAATTTTAAAATATTCTTTGTGATTTGTTTACATAGCTTAGCAATAGTTTTGTACGTACAAATACATTTAGAATTATTTTCATTTCTAACAGGAACTCATAGATTTGTGAATTATTTTCCGATTAATGTAGTTCTTGGGAAAGGTGCAATATTAAGTCCAGGATGTTTGCTTCTCTTTTGGTTAAGTACGAGTTTCTCGTCATAAAATTCCTTTTCGCGAAATCAAGTACTAATAATATTACGATTTAGGTTCCAATACAGTTTGAATCGAATCTAAATTACAATAAACTTGATGTATTTCAATGTTTAAATAGGTTAAGCAAGTCGTTAGAAACACGAGCGCCTTTGAATCCCCCAGAGGGCGATAAAGCGGACACATTTCTTCGTCTTATTTATTATTAATTTTTTAATAGGCAAAAAAATATGCATAAAATTGAAAGTTCAAACCCAACACTCACAGCTAATCGTGTGTACCATAGGTGTATTTTTAGTGTTTGTTTAATTAGATGATTCGTAATATTTTTCATCGATCAAAACATCAAAACATCTAAATTTAAAACGCCGCATAAAGTGGTCGAGCAAATGTTCCGTAAAGAATGTTAATAGGCAATTTGTTAAAGTTTCCATGTGTTTATAAAAAATCAGGAAGTGTTTTTGAAGATTGTTACAACGTACTTGTACTAGATACGGGAGGTACTGGTCACGTATAAGGTTATTCAAAACTCAAATATAATATACGAATCTTAGTGGAAATTTGAATTTCGAACGTCAAACGATTTCCTTTACTAATGACGAACTTTAATAAGTAAATATAATTCAACACTTCATAGATAAATGTTTTAGTTAATTTATGTTCTGCTATTAATTCCCAGTTAGGTATTACTCTCATAAGTAAACGCTCAAACATTTAAATGGCAATAACCAAAATTTTAATTGACTTGTCTGATTCCGTCATCGTGTCGTAAAACTTTTTAATTAACCCCTTCAGTAGAACGAACTTTATGCTCTGGCGTGTTTATTAATTATTTAAAACTTGTTTTCCAGGATTTTTCATCTTTCGGATGCTAATTATGAACGCAGAGCCCTAAAGTTATTTTGCAGTTGATTGAATTAAGTACGCTTGTGAAATACCAAGAAGATAGAAAATTAGGCTCCAAATGATTAATAACAAGCAAACTTTCGAGTATTTTTTAAATCTTAAATACACCTGACAATTTCATCAAAATCGCTCCAGCCGCTTAGGATTTTAATTAAAAACACACAACAAACACACACAGAAGATTTATGTATAAAGATATTATTCAAGTATCGAATAGTTCATAATTATTATAAATTATTGACCCAGGGGGCAAACGGGCACTTACCTGATGTTAAGTGATACCGCCCCCCATGGACACTCACGTTGCCATAAGGCTCGCAAGTGCGTGTCCGGCCTTTTAAGAATTGGTACGCTCTTTTTTTCTTGAAGGACATCATCCGCATGTCGACCTGCAATCGTACTCTGTAAGCGAGCCCGACTTTTTTGTATGCAAGTTGTAGCACTCTGAATATCCGTAGGATTCCAACCATAGAATCAAAGATACAGGGCCTTAAAACCTATTGGAAGTTACAGATTTTGATCTCTCATAGTCATGAAAGAACATTTAAGTTCTTTTTACGTTTAGGAATATTTAGAACCTTCTGGATTAATTCTGTAAAAATAGAAGGGATCTATGTTTTGGACCCGTGGTTCTGTACACCATGGTAACAATGATCGCCATGGCGGAACCAAACACTGATTACTGGCGCGACGGAATTTTGTGGTTTTTGTCACAGTTTAAACGCATGTACAGGCTGTTTCAACGTCGTCAACCATAAATATTTATAGTTTATAGTTGGATTATACGTCTAATAAGTTTTACTTTTACAACATAGCATAGAAAATACTTATCTCCATACACATAAAACAAAATTTTTCACATTCATATTTTGGATGTGTTTGATAGGAAAAAGAAGTTTAGCGATAAAAATTAATAGACATATGTATACTGACTTTTGAAGACCATTAAATATACCTATCTTAAAAATAATGATGGCTGTTGGGTTCAAGTGCACAGGCGCTAATTAAAGATTTGAGATAGTGCCTAGTACCGGTGACCCCAGAGCTGGTGCTTCCTCGCTCAACGAATAAATATCGCAATACAGCGAGGAAATGCTGCCAGCATTAAAGGTACCTACACTGCAAGAGGGACCAAACTTTTTATTAATTTTTAATCATTTTTATTAATATTAGATTAAGAAAATTGTAAATACTGTATATTAGATTATTAAATTAAATGTTAAATAAACAATGATTTTCATACATTATGTTGCTTCATACGACTTTTCATTAACATTGTAATACTTTATAGCCATGTAAACATTACATAGCCCAAATGTTTTGTTTATGTAAAGTGTTCTAACTGAATTTGATGCCAAATTATACAAATTTTTGATTAAAAGATACAGGAGCTTAGTTTTTACCCATGAAAAAACAGCTAATGAGAGAAACGCGCGTATATTATTTTAATCTAGTAATAACTAAATAAATCATTGGCGCTACATTCTACAAGCTTTATAGGTCTGGGTCTCAGATTCTGTAGGTATCTGTTTTATTATATGTCAATCTAATAGGCAAGTAGGTGATCAGCCTCCTGTGCCCGACACGGGCCATGGACTTTTTGGGTCTAAGGCAAGCTGGTTTCTTCTCGATGTTTTCCTTCAGAAATTATTAGTGCATAGCCGGAACGAACTTACGAACTCAGGGATGAAAGTCGCATGCTGAAGCCACTAGGCTAACACTGCTTAATCTAGTAATAACTATTAATAATATTTATAAGGAAGATTTATACGCCATATAAAACCAACTTTACCACACCTTAGAATAGTGAACACCATGTATATAAGGCAATTTGTATATGGCTTTCATGGAGTAGCATTCTAATAAAAGCCCTTTTAATCTCTAACATCTATTAAACTAAAAATAAACCTTAAATGGTCCATGATTGACAGCCTCCGTTGCAAAAAACATTCTCCATAAAAACTCGATAAACTACGAATGATTAGGAATCGCCCGGGATTCGATACAGTTTCTATTTATTTTTAATAGACGATTCTGAATCGAATGGCAATCGAATAGTAAAATGTTTTAGAATTGTTTAAATAAAAATAGTTTTTTTTAAATGTTATTTTAGTGGTGTTATATTTATATAAAGGATTTTACGTGATATCTGAGTATTGTACATGGTGTAGATTTCTTATTACAAAATAAATTTGTTTGACATACAATATGCTATACTATCATTAAATGTAGATATATATTCATTTAAATATATTAGCAAAGTAAAACAAAGTAGACCTACCTAAATATAATACTATATTTGTGAATAAAATGACATGAATATCGTTATTAATAATATCCTTACTAACTGAAATGTCGAAACACTGCTTTTATGTATTGTGAACTAAATAGTTCTTCCCGTTAATCCTATTTAAATTTGACAAAACGATGAATTATCTTTTCCTCCGAAAAATAACGTTATAAAAATGTTTCAGTAATAACAAGCGACTCATTATGTAAATCCGAAGTGGGCCACAAATTCCCATCGCAAACTAAAACGCAAAATGAGCAAGTTTAATACGGCCGCTCTCAGGTAACTAAGAGTATTTATAGACCTCTACAAACACGGTAATGGTGTAAACGCTCGCCGCAGCCGAAAGCCATTAAGTTCAAAACTCAATAAACATCATTGTTTCAGCGCTTAACTAGGAAAATAACCCGCGCCGGCCGCCCGGGGCCGCTTTGGCCCGATCTTCACTTCGCGGCGACCTCTAATATTCATAAGTCAATTTCCTGCCCCATTAATACGTAACGAAGTAGCGCAAATGGCCTTATCGCTTGTGCGCGATTACTTGCTCGCCGCTCTCTTACATAATTCAACGTATTAAACGAAATTGTTTAAACCTTATTGCTCGATTACGTTCCTCCACCCCGGGCACGCCTCGTTTCCTTCGGCCAATCGCAGCTCGGCTTCGCTTCTCCCTCCAGCGGAGATCTTCCCTTTCTCTCCTGTCCACGCCCGGCGTTTTCCCGTTTCCACCGTGCAATGACGTTTCGCTATTAGGCGCAGATGGACGTATGGTGATCGCGCGTGCGTGGATTTCAGTGCGAGCCGAATCGCGTAATGAATAAATAATAGAGACATTGCTTTTTGAGTAGTGCTGTGCTGTGTATGACTGGCGTTTTAGATGGGGTTTGATAAATAGACGTTGCTATGACGATGCTTGCTATGGCTCGAGGTTCTGACGAGAGAAGAGAAGACGATATAGAGGCAGAAGGAGAAGCGAACGGCGAGGTGGATGTGGTTGGGGTCGAAGAGGCCGCACCGGTGGATCTTACAAGACGTTTGGGGTTAACACGGCCTCCCGAAAGGCCCGCAATAGCTTTTTCTGTAGAAAATATATTGGATCCCACCAAGTTCACGGGTCGATCTGAGGTTCCTTTGAGATACGACGAAACTTATTGGAGACCGCACTATGATAGGGACGACAGTGATTCTGGTTAGTACAAACATTCTATTTTAAAAAATAACCATTTATTAGTTCACAATCAAATATTATTTACAATTTTCTTAACCTACATAGTAATAATAAAGATAATTAAAAATTTATAAAAAAGAAAATTTAAATAGTTTGGTCCCTTTAGTAGTGTACCTTTAACGCTGGCAACATTACCTCGCTGTATTGCGATACTTTTTCGATCGAGGAAAGCACCAGTTCTGGGGTCACCGCTGCCAGGTGCCAACTTAAGTCTTTTATTAGCGCCTGTGCACTTGAACCCCACGGCCCAAGAGTTTCTACTGCAAGGGAACAAAATAGAAGTTGGAGGAAAGTTATATTTGAGCCGTTGTTTATTTTTTGAAACGTTGATATCATGATTACATAAATATAATAAGGTATGAAAATTTTGTTCAGGTGCACATTGTGCAATAATATAGGTACGTCCACGCATGTTACTTTATATACTAAACTACTTCTACTTCTACAGTTAAAATTAATCAAATAAATGTTATTAATTTACACCAACAAACAATTTTCTTAAATCAATGCAATGATATCTCATTGTAGGCATTACAGAAAAAAGATACGATTTTTTATTAGAATTAAAAAAACATAAATCGTTTCTTTAAATAAAAACTAATTATAGGTAGGTAATGCACAGACCATAAACAACGAAAACAATCGATTAAAGTAAAAGAAATATATATTCTTATAATTATTTTATTAATTATGCATAATAATTGAACTTATAACACATATTATACCTAAATTATTTATGGTTGTTTCAAGATAAATAGCAGATTTTGTAACAAACGCGAGCTCATAACGAAAACATAGATACAATTGTTTTCGTCAGCATTGGATCCCAAAACTTTTGAATGTTTCGTAACACACATACACACAAGCTGTGCGTATAAAGCTAGATTTTAACGCAAACACATAGTTGTTTTAACTTCTCAACAGATTCAAAAAACGTACCAAATCATCAAAAACTCTGGCATTAAGAGTGTGTGCGGGCGGTGAGCTTAACATCCGGTGAGCCTCCTGCCTGTTTGCCCTGGTTTACTTTGGCAAGAATCAAATTATAATTTTAATACTTTATCCACACCTCAATAAAAGATAATAAAAATACAGAAGACATTTAAAAATATTAATAGGTCATTTCAAGATTGGCCTGCGATTTCTGTATCTGTTTCATTTAGTGCCTGACATAGCTGACGTGGTTATCTCACGATGTTTTATATGTCGAATGTTAAATGCGTATATATAAAGAAAAGAGTGCACTGGGCACAGCCGTGATTTGTTTTAGTAACTTTAAAAGGGCTTAGAATGTGTAAGGCTGCGGCCTCGAATTTCGCGGGCAGCGGGGCGGCAGCGGCTGCGGCGCGGGAGCGAGGCGGCCAACGCATACCTGTTCTCGAAACCAGCGGGCAGATCGCGCGGCACTATAGCGGTGTAGTGTTGTGTTCGTGGTTGTGTAGTCGAGATATTTGTTTTTATTCGCGAACGAAATGTCTAAAAAACGGCGACAACATCTTTTTGATTCAAATTTATTCCTAACGCTCGATTTATTGTGGGCAAAAATATGTTATATGCAAAAATATAGTTCCATATGGGTCTCCTTTCAAAGATTTCTGAAATAATTTGCTCTTGCACGTCCGAGGTCATTTTGATACGTCACAAAAAATATGTACAGCACTATACTACAATGCATACGCGCAACGCGGGCGGTCACCGCTTGACTGGATTGCGCCGCTCGTTACCCGCGCCCGCGCCGCTGCCACGCCGCTATTTTCGAGAACCGGTCCATTTGATTGTACGCATAATATCCTGCCGCTCCCGCGCCGCGGCCGCCGCCGCCCCGCTGCCCGCGAAATTCGAGGCTGCAGCCTAAGTATCTAGGCTTTTTTGTCACTCGGATAACATAAAAACTTTTTCCCTTTTTAAAATGTTGAGTGAGCCTAGCTATTTCTATTTCGTAAGGACTATTTCGTCTCTTACTGTCAAATTGTGTTGACACTGACAACGACAAATCCAAACAAGGTTAATCTCATGATACATCAAGAAAAGCGTACCAATTCTTAAAAGGCCCGCAACGCACTCTCGAGCCTTCTGGTATTGAGAGTGTCCATGGGCGGCGTGAACTTAACATTACCATACTTTTTACGTATAAATAGACTTTATTTTTACAAGATATTAATTTAAAAGTCGGGTTTTTATTCGATGTCGAACCATAGCAAATATAATAATACATTACAATTCATGGTCCGATGACATATATAGTATTTTTATTTCATATAAATAATACTTAGAAGACTTTAGAAAGTAAATAATTACTTATTTACCTGTTAATGCCAAGGGCACGCTCTTAAAGGAACACTCGTTTGCTGTAAACAATACGAATTAAACCAATTAATTTAAGAATTTTGTTATTTCATGTACGTGCCTGACTGGCACTAATTAAAAAAATAATTTTACACAGGTATGAATATAATATTAATGAAATATAATAGATATTATGCTGAAAAAATATTATAGAAATCATCTATTCGTTTAAATATGATTATTAGATTGGAAAAATATTTATTTATCTATTTCTTATAGTAGGTAGTTTTAGTAGCAATTATTCTTATTTTTTTATTTACTATAGGTATATATTTTTTTCAAGACTTCTTTACTTAAACTGTTAATTTTTATTATTACTATTTTTTCCACTATTATTTTTATTTCATTCTTTTTCTTTTTTTGCGTCTGAAACGCAAACTAACTGTTGTGATTTCTGGCAGAATGACCAGCGCTGTGGAACACGTCTGCTCCACAGCATCATACACAATAATACACACTTTAAATGAAACTTATTCCTTTTTTTTCCCAAAATTTTTCTTTTTTGATTATTATTATTTTGTGTGTTTCTGTGCGTGTTTGTTGTAATAAATGCGTCTTTGAAAATGTCATATATAGCGTAGCGTACCTCGCACAATTAAAATTACTGGCGGGACCATTATGTGCTGGTGCTGGTATAAAAACTCTACGTGGCCAGACGGTAATTTCTCCGGTACATCCTCTACTGCGTTTACTGACTTGACCAGTGCAAGATCTCCGTGTTCTTCCTTATAACATTAATATAAATCGCATATTGGGTGTATGATCTTAATTAAAATTACGAATGTATTTGAATTCTCATCATAATTTCTATTCATTTAAAGCTTGGGTAGGAAGAATAAAAGCATACCTACATAATATCTAAACAACGATTAAACGCAATTTTAAATTTCGAATTTTATCACACGGTAGCAGTCAATTTGGACAAATTAATTGCTTATTGTGATTTTGATTAGCTACGTGACATTACTAACAAGGTGTCGAATTGTTTAAAAATATTTCCATCCGTTTTACTACAGTAATAAGAGCTAAATTATCGTGTATAAGGTTGAACAGTCTTATCTCAATTATGGACGTGATGAAAGGCTTTTTGTGCCGGAACCGAAAAGTAATTTATGTGTTTATTTAACGTGTAATAATGAGTTGTGAATTGAAATATCAGTTCCGACTTGCGATTGGGTTTTGGTTCATATACTATTAACGATTGCTTTTTGCATTGCTTTAATATGGCTTTAAACCATAACCGATTCCTAGGTATGTAAGGTATATTTCTAGTTTATTTGAAAACGAAGTAAAACTTACTTTTGCTATAAGTACCTAATTTAAGATTTGTATTGCATTGTTTTAAGTATAGAAATATCTATTATACTTAAGATACTTACCTGGTACCTGGATATGCATTGATATGTTACTGATTCAAATGACAGCTATTGAGTTAATAAATATATTTTTTTTATTTACCATACAGGTCAAACTTTTGCAATAAGCATAAAAAGTCATAACAATAATAATAAACACATTTACAAAATCATATTTCTAGCTTTGTTTAAAATGTAACAAACATGCCATAATATAAATTACATATTAAATTTAGAGAACAGCCCTGCGATTCTGTAACTCACTTCACGAACTCACACAGCGGTTTTCGCATCGGCGGTCTCTCTCAAATCAGTCGTGAAGCAGTCATTTTATGATTTGGCATTCTGATAAACAATAAAGTACAAGCTCCCACCTTTTCAGAATGCCAAATCATAAAATGACTGCTTCACGACTGATTTGAGAGCGACCGCCGATGCGAAAACCGCTGTGTGAGTTCGTGAAGTGAGTTACAGAATCACAGGGCACAAAGCTCACGTAATATTAAGTGACTCCGCCGCTCATCTACACACCAGAGGGCTCCCAAATGTTGGCTTTTTAACACAATAATTTAATTCTATGAGTTTTCAGATTAATTAAACGTATATAAATGGCCAAAATAAAGGGAGAATTTAATTATCAATATAAATGGATAACTCAGTGCAAAACCTAGAATAGGTACGTAAAGTAATTCATCTAAATAACATACCAGCAATTATTTAATCAATTACCGTCTAAAATTAAAAAAAAAATCATTTAATCATATGTACCCATAAATTGTACACTTATGACTTGTCAGTAAAGAATTCGTAATAGGTATAAGCGCGTTTAACTAATTCAAAAGGGCATTTAAAAATACATATCAGAATGAGCCTAGTAGCCTAATTTAAGGTTGGCTGATGGCGACGTGTATCTCGTTCGTATATATATACATTATACATATTAAGTTTCTCATGTAAATAAAAAAAAATTGTAATGAGAAACGCGTGTTGTCTTTTGCTCTATTACAACTTATTTATTAGTACAGAATGATATTAAAACTGGGGCAAATGTTATAAGAACTAGTTCATTTTAATCTATAGTTATAATGCTTTTGTGATTGCGTGAAATAAACACGCGAACCAGTGTTTACGTGCATATTAATAGATAATTATAAACACATTCTTTCTTAACAATCACCTCGGTAATGTAACTATCTAGTACCTATATGAACCAGCTGCACAGTTAACACACAGTTTTTGCAAGCATTTCATATTTTTAAAGCGATCAACAAATTCTTGCACCAAAATAAAAAGTTGTTTTTCTCTTTCCGGCCAGCAAGAAAGGTCAAAAATCCAAATACGCTTTCATACGCAGATTTTTTTAGGTATTTTTGCAGTAAGACCGCCCAATCATATCCTTTATTTTTATATTTTGTCTTATTAGGTATTAAATAAAGTATTTTTATTATTTGTATATGGTTAATTACAAATACAATAATAAATAACATTATTATCATTTGGATAAAAAATATATTTTGCTGTTATCGATCTGAATAATAATATTTAAATCTTTTATAGATAAACTTTATTTTATATTAATTTATTTTAGTAGGTACAAAGCTCACACGCAAATATAAAACGCTATTCATATAACATATTTAAGCCTTGATTTTTCACAGAAAAAAGACATTAATATATATCTTTTTATGTTAATTGCTAATTACTTCCACATATCGAACGAATCACTTAAATATTGCATTAATTGATTTTTAATAGTGTTGCCATAAAAGGGAAAGTATGCAATGGCAACATCCGCTCACGGCGGAAACATTAATCTTTTATATTATTCTATTCGTTAATGGATTTATTGCAAGAATAGATTTTAATTATCTATATCCTAATTTATGGGACCTTGTCTTTGAAATAACAAATTAATCAAGATTTGTTTTCGTACATAAATTGTTTATAGAAAACAATTAATTTTATTACTGGCCATTAAAAACAATATCTTGTAATAAATTCGGATCTTGTTAATAGTAGGTACCTAATGACCATTAGATTTTTAAATTTCACGATACTACCCTGGTTATATATTTATAGTTAGGTAGGTATTTAGGTAAGCACGTAGCCAAGGGCTGACAATATAAAATATTGCCAGCAAGAAAATTAGTCAAATAAAGCACTTAAAACCAGTGTTGTAGTTGTTTCGTGGATCATTGCAATTTAAAAAAAGGGGAAAAAATTATATTTTCACTCTGTTTTACCACCTATTCTATGTACTTACATCAAATAATAAATTTGTTCCAAATATTATACGCAATAATCACTCATAAAAATAAATTTATTTATCAGATAATGCAGTCAATTAATGTTACAGCAATTTGCTAAATGAATGCTGCGGAGTTAAATGAAATGAAATCTTTATTTCTTACGAAAACGTAGCCGTACATTTTTTATAATAGCGAGTGTATATAATTAATATTTAACAATGTTTTAGTTGAACAATTTAAATGCGCGTGCAACAATTTAGTAACATTCTAAATGTGCACAAGATGTTAATCGCATATCAGCTAGTTGTTGTGGCGCAGAACTTTGACAGTTGACACCTACCGTAACTACCTAGTTATACCTACTTTCGGACCGTAACTCCGATGATATAGGTAATCGCTTATAAAACTAAGAATGACTGAGTCAGCAAAAATGTACAGCCTTGGCTCGTATACATGCGTTCATTTAATTTATTTATAAACGAAAAATAAGCTCTTAGATCAAGTTATTAAATCAAAAGGTATCTAGGTCATACCTTAAAACAAGTTAGTTTAAATACAAAAACAGTATTGGTTACAAAGAGATTCTATCAAAATAGGAATAGAATTTATTGTATGGCACAATATTCACTACTTCCTCATAGACTGTTGGCATACCAAAATAACTAAACTGTTTCGCTTTGCTTTAAATTAAAGAAGGTTATATTTTATAAATAAAGCGTGCCTACAACTAGAAGTATTCGTCGGATACTGTCATATAAATATAACGGTAAATAAATTATAAAAAAAAGTACTACAATCTTTGCCATGGCCATTTCTGAATTGTTTTTTCCATAGGTTTGGTGATGAGTGATCATCCACCGTCAATAATAGAAATGCTGGTTTCCCCGCAATCGTTTTTACACATACCTACTACTATTCTACTGTACGTGTGTATGTCACTGTATTCCTTTTAAACGGCTGGTTCGATTTGAATGAATTTTTTGTATGCGTTTGGATGGCGCCCTGGATGGTTCAGATTAAAAAATCAGCCAGGCAGGTGGCGCTGCACTTAGTATCTAGGTTATTTATCTGTACTGCAACTAAACAGTTGGGTTTTCGGGAACTAGTCTCGGTAAGCTTAACTGGTAGAGCTCTTGACGCTTAACCAAGCGATCTGGGTTCGATTCCCAGTCTGAGCCGTTCGAATTATTTGCGTTTGCTATATATGTATACCTATATAACGTCGTCGGGTCCGCTAGTAAAATATAAAAATCAAAGTATATATAAAGTCCGTCTAAATTAAAGGGACTCTCTATCTCTATTATAAAGCTATGTAATGTTTTACGAGGAGACATAGAGATGTTATCGCTTAGATAAGGACTAACGTTATTTCCACGCCATTCTCCAATGACTATAACGTTAGGGAGATCGTTGATACTCGGCAATTTTTTTTAAAACGTCGTGTTTGATGCCTGCATTTTGTTATTTGTAAGGACACGAGTAGGTGGTCGGCCTTTTAAAATGGGATTCAAAATAGAAACTATAGGTAATTATTAATTTAATTGATCCTCTATTGTCCTTTCCTGGGTATGAACATTTTGGTCCGTCAGAAAAAGTAGGTAAAAACTTTAAAAAATGCCAACCATAAATCGTTACATAAAACATACTTTCATACTTTAATTTACAGAAAAATATGTAATAAAGATACTAAAAAACAAAAAAGAAAAATATAGCGATGTCTAGCAAAATCCAGAGTTGACAAAAGTATGCCAAAATATTAAAATAATGTAATATGAAAGTTTAAGTATTCATTATTACGAGTAAAATTTAAAATTCGTTATAAAAAACGACATTAATATATGTAACAAAACTTGCAAAACCCGCAAACACTGAAAAACGAGCTTTCTTATCCACTACTCGATTGGTCCATGCTAGATAGAGACAGGACATTCGCCACCATGCGTTAGAGAGAGACAGAGTCAACCCTTCGTCTGCCGCACCCTTTGCGCACCAATCCGTGAAATTAGACTCGTCTAAACGAATCTAACGATTATTTTATTATCCCTTTTGCGCTAAGATTTGTTCCTTGCTCACTCAAATAAAAATAAAAGGTGAATAAGCCGTACTAGGGGTCAAGCGGACATAAATTTGCCACCGTTTTAGGTCCATTTTGGCTTATTTCTCGCTTCTTTAGCTTCCGAAGATAAATTGAACGATTTAGTTTCGTCCTTTAATACGTAGTTTCAATTGTTATGTAATATCTTAAGTATATTGACAGTTGGTAGATATTAGTAGGCCATTTTGTATAATTTGTCTAGGCTATATTGATTAAGATATTGGGACATTGTAACGCGTAATAACCTACTAAAGTTTTATGAAGTGAAAATATCGTGAACCTTTTTGAATTTAGAATTTCGTTAAAATTCCCCAATTGTAATTCAACGATACCAACTTAGGGTTGTTTTCACGTAATTTCAGGGTTGTAATTAAAAAGTCAGCGAGCAGTGTTGCCAACATTAAGCCCCTCGTTTACGCGAGAGACTTTCACTTCCGGCACGCTGATTTTACGTAATAAACACCCTTTATTTTCATACAAACGGGCTCTGTAGATAAGGCTAAGTCGGCATTTATTAAACCCTTTCAGTTATTAAATATTTTTATGAATACAGAACAACAGGGGAAGATTAAAGTATATAGACTCATTGACTTGTTGACTCCCACATTCATACTGTTTAATAGGACACATAAGGCTGAACCAATAGTTTAGACATTTACTACCTATACCATTTGCACTTTTAACTTTAATTTAAATGTATTCAAAATAATAAGAATCAGTAGCAACAACCTTTTTTAGGTCTAGGCCTCAGATTCCTGTATCTGTTACATGATCATTTGTCAATCTAATAGGCAATTAGGTGATCAGCCTCCTGTGCCGACACACGCCGGACATTTTTAGGTCTAAGGCAAGCCGGTTTCCTCACTATGTTTTTCTTCACCGTTTAGTGCAAAGTCGATTAGTGCACAGTCGAACTTACGAACTCAGAGATAATAGTCGCACGATGAAGCCACTAGGCTAAATATAAATGTATTGCTTGCTTAAAATTAAATGAAGGGCTTATGAAGGCGTAAATTCTACAAATGATTTATATGCCCTATCGTTAATTACGTTTGTAGATACCAAAGCCTAAACAGACAAGATGGAATAGATGGAACCTTATCGATCCAACACACATCCGAATAAATTAAGTCTAAACGCCTTAATATCGTTTAACATAACTGCGAACAAGGTCCCATCCACAAAATCACCGAAGCGCGGATCCTTTCAAATTACACTTCTCCATTTTCTTCATTTAACAAATTGATGGGCTCAAATAGACTAACATCAAAAACGACTTCTAAGACAGAGTGCTAAAGTCGAAATTTCTAAGATAGCTGTCGGAAAACTAGGAGGACGCTTACGCCCAAAAGATAAGGCACAGTTTGGTTAATGGCGTAGCGTTATGGGATTTTTAGCCTTAACAAATACAGATTAGAGTGCGTAATGGCTCGGCGAGAGAGGCGGGGGGTTGCGGTCCAAGTTTGTAATTAATAAAGTCCTCTCGATTACAAGTGCCTTTCCGCGTTGGGATTTGGAAGTTTGAAACGACATAGATTTTGTATAAACGTTTTGAACAACTTTGAAGTTTGTATGACAAGGGACAGGTTTTGTATTCGACATAATTATTGACATCCGTATTGCTTCCGGCAAACTCCTTCTACGAATTACGTATTGATACCGTATAGTTAGATTGACGTAGGTATTCGATTGATAGAATATTTAATTGTAAAGTATTGGGGAAATTATAAAACTGCAATAATTCAATAGACATCTTAATTGATATTATGAAATAAATTTAATTAAGCATTCATTTATTTTAAATTTGGCATTTTAAGACTACGAAGATTGGAATTAATTTATTTACCTAAATGTTTAAAAGATTTTGTAATAACAGCTATAGACAAGGTTAGCGAAAAATTTCAGGCTTTTAATTGCACAGTTTAAAGAATCACTAAATTATTTTTTCAATAAAATCTGCGTTTTATGAGAAGACTTTAAATTGCTTAGAACCAACAAATGTTAGTAGTTGCATATTATTACAAGTTTTTAATAAGTGGCTTTGTTGTTAATATAGCATTGACTCCGGAGGTTCGATTATCGAAAATTTCTTGTTTAAAGTACTTTCTTTCCTTCAAAAAAGTATGACGTCACGTATACGATTTCACTCGCGTTCGCTAGCTGTATCACTATAGTCGTTACACCGAAGTATATATTTAAACCAGCCTGTTGTAGGCTTTTCCTCCCCTCAGTGTAAATCCCCACATTGTGTTTACACTACACGTTTATTTGACCGGCGGTTGGGGGTTGACTCAGATAAAGCTCTACCATAGATTAAGAATAAATTAAATTTTTAATAGAATTTAACTACACCATCGCTTGTAGCAGTGTTGGTGCTGGTCGTGCGAATCACGGATTTCTATCCAAGTGCGCATTAAACACGTACGGTGAGGGGAAATATCGTGAGGATACCGGCATACTTTAGATCCAAAGATGGCTTGTGTCAGGATCTACTGTCAGGATCATTAAACAGATACAGAGCTTGAGGAGAGAGAGGAATCTGAGGCCCAGACCTAAAGCGTTATTGTAGAACAGTAGGCAGTATTTAATTAGCAAAAACAAAATGAAAAACGACAATTGAGGTATGTGGAATTCGTCAATTCAATCTACGGATTATAAGAGTCTTTATATTATTTAAATGTTTATATATTCATACGGTGTCACATTTAATCAGTATTTGTTTATTTTTATCATCTATGGGCGTGGACACAAAATATTTCAATATATTTTATAACTAACGATATCATTTTGCATTTTTAACAAATTGACGTAATTGGGTCAAAGCCAACTCTAATGTCATAGAAAACATTAATTCTAAAAGATGTAAATTCATGTTTAATAAAATACCGAAGTGTTGAAATATTTTTATTTAATAAATACACAAAGAACGGCTCTGCAGATTTTGTCTCACAATAAATAATTTACGTCGATTCACGCTATTCAACTCAATTAGACAAAGAAAAGCACACAATAGTTGTAGGAATGAGGAATAATTAAAAACTTAGCAACTAATACAGGCACCACAGATAGCACAAACATAAAAAATTCGAAATACGAACAAAATACTCACGATATGATATATATTCCTGAGAGTAATATAAAAACAAGTGTTTGATCAAAGGGTTTACTGCCAATCACTGTGTTGCAGAGCCATTATACCCGCGTTGCTTTCATAATGTATGTCCTAGATGGACATACATTATTAAAGCAAAGAGGTTTGATTTATGTTTGTAAACCTAAAGTTTTGTAAACATAAAAAGTAAACTAAAGTTACATATTTATGATTTTTATTCTAACTTTTTTTGGTAAGGTATGTCCCAAAATACATTCAAATGAATACATATTTCTTTACCCACTTGGCAATGTATATAGTAGCATAGATTTTTTTTATTATTTTTCTGAGCATATTTAGTCACTACTACATTCATATTTCAGTATTTGTTTCAATTCAAAATGTTTTTTTTTGCCTAATAAAGGGTTAAACAACTTAGGGTTCTTCAAGATAAGAGCGTACCAACTCCAAAATCCCGGAAATGCCTTCTGCGGCGTGAGTATCACTTAAGTTCAGATGAGTCCCCTGTCCCCTGCCCGTTTGCCCTCTGTACTATAAAAAAAAACTCATAAAGTAACTGAGCGTTATAACAAATCCAAAGAGAAAATCATACATGGTAATCGTCCGTGTCAATAATTACATACTCAACAAAATTAATAAAAAAGTGTCGATAACGACCAAATTTCTTTTGTGTAATATAATCTCCAAGTGTAGAAAAATAAAACGCAGAAGTCGTCTAAAATATACGGAAGTTTGTAACAATAACCTGTTGTTTTAATTTAATAAAATTAATTATAATATTATTATTATAAATCTTCATTAATTTAGACACAGTAACTTATTTTGATTGATTGTAAATATTAAAGTTTCAGCTAGTAGTATAACTAATATAATAACTAGAAACTCGCTATAGTATGCTAATAATATAAATATATGAGAATATCGTATCAAATGTCCGAATATCTATCGTCTCGTATCAAACAGTTTTTTAATCTATTACGCAATTAAAGTTGCCATAAAATATTTTTACGATGCCGTCGAGTTTATCTTAATTTTTCATGTTTTCCACATGATATAATGCCCATTTCCGTTTCCTTCTCATTCGAGCGTTGTCAATGCGAAATAGTTTTAAAGCTTTTAATTTTTAATGTGGCAACATTGGCAACAATTTTCGTCCGGAAACATTAAAATATAATTTATGGCTATTTCGTGGTTAGTGAAATTAGTAAAATACGTTCTAATGGCCGACAGGATGTGTAAATATTAAGGAAAATGTCTCAGTATTTAAGTGTGACATCGGAATTGTTTTTGGAGCGCGAAATGGCGATAAAATCAACATTAATAAGTGTCAAATCGATGTGAAACGGTTAAGCATGTTATAATACTGACAGCGCGCTGGATGTGCCCGTAATTTTTAGGTTATAATTAATTTGTGCCATGTGTTCTTCATTTAAACTGTCGCGATCGAAACTAAAGTTGTCCGTCGCTGCTTTTATAGCTTCTTTGTTCTCTAATATGGCGATGTAGTTCAGTTTGTTTTGATAAGGTTTTGAATTTAAGTATTAAAAATAATAATAATTAACAATTAATAAACAGAAAATTACAAAAAATTTAAAAAGTTTGGTCCCTGTGGCAGTACACAAGATACAATACCTTTGACGCTGGCAGCATTTCCTCGCTGTATTGCGACACTTATTCGTTGAGCCAGGAAAGCACCAGCTTTGGGGTCACCGGTACCTACCAGGCAGGCGCCAATTAGCGCCTGTCTACTTGAACCCCACGGTGCAAGACTCTACTCCAAAGGGAAGAAAATCAAAGTTGGAGGAAAGACTCTTTTGTTTTAGCCGTTGATTATTTTCCGCCTGCGCTGCGGCCGCACCAGTACAGCTATTTAAGTATTAAATAGTTTTGTATCGGTGTTAGATGCGAAAGACTCGATTGATTTGATTGACAATAGATATATCGTTATTTTCGTCAGCAAGCAGTGAGCGAAGTCCTGTCACCAAAACGTATGGTATCTCTAGGAATCACATCCAAAAACTTTACCAACACAACGTCACTATTTCGAATCTGCGACATTTTTACTCAAATAAAATCGCCGAAAGCGACCTTTGAGAACCCATTGCAAACACGTGTTGATTAGAACATATATTTATAATAGACAATCGACAGGCCTCCGTTGGGGCATGTCCCGTTGACTGATATATGTGACTGTTTGAGCTAAATTAAATGTGCTCTTGTAGGCGCGTCATTAGCAGATAATAAAATTTATTTAACTGTGTTATACACATCAGTGCAAATTTCTAGTAAGTCATAGGTAATATGTGTTATGATAATTCAAGTGTATAAATAGTATATATATTGTATATATTTCATACTTTATAAATTGGCAGTCGTACCTTGTCTCTGTTTTTAATTGAACTAGAAAAGTAATTCTAATTAGGTATTGTATTGTAATTGAAATAATTTCATCTATGAATTTGGCAAAAACTCACCCAATCTATTAAGTATCCCTCTCTGATATTGATTTCATTTAATTAAATGCCTGATAAAGCTTTCGAGGTTAATATGATTTTGTTCTTTGTTATATATAAAAAGCAGTTTTTAAGTTAATAAATATAAGGTTTTAATTATTTTGATGTGTTCGTAACAATATAAATATAATTTAAAGAAAAACTTTTTACACCGGATTAAAGTTATGTATTATTATAAATTTACAACTATTTAACATAATTTTAAATTTATCCGACGTTTCGCGTGCTTTACAGCGTGCGTGGTCACGGTGACTGAAGACAAAAGGTTTTGGATGTCAAAAAGTATCACAGCTGTAGAGAAAGTTGCATTATCTGTATTTATTTCCCCGGAGTTGGTATCGACTAAAAGATTTTGGCAAAAATGGCTCACGGTTTCCTCTATTTTCGCGGATTGTATCAAACAATATGTCAATCTAAGACAATACTATAGATATAATTTAGTAAAATTCCTTTGAAAACTACCTACTAATAACAGTGATAATGCTTTATTTCCATACCGCTTTAAATCCAGAAAAGCCAAGGAAATAAGATAGACTTTGGTTTAATACATTAGCCAACTATTTAGATACCTAGAACCAATAGAATACCAATCTGTCTCCAGCTAACTTGGACTAAGACAAACAATTCGCATTACTCGCGTGTCTTACTAATTGTCTGTAACAAAACGAATTAAATTGTTCATGGCTGGGCCTAAAATAAACTAAGCCGACGAAATGTAGAGATAGAGCATGTAAAAGTTTGAAATTGGATTTTTTATTACTTTATTTCTTAATTTACACAAAAGGTAGCAGCTTAAAGGAAAGAAGGAAGCACTTAATTGTCAGTAGTAATCTAGGTATATATCAATCGCAAAATATGTTGCGCAAAACTCGAAAACGGCTGGATCAATCGAAGGTTTTTATGTAGAAAAAAATATGAAAAATGATTAAAATTTAGTACTTAGGCTTTTATTCCGGAAAAGCGAACAGTCAGTATGGGGTAGCATAGCAAAGTAATCCATCTGTTGTTACGTAGCTACTAATAAGGTAGGTAAAAAATAATATTAAGACGAAACGAAGTTCACCGGGGGCAGCTAGTTAAACAAATGAAACGCGACAATTTGAGACATTCAATTAAAGAAAAGTATTTCATTAAAAAATGCGCTTACGCAATTCAGATTGTAGGTTACTTTTTCCTTTCACTACTATTACTCGTACCTACAAACACTAGATAAGTATGTATCTATTTCTAATAAAAATCTCTTGTTTTAGTCAAAGACCACCTTCAATCCGACATCGAAGCCGACGATGTCGAGACGGACGACCAGACATCCACCATGGATGATGACATCCTCACCCAATCAGACCTTGACGAGAACGGAGACCCGAAAAGTCCTAGCAGTTCCAAAAAAGGCAAAAGTTCCCGAGACTCAAAGGGTGGCACTAAACCTAGGCGAGCAAGAACAGCTTTTACCTATGAGCAGCTGGTTTCTTTGGAGAATAAGTTTAAGACGACAAGATATTTGTCGGTGTGCGAAAGGCTTAATCTTGCTTTAAGCCTTAGTTTGACGGAAACACAGGTTAGTAAGATTCTGATCTTGTAATCTAAAAATTACGAAAAATAACATGCGTGTGATTAGAATAAAAATATACCATAGATTTTTCCTTCAATATTTTTAGTTACGAATGAATTCCTAACTTTATACTAGAATCGTTGTATTTTAAGTATATTTAAGTCTCTTTCAAACAGTAGGTCGATATTCTTTTGTTTAAATTAGCACGTTCCGAGTGCCGTAAAAAAATAAGGTTATTCTTGAATGCATATGTTAACAGTGCACTACTAGCATAAATCATAGACAATATTATCTGGTACTTCATGTACTGATTATTTATATCCCAATTTTCGTTCTCAGGTCAAAATATGGTTTCAAAACCGTCGCACAAAGTGGAAAAAGCAAAACCCTGGTATGGACGTCAACAGTCCCACAGTTCCACCCTCGGCGGGAGGCTTCCCGTCAGGGCCCTATCCAGGAGGCCTTCTCTACTCCCACGGCGTGCCCTACCCCTTCACAGGTCCGGGCCCCTACGCGCCATACTTCCACCACCTGGCTGCGAACCACCACCACTCTCACGGATCCTTGGGTCATTCCCACACGTGATTATGGCAGCGGCCAGGGTCCCAGGACCCGAGGGTCGAGAAGGAAACCGAATGTGGACTATCGAATTGAAGTCAAGGAAATTAGAATAATGTGAATAGACTACGTTTTACAGTTCTCGCCTTGGTATGGTGAATGTGACGCTTACTACAACACTTAGTAAATGGTCATAATTCAAGTATTTGTAGCTAACAGCTAGCTTGTTGGATTTGTATGGACTGCCTTATTATATGTTTATTTTGACTAATTATGCAATTCGTAATTCTGTTTGTGATTACGTTTACTAGACACCGTTAAGTTAAAGTGATGCCCTTGTAAACCAAAAATGTTTTTTTAAAGTGTTTTTTTAGTGCAATTTAGTGTAAGTGAATTATGAATCGGATGTGATATGGTAACATAAGATTTGTAATTAAGATTTCGTTTTGTAGTTTACGAGGATAAGATATCAAATTTCATATGTATTATTCCGTAAAATGGCTTATTGTAACTACTATATTCAAGAATACAGCTGTAAAAATTATTTACCGTCCATACTGCATTGTCAACGATTGAAATGTATTGAAATAAAATGTTACTTTAATCAAATGTACCTATTTTATATTTATGCTCAGTGTAAATTATATCATAAAAGCCCTGTTCTGAGCATCTACTAGCTTTATTTGAATATAATAAACGCATCATGTACCTACGCAAGACAACACTACAATAATAGCTAATAAATGATATATACCAATGGCGCTATAACCTTCAGGTCTGGGCCTCAGATTTATGTATCTGTTCCGTGATCATTTCTAATAGAAAAGTAGGTGATCATACTTCTGTGCCTAACATTGTGAGTTTTGAGTCTAATGCCGGTATCCTCACGATGTTTTCGAGTGTGCGTGTGTTAAATGCGCACATAGATAGAAAGTCCATTGGTGCACAGTCGGGGATCGAATCTATCGCGCGTCAAGGACACTAGGACAACACTGCTTAATAGTTAATCTACCAGTTGTAAAGTAAAACAAAAGATCAACGCATTCAAACTCTGTAAACAAAGGATTCTTGAATATTGATTATTGTTTAAATTAAATATTATTTAGATTATCTCCCTTATTATTAATTAAATAATTAACTCTTCATAATCCGTTGTAAAAATGTTGCTTATTTCAGGTTGCTTCATGATAACCTATCACTATCCTTACAAATTTATAAAGCAATAGTTATTAAAGAAACAACTCTTGTAAGCTACTTCATTATTGTTTATTTTGATTTGTACCATAACATTGTGTGTTAAATTTGGTTACATTCGTCCGAAGTTGGCTCATGCCTTGCGATATTTTTACGAATCCTTTTCGATAGGTATTCCTGTATTTTTTATTAATATTAGAAAACTCTTAAATTATCATTATAATCTTCATAAACAAACTACATATTTGTTGGTAAGCGTTGTCATTTGCACAACCTTTTTTAATTTACTTTGCCAATTGCAGATTCGCCCAATCTTGCCAAGTACAGATACTTTAATACGTATCATTTTCTTTTATCTTTCATTAATTTAAAACATTGTTGTAACCAAAGTCAAAGAATCTCTCAACGCTAGGCTTACCACGTAACTTTAAAAGCGATTCCGATTGCAATATTAAGTTTTCTTAGTGTTACGATAAAACCCAATTACAATGAAAGTTCTTTCAGAAGTGCCAACGTAAGTTTAATGTTAAAATCTGAAATGGCTATTGTAATGTCGTGGTAAGCTTGCTCTAATATAATTTGTAAATAGTAATTCTAATTAATATTATAAGGTTTTTCTCAATTTCTATGTATAGTGTGTAAATAATTACTGTATCCTATGCCTATTTTAATTTAAGTTATACAAGTGGATGCTCAATGCTGTAAATATTAGCCAGTGAAGATAATATAAGGTCGATGTTGATATTAAATAGTTTCCAAGTTATTTGTCTTTTTTCCTGTTTTTTTGACCAGACTAGAAGATCCACCAAATTAGTACCGATTAAGTGTGTTCAAAAGTAGGTGCTAGGAGACAATTTTTTCATTCATTAGTATATGCAACTGAGCGTTTCTTAAGGCAGTTTTTGCCGCGCACCACCAATATATGGAACCAGCTGCCCACTGAAGTATTTCCGAAGTAATTCGACTTAGGGTCCTTCAAGAAAATAGCGTACCAATTCTTAAAACTTGCGAGCCTTCTGGTAATGTGATTGTCCATGGGCGCTATCACCTAATATCAGGTGAACCTTCTGCCCGTTTGCCTCCTATTACATAACAAAAAAACATGAAAAATTGTCTCCTACTTCAATCATATGATTGAATTACGTACATTAGTCAAGTCCAATCTCACGAAATATCTCTATATCTAAATCAAAAATGTATTATGTTCCTATTTTTTTTGTGAATAGTCGTTATTTCATTTCATCCGCATCATCTTGATGGCAGGAAGTCTTCCATGATCCGCTTCACAAGACTTTTTCTTATGCGAACTAGCAAACTATGGTATCGACTGGAGGTATAAACCCCCTAAAAGGCTAGGAACGCACCCACTAAAATGGGTGTAAATGGGCTGCAATGACTGCCCTTTTATGCGGCGTTCAGTTTGCCCCCCAACCAAAGAAATTGACAATCTGCGTCATCAACAGCTGTAAGGATTCTATTGCTGGCCCTACAATTAAGATTAGATCGTAACTAAAAAGAACGCAAGATAGCTTAACGCGAGCTAGTAGGTAGGAGCTTATGATGAATGCACCGAGAGCTAACTTTACTTGCGCATAAGCCCAAATTCATACGACCGACCCCTTATAGGGACGAAAACCTTAAAGTTCGACTTTTCTTACAAGTTCTATCAAGAATAAAGTTAAGTCCGGAAGTTATAAGTTTAATTCCTAGTGTAAACAAAGCCTCACCTCACCATGGTCTCATTATAGTTAAAGAGGGACCAACGAAACAGACGCTAAAATGTATTTAGTGCATGCGCCCACTATTCATCTGGGGTTATTTATACATAGTAAATACCTATGCAACGATTTGACAACTACTTTTTCTTTTTCTATTTACCCGCTTTATAATCTGCCCGTTACATAATTTATTAGAATCGGTATTGGTTTTACAGAGTCCCTTAATCTGTACTCTATTACAAAGATATCCTTGCCTATGAAAACCAAGGCGAAGTTACAAATACATGTCTACGAGCCTACAAGCGTGCGGAAATCCTGCCTTGGAGGCCGTCACTGTATCAAGAATATACCTACCTATTCATCAAACTAGTTACGGGAAACATTATCTTTCGTTATAGCTAATCATAAGCTTTTTGTTATAAGGATGTCTTGTTTCACGTTAAAATTTAGTGGAAAGAAAAATTACCAACGTTAATTGCGTAACATTGATTGACGTCGCACAAATCTATCAAGTTTAACTAGCTAAAAATGTGTTGACCGATTTTTTATTTCAAGGGAATACGCGGGCTCTTTTGATCGCGCTTCAACATGGCGGCGGCAAGTCATCTGTCATTTTTAATTGTCTGTCAAACCGCCACGTTCGGATGCGCGTCACGCACCACCGCTGAATATATTTAGTTTATTGCGTTATAAACGCGGCTGTTATTATTTTACCGCTCCTCATTAGATTCGCATTTAACTCCTTCACATTAGAATTAAGTTATTTCGTCTGTTATTTGCATGAGTAATTTTATATGTTGGAATTTTGGTAAGCAATTTTTAAAGCTGCTCATAGTCTGTGATTAATGTCTCGCTTGAAGTGACAAGACTATGCGACAAATTCGATTAATGGCGCCTGAAAAACGGATACCATTAGTTTTTTATTGCCGTTTACAATTCTGAACATGTTGACATCAAAGTGGTTATCAGCGACGACGTATAAATAAGTCCTTTGAACAGAATATTACTTTCCAGCGGCGTTTAATGTCTCAATTTTTGAACGCGGGAGCTGTACACAAGGGACGCAACGTTTATTTCACAATAAAGTAAAATATATAGCTTTCTTCAGACACTTTCGACAACCAACAAGAGGCAATTAAAAGTGACAAATGATATGAGTTATACACGTTTTGTCGTGCTACCGTTGACTCAAAGATTTCACTCGGTTCTCTGATCTCGCTATAGTCCACTTCATTTTTGAAGTGTTGACGATGCCACAATGACCTATAAATTGCTGGTTGGAAATTGTTTTAAAGTACGTTGCGTTTCTGTGTCTGAGTGGATGCTATTTAAACGACACTCTTTAGATATTTAGGAGATAAAAGTAGCATAAGGTAGCAATAAGAGCAATCCATCTACCCAAAAGATATACATATATTTAATTAATAAATGTCTGCATTTAATCGTTAAATTTAAAATTTGACAATTTTCTTTGATTTCTATGTGATTTTAGTACGTTCTTTGAAACTCGTAATTATGGAATTTTTGATAAAACACATTTCAGCAATAGATTATTTTTGATTTGATAAGTAATTGATCAGCTATGTCCATGAAGCCGAAAAGTTTATTGTTTTGCCACGAATCGCATCCAGGTCTTCCGTGAAACAGGTCATGTGCGATAAGCTAAACTACTACACTAACAAGTCACAACTATATTTATACTTTTTAACAAACGATTACTCTGATCTGTAGGTACACTCAGTCAATAAATGTTTATACCAAAAAACCCTGTGACAGCTCAAAAGTAAAATGTGTTAATATTGAGAGACATTTCCTGTTTAAAATAAATGTTGAAAATTATTGTTGAACGTAGCAGGATAAGACGGGAGCATAAAGATGGCGCGTAATTTTTATTTCGTATAGCAAATTGAATTGTAATATTTTTTTTATAATTTCAAACTGTCTTTAAAATAAAATATGTTTATTATGGAACATAAGATACATGTATCACTTATTCCACGTCATTAAATTTTAAGGCATCCCTACTCATCGACAAAGAAGACAGAGGGTGTAGGCCGAGAGAAAAAGCCGGCGTAAAAAACTCTCGGTACTCTTTTAAAACAGCAAATCATCAAACAACACTTATTTAAAACAAATATCGCAAATTAATTAGAAGTAGCCTGTCTAGCACTAGGCCCAGGCCCTTTTATCAACTAGATAATCGTTGACTAATCTGTCTCTTTTACGAATGCAATAACAATTGTTATATAACGCTTCATGAAAATATTACGGTTCTGTTTCTAGAACCGTAAGGAATCTCGAAATATTACTTTAAAGCTAATTTCCATTTTCATTGTAGGCTTTATTTTTCCGGCCATAAACTATCAGTTTCTATTCAGAGCCCATAACTTTTTCTGCAGGTCTTTTTAGAGGTAGTAGGTATATTAAAATGGTAATGGTTTTGTCCCAGGTCCCACTCTCATACCCTTAATAAAACTACTACCAATACTATGCAGGTACTATAAAAAAATACTTTTGTTGTACTACTTAAGTGTTGCCTAGTGGTGTCAGCGTGCGACTCTGATTCTTGAGGTCGTAGGTTCGATCCCCGGCTGTGCACCAATCTATTTGCGCATTTAACATTCACTCGAACGGTTAAGGAAAATATCGAGAGAAAACTGGCTTGCCTTACACACAACGAGGCTGATTACCTACTAGCCTATTAGATTGACAAGTGATCATGAAATAGATACAAAAATTTGAGGCACAGACCTAAAAATGGTTGTACCGCCACTGGTTTGTTTTTTTATACTACTTAAGGGCTGACCACCTGGACTTGGTCCCACTAGGAGAACAGATGACCTAGTGGAGGTGGAGTAACGCGTTGGATGCAAATGGGAACCTGACGTACTGGAAATTTTGGGCAGAGGCCTATGTCCAGCAGTGGACGTTAACAGGATTTTTATTATATTCATAATCGTCTTCTTATCTGTAGATTGGTGTCCTGGATTCGATTCCGACAATATACATTAACAAGCGTAAAAAATATCATTAGGCGGCATGCACCACCATCGTCACGGTACTTCAATCTATTCATCGTACAAATAAAGCAATAAACACAAATATATTTTCGTAATAATTTCACGCGGGAATAATTTGTGGCGTGGCTAAAGTGGCTAACGTAGCTAAACGCGATCAAAGGAAACAAATCCGACGACAGAGGTGGCCAATTTGTGTTTAATTTATCATAGCACGGTTATTTAGACGCGCGGAAATAGAATGTGTCTAGAATTTACATAACCTAAGCTGTTCTATACAGCATACACCAGTCACTACTATTATTTAAATGGGACTGTTGGAGTAAATTAATACGAAACGTTGTTTTTTTATATAATGGAATCTTGCTGTTGGGCTGAAGGGCCTTGACACCTCAGCTCGGGCTGTTTTTGTATGAATGGGCTTTTTCCCGCAACTTTCCGCGCAAGGCTGTCCTGCGACTAGGACCTTGGCTTGGGCCATCACGGAGTGGTCAATCGTCTGAAGGGCAGGAGTCCTAGTTGGTTCGTTATAATTGTTGGGGTGTGCCCCCTTCCTTGGGGTGTGCTTAGACCCTTTCGGGGCTATGCCCACTTCATGTGGCGGGATTATTCCCAGCCTGCTATTACAGGTTTTACGGCTGCGGGCTACAGTTCGCGAGGAGACAAGGGATTCACTCGCAGCACACAGCCGAGAACCATACTTGGGGAGAACTCATTAACGCTAATACAATCATCGAACAGTACCAATACCTGTGCTTTGGGCCGATTGGGCTAGCAGCGCTGTCTCCTGTCGGTAGGTATCAGTACTGTAGTAAGTACGGTTGGCAACGGTCTTCTTTAAAAACTATCCTTTTAATAAACACTAAATCAGTTTAATTGCACTTTCAACTAGTGCATTTGTCTTTTGTCTCTTTCTTTCATATTGTGTTTACTAGAGAGGTGAGTAAGACGTCAATTAAAAAAGTGCAATGCGATCGCTTTATTTCTTTATAAAAGCGGAATTGTGTTTAATATGCCATTTGGACTCAAATCTTCGTTACGATTTGGGGAGTCTATCCCAACTATGAAATTTAATCACCATATTATATTAACTTTATATACAATATATATAGGTATATATATATTATGTACCTATGTGTGTTTGTAATTAAACATGTCCTAAACTGAAACCGATTTTGATGAAATTTGTATTAACTACAGGTATTAAACCTATTGGTTATTGTGTAAATACTTCTTATCAGTAAGATGTGTCTGTACCTATAACAGTAACTTAAACAATAAACAGAATCTCTGTAAAATTACTAAGCTGTCAGATATATTAGAATAAATTTACGTTAAATACAAATACCAACCAGGCGTATGAAATGAGAATTCAGAATAAAATTTTAAATGTTACGTTTGAAACCCGGATCAGGCGATCGGCGAAATCGGCACTTAACCGTCAGTAGACTGGTAATTGGGTATTCACTTCTTTAATAAATTGCTTCTGAGCGTACGATACTTCAAACTGTTTCCATTGTATTGGCGCTCGCTATTCCAGTTGCAACCTCAAAAGAATATCTGAAAATAAAAAGCAGTACTCTTCTGGCTCTAAGTAACATTTAGAATTTCCGGAACTATAGTATGCTGAAAGTACCTACTATTAAAACCTAAGAAATTAGTTAGCAATACGACCTGATGTTTTTACACGCTATTTACAATGGTTTGATTCACTGCCCTGATGTGTTGTCGCTTATAAAAGCGACAACACATCAGGGCAGTGCGCGCAATAATAATATTGCGCATCCCTTCTTCATATAAAAAGGCATAACTATTCAAATGTCTCGGTCTATCTATATAACTCATCAATGTATCGTATACCTAAATATTAAATGACACCTATCAATACATAGAAGTAGTAGTAGAAGATGCCTAAAAAATTACATAAAAAATCTGGTATGTTTTGTTAACTCTCACATATACTGAACTCATTTACCTATATGTACGTGTTTCGTAATAAACATAATTTTTTAATATAAAATATAATAAGTTGAAAAATCTCAAGTGATGCATAGGAATGAGGGATCATTGCTTTTCAGCTAATAATGGTTAAAACGTGTGGTTAATTTCGTGTTATCTTTTTTTTACTATTTTTATTTGTTAAATGCTAACTATATATTATATGTGTAGCTGTGGGAATACTGAAAATCAATTAAATACATCGTTCTAAAAATGTATAATACGAAAAATATTGTCTATGCGGAAAGAGTACCGTCGCGGATTATGTGGTCATTACAGTGGTAAATCTATTATGTTGGTAACACGAAAAAATTAATATATTGTGAATAGGTTAAATGCTAGGAGTTATTATATTTATTCGCATCTCTGTCACGCCGATTCCCTGTCTGCACAGAGTGTAGTAATAGTAGACACACACGAGATATTTTTATATGATGTACTAGCTAATCCGGCAAACGCCGTTTTGCCATGTCATTATATCATTTATGGTTATTGTGCCTCCCTCGACATAGATAGGTATAGTGTGTCGCAGACTTTTTTGTAGATATTTATAAGATCTACAATTACTTAGAACATTTTATGGTTCTATCTTTAATAGTTTAGGCAGGGTACGCAAAATTAGTAACTTTTTTGGTTGATTTTTTCACCTTGTGTCCGAAAAACCCTAATATCTTACGGAACCCTATTTTTGTTCAAAATTAAATATAGCCTATATTACTCGTGGATAATGTAGCTTTCGAATGGTGAAAGAATTTTTAAAATCGGTCCAGTAGTTTATGAGCCTATTCATTACAATCAAACAAACAAACAAACAAAGTTTTCCTCTTTATAATATTAGTGTAGATTACATTTAGCATGTGTTATTGATACTTATTTATTTTTCAATAGTTTTTCTCTATGGTCCACGTTCCCACACTCTAAACTAAACTATTCACGTGGTCTACACCAACCTAAAATGGCACTTAACCCAAAGCATAGATGTCACTGTCATCTTTATAAAATTTTGTAGTTTACTATAATAATATTCACTACAAATTAATTACTTTGCAATACAATTGGAATATTAACTGCGTTTCTCCGTCGCGCTATTATAATTTTAATCAAAATACAAAATAGTTATATTAAAAATCAAATTATTAGACCATAATGAAATTAATTTCAGTAAATATCTAAAAGTTACATCAGAAATCTATTAACGGTTCACAAACAACCTACAAACTTTATATGTTAAAGGTAACTTAAAGTCTTGAATACTTGTAAAACAATGGACACGCGCAATGTCTGAGACTTCATTTAAAAGCTGCATATTTAGGCGAATCCAAAATGAGCTTTAAGCTTTTAAAAAGAATCATAGAGGCGGCAGAGTACACCCGACGATGAAACTGCGTATTGAAATTTAGATTACGATTATATTTCAACCACAAGTTGTTTGTAAGCAATCAAGAATTACTTATATATTAAAATCTGGAGGTTTTGCGTTAAGAAAGCACATGCATTTTTGGTAAAAAAAAAATATATATGGTATGTCTATGCCCAATCTATTTTCTAGGAGCTTTACAAAAAAATTAATATTTAATGGCATTCACAATGATTATTAGTTTGTAATTTATTTATTAAAAAAATCTTTTTCTTATACAAATTTCAATTTCGCTTACGTTACGTAATACGTTAGAGTATATTAGACAAAACCGTAGTAGAAATAAAAATCATGGTCAAGATTAAAAAGTGTCCGCAAAACGGTAACTCCAGATAGATTGGACGGTAGTCTTTGAGCTAACTTCTATTCCATTTTTATGGACGATAACGCACCGCACCGTTCTGGCGAAGTTCCGTCATTTAGATTGACCAGCTCGAAGTCCTGACTTCTATCCAATTGAGCATGTCTGAGATGTTCTAAGGAGACTAGGAAGATCATTGCACCTCGCTCTACCAACTACCAGGGAGCTTAAAAGAGCATTGGAGAAGAGTGCTTTGGAGAAGCTTTCAACCTGTGATTTTGGCAAGAGGAGGTCACACAAAATTTTTCTTGTCTATTGCCGACCATTCACAAAGACACAAAAATTAATAAAGAAATTCACTTCACACACGCATATTAATTTACACGATTATAACTAATAAGTATACGGATTACGACGGACAATAAAATTGCATTACGTGTCCATTTATGACGGGGATTATCGGACACCTCAAGCGTGTCCTATGACAGAAGACAAATTCTAGTACGAAATTCGCTTAATCATCCAAGATTTTTTTTCTAACATTCAATATCTTAAGAGGAGTATTGCCTTAATGGCTTCAATGTGCTACTCTCATACCTGACGTCATTAATTCGTTCGAACGGTGAAGGTAAACATCGTGAACCGGCTTGCCTTACACCCAAAAAGTCGACGGCGTGTGTCAGGCACATCAGAAAGATCACCTACTTTCATTATATCCTATTAGATTCACAAATGAGTATGAAACAGATAAAGAAATCCGAGGCACAGACCTAAAAAGGTTGTAGCGCTACTGATTTAGTTTATTCAACATCTTAATACAAAAATTGTGTTTTCATTTTCGCATTCGACTGTACGGTGCAGTAAGAGCTCCCGTTAAATCCGTATGAGAAAATTGGTTTCGACGATTTGTTTTGTCAGACGCACTCCGTGGAAATTCTGCAGACATTTAAATTATGAACGGGATTCACCGAGTTCCTTCTACTTAAGCTTTAATTGCTACGTATTGAATAACTTTGTGCTTGGCAATATATTAGGTCCTTACATATGAAATTGGCGTTTTGTATGGAAGGAACAAAAAGCAGATTTTTTTAATAGAATATATTTAATTAATCAATGTACCATTTCTATCTATGCATTTTTGCCATCTCATAGGTAGTTCATTGATCCCTTTACTAAAAAAACATTAGGACGGACATTCATCAGAGTTGAAAATATGTTAAAAAGGATGAAAATGACATGAGAACGCTAGTAGACGCAGCGCTAATCAGATCCTTGCAACTTCCTCACAATCGAGTAGCCCGCAATATCGCAATAAAAAACAAACACTTTAAACAACAACAAGACAAAAAATTACGTTTTGTCATTCCAAGCCTTAATTCAAAAAAACATTTGAAATCGTTGTAAGAGAAGGTCTCTTACAACGATTTCAAATGTTCTTAAATAACATTAAATTTTTTGTATAACACTTGTTCCGAATATGTATATATATTAAAACGCCATTCTTAACTTTTAAATACTCTATTTAACACAATAAGTTGCTAGGATGTTGTTATAATAGAAAATGCCTTATAGAAAAAAATTGGCCTAATCTTGAGTCGAATGAGTACTACCTAGGTAATATGATCAACGCATTGCCCAATCAGAGCGTTTGATTGAGAGTCGAGATGGTCGTTTCATTTCAAGAAGCGGCAACAAAGTAAAATTCGAAACGAGAACGCCTCTGTAATCTATGGATCGAATGTAGTCGTCAAATATAAATAAACTATAGCCAATATATGACAGCCACAACCAATACAATATTGGTTACCTAGTTGGATCGATGATACTCAGTCTAAGCACTTACAAGTTAAACGTCATCACTGATAAATGTCAAGTTTAGCCTAATTTAAAATAATATTTGAAATCGTTTGAAATGACCTGTCTTAAATAACATTAAATTTTTTGTATAAAACTTGTTCCAAATATATATTATAACGCAACTACCGCCCTATTTATGCCCTTATTAGAGTTAGTCGAGGCGTATAATTAAAAAATAGATCAGTTTGACACAGTTTAACATCACAATAGCTGGATTAATGGACAGTTGCTGACTCTATTACGTATAATGCGATCCCCTTTGAGACGATTTAATTTTTTAATATTTTTCCAAATCAGTGCGTGAATATGGAAATTAATCTTTGATAGGGTGAAAGTTTAAAATAACATATTATTTGTTTTTTTCCCGCCTTCTTATATTCTAAATAAATATGTAGGTATATTTTGAAGTATTATAAATTTTTATTATATTAAACCAAATATTTAAAACTGATTGCATACTGGTTTGATCTAATCTCATTCACAATTTAAAGACGATGTCAGATTATAAATCTTGTTTGAGTTACCATTTAAATAAGTAATATATTTTTTTTGCATAGGGGAGCAAAAGAGTCTATGGGATGCCCAAAAAGGGCAGTCATCGCAGCCCATGGCCATTGGGCACCCATTTTGGTGGATGCGTTGCCGGCCTTTGAGGGAGAAGTATGCTCGTTTTTAAACAGTTGGATGTCGTATCTCCTATGGAAGATTCCACACTTAACTAGTTCACAAAAATGTCTTGTGAAGCGGACCGTGGAAGACTTCCAGACCTCCGAATAAATAGCTACCGTAAAACAGAATTAAATGGCCGTAATATAATCTTTTGTCAAATAACCAATAAAACGAAATCGGTCAGAAATAGCCATAAAATTACATAAATATTAAAAAGCAGTTACAAAGCGTTAAAACTGCGCATGAAGATGATTCGTTCTGCAAAAGTCAATTCTATTTCTACCCTCAATAGCGCGTTCAACGGTATTAGGTGCTTACTCAGTCGTGTGATTAAAAATTATGCAAGTTGATGGTTGGCCGCCGACGCGGGCGGACGTGTGCGGGACACGCGACCCTATTATATACGTTTTAAAGCTTATTAGAACGATAATTTGGATATAAATACCATGAGACTTCGATTCGTTCAATCGGATTAATATTTTTAATGTTTCAGTATAAACATTCGCGAGTCTTGGTGCGAACTTAAAGAAGTAGCCAACGGTAGGTATATGTGGGGATAGATTAGCCTACATATCTCTAAAAAACAATATCGTAAACCCTCTACTTCTTAGCACTTAGGCCGTTTGTTCGTGTAACATAGTACGTCCTTGTTATATTCAGAGGCAAACTTTGGCTTTCGCATAAATGGATGCCGCAAAACAAAAGTTTATAAAAGCGGTGGATTTACAAATTCGACAAAGTTCCAAACGCACCAGGAACTCAGTCGCGGGCGTTCGTCCGTGAAATAGGACCGTATATCGATTGGGGGCTTCTTGAAAGGAATTAATAGACATTCAACTGGGTAACAAGAGACATTATTAACAGAAACATTCGTTTGAAAAATTATATTTGTATTCAGTTACTATACTTACAAACATTTATCATTTATGTAACAATTATATACAATATTTTTATTCTTATTTCAAAGTTCAACGTGAATGTTTTTTATCTGTTGCCCATTACTATACATTTATGGTGATAGTTTTATTTAAGTTGGCGCCTGGTAGATAGTACCTACCGGTGACTCCAGAGCTGGTGCTTTCCTGGCTCAAAGAATAAGTCTCGCAATACAGCGAGGAAATGCTGCCAGCGTTAAAGGTGCCGCAGCAACCAAAGTTTTTAAATTTGTTTTAATTTTCTATTAATACATTTTCAATTATTATTATTACTATGTGGATAAAATATACTAGATAAATAAATTTAATTGAAGTATGTATATAAAAACAAAAGAAGGAGCGCAATCAAAAACCAGCCGTGTAAATGACGTAAAGTTGTTGCAATCGTGGTAAACTCGCGGTGTCGATTGGTGGCGAACGGTGGCAAGTGGTGACGGTCGTCAGTCGTCAGCTTTGTGATGCAGATCCCGTAATCCGTGTCTGTCGGCCGCGTGTCAACACCACGCCGTGATATCTAACGATTTGTGAGGATAAGCCTAGAATATCGATCTGGTTATATGGCCGCATGCCTAGCATTGTTTTAGAAATTTTACATGCATTTATTATACTGTTATACATTAACCTATGTATACTAATGTACATTACATATGAGTGTATCTACAGTATTCAAGAACAGCGTAGAAATCAGCTTAAAAAAGAAGTAGAAGCGGGCTGTTCGGAGGATTTGTTGTATTTCCCCATGGGGACACTATCTGGTCAATATATTCTTGAAGCCATGTTGTAATTTTATTTTAACATAAACGATTTTAAAACAAATGGTGACGTTCCAAAGTATAATACTTGAAATAGAACTAATCTAAGCGTACGACCAGGCTCCAGAAGATAAACCACTCCTTGTATGGAAATTCTATTCATTATTACAACAAACTCCCAGGCGATTAGAGAATTATCAGTGAATAAACTCAAAACTGCCTTGACTTGCGAACTGGTAGTAAATGTAAATTTAGATCTATTTAATATATTTTCTGTTGACATTCATAAGTATACTTGGTTACTTATAAACGTTATTTTGAGTTTTAGTTTGAATGTTGTAATCACAATTTTACTACGAAGCGCGGTTCGGTTTTCTCAACTTTAACATGAATACTCGTTTATAGTCCAGTCTCATAAACCTTTGCTTTATGGTTGATGGAACTATTTCATAAACAGGCATCTATATAGTACGTATAAGTTATATTAACATTATATCTAAAAAACAGAACCCTTGCATACAAACAAAGCCAAATTACATAGGTTAAATAATGTTATCAATAACGCTAATTATTGTCTCTTGAATTTTTCACCTGTATTTGATCATAAAACTTATAACAGGATATATTTATATTTGAGATACACATAATTTAGACAAGGCAAATCCACACAATGCCAACGTGAGTAGTAGCAAGCAACAGTGCGAAAGGATTATGAAGGGCTGAGATAGCAATTTGCGGCGTACTTAATTACAAGATAAATTAGTATGTAAATTAATAGTCGCACTCTCGCGATGAGTAAACACCAGTGTTTTGATACGCTAATATACGCGCGTCTCGTTGGAGTTCCATTTGCCTTTACATTAGTCGTAATAACTGTTTTAATTACACAAATTCTCTATTAAAATCCACTTGCCATATATTTAAATCAGTTATATCGACAATAGACAGTGGGAAGAATAAACAAACAATGCATAGTTTCCCAGTTGTTGTATTATCGCGAGAAACTAATGTAACATTTTGTACGCTGCGGAGTCTTGACTGTGGTAGATACGGCCTCCTGAGATACGGGAAATAGTAGCAATGGACCAGTCTCGAATACGCCAGCGAAGTTTTTTGGTAGATGGACTCTAATGCAGTAACTGCGCACGACGGCGGTATGATTTACTTTTTTAATGTTTTTAATTTTTATTTCATGTAAGTGACAAATAAGTTTTTGTTTTTAATGAGAATAAATTTATTTAAACTTAAGAAAGAACTGGGGCCAAAATTTCTCTTAAATTCTGATCTGTCATTGTCACTAATAGGCATTAGTATTATTCCGACTACCTAAGTGTGGCAATGAACTTGAGCTAATGGCTGATGTGTATTTGTAGAACTGCCTATAGTTCCTTTTTTTCATCTGTTATCTTAAGCGACAATCTTTCATTAAGTCTCGATTATTATAACTAAAGAAAACAAACATATAATACACTTAGTGTGTAATGTGTATCCCCAATATATGTAAGCTAATATTGAAAAAAAGATATGGTTTTTTTATATTCATCGTAACTTAAAGTTTTAACTCATCTGTTTACGAAATAAACCCTTAAAATATTATTAAGTATTTAAAGATATCTTTAATTTAGGAGGGATACAGCGGTTTGTTTAAGAAATAATTTCCCAAAGTCAAACAAGGCATTGGTGTATCCAACTCCCTATAAAATAATAGGGGAAAACGGTTGCAATTACAAAAATTATATTTACTCAAAAAACCTTGTAAAGAACAATGTGTTTGCTGATCTAATATTAATAAAGATTTGATTCAGCAGTCGACGCCATGTTTGTTTAGCTGTCAAATTTGTGGATGGGACGCATGCGCGACACGTGCCAATGTTACTCTATGGTATTGAAACTCTATGGATATTATTTATAATCTAATTGTGCAATGACTTTGACTGGAGGGTTAATTTAAGAAAAATAACTGGCTGGATATCAGTTTTGTACAATGAGTTCTCAACTTAATAATTATAATGATTAATGTAACACTAAAAATATCATGAATTATGAAAAAAAATTATCACGAAACATGCTTTTATGGTTCTAGAAAAGTGATTTTCGAGTTGTTTATTTTGGTTTCAGTAATATTGTTACATTAAGAACTGCACAGATTTTTTAAACAATTGTAAAATTATGCAAGAGTTAACGAATCTCTAACCATGAGCTAAGCTGTAGGTAGACTAGATTAATTCATCAATCATCAGTCATGAGTCAGTAGTACACTACGCAGATTCTAAACTCCAAACAGAACATCGGTAAACAGAAGAAATAGAAAACATTAAACGCCCATCAAAAAAGACTTATTTTACAAATCTGAAAAATAATACTCAGTTATTATTAAAAAATTACATAGAAGGGAGAGTGAACGAATGATATTGGGTATCAAATCACAATTTGGCGGGAGATTGCGTCGACAGATCGGCAGGAGATAAGCTGAGCATCCCTTGTTTATTTGATTAGGTGTTTTGTGCCGACCCCTGGGTAATTTTTGTTTGCCAAGAAAATTATGTTTGTGGCTAGATACTTATCTAGGAGCGTATTTGAATGCTTTCAAATATTGGATGCTTTATAGACGAAGGGTTTAATACATTTCGTTATACGCTCGAGCACATTTAAAGACGTCTAATACACGTTCTGGAATTTTTAGAAATACGCACTTTGAAATCAATTTTCCTTTAGTTTGTAATTTATGAATCGATGTAGTGTCTTTTCGTGTTTAATCTATAAATGCTTGTCACATTCAATTATGCATTTTATTTTTCTTAAGTATCCAATGTATTCGTGTGTCGAACATTGGCAAGGCTTTGTAAAGAGTGAAGTAACGATAAATCTATTGTTTTAATTAACTTTTCCTTTATTGTTTTACTGACTTACATTGCTGCACTGACACATGCACTGAGCGTTAAATCCAACAAACAAAAATTACCTACTATCCGTTCAAAAAATATATTTCATAACTATTAATGTTACGAAACAAATGCTGTTATCAATTACTGTTATTAAGTAAGTCGTTACGGGCGCTAAAATAGAACTAAATCAGTAAACAGATCATAAAATCTATTTTAATTAGATTTGTTCGTGTTCGAAATTCAAAGATCTTATTATCATTATTCTCTTCACGTTAATTCGCCAATTTAAGCGTTACGCTGTGCCCGCCTGATAGCTTTGACATTTCTCTTTAAAACATAATAGAATAAAGAAACAGTAAACTGCCAACCCTCATTACAGGAGGGGAGATTTACTTTTAATCGAGATCGATAAGCTTTGATCCTTGTAAGAATTTTTTTTTATAAAAGCGTTTACTCGTGCAAATTATAAATTTTAAATTTGTAAATTAGTTGATTTACCTTCGAAAAATTGTTGTTAATTATTGCATAAAGTATCAAAATTGTTTTTCCGTTCATAGAGAATAAGCGTAGGGAATGATATTATTTGTAACGTAATCCGCGAACAACACGCGAGATTGATATTACTCAGGGGTGATATTGACATTAATTTATATGGATACGGTTTAAAAACCTATAATGGCTGAATCGACACTAATAAAGTCTCCGGGGAGCGAAGAATAAATACATATTTTGCTACTAATGTTAGAACAATTCTTACATGTTTTTCGTTATAAGTATTGTTATGGCTTTTACGGGCATTCGGATAGTAATGCGGTAAATTGAAGGAATGTCTTCCATCGTATTACATATATATGTTGATAATAGATATTAGAGAAATATATTACGAAAGTGATATATTGGAATTTTATCACGTTTTAGTTTTTACCAATTTGAAGAATGACAGCTACGGCAGCAACGTTTCGAAATAATGTCATAATTCTTATTTAAAAAACCACATTAAGTTCCCTCTTTATATATATTAAAGCCTCTTCACAATATTATTGCACTTTGGCAGGTTTACATGCTGCGGTATTAACCATCTTTGTGAGGGGCTGGTGTCTATAATAGGACTATAGAAGTTCTGTGGTAACAGTTCACCATACTTCCATCGTGGATAGAAAATACACTTAAAAATGCTAGATTATGACTAAACTAAAGTTACCAATAAAATAAAACTAAAGCATGAGTGGTTGTGGGTATGTGAATGAATTGGATTTGGGAGCAGTAGCATAATAGCTTCAACGTGCGACTCTCATCCCTAAGGTCGTAGGTTCGATCCCTGGCTGTGCACCAATGGAATTTTTATGTGCGCCTTTAACATTCGCTCGAACAGTGAAGGATAACATTGTGAGGAAACCGGCTTGCCTTAGACCCAAAAAGTCGACGGCTTGTGTCAAGCACAGGAGGCTGATCGCCTACTTGCCTATTATATTGACAAATGAAACAGATACAGAATTCTAACGCCCAGACCAATAAAAGTCGTATAAGAAATAATTATATTTAAACTGTACCTCAAATGGGTACTGATAACAAATTCTTTTCAATACCCTTGTATCATCGCAATAAAGGTTTTCTAAAAATTTAGAAACATCCAATATATAAAGTACTTTAGGAAGAATTGAGTTTATTGAACAAAAATGGCCCAAGAAAATAAAAGAAGTTAAATACATATCAGCGTTTAATAGGGTTTTTAACAATTAATTATTTAAATCAACATCCGCTAATCATAAATAAGCTCCGATTCGAACTGAAATTGATTATACTGCGTGACAAATGACTATGAAATTATTTATTCAAATATAACTAATATCAATAGATTGATTATGCAAATTAGTTAGTGAATTCACGTGTCCGTATTAAAATCCCGTAAATATTGTTAAATAGCGTGTAACATTCACCATTTTGGAACAATATAAATTTTATATTAACGTCCAGCGTTGTTCATTCGAAGTCAACTGCGTAGAAAATTTGAATTAACGATTTGACACAAAGTTCCTAATTTGAATTTTGGTTTTGACGTCTCTATATGAATAAAAGGAAATCGGATACGCGTCAATAAATGCTTTGATATTCAAAAATTTTTGTTGCGTTAGTCATTTAAATTATACAAATTATGTTGTTAATGGTGCTTTACAGATGGCAAATTATTTAAATTAGGAACTCCCTCCTCGTTATGCTGTTGCATGATTTATAGTGCTGCGTCATTTGTCTATGATTCTATAGCATTCGTTAGTATATTTTCTTAAATAAAAAAGATTGGTTAACATTTTAATTAAAGTTAATACTAGCCAATTAAGTGTTCTTTAATTGGCTAGTATTAACTTTAATCGATCGGTATAATAAACAATAAAATGGGGATGCTATAAATATAAATTGTTCTCTGATTATCACCTTTTGGCAAAACATAAGATGTCCCATAGTGGCGATAAATCAAAGTAAAATAATATCCTCTAGAGAGGGGTCGGTGACATAATGGGGCTGTATCCCGGTAACAAGGATACTAGTTTTGGCACTCATTATTTATTAACTACTTTAATCTGTGCGAACATGAACATTATACTATCTAATTAAAGTCTTATCTGTGAACATAAAAATTAATAGTAAATTGAGTGCTTAGACAGATATTGTAAACAAAAACCCGTTTTAATATATTTTTCTTATACTAAATTTTGCCAATTTTGCTACCATTTCAAATTATAATACAAAACAAGGTATAGATTAAAAACAAGTGTTCTTTCGCTCAACATTCTTCGAAATAGTTCTGGATATTCTCCTATCTCATTTTGTATTCACTTTTCCTTTAGTTTAGTAGGTATATTGTTGTTTTCATTTCAGTGCTTCTCAAAATCGAACTTATCAAATACAAATCGTATCATTGCGCCAAGCTTTGATGAGCTTTGATTTTTTAATTCGTATTACTGTATCATAAAAAAAATAACTTGCTTGTGACGTCACTATTCCCTGCCAGGGTAAATGATAAGGACATTAAAATAAATGCTTCAAGAAAAAGAAGCATGCTTTGTATGAAATATATTACTAACACTATTTGTTAAGCTAGTTTACATTATATGAAAAGCGTATTCATTTTGATGATACGAACTCCCTCTTACTGAGTGTCCCCATTAAGATTTCCCGCAGGATTAGAGGAATCAATGTGATGCTTCTGCGATTGTCAGACCCCTGACCATAGTATTCTATTCGCGTTAACGACCTTGCATTGGATACTTCATTTATAGGAAACAACTTAGTTTATTGTTTTACGAAGCGAATATTACTGGGCCGGTCAAGTTTAAAAAGGTTTTGTTGAGTGCCTATCTCATACCTAATCATTGTTTAGAAAAAAATACAAGTAAAATTTAAGAATTGTAAGTGTAATATTTAAATTTTATTGTTTATGTTTAAATTTTAAGTTTACCATAATTGTCTTATATTTAATACAAAATGAAAATGCTTGTAATACTGTAGATAAAGAATTATTATGATATGGTGAACTTTAATAAATAAATAATTTTCATAGACTTCAAATGGTAGAAATATTTATACTAATATATTTTAATATACGGAAATGCGATCTAGTAGAATTAAAATCTAAAAATATTCAGCTTGCATAATAATGGCCTTGTTCTATTATCACTAAATATTTTCCTACAGGGCTGGTCCTCTGTGATTCCTAATAGTGATAGCGATTTGTACTCCAATGTTGAATGACATGATTGATGATTCGGGTTAGGTGATTAAATTTTTAAAGGCCTTTATAGCGTGGACGAGCATTTAGATCATATGTTAGACAACAATTATAAATAATTTAACTTATTATATGACGTTATGATAATTAATATTACATTTTCATGCTAATTTTTATATGTCTGATTGTGCTGATTTTCATAATTAATCAGTCCGAAATTTGGACTCTGAATATACCACTTTTGTTGCAAATAAACGATTTAATTATTTTTTCTAATAGAAGTTCCATAGTACTGCTGCAAGAAGCGGCATAACCGGTAATATTATGGCAATAAATTGGCCTTGTATGGAAGATTTAACAGCAATTGTTCAATGTCGCAACTACGTCGACTAGACACAGACTGCTCCCTACAGTAGGACCAGTGATTTATTGCAGGGCCCACCTGTTAGCGCACTCGCCACTCGTGTCCCATTGTACTGTATAATTGATTTTGTATTATTGTATCCTAAATGGCTTTCAAGTACCTATTACATAATTTGTGAATTCTTTTATTCAAAATTTCATCAGCAACACCTTGACTCTGGAAGTCTTCCAAGGTTCGTTTCACAAGACGTTTTCTTTTATGAACGAACTGTGGATTCGAATCCCAGTGGGGGGGGGGGTCTTATCTGAGAGACATGACCTCAATTGTTTAAAGAAAGAGCATACTCCTCTCTCAAAGGCCGGCAACGCATCTACTGTGCCCATGGGAAGCGATAACTGCCTTTTTTGAGCATCACGTAGCTACTTATTATGAAAATAGTAGGAGATTAAAAGAAAGATTTTAATACTTGTGTCCTTCCTGTACTCACATATGGATTTCATTCTTGGGTGCAAACTTAAGCGCAGCATACAAAACTACAGGTGTGCCAAAGATGGATCTATGATAGAAAAGAGAAGAATAGAAAAACTAAAAAATACATTATTAAGAAGAATAACCAAGGTAGGAAATGTCTCAATGAAAATAAATAAACTTAAATGAACAGAATAGTGGAGCAAGAAAGTATTAAACTGGTACCCAAGAAAGAATAAACGCAAAAGAGGAAGTGGATTTAGGAGGTGGATAGACGATATTAGGGAAACAGCAGGTGGTACATGGCAGAGAGTGACAAAGTTCAGACGGAAATGGCGGGATTTGGAGAAAGCCTGTGCCAAAAAAGGGGACAGATATCTAGAAATGTATGAGATTATAGAAATATATTATTATAAATGTATTCAAATGCAAAGTATCTGAAATAAAAGGCTTTTATTCTTATTGTTATAGGAAGTAAGTTAGCGTCTTCTAACTTTTGGGCACTGATGTGTCTTTTCTGTGTGCAATTTACACTTGAAACTGAAAGAAAACATCGTAAAGAAACGAAACAGATTCGCATGCGGCTCAAATAATTTCAAAAAAATGTGTGTGTACTTATGTACAGGCGTAGCGTAAGGCGAAAGATTGCTCGCGAGCTCTGGCATTGAGAGTGTCCATGGGCGGTGGTACCACTTAACATCAGGTGAGCCTCCTGCCCATTTGCCTGCCCTGCGATTCTGTAACTCACTTTTCGAACTCACACAGCGGTTTTCGCATCGGCGGTCGCTCTCAAATCAGTCGTGAAGCAGTTATTTTATGATTTGGCATTCTGAAAAGGTTTGAGCTTGTAGTTTATTGTTTATCATCTATTCTATAAGAAATAACAGTTTAATTTAGGTATAAAAGATTTCGTGTTTTTATAATGAAGCTGTAATAAATACAGCAGGCGATCAAATAACTAATTTGATGTATTCATGTTTAAAATTCACTTTGGTGAGTTAATATCAAATAACCTGGAGTGGTTAAACCAATCTCTCACGTTTATTTGTAAAGGGTCATTCGAAGACATGTGAATTGAATGCAGTACTACAAAGTTAAAACAGTAGCAAACAGCTCAAGACACGCCATACCATCACTATTACTTCCGCTGGGACTTCGTAATTAAATTAACGGTACCTCAATCGCTTAGAAAACCTCCACCATTATGTGGAACCAGCTGTCCACAGATATATTTCCGAACCAATTCGACTTAGGATCCCTTACGAAAAGAGCGTAGCAATTCTGGCCGGCAGCGCGCTTGCGAGCCTTCTGGCAGGCAACTAAACTGGCCGAGAAATTCCATTGTACATAGCAGCTGTCGCTCCGCTCTCCTGCTGTTCGAGATCCCTACTGTTATTTTTATACACAGGTATCTTTGAAAAATGTTCCTATATGTCTACACAGGTAAGATTTAACATATAAATAAAATAAAATAAAATACTGTTTAAAGTGAAAATATATGGTCAAACATTAATGTTTCATAATAATTTTTTTTTAAATTATCACAATGGAGTGCACAAAAAAATTTTGGGTAAACTTTGCAATTTATAGCTTAAAAAACAATATCCCACATCAATCATATTAATTCATTAATTGTAACTCTAATCCGAGGTTTTACGGTTTTGAATGCTCCGGGCACTCTACTAATAGGTAACACAATGTACACTTATGAACGTCAAAAAAGAAATATATATATGAAATGCTTGCGTAGAACGGAAGAGAAGAACTGGCAAAAAGCTCTCCGCCACTCTTTTAAATCGCCAAGTTTTTTGTTTTATAAGTACAATGTTTGTAAGGAGCTGCAACCATTACACCATGTTCCACATGACATTTTAAGTAATTAATAATAATAACATAAATTAAAAAGAAAGATTTGTCCTCTATCAGGAGGAGGGATGGTGAAATAGGAGCACGCACTTACATGCTCGTGGGAACAACACGCAAATACATAGTCGAATAACTAACATAAAGTTTTCAAGGTCTTTTGTCAGTCTTGGTATTTACTCATCAAACATTTGATGACGGTACAACTGAGCTACTCAGTTGACGAAGCTCGAAGGTTGTCGGTGTTACCTAAAATCTTTAACTTCATAGACAATCGTCACAAATAAAACCAAGCGTTTTAATCATTTCCCCCACAATGCCTTTGTTATAGGACCGTGTATGTAATGGAACGACATATCGGGCCTTAAGAAGGCAGAGGGATGTGGGGAGGGGGGTGAGAGGGGAGGGTCGCTAAAACGTTAATCGGGTCCGCCAGCTAATGGGATTTCTTTCTTAGGGGCGCTGCCAAAGGATTAATTTATATCAATTTAAATGGGTCTCATATAGGATGCTTTTTATTGCTCTATACTCGTATGCAAAGTGTTTCTTGTTCAGTACACCTTGCACTGGTAATGAAATACAAATATGAGCTACTGTCACGGCCTGCAACGTCATTTGTTTTTAATATTCTGAAAAAGCATCAAGATTTTTTGAAATCGCTTCAGTAATTTTTAAGATTATTCTTTACAAACATACAAAAATACAAATCTTAAATGTGTCTCCTTCACAATATTCGTATTTGTTGCTCTTTCTTAATAGTATTTATAAAAATAGTGAATTTTGACTTTCTTTCCCCGCGAAATAGCTGTTTCAAGAATAAAGGAATAGGAAGAAAAACATTAGAGACAGAGTACATACATGTAAACCGACTTAAAAAAAAGCGAAGGTGACAAAAATCAACGTAAGTAATGTTATGACAGCAATAACCATACTAGGTATATTTACGTTATAATTTCAGACCACCTAAATCGATGAAATCTGAACGATGAAATAAAAATACCCAAATTAGGTCTTCGTATAATAATCATTCGTATATACATTTAATTATCTTGATAACACAAGATCAATCAATAGAATTAAGAAATATCGTTATATAAAATATTAAAAAAAAGATTGGTATTTTTTTGGTAAATTTTAAAATGAATTTATAATGAACAAATGTTGATAATATTAACCAATAAAAATAGCACTTTACATTCCTGAAAAGAATTTCTTTTATTTACGCAAGGGAGTGGTCCAAAGCCGTATTAAGTCGCGTAGAATCGCATCATCCTGTGTATCGGTAGCTCCTGCGACAAATCCCTACAAAATGTATGTGAGAGCAGACACGTGCCGAATTAAAAACATACGAGAAAAAGCACACAGTTTTAGATTGGATCTTCAGGAATTCTTTGAAAACACTACGCTATACATAAAAATACTAGTAGTTAAAGTAAATTCTTATTGCCAACGCCTTCCAACTACCTAAAGGAAGTTGCATTCATGCTCTAGCAAATATAAAATAATAACTCGTAATTAATCAGTAATTGTATCGTTTAACGTTTTAAATAAAGAACTCAGCTATCTCTTTTGATCACGGCTTAAACAGGATTTGACAGAACGAGACGAAAACTACTTTATTAAAAGAAAGCAATACACTGATTTGTTATAGAAAAGGGGGGAAACTTTCAGTAGCCTCACATGATGTTAACGCCCTCTAAAGTCCAGAGGGAGTTTCTTAACCTACATAGTTCAGAATATTGTAAATACTCTATATTTGTGTGTTATTTTTAAAAAACAATCGCCTAGTAAGTAGTAAAATATAATGCCAAGTTTACGCGGGCTTTCAGATATATATTTCAATTTTCAAATATAATTATCTTTTTCAAATATGGAACTAATGCGCCTATGTATTTTAGCCTAAACATTACATAACTTTCTATTCAAAGTGATTGATTTTAATGATTGTACGTTTCAATATACCTAATTATAAAAGTGAGTTAATCAGTATCACTACTAAAAATATTTATACAACATCAATGTTGTATAAATATTTCACATAGTGGTATCGTAAACAAGATGGCGGCTGAAAAATTAAATAATTGATGCGGTAGGTTGCGATCACATTCGGAGATTAAACTATTAACAAAACTGTGCCGCTATCTCGTATTCCACTCAAATAACGCCGCGGATTTACTCAAAAATCAACACAAGGGGCACAGTATTTTAACAACAGTTGAAGTGATTTGAAATCCGTAATTTATATGAGCCAAATGACATAACATAAGACAGTAAATATCATCGATTATATAGTTTTTTTTTTTTCTCCTTTATGGCTCTGGCACGGTTTGTGCATTAGCCAAATTATATAGTTATACAAGAATTAGTATTTAAAAAAATATCTATATTCCATAGACGATTAGTGAGTTAGTGCTATTCCTACGAACGTTTAGTATTCTGTGCAAAGCGCTTCAAGCAAACCGTTCAAATCCGCGGATTTTCGTACACCAATCAAAACTCTTTGGGATGTGAAAAAATTGGTAAACGTTTACATATCGGGCATTTTTCATAGACGACTAATAACAGTTTTTAATTGTTTTTAGCCATATTTATGATCGTAACAGTGAATAAGTGTTGTAAGTACAAAAGTTCAGATCAACAATAGACAAGGGCTCCTGTATAAAATATAGGAATGTTGACAATATTATTCTCGAATGCTTTTTACCTAGTTACTATATTAACCATTAAAATGGATAAGACACTTTAATTACAACATAAATCAAAACATATGTTAGTAGTGAGTTTCCTTCTGGTAAAATAAAAGCGTTACGCGAAATACTTATGCAATTTTGTAAAACGCAGTTAGCGAAGTTTTAGTTAAAATTTTGGTAAAAAATAATTGAGTTTCCAACACTAGCGTATAGTTTATCTACACAACCTGTTTATAAAAATGTATGGAGTACCATACATACTACCATAAACTACTAACAATATATTTTTTACTTTAAATGTAGAAATAGAAAGTTGTTTGGGCAGTTTTGCCGTACTGGCTTCAGCGTGCGACTCTCATCCCTGAAATCGTCGATTCGATCCCCGGGTGACCGAAACTAATGAAGTTTTTGTCTATGTCAAGATCATAATATGCGGCAGCAGGACATGCCTCTGGGATCTGAAATACTTTTCAGGCAGTAAAATTCAAATTGAAATTTTTAAATCTTCATCACTTTTAAAAAACTCACCACACAAGTGGCGCAACTGGCAACACCAAATTGAAACGTTTGTGAAGCGAATGGCGGCAACTGACAACAATGACAATTGTATGAATATGACGCGTTGCCTAGCAACCTGATTTAATTGGCGGTAAATCGGCTGCGGATTAAATGCCGCGAGCGAAGCGTGAAACGAGTGAATTTTATTTATTATAAAGCATGTAGTTACTGCATATTTGTTTTATTTTTGGATTCATTTAAGTGGAGAGTATAAAGTTACTATTAAGCTAGTTTAGTTATTTTAAAACTTTTAGCAAAATATACAAACATTACTAGAAGCTGTCATAATCTCTTTGGAGTTTTACTTTCTTTTGTTACACTTCCTTTGTTTTATTTAAAACATAGGCTCTGTACCACAATAGTGAAAAGTATTTATAATCTATTTTCTTATTTTAAAATACAAAGGACACGTGTATTCGCACGTGCATCTAATTACATACACCCTAATATAATGACAGGTATTTCCATACACCTGTTTGGGATTATAATTAAGGGGGATTGATTTGTGCATTTTATTGCTCTTTTTAAATCGTATTAATAATGTCAATCGAAACTAGCTGATTAAAAATATGAAACGGGTGAAAAAAATTTACACATGGCTGACACAAAAAGTATAAACAAGTAAATATAACATTTACTTAGTTTAGAGTTATTTCAAGATGCTTAAATTTGTTTTCAATTTTTTTTTAACTCAAACTCAAAATAAATAGAAAGAAAGATGTTAAATTAATTCTATATTTACATTTACTACCAGTTCGCAAGACAAAGCCGCAGAGCGGACAAAAAGAACTGGCAAGAAAGTCGCCGCCACTCGTTTTAATGGCCAAGTTTTGAGTCATACAAATTGTTTGAACTGGAGCAAATCAAGGATCATTTAAATAACCGTCAATTTTATAAAAAAACTTTATTGATTAATTTACGTTTAACGAGTTATGAATTTATTCAGTGAAAGTTAAAATGTTTAAAATATAAAGTTTACATATACCTAGCATATTATACTTCTCCAAGCACGTTCAGTCGTCTTCCATTAAGCTTTACTTAACACAACCAATAATGACATATATACCTATTGTATATTTTATATTATTTATGACCAAGTATCGTAAATAATGTCTTCTTAGATACTTAGTATTCCGTTAAATGTTCCAGGGCGTACGTTAAGCCGTCGTTTTTGTTTTCAAATCTTGGAGATTTTATTTGGAAAATAAGGTTAAGTTAGGTTTCCTGATATACGGAAGTAGAACAGTACATGTTTGACGTTAAGGAGTCCTACTTAGCGTAGCGTAAGTAATCTCTGTAAGAACTCTCAATCTTTGTGAGGACTAAGAGGCCTATTCTAGGTATAGAATTTCCAGTATGACTTTGGGCTACCATACTTCTGCCTAATAGTAAATGAAAATGGGTTGTTCGTAGGTAAAAACCAAGTAAACTAAACATTTTACATAATGTATATAAACTTATATATTTACACACTCGAAGAACCCTTAACGATATATAACGTAGTTGGCGTAAATTAAGTTGTGTATAACGGGCGTTATCAGACCAATTATAATTCTCTGCGTAAATGACACCGTCATTACGGACCGTTCATAACCGGCTTAACGCTGTATCTCTGCTGTACCGACAGCAAAATAATACGAAATTTATTGTGAAAATATATTACACGTCATTATATTCTTAAAGACCTATTGTATTCCTGATATATGTCTAACGGGCCCAAACCACAATGATATATTTTGTGCAATTACAATATCTTATAAATTTTGGTTACTTTAGATTTTAGATGTTCTCGAACATCTCGAGGTTAGCAATTAAAAACTTCCTTCAAACTGAATGTCAAAACATTCTTGTCGATTCAGAACAACGTACATTAATGTTAACATCATATCTGATGTTTTAATTAATTACGCTTTCAGGCTATGATTACTACGAAACAGAATATAATTTTTCTACTGACACTGCTGGAGGCAAACGGGCAGGAGGCCCGTTAAGTGATAAGAGTTGAGGAGGAGGTGTTAAGTGATACCGCCGCCAACTTACAAAGCCAGAAGGCTCGCAAGTGTGTTGGCGGCCTCTTGTCAATTTAGGGTCACCAGTAAGGGCAGTGTTTTTATAAATAAAGTAAAATAGATTTTAAAGTGTGAGGGCAGCAACTATGGATATCTAGACCGAGGTAAAATGCGAATCATCCAGGATTCGTAGGTTATTAAGTCGTGACACACGTAGCGAAGCACCAACTAGTTTATTACTAACTGTGCGCTTTAGTAATTTCTGTTACATAATTTGCATATTACCAAATCGTAGAAACATTGAAGCTGTTTTTGCTATCTCTATTAGTGGGTGTAAACTCCATTCGCCAGTCGCCTCCCCGTTAAACAAAGCCAAGCCAATTATTATTAAATATTCGCAGCGCAATTTATAGCTTGTCCCCACAGGTAATTGTCCAACAGGACAATGCAGCTTTATAGCAGCCAGCTTAATTAGCCTAATTATAGTGTTGACGCCGCCATTGTTGGTGTTTTAGATAAATATTATCCTTGATTACGGGGATCTTGTCTTTTTGAACGTCACAAAGAATCGTTTTTAAGATTGTAGGTATTTATGACAATTATTTTCAAACGGTTTTACAGTTCCCCTTAACAAAGAGGCTTGTAAAAACAAGCCTGGGCCTCAGATCAATAGGCAAGTAGGTGATCAGCCTTCTGTGCCTGACACACGCCGTCGACTTTTTGGGTATATGGCAAGCCGGTTTCCTCATGATGTTTTCCTTCACCGTTCCAGCGAATGTTAATAGCTTTTTGCAATAGACTATATCTCTTATGCATTTGTTAATTTCGATTAGCATATATACATGTTGCATATCGTCACATCAATGGTAAACTTGCGAAACTGCAAAATCCTAACTTTACAGGAGAGCGTTTTGAAAGTTAGAAACATCCAAAACTTTTTTTTCATAGGGCGCATATTGACAATAAAGCATTTTTTTAAATAAAAATGGCGCCTTTTTCAATTACAAATGACATTTGATCAATAATCTTTATGGTTTAGAAATAAATGCACATTCGTAACTTTGCATCACCATATTAACGATTCCAAAGGTACTCATTTACATCAAAGCAAACTGACGAATGTGGTACATTCGTAAATATTGTGAGACAAATGTGAAAATTGACTCAAGTAAACCTACGAAAATACCACTTTCGTAAATTTACCGAAACATGAAATGTTATTACCCTCAATAATTAGGTATAAATTACGTATCTACACCGTAGACACGTAATTTATACCAATTTATTCTACACTACCATAGATTCTACAACATTAAATACAATGGTGTTTGCGAAAAATACCTTTATTTATTCATTGTACAGCAAGAAAAATTAAAATAAATCTTAATTTTAAAACAACGGATCTTAATCTACCTCTTCAGCATCAGGCTCTGGTAAGCGGTCTTGGACTGTTGACGAAACAGGCAAATTTTCATAAAATGAGTGATAGTATTTTGGTATCTGGTTCTCTGCACATAACTTCATCAAGTCTCTTTTTTTGGCTGTCGAAATAGGCAGTCTGCTGCTGTAAACATGCGTAGGCATTAACGATGTATTTTTTCCTTTTTTTGCCTTTATCTTCATTTCTTTGAAACTTTCTTCATTATAATCAGTTTTAATGAAAATCGACTTTGAACTGTTTTTAAGGTATTGAATCCACACAGCATCTTGGAAGTTTATTTTTTTCTTATTAGTGGTATTGCATGTTTCTTTTTCTTTTTCTTTACATTTCTTTGATTGTGTCTTCTTCGTTGTTTCTGCAGCAAAATGACAATTATTTGGATTGAAGTCCAAAAACTCCCCATGACTTAAAACTGTTACATTAAATGGACGGGGATTCCTTCTTGCTAACCTCATTACCTGAAGCCATCCATCCGGAGTGTAAACTGCAGTGTTTTTACACTTTTGCTCAATCTTTGAGTGAACAGAGTCACATTCCATGTGGCTGTGACCTGGCTCATAGAACACGTGGTCAATTGTGTGTATTGTCGGATGGGTTGTTACTAAGTGTAGCAACATACAAGAAAAGTGAAAATTTTTTTGTTGTCCTCCACAATTATCTGACATCATTCTTACATGTGTTATATCTTGCTTGTCTGAAATATATTTGTATATGCATGTCGCTATTTCAATACTTCCACGTTTTCCTTCAGTCTCATCCCAAGTAAAACAATCGACATCTTTATCGCCAAATCTGTAGCACGTCAAATTGTAAACTGGCAGTTTACGGACATAAAAGAATGGTCCAGCAGCACCTTTAGGTGTGTGGAGAACAGCTTGAAGGTCGAAGTTGAAGGCCAAAACATTTTTATTATTATTTGCTGCTGCCTTGTCAGCGTCTCTAAGGCATCATCACGTCTCTTGAGATGTTTGGAATGATTCGCATCTTCTGAGATAGTTGAATTACTTTTTGTATCTTTGAAGGCTACACATTTTTTGCACAGATCTTTTTTAGGCACATGAAACCTCAGTTTGTATGATCTGAAAACTTTTCGATATGTTTCCATACCGGCTGGAATAGTACCTTCTTCTACACACTTCTTTTTATACAGCGAGTACATTATTTGTACATTCAGTCCAGCATCGAGGTATTTGTATTCCGAGTTCTTTCTGCAGTAATGTGATTCCATGGCCGGAAATGAAAGTATGTGTGTTTTCAGCATATCCAATTGTTCGGGGGCAAGTTTGTTAGGTGGGCACTTTTTTCCTCTATTTTCAGGCATAACTACACCTTCTGGGGAAACCTTTTTCAAAGCTCCTCTCACAATGCCTTCTTTTATATTCAAGGTGTTTAAAAAAAAAACTCTGCAAACTGTGACCTTCTCATTCTTCATTGTAAAATGATAGTGGTGCGTAGACTCTTTGCGTGAACGGCCACTTGTCGTTGATCTTTTCTTTTTGTCTTTTGTCACGTGTTGAATTATAAATTGACGTTGTGCGTCTAAACTTCCAAGAGCACGAAATGACTCATAAATTTTTTTCCTCGCATCTTCAGGGACACTTTCGTTGCATTTATGTTTTGGATTTTCCAAACACTTTGGTTGCTTTAAAGGCGCAGCTGACATCAATTTACCTTTAACAGTTTTATATGCTTCACCTTTTAAGCGTTTGTCTCTTTCGATACGTCTTTTCCATTTGGTAGGATCAGCAACACGTCTTTTCTTTGGCGAAATTGGCTTATTTGCTTTTGTTTGCTGTGAAAATCCCACGTCAGAGACAGAAACACTTCTGATAAACTTCTTTGATGGTTGTTGCGTTTGGTTATACTGTTGTAAGTCATTTTCAGAGCATCGTCTTTTTATTGGACCGGGGACATTCACTTGAATACGACGAGTTTGGCAATTATTTTCGCTTTTTTTTTCAGGCTTACTAATTATTTTGTTATTGTCGTCGATCTCATCTAAAGACATCGAAGCATTGTCATGGCTTATTTTGAGTTGTCGAGTAGAAACTGATGAAAAATGTTTTGGACCATTTAATTTTGTTGTATGGACCAAAGCTGTCTCAATGACTGTGTGTGAAGTACATTCGTCATCTGAGGAACTGGTATTTAAATCCTCATTGACGGTATAGTCAGGATCTTTTACACTGTCATCGTCTATAAAATCAGAAAGTATAGCTTTGGCCATTGTGTCAAATAATTGTTGGGTATCTGGTGACATAGTCCGAACGGGTGAAGAATTTTCGCTACTTTCAGGTATCGTGATATTGTTTCCAGATAGAAAAGTATTCCGGTCTATCGGAGTTATGGGTGAAAATAATGGTGCCAAAGGTGTTGCAGCAGTTTCTGCGGAGTAGTTTATTATACTGAATGTAGGTGTAGAATTACTATCTCTTGATTCAGCGCATTCTTCAACAGTAACCTGAACTTCTTCATCTATCAATATTTCGCGAGCCAAAATGTTGTCTTCTATTACTTCGGCTTTATTTTGCAACAAGCAAGCTTTTTTATTGCTTGTCTCCAATTCAGCTGCTCCTGAAAATCGCAAAAATATCTTAAGTCCAAGTCATTTGGTGGTCAATTTAAACCTGAGATCAGCTAATGCAAACCTAGAAAAATTGTTACACTAAGTAGGACTTTCGTTAGTTCACATTTATACTGGAAGTTTCAGAAATATCCTGTAAAACTGAAAGGGGTTCATCCACACATAAATAAGAATAACTTTTATTTTGGGGCCAGTTGTTTGTATTGATGTGTGAATGAACCACTTTCAGTTTCACAGGAAGTTTTTGAAACTTCCAGTATAAATGTAAAGTTTTTATCAGATTTAAAACCCATGTAGGTACTCAAGTATTTAAATTTTGTCAAAAAGTCCGACCAGGTTTCACTTTCCGCAGGGCTTAATCACTACGACTCGTGGCGGAGCTTGCGGCGGCGATCGTTCTGCGGACCAGAGCAAAACCTGGTCAAACATTTTCATGAATCCGTTGTAATTAGAACGGATTTTATAGGTTATCAATTTTATATTAACATAAAATACCTATAACCTATAAAATCACAATCATTAATCTATTAGGTTTGTACCTACATTACTTAGTAGGCTACATAAAAGCACACGGCCGTCGTCCTCCCCAGCCGCCGTGACCTATATCGGTTGGATCATCATCACTATCATCAGTTGGATTCTTTGAGTTTCAGATTCTAGAGGTTAAAAAAACAAATACCTAACTTACTTTTGAGACTTTTACTTCTTTCAGCTTCAAAAACTTTTTGTAACATCTTCTCATTTCTCTTCATGCTTCACCAAACTTTTATAGTTCAAATAAATTAAATCACAAGAAGAGCAACAATCGAAATCTTCGAATGTTTGTGTCCACTGAGGTGATTGAGATTCACTGTTGTCGTAAAAATATTAGAATTTCTATCAATAGAGTTGAGTTCGACGGTTAATATTCCAATAATTAACTTGAAACTTAATTTAAATAATAATTACATAAAACAATATGAGATCACTTTACATTATTCGTATGTTTGCAACCTTCATGGGATCTATAATTCAATATAAAATATTTCTCTTAAACACCAAAGCAAACTTACGAATATGGCAAGTTCTTATTTTTGCTATCAATAATTCTAAATCTATGGGTATTTGCCGCCAATGTATACTCACGAATATGGTAGATTCGTTTCTTTACTGTAGGTAGCTAAGCCAACTTAGATAAACTTTATCACCAAAGTAAACTTACGAATTTAGTAGATTCGTTACTTTACTGTGGTTAGGTAAGCCCACTTAGATAGCATCTATCACCAATGTAAATTTACGAATGTGGTAAATTCGTTAGTTTGCTGTAGGTATCCTAACAAGCTGAATAATTTTAGTCACCAATGTAAATTCACGATTATACCACATTCGTAAATGTACAATGGCCAATTTTATCCCATGTGCATACATCTTATTCTATGGTAAAATTTCCTATGTTACTTTAGTAAGTTTACTATGGGTGATATTACCATAAAGTACAGATTCGGACAACTCTAAATCAGTAACCGTTAGAGATAGAAATACCAAAAATTGCCAGATTGTGTAGTACCACTTTAGACATAGTTTTGCATAAAAAACTCAATTTTGCCAAAATGGCAGATTCGTAAGTTTACCATTGAGGTGACGATATACTCGTAGTACCATAAAAAGTTGTATGTTGTTGTAGCATGAGAAATTGATTTTAAAAAAAGAGCAAAACTATAAGGCCGACAACGCATCATCTTAAGGTGTCCATGGGCTGCGATGACTGCCCTTTATTGGGGTCGTGTTTCTCCTTCTATCCTAAAAAATGAAAAGATGTAGATATAGGACTGTATTGTTGTACCTTGACTACTTTAAAGAACTGTTACGAAAACATTAATGGAAATGTATTCTAATATTATAAAGACGAAAGGATAGTATGTTACGAATAAACCCAAAAACTACTGGGCCAATTTCAGAAATCTTCATTGAATGTTACATTATCTCTGAGTAACGTATGGGTAATTTTTCAAAGTATACTAAGAAGGGTGGCTAAGTTTAAAAATGAAACAATTTTATGTAAGTAGGGTATAAATAAGCGACTGCAGTAGCTAGTATCTTGTGTAGTTTTGAAGTCACAATATCAGTGTGTTGTAGTGAGTAATTATAATACGGTTATAGGTATTACAAATAAATTAATAACAGAAAAACAATAACTATACTTAAATATATTATTAAAAGGAGCCCCTTTAGGCAAGGTTCCAATGATACTGGTAGCGTTCCCCCTTTGAATTGCTAGACTTAATCTTTGTTCGAGGTAGCTGCCAGCTCTTCGGTCTCCTATGATGTCAACTAACCTTTTTGCTATTTCCTTAAAAAGTCTTATAGCACTAGGACCCCACGGACCAAGGGTCTCGACACCGAATGGGACAAAATCATATTTGGAGCCTAGACCCCTGTAATCATATTTGTTTCAAAGATATCTACTTTATTTCTCAAAGAATTACATTCATTTAGTAAGAAAATATAAATTTAAAGTTGTGTACATCGTTTCATCAAATTATTAGAAAATATAATCATTTATTTAGTTGCTCTATAAATAAATAAATATAAACTATGTAACTTATAACTTAATATATATATTCATTAAATAAACAAATAAAATGAAAAATAAATGTCCAGCCCATAATATATATATAATCTCTACAAAACAATTAATAAATTTACAAATGTAGTGTTCTGTCATTATACCACAGATAATCGTAATCATCTTATCTCGGCAATAATTTCGCGAACACCCCTCAGTGTTGCCATTAAAATAAACGCCATATGCGCGCGTACTAAATGTCATTAATGTCAAACCTCTAAGGAGACATTTATGGCAACTCGTTTATTTTAAATGTTCTATATTAATGTCGTAATTTCTTTAATTGTTCATACATACTTCTTATATTTTGGATATAGTTATTGCTTTCTAACCACTTGTTCCCTGGATGGCTTATAATGCACTAAAGTTCCTATAAGCGGTATTTTTTATAACAAAAAAAATACCGCTGTAACAGGAAATATAGTATATAAGTAGTAATTTTTAGTATAGTAGTTTTTTTTCCAGGTACATGGTTTTCACATATAATTATAAAATCAATGTATACAAAATATTGTAAAAACTATTTTATAATAGTCAGTATGGAGTTTCTTGTCCACCTTTTTAATAGGCCTAATTAAGCGAAAAAAATGATTTCACTTAACTTGGGATATTAAAAAATACCGCTGTAAGAGGAACTAAAACAAATGAATACTCGTAGTGTTACGTTTGAAATCGGACAGCGGTAAGCGCATTTAGGAAGGGGTTATTTAATAATCTAGTATTATTATTAACAATAAAAATAGATTTTTGGTTGTTAAATTGAATGGTATATAACATATTTAATGATTTACTACCCTACTACTACTATTCTATATCCTACAAAGAAATGATATCTAGCATAATCCTTATTAATGATGTCGTGTACACAATTTCAAAATAATAAATCATACTTCAATTGGTTATAATTTCAAATCATTTATCAAGATTTTAAATGTTGTTCATACTTACAAAATATAGTTAATCCTCTTTTCTATACGAGTAAGCTGCATTTGTGATATTATTACATTACGTTTCAATTACTTCACTTAAATCTTATATTTAATTGAAACCAATTAATAACGAATTAAAAAGGATATGAATTAATTATGAATCTCAAAAATGACGTAATTTTAAATATTTTTTATCTGTATCACACATTAAATCGTAACAAATTATTCCAAGTCAAATGTCTATAATTACGAAGCCAACGCCCAGAAATTGCCCAACATATCAAAGCACCCTACAATAAAACAAAACTTATCTTCCTCTTAACTTGTCTTAACTATGCAAAAATAGCTTTAACGATATTGAACCTTATTCCATAAAGATTAAATGCCAAACAGGTTTCCACCGCAAAATGATTTAGTCCTAGAAAACAACAGTTCATTTACGAAAATGTTGGCGCGCCTGGCTTAAGTGTTGCACGTTGTTAAATTAACGAGCCAATTTCAAAGGCCTGGGTTGCCACCTACATATATTTTACAAGGTGGTAATGTGCTAGGTAAACTTGTTTTCATTATGTTTTAGTATTTTCGTTTCATTAACAAAGAAACAATGATGCTACAGGTTGTAGTTATACATTTATTTAAATATTTTCTGTATACCTACGGAATATATAGTAATATTTATTTATTTATTTAGGTAGCCAATAATTTTTTTATAAAAATAATAAAACTAAATGATTGAACGGCCTACCCCTAATATATTTACTATCATTGTTATAAGACTAATCTCTATATTATACACTTATGGATACATCTATTGGCCCACCTTGCATTTTCAGTTTCTTTTGGTCCTACCTAAAAATTTATATTAGGTCGAGTAAAAAGTTTTTATGCAGTTTTGAACCTGGCACATTCATAATTGCATTCAATATTTTTTTTTTTAATTTCGAACACAGAATTTAAAGAAACAAAAGACAATTTGGAGCCTGCTCATTGATATCAAACAATCGAATACTAAAAAAACTTGATTAAATTGGTTTAGTTGGATTTCATTCTTGAAAGTGTGATTTTTCTCTTTGGTTTTGCAACAAACATTACTTATTCTTAACATTAAGATGAGGTTCTATCAATAATCTATGGATACTTCGCCTGAAGTCGCCGCCCAAGCTGTGCCACTTATCCGGGCCGGACACAGCCAAAGGAATGTGAGTGATCAACTTAATTTAAGTCGATCTGCGGTCCGAAACGTTTATCGGAGATACCTAGAGACTGGCGACTTTGTTCGTCGCTAAGGAAGGCCACGATTTCGGGTCACAACTGAAAGGCAGGATCGATTCATCGTGACGACCAGCTTGAGAAATCGTCACCTTACCTCCATTGAGATACAAAACCAACTTCGCGACTTCCATGGAGTAAATGTGAGCGCTTGAAGTGTTCGGAGAAGATTAAAAGAACGCGATATGGTACCACACAAGCCAGCTAATGGCCCAAAACTAACGCGAGCCCACCGAATAGCGCGCTTTCATTTCGCGCGCTCACACTGAAATTGGACTCAGCAGCATTGGAACGGTGTACTCTTTTCTGATGAGTCTAAAATTGCATTACATGGCAATGATGGAAGGAAGAAGGTCTTCCGACGTAAGGGAGAGCGTTTTGCACAATGCTGCTTTGAAGAGAGGGTTGCTTATGGCGGTGGCTCATGGACTATCTGGGGCGGTATATCCGCGAGCGGCAAAACTCAACTTGAGCTTGTTACGGGACCACGGCTGCCAACATTAAATGCTGAAAGGTACATTCTTGAGTGCTTAGAACCTCACGTGATGCCATACGTGCACTATGTGGGCCCAAATTTCCTTTTTATGCATGATAATGCAAGAGCCCATACGGCCGGCATCGTCAGAGAATATCTTCGGGATGTGAACATCGCAGTTATGGACTGGCCAGCCAGAAGCCCAGATATGAACCCCATTGAGCACATGTGGGACGAGCTAAAAAGACGTGTTAGGGCTCGTCAGCCGGTTGCCCAGACGATGCAGGAATTGAAAACTGCCATAGAAGAGGAATGGGAGAGGATCCCTCAAAATTTCATAGAGCGGTTGATAAACTCTATGCCTAATCGTATGAGAGCTGTCGTAGATGCCCATGGAGGCAACACGCGTTATTAAATTAAACCTTTATTTGATAAAACACGTTTTTTATTCAAAAATCAACTGACTTCATCAAGGCGCCTACCCGACTTGTTAGGCGTATCTCCATGTGGTGTGGTATTCTAAATTCAAATTTAAAACAATACGATCGAAAAAGATGGTAAAATGTATCAGGTTCAAAACTGCATAAAAAATTTTACTCGACCTAATATAAATTTTTAGTTAGGACCAAAAGAAACTGAAAATGCAAGGTGGGCCAATAGATGTGTCCATAAGTGTATATGTATATACACATGGCAACACATACCTTATAAAATTCAATTTGTCATTGAGCGATTCTTGTTCAACTTTTTTCAAATTGTAAATGCTAAAATGAATTTATTGAACACATTTCATTAATGCTTTCACATTCAATCGGAATCTGTATGTGCGTTTACCTCCAAAATGTCATCCATAAAATAATAAAGCGCCACTGCGTTTAGAATACTACTAGCCTCTGCCCGCAGCTTATCCGTGGATTATGAAAACTTGGCAATATTTTTTAGCAGATCGTCGAGTTACTTTATACACCAGTCATTATAGACATTCGAAATCGAAAATTTGATAATAATTCCAAAAGTTTTCAAACTTCGGTCAAGTGAATGGTACATTGGGACGACAATAAATCTCATTTTGCAACCTTGTCCGCAGTCCGGAACATTGTTAAAATTGCAATTAAATTAATTTTATGTCTGTATGGTCGTGAAAAAAATTCCAAAAGTTCTGCAAACTTGGGGAAGTTTTCGATATAATATTTCATATCACGTATAAAATTTGCAACCAACCTAAGTGTACGGAACATTTTTTGTTATTTATTTTATTTTCGATATATCTGTCAAATTTGCAGAACTTTTGGAACGTTTTCCTTCAGTTTAATAAAGAACAACATTAATTTTTAATAACAAAAAATGTTCCGTACACTTAAATTGGTTGCAAATTTGACACGTGATGTAAAATAATATATTTAACACCACTCCAACTTTGCAGAACTTTTGGAATTTTGGTCTCAAGAACTAAGCAAATTATCATTTATTGCATTTTTAACAATGTTCCGGACCGCAGAGCAGGTTGCAAAATTTTATAGTTTGTTTTAATACCACTCCCGACCTTACATCAAAATTTGAAAACTTTTGGAATTATAATGAATTAATTGTCTTGACTGACTGGACTATTAGATAAAACTATAATAAACATTTTTTTTAAAGGGACATGAAGCTTACCTGATGTTTAAGCATGTTATTTTTCCAAAGTTTTCTCCTTAAAATCCCTCAGAGTTCAGGGAATAAAAAAAATATTCGAATCGGTCCAATCGTCTTCCGCAACATATTTTGCGATTCATTTTTATTTATATACGATAGATACAAAATCTTCTGCCAATGTTAACTTTACCTTTCTTTACTTATAGTTGCGCCAAATTAGGTACTTCTGAGTATTCCTCTTGCCAGTAGTGATAATAAAATTGAACAGAGTCGTCGTACAAATGTTCACGAATTTGGGCGAATAGTTGCCGACCTACAAATGTGGCAATTAGTCCTTTCCTTCTGAGTAATGTGCGCCAGACCGTGATTAAGTCCCGGTAAGATAACATGCGGTGTCGATTACATGTTTCATTAGCAACTAAGATGTACACTGCTACAGTAAATTCCCACAAAATCCCTTGAATGTTCTCTTATTTTATAAATTTAAACATTTTATCAATAGATACAATAGAGAAAGAGATAGGTGAAAAGACTACAAATTACTTCTAATATTGCGCAATATCTTGACACTTGATAGCAATATACAAGAACTCAAATTTCCAGTGCAGAAACTGATTTAAATTAGTTGGAATAAACGTTTTTAACCCCATACGACTTATTAAATTGTTAATTTTGATAAGTAGTATTTTTTACAGATACCCGCAAACTTCTTGAACATTAAACAAGAGAGTGGGGGAAAGTTTGCGCATCTGGGACACAAACGTCAACTGATTTACCAATCACGCGATCGACACGTCACTCTCCCGCCGTCGCGAATCCGTGAATCCACGCCATAAGAACTTACCAGTGCCTATCACGATTATTTATAGTCAGTGTCTATCCCGATACGTAATAGAACCTTCGCAAAGTGCTCTCAGGGATTCGCACAAGGTTGATAAGTAGCACGGTTCGTTCCTATTTGTTGATATAAACAACTGTTTGTTCTCGAGCACCCCTATTAATACCGGCAGCCGATAGATTAGTTAATTCAAGACCTCTGATACTGCGGGGTCATGAAAATGACGTCATTTATCAAAATCACAAATCAAATTGGGAAACATATTAGGTAATTTTGGGGCTGAAATGGCTTTAAGAAAAGAGTCTACCAATTCTGAAAAGGCCGGCAGTGCGCATGCGAGCCTTATGGCAGTGCGAGTGTCCATGGGCAGCGGTATCTCTTAACATCAGATAAGCCTCCTGTCCGTCCTGTAACATAAAAAAAATGCGGTAAAAAATTTAAATAATTAGTAGCTACAAACTTTTTAAGTCTGAGCCTCAGATGTCTGAATCTGGTTCATGATCATTTGTCAATCTAAGAAACAAGTAGGTGATCAGCCTCCTGTGTCAGAAACACGCCGTCAACCTTTTGGGTCTAAGGCAAGCCGGTTTCCTGACGATGTTTTCCATCCCTGTTCGAGCAAATGTTAAATGCGCACATAGAAAGAAAGTCCATTGGTCCACAGCCGGGGATCGAACCTACGACCTCAGGGATGAGAGTCGCACGCTGAAGCCACTAGGCCAACACTGCTCTAAGCTTCACATGCGGTTAGCAAGGTATTTATAACAGCCCGTTCCCACTAGTCGTAAGTCGCATAAGACTAAAAGTCGAATGCTCTGGTCACCATACACTTTATATGGAGCTGTTCACATTAGATGCGACGCGACTTTTAGTCGAATACGACTCAAAAAACCATCCGACGGGCCAGCGCCCGTTTTAAGACTAAGGGTGAGATCTATAGTGCGCACTTGGACTTTGCTCAGACTTACCTTACGAAAAACTTTGCTTAGTGTACACTAAGGTTAAACTATGATTTCGTATTTATAGACATTTTAACGGTGAGATTAAGCTAAGCCCAAGCTAAGACAGAAAATGTCAAAATACAAATTGATGTTTCATTTCATGCAATACTTTGTTTATTATCCTTTAAAAAAGTAAACAATAACAAATATTTAAACATCTAAAACGGTACACATATATCTTCAATTTATTGTTATTTATGTATTCATTTATTTTATTATTGCAATAACTAGAAATTCACGAGTAACCTTTAGAAAATGTATTAATTATTTAAAGATGACAATAATTTTATTACGTAGAACGGATCGAAATGTTTTGACAACAGCAACAGAGCACTTGTATCAACTATCAACAATTGAAAATTTTAAACCACTTTTTCTCTTTTCTGTTTCTGTTTGTATGAGATTATAAATATTAAATTGATCGTACACGTTACACGTATACCTACTTAAGACCTACGCATTCCCGAAGCACTGTGAAGTTTTGTGATTTGGCTTTGTTACATGGACCGCTTGGAAATATCAATATCAAAAGTGACATGATGGAGAGAGAGAGTTCTATCTTCAATAGAAAACATTGAAAGGGTAGGAACTGCAGCCGATATGAATCCACGAATGCCTAAAGTGTTGTATATGTTCGGAACTAATAAAACCAAAATCCTTCCATCCTGTACGGTGAGAATGAATTCAAAAGAAGGAACCGTATTTTGAAACACACGGTATTAAATGTGATCCTGACGCTGATCATTAAACCTTATAACAACAGACCATCGCCAAACCTACCGCAATTGCAAATACTTATTGTATTAAGGCATAAAAATGCAACTGGATGTTTTCAGGTAATATTGTGTTCATAAATATGTATGGTTTTTCAAGTTGATATATTATACCTCTTCTCAAATGATTTTAAATACATATGTTGAAGACTTTGGTCTTCTGACATTCAGAAACATAACATATATGTGACTAATAATAATTTATTGACATTACAGAGGGTATTTTTCTGTAAATGTTCAAGCAATAATAGGGCCTGATATGGAAATATTTGCTATAGTGACTAGGTGGCCTGACAGTTCACACGACAGCAGGATATTTAGAAAATGCCTGTTTTAGTAGGTGACAGCGGTTATCCAGCACTTAACTTCATGTTAACAACACTTTTAAATCCAATGACAAGAGCTGACAATATTTATAATTATTCTCAAATAAGAACTAGGCATATTTTTTAAAGGTTTTTCGGAGTGTGAAAAAGGAAATTTCCATGTTTACAGCTAGGACTACAGTCAAAATTGACAAATACTAGTTATATATAATTATAGCTTGTGCTGTATTGCATAATATAGGTATACAGAGAGGGGATGCTTATGATGATGGTGATCTTGCTGACAGCAGTTGAGTAACACAGAAACAATGAAAGATCTCCTAGACCTGTATCTAGCATTCCGGCAATCTGTGATTGCACAATTTAACTAGGTAATTTGTTTGGTAATAAAGAATATCAAAACAAAACTTGTTTCATTTTAATCATTTATTTTCTGATTCTTTTTTTAAGTGTAATACATATTTCTAATACTAATTTATATTTTTGTTGAAGAAATTCTATTTCTAACAGATTTTTTAATTTCATATGTTCCACTCCTATCTCAAATTTTTTAGGGTAGTCAGGTAATAAATGGTAGAAGATTCAGGGAAACGAAAATAACAGATGTGAAGCGAGAGACATCGGTTAGGTTATAGTTTGAATTTCGTTGTCACTATAATATGCCAGGGCTGCCAGGTGACATACAAAATCACACCAGTTATTTTTAAGATTTCTCAAAAATGGGGTTTGAACAATTACATAAATAATATAAATAAACAACAATAAATACCATAATAATGTGTAATTATTTTAATTCATGCATTTCATAGGTATTTATCAAGATCATTTATAATTTCTTTGAATTCAAATTCTATTTTTACCCAAAGTCTATGGAACTCCGATACAAAATGGCAACACCGTTCATTAAAAACCGACAAAAATAAAAAGTCCAGTAAAAGATATGATGGTAAAGGAAATTTTAGGCCATTATTTTTGTTAGGCTTATAGTCAAAGTTTTTGGTAAGTCGTCGATTTCGTGGACTTGAGGTTAAGCTAAGCCAACACTCGGAGAGATTCGTAGTTTGCTCTATAAATACCGACTGTGTCTTAGCTCGATAGTTAAGTCAGAGCAAAGTCTAAGTCTAAGCTATAGAGCTCACTTAGACTTTGCTCTGACTTAACTATCGAGCTACGACACTGTCGGTATTTATAGAGCAAACTGCGAATCTCTCCCTAGTGTTGGCTTAGCTTAATCTCAAGTCCACGAAATCGACGACTTACCAAAAACTTTGACTATAAGCCTAACAAAAATAATGGCCTAAAATTTGCTTTACCATCATATCTTTAACTGGACTTTTTATTTTTGTCGGTTTTTAATGAACGGTGTTGCCATTTTGTATCGGAGTTCCATAGACTTTGGGAAAAATAGAATTTGAATTCAAAGAAATTATAAATGATCTTGATAAATACCTATGAAATGCATGAATTAAAATAATTACACATTATTGTGGTATTTATTGTTGTTTATTTATATTATTTATGTAATTGTTCAAACCCCATTTTTGAGAAATCTTAAAAATAACTGGTGTGATTTTGTATGTCACCTGGCAGCCCTGGCATATTATAGTGACAACGAAATTCAAACTATAACCTAACCGATTTCTCTCGCTTCACATCCGTTATTTTCGTTTCCCTGAATCTTCTACCATTTATTACCTGACTACCCTAAAAAATTTGAGATAGGAGTGGAACATATGAAATTAAAAATCTGTTAGAAATAGAATTTCTTCAACAAAAATATAAATTAGTATTAGAAATATGTATTACACTTAAGAAAAGAATCAGAAAGTAAATGATTAAAATGAAACAAGTTTTGTTTTGATATTCTTTATTACCAAACAAATTACCTAGTTAAATTGTGCAATCACAGATTGCCGGAATGCTAGATACAGGTCTAGGAGATCTTTCATTGTTTCTGTGTTACTCAACTTCTACTGTCAGCAAGATCACCATCATCATAAGCATCCCCTCTCTGTATACCTATATTATGCAATACAGCACAAGCTATAATTATATATAACTAGTATTTGTCAATTTTGACTGTAGTCCTAGCTGTAAACATGGAAATTTCCTTTTTCACACTCCGAAAAACCTTTAAAAAATATGCCTAGTTCTTATTTGAGAATAATTATAAATATTGTCAGCTCTTGTCATTGGATTTAAGTGTTGTTAACATGAAGTTAAGTGCTGGATAACCGCTGTCACCTACTAAAACAGGCATTTTCTAAATATCCTGCTGTCGACCGTCGTGTGAACTGTCAGGCCACCTAGTCACTATAGCAAATATTTCCATATCAGGCCCTATTATTGCTTGCACATTTACAGAAAAATACCCTTTTTTATTTCTGTATGCTTCAGAGTGAGCGATACCTTTGGGTCTATTAATTTTTATATGGGTGCAGTCAATAGCTCTAATTATACTGTTTAGGCCATGGTGAGTATTAGATCTTCCTAATTCTTCAAACTTCGTTTTGGCTGTGTTCATATTTCTTGGAAAATTTACAAATCTAGGAAGTAATTTACTCAACTCTGCAGAGACTTTATTTATAATTAAACTGTAGATTGGCTTATGCTGTTCAGATCACCACACACCATCTGTAATGTCAATAAATTATTATTAGTCACATATATGTTAAGTTTCTGAAAGTCAGAAGACAAGTCTTCAACATATGTATTTAAAATCATTTGAGAAGAGGGATAATATATCAAATTGAAAAACCATACATATTTATGAACACAATATTACCTGAAAACATCCAGTTGCATTTTTATGCCTTAATGCAATAAGTATTTGCAATTGCGGTAGGTTCGGCGATCCTCTGTTGTTTGTTGTTATAAGGTTGCAAGTTTGTAATGATCAGCGTCAGGATCACATTTAATACCGTGTATTTCAAAATACGGTTCCTTCTTTTGAATTCATTCTCACCGTATAGGATGGAAGGATTTTGGTTTTATTAGTTCCGAACATATACAACACTTTAGGCATTCGTGGATTCATATCGGCTGCAGTTCCTACCCTTTCAATGTTTTCTATTGAAGATATAAATCTCTCTCTCCATGATGTCACTTTCGATATTGATATTTCCAAGCGGTCCATGTAACAAAGCCAAATCACAAAACGTCACAGTGCTTCGGGAATGCGTAGGTCTTAAGTAGGTATACGATCCAGATTGGTCCAGGTCCAAGTCACAAAGCCTTTATATTTATAAGCTCATACAAACAGAAACAGAAAAGAGAAAAAGTGGTTTAAATTTTAAAATTTTCAATTGTTGATAGTTGATACAAGTGCTCTGTTGCTGTTGTCAAAACATTTCGATCCGTTCTACGTAATAAAATTATTGTCATCTTTAAATAATTAATACATTTTCTAAAGGTTACTCGTAAATTTCTAGTTATTGCAATAATAAAATAAATGAATACATAAATAACAATAAATTGAAGATATATGTGTACCGTTTTAGATGTTTAAATATTTGTTATTGTTTACTTTTTTAAAGGATAATAAACAAAGTATTGCATGAAATGAAACATCAATTTGTATTTTGACATTTGCTGTCTTAGCTTGGGCTTAGCTTAATCTCACCGTTAAAATGTCTATAAATACGAAATCATAGTTTAACCTTAGTGTACACTAAGCAAAGTTTTTCGTAAGGTAAGTCTGAGCAAAGTCCAAGTGCGCACTATAGATCTCACCCTAAGTCCGCTCTATAGATCTCACCCTAAAAGTCGCGTCGAATCGTGCTCGCGTAGGTGCCTGCTTGTTGCTGTTCACACTAGTCGTACGTCTTTACGACTCGAACGCGTTGTTACCTCTCTCCCCGCCCCGCTTCCTAGATCGCTACACATTGCTTGCTCACTCCATTCGTGTTTTATTCGAATGGCGCGAAACTACGATCTATACGACTCGCGACGCAGTGTCAGGGACATCAGACTTTCGACTTTTAGTCTTATGCGACTTACGACTAGTGGGAACGGGCTGTAACACGCCTAAAATGTTTATATGATCTCTTAAATTATAAATATATATAATTATTTTAATTAATACGTAGAAGGACCGACAAAGTTTTGTGTATCTCATATGGAGTAGGTATAAGACCTGGGTTCCTTTACAAAGACTTTGTTTTGATTGGTAGAAATTAGAAATACATATTCTAATACAGCTGTGTATCCCCATGGTAGGTTGCATTCATCCAAGTCGATAAAAAACGTATAAAAATCCTAAAACGATTTCGACAAACCCGTATCACACCTCCGTACACAAAATAAGTTTACAAAAATCAGTGCCAATAGCAAAATCGAGTCTCAATTTAGTTGTCGTACGGCATTCAAAGGGGTATCACAGGGTTCGTATCGACAACTTACAAATTCACTCATTTCTATATGTGCACCCTTATTACAATGGAATAAGGTTTACATTAAAGATACCATTTGTATTGGAGTGTAGAATTATTTGTTAGAACTCAATCAATTTACAAGTTCTGTTTGACCAGACAAGGGTTCTTGTCTGGAGACTTGGGGCCGAATCTGGGACTATTTTGCATCAAGTACGCGTTCAATTTCACCCATTTATTGAGTTTAGCTCTTTACGTACCACTGTCCACGTATAATTTTGTTATGGTTCTCTCGTAGTATTTGTATCGTATTCGTAACGCTGTACTAGAAACATTAAAGCTTTTGCTATTTAATAGCACGCAAAAGCAGTTACAAATATGATTTGGTTACAAAGTACCTAACATTGCATCTTCGAGTCAACGACAAAAAATATCTATACTAAGCTTATTACAAATAAATAGACACTTTTTATAAATTAAATCAAACCTGGGTGTTTTAAAATTAAATTAAAATGTTATTTACACTAGAGAACCAAGAATGCTATATTAAGAATATATTTACACAGAAATTCGTTGCAATATTTCTTTATAATGATAATTAAATACGCAAGTAATCATTAATCGAATAATATTTTTTTCCTTTTTTTTTAAACAACTATTCCCACAAATCCAACTGAAGGAAGATCTATCTCATTGTTCTTTAAAAAAAGCGTGTTCATAAATGTTGCTCTAACAATAAAATCTAGTAGTAGCAAGGCATCAAAAAGTGATTAATTACAAATGAGAAAGGGAATTCCGACATTCTCATAGTAATCGATTGCTCGTTAGGTCGGTAATGTGACCGAGACCGCCCCCCAGGCAATTATACCGATACGGAATATAATTGAAAGCGGAGCATCTAATTGATTGTTTCTGCCCCACCGGATGATATGATAGGACGATTACAATCGCCTGTCACGGCACTGTGGATTTTGATTTTACATACTTTAAGCTGATAAGAGATTCTAGAATCTAGTTCGATATTTTTATTTAATTTAAATTAAGTAACTAAAAAGACTATTCACTACTTATTCCCCAATCCCCAAAGGTATAAGTACCGAAAATCATTTATTTCCTAAACATTATAATAAGTATTGTTTACTTTACGATATAGTTTTATTGAGCTGTCAAAATCGTTATTAATTAGTTACAAATTAATATGATTTTTACACATTTTTATTAAATAAAGTTTTGCCGCCATAATGAACGGAATTCCCGCCACATTTGACATTAAACACTGCGTTCAGAAACCGTTCACTCGTTCAAATGTTCCGTTTTGTGACGCATGATCAAAGCCGGTGCGTTGACGTCGGCGTAATATACATTAGATTTACAGCTTACGGAAGCTAATTAGGTGGTTGTGGGCGGATCGGCACGTAGCACGGATGACTAGCATCGCGCCCTGCGCTCATTGGAACGTAACATGGAGTGATTTAAATTTAGAACACTTGGCATTCGAAAGCCCTTTTTGTTCTTTGGCAGATGAATCGAGTCAACGAGACTTATGGGACCATGATAACTAGATACGGAGTAGATTATAGTAGTAGTCAGAAAATAAAGTATAGAGCCTGTAGTACTGTAATTAACAAGTGTTTGAAAACATACTAAACATATACGAACTTTTTCCGCAATACATATTTACTAATTTGTTATTTAAAACTGGGTAGGTATAGTAACTAACATAAGTTGTAACATATTCATCTACTCAACGATCGTTTAATGTGTTTAAAATAGTCATAGGAAGCTGAGCAAAGCAATTGAGCCGAAACTTAGGTACCTAATTGAGTTTACGAATTACGTACGAAAATGAGAAACTTCACTAATTATTAAGACTCGTGAGAGATTATGGAAGCTAATAAAATATTTCATGTGTTTCGCTAGATGGCGCGTGTCGCGGCGGCTTCTAACAAATTTCTTACTAATTAGAACACAAAAACTACCAACCACATGGCCACCGAGGTATTCTGTTACCAATGTTTGTTATTTTATCGGATTAGGGACGTCTTTTGATTATGCCGAATCTTTTTTGGTGGTATTCTTTATATGTATGTTATGTATGTTATGTATGTTATGTATGTTATGTATGTTATGTATGTTATGTATGTTATGTATGTTATGTATGTTATGTATGTTATGTATATTATGTATATTATATATATAAAAAAGTTATTTTAAGTTAATTATAAATACAATAAAACGCAATATCAAAAGTACCAATTGTAAAGACATTAAAGTAATATTAGGTATAAAATCAACAAACCTCTTACTGAGGGGTTTACCTTGGTGCCTGAAGGGGTAGGTAGGTATATGATTATTTTTGGATCTTAAGTGATTACAATGCTTGTAAAGTGAGTGTGCAAACAAAACGTCTTCAACGGCGTCAAAACCCACTTAATAATGTTTTATAAGCCCGGCATCCTAAAAATTGCAAATTTAACGTTGGTTTTGTTACGCAAATCTATAAAATGAAGTAACGTGGCAAATTCTCTCCGCGTATTACTTAAAATTACCATATTTCAGAGGAAACTTATTTAAATGCTCCACCGACTCCATTTAGAGCTTGGAAAAATAAAACTGGGGAACGGATCTCGCGATCTCTCGTCGATCCGCTTTTGTGGTAAATATGTATAAACCTACCCACATATTTTCAACATTGGAATTTTCTTTTTTATCGATTTTCAACCTTAATACTCTGTGATAAGATACAGCGAAGTATTTTCACTCGCAAATGTATCGTGTTCCATTTGTAAGTATCTGCGTTTTGTCGCCAGAACCTTTTTATTTTATCGCATTTTATTTGAAGACACAGCTGTACGTGTTGTTTGTGACTGTTTGGATATCTTTTGTGATCTACATAATGTATCTATATTATACATATCTAAAGAGGAAAAGAAAGAAAATATAACGGAATCCTTAAACGATTAAAAATACCCGAGAGCCTTTCGCTTGAATAAATTCCATTATCTTTTTAAGATAGCTGAAACGCTGCCAATTTTGTTCCATTCTAAGAACATAATCTGTGCAAACAAAACGTCCCCGCCAACGATAACTTAATTTCAGTCCGCCATAAGTAAGTAATTAGCGAGCCGCTGCCTTATCCAGGGTAATTAACCTCACGGGCCCCGTCCACCCCCAGCACCTTGAATGCCTCCCGCTTCTCCGCCATATTCCCCAGATTTCCGCCCACCTCCTCCACCAATGGCGGCGTTTCCCGCTCTTTTGTTTCGCGCCGCTACGCTGCGTTCTGAAACGTTGTAAGTTTGTATGTTTATGTAGGAATTTCTGCCTGTATCTGTGAAGAGTGCGGTTTGTTTTCGTGAGCGCGCTTTGATTATACTAACAGTGTTTGTGTTTAAAAACGTCTTAAGTCGTGAGTTGCTTTTAGAAGTTTTGGTTCTAAGGATCTCGGGTCAAGGGTTATAATCGACAGAGGTAAAATGGTTGTGAAGAAGGGTGTCGGCAGTTCATATTTCATGTGTTATCATCTTTTATTGAGTGCGAGGCCGGGTATTGTTGTCGGTTTACTGCGTCGGTTATCTCTGGTGGCTGCCGGTGTTTAGCGGCGCTTCGCTTGATGAATAGGAATTTCGCTATGACGTGTTATATCTCCACCGGGAATTGAGCTTTTATAATATGCAAGCTATTCTGGTTACCTATTTGATTAATTTAGTATAGAAGCAATATTTACTTTAAACTGATTTTAATATAATTGCTAAATGCTAATCGCCTTTTATTGCAGATCTAACACACATTTAATAAAAACTTAATTTATAAATCAAATTTAATATTTTATTTAATACGTAAAGTATTCATTTAAAGGGATATCGCTTATTTGTCAAAATTAACCGGGAATTCGTTAAGCCGCATAATTTTTGGCGCGGGTTGGCACGTTCTAATTGGGTGCCGCGGCCGACAGATAAAGCTCAGTTTACACAGCGCTTTAATTAATAGAGATCGCCCGTCAGGGTTGCCAACATTTAGCGTTATTATTATTATATAATTATACAAATTTGCATGAGTCTATACATACGCATAACTATTTACTAGCTAATCTTCTTTCATAAATTAGAAAATAATTACCAAATATTAAAGATAAAGCTAACGACTAACCTAACTATTTACTAGCGTTACATAAGCTTAAAATTATTCCCTCTTCATCCATATGTTATGAAGGAAAGTATTTTTTATACTAAATTTTATTTGTTATCAGAGCAAGTTTAAAAACCATTAACAACTTAGAACTCAGGCCATAAAGGAACCCTCAGTTGTTTATGGTTCAGCACTCGCTTGCCAGTTTTGAAATATTCGCAACTTGATCTGTGGAATACGAAGCTCCACAGCTACGCTAACTTTTGGCGGGAAAGCAATAAAAAGGTTATAAAATTTCTAATGGGAAAACGTACGAAGAGTTTCTGTTGAATTATGAATGGTAACGAGCGCTCTCCCCTTTGTATCGAAGTTTAGACTTGTTTCTTTTGTATATTGTTGCGGCTCCACAGTTTGAAGTTAGATGTAGACGTTGATAAGAACACTACAAAAGCTAGTTTTCCAAAGCGAATTTGTGTTGACTTTTAATAGATAGATATAATATCTAATCTATAAGATTTTATAATTGTCTTAACGCTACTTTAATTTAGAAACTAAATGTACCAATTAAATAAAGGCATAGTGCCTAGCTTTAAAAACTTTTCAAATATTAATAATTTTGCCCGGTTGCTATAACTGACCATGGACACCGCACACTGGGCATAGCTTTATATACTTATTGTTTCAATTATTGACAATTTAGTTTCGATAACTGATCGCATAAACAAGCTACCTTTGCCTTCTCATGACAAGAACCTCAATTCCTCAAAAGCAACGAAGTAATTAGCATTATAGCTACTGATTACGCCTCCGTAGCGTCTATCTTTGTCTGAATGTCAGTATATGAATTAGGAGAAGAATTGTGTAGAGTTACTATTTTTGTTTTCATGAAACAAAAGATATGTGTGACACAGACAAGTGTAGGTACAGGTACGTACGATAAATTAATTGTAGTATATAAATACATATTAGGTATACTAAGGACTTGGTTGGCACGTTCTCTAATAGGTACATATTTAAGATGTTTATCAGTTTTGCCTTATAATAGAATTTTCCCTATAGCAAGGGCGTTAGCGTGTGAAAATGTGCAGTTTTTCGCGACTTAGAGGTCCCTTTTTTGCCGCGGGCTGAGTGGGGCCGTATTAAAACTTGTATATCGGATTAGGCGAAATTACTAAGTGCTAGAGTTAAAGGGTGTTACAGTTTGTGTGTGTGAGTTTTCTTAATCCTAGTGAATTTAAAATCGTGTAGGTTTTTTAATCGAAAAGGTATGAAGAGAAATAAATTTCTAATTAAAGAAATTCATTCTTTGATTAAAGATTTTTTCTCATGAGTTTTGATAACGTTTTTAACAGTTTTTCGGATAATAAAGTAATCGTACTTATATAAAAACGTATAAGGTAATTGTGTTTGAAGCAATAACTATGTTACTGCTTTTGAAGGGCTATATAATTATTAAAAGCTAAATTTGAGGTATCAAACATATGATATAGCGTTTACCTACAATATTATAGAAAATTACTCATTGACGATGAAAATTTAAGAATTGTTACTCTCATATTACCTATTCAAAATAATAATTGAAAAAAACTTTAAATTTAGGTACCATTTAAAATATACCCTGATCCAAATAAAAAAAATTGTTTTAATTTTCTATTTATTATTATTACTATGTACCTAGGTTAAGCAAATGTTAATACTGTATATTTGTGGGTTGGAAATATATAAATTACGTGAAAAGCATGTTTACGATCAAACGCTGAAGAACCAATGACAGTGATGCAACTAATAAATAAATGCAACAAAAATAAAATTTCATATTCGATTCTAAACGCCTCGCACCAGTAAATGCAAACCAATAGATGAGATGTCAAAACCTTACTCCATTATCGCTATTTGAGTGGTATCCTAAAGCCGTTATCATAGCTGAGTTTTCGCTCGTAATAATTGATGAGTGCATTAGACACACGCTGGCATGTTTTATTCAAGAGCTCAAGATGGCGCGATCTCGGAGTGGTAAGTATCATCGTAATGGTGGAGTTTACGCGAGAACTGCTTAATAATGCACAGATCACGTGTTTGCGGAGCTAAACCGGTCTACAGTAGATTTCATGTGGACTTTTTTATATTTGTGTTATGTCATGGATGGTTAATGCTTCTAGCATATAGAAGTATTTGTGAACTGTGTTCAGTTTTTAGGGTAACAAAATATGTAGCTTTGCAAAAGTAGCTGATAAAAATTACCATTATGGTAGGGGAGCCCAAGAGGGGATTTCGGGATTTACTAAAGCGCGGCAGATTAATATATAGGGGGATACCTTGTACCAGGTTAAGTACCTCCACAAAACATGAGGCCCATATATAAGGCCGCCCGTGAAGGAGACAGGATCAGATTAGTAAAAATGCAAACGATCAGATTAACATACGTACATTATTAAAAATACGTAGGGCATTGATGCTATCAATATCTGACGCGCTCGAGGATGTCCATGCAACAGTTTTTTTTACATATTTAACAATCTATAGCCGCTTCCCCCACCGATGAAAAGGTATACATATATCAAATAACATTTTTTTCTTCTTATCATCTAAGCTTTGCATCCCAATAGGTCTCTACGACGCTCGAGTAAATCCCCATTTAGCATCGTGGGCTCCCCTACCATTAGAATACTTGAAACGTCACGTCGTGTTGGTAGATAGCATTGTTGGCTTCAGCTTGCGACTCTCATCACTGGGGTCGTAGGTTCGACCGGCACCGTGCACCAATGGACTTTCTGTCTATGTGCGCATTTAATACTCCGCTCCTTCCCTTGCCCTTCTCGCAAGTGCGAACCTGGATTCGCCAAATATATACAGAACTCCAACATCCCCGATGGTCGCGAAACGCGGACTGCAGACAGTCCAAAATAGCTCTGCCAGCAGTTAACTAGCAAATTATGTCAAAGCGACTTCTAAGTGTCAACAGAACTAATCTCAAAAATGGTTTCTTAATTTTAGTAAATTTAAAATTTGAAATGTAGGATTTTTAATTAGAAAGCTATTCAGTAGGTACCTATTTGGAAAAATAGAATTCTAATTTATGAATTTAATTCTTTGATTATACATATATTTAAATTATTTTTTTTCTCATAAGTTTTGATAACGTTTTTCAAACAGCTTCTAATTGTGCCTATCCAATGATAGCTACAGTCTCCTTAATAAAAAAAATTGTCCTAGGCGCGACCGAAAGCCCCTTGTGCAGTGGACCCCAGAGGAATCAGTCACCCACGTACTCCTGGAATGCGTAGCTGTGGATATCCAACGTACAGAAATCCACGGAGCAGTGAGGTCACTCCGTGAAGCCTGCGAAGTGCCCAGGAGACTTCTGTGTTTCTGGAAGGCTGGCTTAGTTAGCCAGGACTTTACGCACAACACGACCTAGTTACAGTCTAAGTGCGGAAACTGAGTCCACCAACCAATACCAACACTCAGTCGTATAGTAAAGGAAAACGTTGTGAGGAAAAACCCGCATGCCTAAGACCCTATTTGGGTATAAGGCAACGTCGACGTATTAGGCGGGTCGATCACCTACAACAGTTACAGGCCTATCTAAAAGGTCGTAGCGCCATTGGTATATACATATTATATTAAAATAAATTCAATATAAACAAACTTCTTGTATATAATAGACGTCACATATATTTTTTATCCGGTATGAATGTCACTGTCAATGAAAAAAATAGTAAAATGGTTTTATTTAGCTACAAGCAATTTATCCGCAATGTTTAAACATAATGAACGAAACGATAATTGCTGCGGGGCTAGCGGTGACTATCATAGCACTGCTTATGCTGTTTCAATGGAGATGGAGGACCCCTAAGGTACCTAAACTTACAGACAACTTCAAAAGTTTTAATGGAATCAGTAGTTATCACCTACATCGAGAAGGATAAAATAAATATACCTATGATATCCTCTTTAATACGGAATTAGAGAAGATATCATACGGTACAATATCAAGCTAGACCTAAAATTACGTGTGAAATGGTAATATAGAATATAGTAGTATGTATATATCTAGTAATAAAAAAAAGGAATACGACTAGAATAAGAAGTATAATAAAGTAATAGAACAATATAATAAATCCCACAATTTTTATTTTGCTAAATTTTCCCCAAAAATCTCAAAAAAATTTTAAGAAATATCTGATAATCTGAAAATTCCAACGATGTATATTGAAGTTGTTGATTTCCGTACGGTAATATTCGAACAAATACCAAAATACTAATTTGTATATCTTTAGGTGGAGGCTCCTTCCTACACTCCAGTTCAACTGGTTCACCGGCTTTGTCCCCATAACAACGTAGTGCAAGGAATTGAAGTGGAACAAAAGGACAGCCTTGACGAACACCTTGATGTACTCACTCGAAAATTAGCAGATAAGGTACTTTACAAATTTACTGAATTTATATTAGGTAGGTACTCTAAGTAATATACGTAAATCAAGCCTTATATCATGAACTCGAAATATCCAAACATGTACTCAATTATTCGTAAATAACTTGGCTTAGAAATTTGAGCACACATAATGTTTAGGAAGGTCGTCTTCGCCTTTCTAAGTACAAAATCCGTGAAACCCAGAACGAGATCGAGAACCTCCACGCGCTGGACAACGACGTGAAGGTAAAATATCGGGAGATCATGAACATGCTGAAGCAAGATCTTAACAGCAACGAAAAGGAGTGCAAGAAAATCCAGGAGCAGATTGAATGGGTCTCGCGTCGACGTGCTGAACTTAATAACGAGGTAATTTGGAAGTAATTAATTTAGTTTAGGATAATGTTGAAGATAATTAAACATTTTATAGTCTTTTTTATTGATAATTTGGCAACTTATTCTAAAAGTCAAAAAGTCAAGAGTCATAATCATAAATTAATATAGATAACACAATTTACAATAATGAACGTCAAAAAATAAATATATATTAAATGTTCTAATTTTACATTTACTGCCAGTTCTCAAATGAAGGGCGTAGCTGGCAATTTACTTTCCGCCACTCTTTTTAATCGCCAAGTTTTTTGGTTTTACACGATGTTTGTAAGGAGCTGCAACCATTACACCATGTTCCACATGACAATTAATTAAGTTGATTAATTATTTAAGTAATCAATAATTATTTAATCAGAATAAAATAAATTAAAAACAAAGACGAGAGGATCGCAGCAGTTTAAGGCAAATCTATTCCTTCAACACGTATCTACCCAGCATCGAGATGTTTGGCTTGTCAAAGAAAATTTTAATTAAAAAAATTAAGGCAATATGGATGATTTTTATTGCATAGGTTCAGCGCGGGCAGATACTGTACGGCGAAGCTGCGCTGGAACTTGCAAGCAATCTCGCAGAGCTTCAGAAGGGCCGCGGCGTCGATCATCGAATGGACCACAGAATGATGGAGCAGAGACTGCCCGAGCACCGTGTTACGAACAAGCCCCAGAGACAAGGCTCCCTGACGTCAATCCGGCATAGGAAGGAACCCCAGCTCCCAAGAGCGACACCTATCAGCTCCATAGTCATCAAGTCTCCCCCTTTGTCAAATGATTCCTTGAGACATGCAGTACATCGGCAATAGTTTACATTTTTTATAATTTATTTTGATACCTTGCTACATTATTTTGAGGTTTAATTTAATATAAAATTAATGTGCATTTTGGTACTGGCCTTTCACTCTATCTGGTAAGATTCAGAGCCTATTGTCCGAATGTCAAGTTCTAATACGTTTGACATACGGGAGTAATACTTAGCGCTAAGTCCCGGCTCTGAATGCCATGCGAACCGCATACCTACCTAATTGCTAATAAGTATTAAGATAATAATAATCTATACAGAGAATATATATTATGTTCGGAATGTCGCAATTGACTGACAATTTAACATAAATTACTTAAATACTAATAACCACAACTTCACTTTATAAAAGCAATTATCAAGTTAGAAGCAACAATAGCATAATAAAGTTAGGTGACGTCACCCCAAACGTATCAAGAGGAGACAAAACCGCGGCTCGACCCCCTCTATATCTCGTTAATTCCGAGGGTTAAAATCCCCGAAAAAGTGAGCACTTGCCTTGTTTACAAGGTTTTAGATTTTAATTTAGATTGGGGTTGCCATACGTTGGCCCGAAATGACGTAAACGTCAAACGGAACGCGCGGGAAAATTGTGTTCTCTTACGAAGGAGGTTAGGTTTTATGGAGTTACAAAGGAAGGGATCCATTAAAATCGCATTCGTATGTGATCACCTAATACAATATCATCAAGTCCCAACCGGCCGTGCTTTGTGAATAATTTCGCGGCAATCTGCTCGCATTTGTTTTAAATTAATTCGTAATATTTCATTATTTATTACTGTAGGAATTGAAAAATCATCATTTTATAGTTATGAAATTTAAACCGTTTATGGTAGATATATTTTAATTTATTTAACAACGGTCACATGCCAAGTTCAAATAACTAGCATAAGTTTCAAATAACTTTAGGTACCTTTAAGGACCTGATCGACGGACTAGTAAGACCGCGGTTTTATGGCTCGTCGGTAAAGCTCGCCGGTGTATCATTGCAAAACCACGGTTTTAAATACCGCCGAGCCTGGCTCGCGGCTCGTCGTCGTGCTATATTTTTTACTCGGCTCGCCATGCAAAACCGCGTGTCGGAAAGAGAACAAGACATGTTTGCGACTGTTTTGCTTGCTAATCGATCAGCACCAACGAGCCGCGAGCCAGGTTCGTCGGTATTTAAAACCACGGTCTTACTCGCCCGTCGATCATAGGCTTTAAACAATCAAAAGTTTAAAAAATACAGAGAAATTGGTAGTTAAATTTAAATTCTTACATAAGCTAGGTATTTGATCGGTAAACTAATTTCATATTTTTTTTTAAATAAGTGTGTTATTATAATTATTAATTAAAGACAAAGTAAGGCAGTTAGATATATTTTATTTCTACGATTACAAAGATTTAAACAATGAAATACTTATAAAATTTATTCTTATTAATAAGTAATTGTATTAACAAAGCGAAACGTATATATAGGTACAATGATTACTTATTATGTATTAATTAGCCTAGTAAACGTAATAAAACTAAGTGAACCACAATCACATCTGTGCAATACAAACAATTTGTTTGTTTTCCTTGTGAGCAGTTGTTACGCCCGAGGCTCTTCACTTTAATTGACAAACAAATAAAACGTCAATTACGAAGGGATCCCTCTTTGGTATTTATTTTTTATAAGCACAGTATATGTCAAATAAAACTTCCGCCTGCACAAGTCCCTTAAAGGAACACCGGCTGGCTGTCTTACCAATCAGACGCTTATGGAAGTCTGATAGTCATTGTTGACTTCCATCAATAAATTGGCGTAGGCTTGCTCTTTCGCGGATTTTGTAAACGTTTTTGACATAAGCATGCCCTAAAGGTGGGAACTGACCAACGTTACGAGGTGTAATGTAACACGTTACACAGCGAGCATACGTGCAGTCAGTACGGCGTGTTACAGGGAAACCAGCGCGGAGCACTCAAAGCGAGCAACGCTGCTTTGAGTGCTCCACCCGGCTGTCGGTTTTTTGGCGAATCCTTTGACTGTTACGCAGACCAGTAATTACGCGTCGCACGTCGCGAGTGATCATGATTATGATTTTCTATAAATTGTGTCTTTTTTAAGTACTTTTGGTGAAATTAAATTCAACAGTTCTTCAAAATCGAGACCTGCCTACAAAGTTTTTATACTGTCCAGTAATCATTTGGTTTTTAATATTGCAATCAATAACAAACCACCTCATACGCCTGTGTTTTTAAATATGTTTTATGTCCGGTAAAATTTTTTCTTCTTCTTAATTTGGATGAAACAATAATTAAATAGAATTAAAGATATCAACATTATCACTATCACATCTCGTGAACACTGGCGGCGAAAGTGGAGCACAGAGTTTTGACGAGTATGTTACGCCGATTTTAGAACACAGCGTAACATGCTCGATGCGTAACACGCTCGATGCGAATGCTACATTGCACCTCGTTACTTTGGTCAGTTCCCACCTTAAGACTAATCTAAATTTAAAAAAAAAATAATGAAACTTAAAATATTATAAAGTGTTGTGTCATCCACCGTCAAATAGAATATTTCTACTAAAGTTTATAAAGGAGGTTGAAACCGTGACCTATGTATTGCCACACGGTAGGAACGCTTCGTGAAGAAACCAGCACAACTTGCACCCACAAATTCACAGAATGGCCGAGATTTTTTAATCAAGGTGGAAATGCGTACGCGACAGGGGTAAGTGGGACTCGACTCATAAGACAAACCTCGTGTGTCTTTTCATCGACAATAGAGCTTTGCCGGACGCAGTGAATAGGTAAGCTTTCGTTGTGTTAAGTATCCTTGATAAAAAACGTTTACTTATTAATAAGTTCCCATATATTACGACATATTGGGTATCGAATATAAGAGCTTTGGTCTTCCATGTTTTTCTTTAAAATCTTCTCTCAATCTTAACTTCGAAGCAATAAAACAAAGATTACACTTGATACCATTTCTGTATTTCCAATTAGAATTCGGTCTATACCAAGAGGTATATAAACTTTTCCTTTTAAAATACTTTTTAAAACAGCATCCGTGTAAGGAGGGAAATAGCCGTAAATAAAGGAATAAAAATGTAAATCGCGCCATCCGGCGACCTCGCGGCCGCCTTCGCGTCAAAACCTTCGACAGTGCTTCTCAAATATATATGTACTGGTATTTGATTTTGCGAATGACTTAATGTTAGGATATGAATGTGGTCATTGATCTTGTGTGGTCTGCTACATATATTTAGTTAGTAACTATTGCGAAAAGTTACACTTAGCTTACAAGATTTAACAAACTCTACAATGCGTGTATACCAATGGGTATCCATGGTAATCTATTATATAAAATTCTCGTGTCACAATGTTCGTTCCCATACTCCTCCGAAACGCTTCAACCGATTCTTATAAAATTATTTATGCATATTCAGTGAGTCTGAGAATCGGCTACTAACTATCTTTCAAACCCCTAAGTGATAAGGGGTGTCCACCCCAGAAACATTTTTTATATTTTTTGAATAATTTTTTTAATGATAAAGTATACTAAAATTAACAACCCTTAATTTTCACCCCTCTACGAATAAATAGTAAGCTAATAATATAGTTATTTCTATCTAAATAATGTTTTAAAGAAATAATATACATGACAAAACAACGTTTGCCGGGCCAGCTAGTAAAATATAAAATCCTCATTTTAGAAATTTTACGGTATACATGGGCTGTTACGGCATAATGGTGCACGGGCATTGAATTGAAAAGCACAGAGATCACGTGTTGATCCCAAACATTTGATTACAAAAGAAATTAACGACTAGCGACTTAGATATCTTAGCTACTACAAAAGATATCTAGAAAAAACATTCAAATAATAAAATATTTACTTTTCGAAACACTATTCAAATAAATTTATATGTGAACTAAGAAATCTTTGGGAAATTGTGCTTCCTTCAACTCGTAATAAGCGCATTAGGGGAGAAAAAATTTAAAACTCGCCGCGCCCCGAAAGTTTCGCGTTTTCTTTTTACATTAAGGACAAGAACAAAAATCGTCTACTTAGAAGGGTGGCACAAGTTTTAATGTTGCCATTGCAAGTGAGCTATAAGAAAATTGGTTAAAAAACAATGCCAATTAGACATTTTCAGATGAAACTACTATAGCTACCAAAATTTAGACTTTACCAGATTTTTTATAAGCTTGCGATCTGAATTACACATACTTATATTTCCTTCACTACCCAAAATTATAATACTTGTCTAGCAAGTGTAAGTGCAAGTACAAGAGAAATATGAATCTCGATGCTCATATATGTATAGGTAGGTACTTAACGAAGTATAAAATAATGTAGAACTCTTGTAATCTTCGTAGCACGAAGGCAACATTGAGCGCCATCTCTGGACATTAGCCTTGCACTTGTCAAGTATACAGTTATCTTCGATAGATGGCAGTAAACGCAAATACTATTCTTCGTACGATTCACTTTAATCTAATCAATTATTTATCCATAAACTACTGTTTTTTGTTATATATTATACATAAAACAAAAAGAGATGTTGGCCTGTTTCTTTTCGTGCGACTCTTCCCTGAGGCATTTAATAGTCGCTCGTACGGTGAAGGAAAGCATCATCAGGAAACCCAAAAAGTCGACGGTGTGCGTCAGGCACAGAAAAAGGAAGGTATTTATCACCGACTTTTTTTACACCTATTTAGGGGGGAAACCAGTAACGGAGGCCGGTATTTTGGTGTTGTTCGTTAATTTTTTAAGCAGGGAGAAATTATCGATTTTTTTTAATTTAGGAGTATTTAATTCATGTTTTGAAGTAGACTTAAGATTTTTTTCAAGTAATTTTCGCCAGAAATACTTGCGTTAGAACGTGCTATCTATGGATGATTGCCAGCGGAGTATTTTGCTGGTGGGCATTCCTGGTGTCGCAATTTCTATCTGTAACCATCACAATTAAGTTTTTGCGTTATATTTCCTAAAATTATGAGTCGTGATAAAAAAATATTGCATTTTTTGAGGTGTTTGAAGACAATGCTATATTTTAATATAACCATATTTGTTGACCTTTCTTGCATAAAACATATTTTTAACAATAATATAATCCCAGAATAATGCTCATATGGACTTGAACTGACTCAACAAGACTCACAACAAATTCCAGAACGATTGGTCAACTTTTTGAACTAGAATAAACATACATAACATTTTTGAATAGAACAATATTTACAAGTTGAAAACGCGTTTGAAATAAAAAGTAGAGAGCGGGCGGTCACTTAAATGCTCATAGCATCGGGATTCGGAAAAAATGCTAATTTTGCTTTCAAATTTTGACCACAAGTTCTTGAGTAGTTATAATAACAAATAATGAAATAAAAAAGTATATTTTTTGATCGGTCTAAACTGAAACCCTCTAAGAAAATTGATCACGAAACATAAAAATGTGAGGCCCAGACCTTTAAGGTGCCAATTTTTTAATACAAAAAAATCCAAATATTGGTTTAAAAAAATGCAATTAAAGACAACAATTACTGAATCAATGATTTATTCAACAAGATTAAATGATTATTTACACGAAATTATTATAACTATAATATACACGCTAATATGGAATCCCATGACAAAAACGTTATATAACGACAAAAAAAAGACTAAAATTATTTAACAGGTTCACAGACCACAGTCCAAAGACCATTTTTTTCTACTATTTAAGCTTTCATTTGAACCTCAAAGGAAACCACTTTTCATAGAAACGCAACTGGGCGTGAGGGGTATTTCCACTTTCATGCTTAGACAGTGAACCTGTTACATCTAGTATTTCTATTTATGCACCTTCTAACCGGAAGATGATTTTCGTTCAGAAGCAAATTTCCCAAAAAAATATTTATTATATAGATTATAATTAAATATAATAAATAGACAACCTTTCATTTAAAATTTTACATTAGTCACTATCGCCAGTTAATTATATAAATTAAACTACTTTTCACTTCAGTCTTTAGGTGCTAGAAAAGAAAATAAGCTTGAAACAATATTTACTCAGGGCTATAACATAATAAAAATGTAACGACCAAACCCTTTTTGGCATAAAATAATCATTCTTTTATGAATAAAGAACTAATTGCCCTCTTTTACTGAAATAATCTTCTGTCTCTTTCTGTTAGATTATGTTCACGCTTCGATGAAAAGAGACTCACAATTACAAGTACTCATACTTAGTAAAAACTGTGCAATTAGACAGATGTTTGAAGTAATACTTCTTTAGGCGCGTTATGAAAAATTGATGAGGGTGAAATTTTACGATGCGCGCGCACCGTGACACAAAATTATCAGTATGAAGTTGCCCACGGAAGATGCTGCGGCATTGGACATAATTTAAAAACAACATTCTAATAATAATAGAATTTATGTTACACTTAATGTAAGAGAATAATAATATTTATTTATTGATTTTTCAAATGTAAACTGAACTTTATTGATTAAAAAGACTCCTTTTCCAGCCTTTGATAATTTAATTGTAATTAATTATTTGCATGCAATCAAAAAACTATTTTTAATAATACCAAAGAAGTGCAACTTCTTACGCGCGTACATAAGTACACGCACCCTTTTTTAAATAACGAGGTAACTATTGGAGGACCTTATATGGAATTGGAAGTTAAAAATATATATTTTGATATAATTACTTCTAACTATATAATTTTTTGGCAGTTTTTTATTCCTAGGCACGCTACTGAATTCGAGTTTAAGCCACTAATGTAAGTCACTTGTTACTTCTATTGCATACAATTGGATATGTATTTAATTAAATCTATTATTAAATCTCACTATGACTAATTATACGCGTCTTAAGGTCATCATCGCCTGCAAACTCCGAATCTAGGACCACCTGAAAAATTTGTTATTATATTATTATCTACATTATTATAAAATTAAAGATTTGATTTTTAATAACATCACGCTACGACCGACTTAACGCGGGTTTAACCGCAGCGTGAAGCTAGTGAATATTTTTTTTTTACCAACAAATTAAGACCATTTAAAACATTTTGTTCTTTAATAAAAGATTATTATTAATTTTGTGCAATTTAAAATACAACGTATACATATTCATCTTTTATTTAGTTTAAAATACGTCCAAGTGCTCAATTTTTCCATACAATTTTTTTTAATGAACTAACCGCTTGCATATCAGCGACGGCTCGGTCCGTTTCATTTTGTTCATCATCCTGTTCGACAACCTCCATTTGGGACTCGTGTTCGCCATCTGAAACAAATTATTCGAGGTCTGAGTCAAATGTCCAATCTTTCATCAATAATTTGAATCAAACTTGTGTGTAGCTTTGTGTGTTAATTGTTAAATTACTTTATTATTCATTGTTGTCGTTTCTTTCATCGTTTTATGCAACTGTTAATAGTCGGTGCAGAGATTAATTTAATTAAATGTTTGTGTATTTTTTTTTAAAGTTGTAACAGATCAAAAATCTTTCCCAATCAATAAAAATTGTAATTTCGCCGGTAATCGAAGTTATACCGTTAAGCTGTGGCGGTGAAATTTGAATAGGTTTAAACCTTATGTTTAATAACGATCATAGTATAACAAAAACGAGAAAAAGATAATATTCTCTTCTTCAGTAAATTAAAATTGGTATGTTGCAACAGAAAGTAATAATGACCAAGGCCTATATGACCAAGGCTTAGTTAATGAAAATACTGCGACTTCAATTTCCACAATGACTGTCTTGCCGCACAGACTCAAAAGGCTGATATTATAAAATCTATATATCAATAAAATCGATTTTGAGTTTGCAAAGTGGAAAAAGAAACTACCTTCAGTGATGTGGGTGAGCTGCAGAGTGCCATCAACGATCTCCCCTGAGATGACTCCCGAGAGGTTGGAGACGTTGATCCTCTGCCTCATCTTCTTTGCCTCTTGCTCCAGCTGCTGTTGAATGTACAGCTCTTTATGATGGACCTTGTTGTGGTATTTCAGGTGGTGGGCCTTTGTAAATTTCTTGTTACAAGGACCACATCTAAAAAAACAATATTTATATGTTATAAATATCAAACATTTTAAACATTTTTGGTTGGTATATATTGGTTTTTATATTTATCGTTTAGGTTGGATTTGATTCCCTAGACCCTAAAAATTTGCATAGATTTATTTGCATAGGCCTATTTTCATTTGATGCATCATTTTAATTATTTAAAAAAATAAGAAAATATAGATTAATTAAATGACCTATAAATATGTTATTGTACCCATTAATAATGTTACTCATTAATAATAACAGTCCCTTCCCACCATGTATGCTTTCTATCTTTTGAAGTATGGATAAAAGAATTTTCGTCAACGATAATCTCTATATAATATAACACGAAGTCACTTTGAACAAAATCATGATATTGAAAATATACTCACGCATACTTCTTCTCGCCGGTGTGAGTTAACATATGATTAGCGAGCACGTACGAGTACGTAAACGACTTTCCACATAACGAACACTGGTAGGGACGAATGCCCATGTGCAATCTGGAATGTTTGAAGCATATTATTATTTTAATTTTGTTATAAAAAAACTCAATTCTATAAATTTTAAACAAAAGAAGTTTCAAAACAGTAGCAATTTTTAAACGACTTCGAACTATTAGTCATTTCTAGTATATTTCGTCTATAAGTGACAAGAAATCACTGTATATGTACTGCACTCTTTTGACATTTTAGCTCAAGTTACGGTGTAAAATGAGCTTTACTGAAATTTAGTAGAATATAAATTCACTATATGAGAGAAGGATATTATTGCCTTAAAAATCATCAATGAAACAGACCGAAATCCACCCGCATATGCATTATATAGGGCTTGCAATATCTTCTCACTCATCTGCATATCATTTATTCCATATTATGGAAGATTACGGCAGCTGCAAGTGGGCCCCTAAATTAACCTAATATACAGAAATTGCGTTAAACATAATATGTGTGTAATGTGATATTAAAGGGCCAAATTTTTAATTTGTTGTTTTCCAATAGCTTTTGAGAGGTCAACGAAAAACTTTTACAAAACCTGCCTTACCGTTCATGTTTCTGTCGTGTACCAAAGTCTGTATACGTCTTATCGCAATGCCGACACGGGTATGGCCGTTGGCCCGTATGCTTCACCATATGCCGTTTTAACTCTATATTGGCCACGGCCGCGAACCCGCAAACGCTATATCAAGTGATTATCTATTTGTATCTAGTTTTACCTCGGAAATGGCCTATTTGTACCGTTTAGCTGCGTTGACATGTTTGGCTTGTACTCAGAAACGTGTCTTAAGTATCTCACTCTATCATTCGCAGATTAGAATTTCAATCATAGATAATAAATGATAGGTAGATAATTTGTGTAACGCTTTAGAATACAGTAAACTCAAGTTATGTTTCCGAGACTGTAATAAGTCGAAATAAGAAAGATTTAAACATTTAAAATTAAGTTGAAAAAACTAATTGCCTATGCACAGATACAAAACAAGATTATGTTTAAATCTTTCGTATTTGAACGAAAGCTACAGTGCGTTGACTCGCCTTTCATGCTTTTGTCGGCTACCGAAGTCCCCAAATCGGCGATCGCAAACTCTGCACTTGTAGGGGCGCACGCCCGTGTGTCGGAACATATGACGACGCAGCTCCATGTTCATCACGCACGCGTACCCGCATATACTACACACGTATCACAAACGTTTGATATATACCGACACATGTCGTATGGCATACGTAGACGTACAGCACGTAATTTTCCTTGTTTGTGTACAATTTAACGTGCGGTATACGTCAATGTATGCTAATGTCACGTGTAAATAAATTATTTGCATTAAAATGGAGAAACTATTTTTGTATTGAATTTATCCTTTGCTAAAAGTTTACGACTTCTTAAATGCGGGTGCGGGTGCATGATCAACACAACGGTACAAAAAGGCCACATATGGGCGCAGGGGACATTATTAAAAATTTACCATTTGTTAATTTTAAAAAAATTATATAGAATAACAATCCACCCGCACCCATTGTTAAAAAAAATACACCAATCTAATTATAAACTATTTATATTTAATTAAAAAATATAAGTTATTTTTAATAAAAAAAAAATATAGATTAATACACGAGGTTAAAAATATTACAAAAAATTTAAATATCCAACAAATAACAATACTAAAGATATGAATAGATACCTCGACATCTATCAATTTTTTAAAATAAAATTGCATTAGTATTGTTATTCTTAATTTTAAAAAAACTCTACTTATACCATTAAATCTAGCATACCTGCATACAAATGGTTTGATTCCCAAATGGCGTCTAATGTGCGCTTGCAACGAAGCGTTTGAAGTGAACGACGCACCGCATGTTTCACACACGTGACTGAAAAAACCAATATCCTAATAAAAATGGCGTTTGGTCTAGCCATAGATTTGTTTTCTTAAATGCACATTTAAAACAAAAATCTATTAGCACACAACTGTGATTAGAACGAACTTCAAGATGAAAGACCAAATACAGATAAAGCTTTTAACTACTACATAATATTGTTTAAAAACAATTATTTATTTTAATTAAAGGGTGCGTGTACTGAATGTTAGTTGACATTGGAGGCAATATTTAAAAAAAACGTTGTATTTGTAAATAATTAATAAAATCTTGTCCCCACTATAACGCATTTTCATTAAACGGGATCCGTCCCCCATATAATGGTATCTCCCCCCTACAACTCGGAGATTTCTCAAGTTATATTTCTGAAGTTTGAAATTTATAATGATTTGTCCAGTGCATAATTTGTTTTGCGTACCTTTGCGTCTGTTTCAATTGTATTGTTATAAAATTAAACCAAAAAACAATGAGTATTGAGAATATTTCTACAACGCGATTTCCTATAATGCGGTCTGTGTCTATCGCGTTATAGGAAGGTCTATATGTAAAGTCCTAATATAACTTACGTCTTAGAATACACATATTTCTTTTTCTTCTGTTGAATTTTTTTCTTCTTGGGCTTTGGTTTTGGGTTTAATGCATCATCATGTATGGGTTCGGAGAATGCCATAATGGTTTCCTTTAGCAGCATGTCTTCCGCTTCTTCCTTAATTTTCACATCTGGCACTGGGGGTCTTATTTTCCTCGGCCGACCGCGTTTCCTTGGGGTATCTTGCTGTAACTATTTTTAACGGAATTATTTACTAAACCAAAATAACCTTCAAGTAAAATTTTTATCTTAACTAGAATTATACAAAGTACTATCAAATAATAGTAATATTAAACACTTTTTATTTCATAGACCAGTAGTTGATCAGCCTTCTATCTGACATACTGTTGATCAATTGAACCATTCTGGTTTCCACATAAGGTTTCCCTCACCATACAAGCAAGTGTTCAATGTGCATATAGACAGAAAATCCATTGGTGCACAGCCGGGCATAGAACCGATAACCTTAGTGATGATAGTCGCTGAAGTCACTAGGCCCAACACTGCTATGATTTTACTTACTACATACTACTATTATATTATACTATATACCTATGTACCAAGTTACAAACAAAAATAAGAACATGTTGTACATACAAACATTTTGTAAACCTAATTTCTACTAGTTATGTTTATTGTTGAACTTTTACAACCAACTGAAAGTATTGTAGCTATGGTTAGATTATAGCAAATTGTAGCATTGTAGAAATTCTCCTAGAACAGGTAGCAGTTTCTAAAAAAATTGTATTATAGTTTAAATGTTTTTCCTACTACATAAAAAAATAACCATGTTCACTAGTTTATATTTTGTGAAGGCCCTGAATTGTGTAAAGCAATTTTGAGTAATAGAGATTTAAATACCTACCGGAACATCATCAGCCTCTTCCTCCCCAGGAACAAAATCTGGATCAGAATCCTCAGCCATTTCTGAAAATTATGATCATGTATCACTACAGCAATTATGTTATCAATAAAACTCAACTGGGACCTAAATAGTGAAAGGCATTATCAGGCTTGAGCACAAATGAAGGGAACAAATGAAGACCATGAATATAGAATTAATTACATTAAGAAAATGAGTAAATAATTTTGAGTTCCCAGAAGATCTTTGTCAGAATAATAAGGGCCATCCTTCAAACAAAAGTATGTGGCAGATTATGTAAATTACTCTTTTACAATGATACACCAATCTACACCACAAAAGTGCCTCACTTCAATTTGGCAAGGGGGCCAATGGCATGCATTATACTAGTGAATGCTTGTGATAATTGGTCAGACTTGGATCAGTGTATATATGTACTGCTGTTTTACTTATTTTGTGCCTTGTTTAACCTTGATACTATATGGTTGTGTTCTGTTCCCACAGTTATTGAAGTGCACAGTGCCATAGAGGTGAAACATTAGGTATAGACTGCTTACTTAACAAAAGATGAGAAGCATGACAATAATGGTTGTATGTGCTTAATAAGATGTTGTAAAAAATCCTAGGCAATTTATGAGTGACTTTATGGACAGTTCATTAGGTCCATTCTAAACCCTTGATTTGAGAACTGGCAATACATGTAAATATAGAAGCATAATTTTTTTACTGACATTCATAAGTGTATACATGAATAACTTATACTTTGAATTGATTTCAATTTTTCAGAACAGTAATTTCAGACATCATATTCAAGAAAGGTATACACATAAGTAAACTATATAATTAGTGCTATTAAAATAATTGAAAAAAAAGTCTGCCTGAGACTTAACTTGAAGATTGTGAAAGAAGCCAGGTGTCTTCTTTCAATTCGAAACTTTGTGTTTAAACTCTACCTTAAATATGTCATTAATAATTTAAGCGAATTCCTAAAATTATTGTAAAACAAAGTGCTTTATACCTTCAAATTGAAACAGAGTTTCATCACTATCTGGTTCTTGTTTAATCTCCAATGATCCAGAGGCAATTAATGTGGTCAACGATTCAGGTTCCCTTACCTCTTCCTTGGGTTTCTTGCGGTGATATGGTGATACTTCTATAAATCAATAAGTTTGAGTAAAGCCAAATTCACTTTTAATATGTACAAAGTCCTGTAAAGTGTTGAGTATAAATACTTTCAACCGTTATACTCTATTCAGCTTATAAATTAAAACTGGTAAACCGAAAAAAGTGGACTCTTTAGAGACACTAGAGAGATGAGAAAACATAATCTTTATACTAACCAATTGTTCCATGTGGATTTGGATATTTACGAGGCCGTCCTCTTTTCTTTGCCTCTGGGGCTTTAAATACAACAGCATTATTGTCATTCCTAACCAAACGTCGAGTCCATTGTATTGATGGTTCATGTTCCACTGGAAGCTCATATTGCAACAGCATGCCATTTTGTTGCTTTACAGTGATTGTTTCAGTTTCAGATTCTAAATATAAATGCACAATTAAATTTATTTATTTAAATTAAAGAAAGCTTATTTGGATTCTTTGTTTCTTCTTACGTCAAGCACTGTAGTTAGACAATCAAAGATCTCAACAAAGAATTATACGTACTGGTAATGGAATCGTTGTCGCCTGTACTAGTCAAGGACGAGGTTTTTAGAAACTCATCCAAACACTCTTTGAGCGTTTCGTTGGAAGATAAACATTGCTTTTTGAATTCATACGCATATGTTAACCGGTCAACACAATTCAGACATATTAACGTTGGCAGTGAATCGTTTTTTGTAACCTAAAATATAAATCAGGAACCAATTTTATTGATATAAAATAAATTCAAATTTAAGGCAACTTTTCAGAAAACTTAATGGGGATGTTAGTAAAAAATCAACAAATTGCATGAAATTATACAATAATAGCAACATTTTTGTACAAATTTTAGGGTGGCCAACGCAACCATTTTGTAAGAGAATTTTTCCATACCTCAACGCCACAGCATGCAGTGTATTTATCGCTAAGTTGATCGTTGTTTTCGTCCCAATCGAACAAGGAAACCATGTCTCCCGTTTCCAGACATACTCGGCAAGTTAATTGCCAATCCATTGTTTAAGTTTCATGAATCTTTGAATAATTTCATTGAAATTGTCGCTCAAGCAAGCAAATCTCCATATCAATTGCCAACATTAGCAGCTAAAGTCTTGAGATGGCGGCAAATGCGCTTTCGCGTCAATAAAAGAAACATTCCATTCTAAGCAGTTAGTGCAGTCAAAAATATAAAATAAAAGTTTTATAAAAAAAATTTACGTGAACACTGTAATTTTATTATGTACAACAACATTTATGATATATTAGAAATAATTACAAATCCTAAACCTAATTAAATTTGTGATATTCTCCTCGGCGCTATGTTTTAATACTTAGAAAAGCAATAAATAAAAATAATAAGTAACGAAATGTTAGTAGTTATTTGTTTAAAATGTATCATGTTATCATTTAAAAATTAATGAACTGTAGCTTTCGCCTTTCAATACTCACACTTTTCTCATCTGCGTAGCACGAAGTGTAGCTTATCTCCTTTGAGCCCAATTCTGCCAATACCTTGTCATCGCCCCGCCCCCTTTCATTCCTATTCATTATTTCAAAACGTCAATTTCATCGAGAAGTCGACAACAACAAAAACAATGAAAATTAAACAGAAAATTACTCGGTTTTAAATAAAAATTAAAATGGAAGTGTTTAGGTCCGAAACATATTACATATTTGTTAGAAATGAATCTAGTCTCTGGTGGAATCGGGTAACTGGTGCGTTTTCCGTCCGTTCAGGTGAGTTTAAAATTTAAATAATAAATCATTATTTACAAAGAAACTAGAATTGATCTAAACTAATGATCAAATTAAAAAATATCTTCTCATATTTTGTTTGCTATATAACGATAAAATAATAAAATAAATACAGTGCATCGATTTTTAATATTCTTATTGTTCTAGCATGGGATCTTTCTGATATAGAAGATATAGAATGCTTGGGTATAACAGAGGGCATCATAGGAAAAGTAGAACATTCCAATGTTTATGAACCACGTCTTATGATTATAAAAGAATCTGTACCAGTTGGCCAAATTTATTTCCACCATACTATTTATAAAATTAAATCAATATGTTTTCTGAACATGGGTATGACAAATCAAGAGCTAGAACTATGTCCATGCACAAAACATGGTTCATCATCATCTGTGAATTCAAATAGATCCAGTAACAGAAAAATGGGTGCAAGATTATTTGAAAATTCTGCATTTTTGAATAAAACTGTTGGTGCAGTAAAAAATGTTAGCAATACAATTAAAACAACTACTCAACAAGCTGCTACTCAGGTAATCTTCATATTATTACATTAGTTAAGTGTATTAGAAAAGGATATTGGTTGATCTAGTACTATTAGCAATGCCATGTAAAGTTATAGAAAATGTTATATGTTACTTTGTACTATCAATATGTTTAAGGTTTGCCCTATAGAGAGATTATGTATTTACCTAACTCCCACTTAACAAAGACAAGATGTTAGTTCATGATCATGTCCTTATGTTTTAAGAGACCTTAATCCTATAAAACAAGAAGAATAAGTTGTTTGTTATATGAATTTATTATAATAATATTTCTTTTCACCAGGTAAAGCAAACTGTGAAAAAACAGAGAGATGTGAAATTGGATGACAAATTTGAGAAAAGGCTCACAGATGAACTACATAAGATATTTGATGATTCTGATAGTTTCTATTATTGTAGAACATTAGATTTGACAAACAGTCTACAAAGACAATATGAGATAGAGAAAATGCTAGAAACAGAGGAAAATGTGTGCAAACCCATCACGGATTTAACTAGATGGTGGAAGTATGTTGATGATAGATTCTTTTGGAATAAATATATGTTGAAGGATATTATAGCATTGGAGGTAAGAAGACGAAATATGACCAATCACAGTACAAATACAATGTAAACTCTTTATAAGAAATTTCAAGGGACCAAACAATTTTATTCGTTATAGAGAGGGAACAATTAATGTATGGGTATTGGGTTACACCAAATAAATTTACCTCATTTTTACATTATAGAGATATTTTCCTCATAACGAATGACGTTATCAAGAGTTTACACTGTATATCTAAATAAAATATTATTATTACTCACATAGTATTATTACAATTCAATAAACTACTAAGTGTAGTAGGTGTAACTGTAAAATCAGGACTAGTACAACAATTTTATAAATATTCTAACTTTTGCTTTAAAATAAGCTTAAATGAGTATGAAATAATTTGTTTTAAAAAACAAAAGAAAACCAATGGCCTCAGAGTATCTGTTTCATAATTGTTTTCTTCTATGTAAGCAAGCAGGTAGCAGGTGTGCATATGTTGATTTATTATTAAGGACATGCCGGTTACCTCTCAATATATAAATAATATTCAATCAATTAATTGCTACCAAGAAAGAAAAATCCATGAGCCGTGATTTAAATGATTGACCTCATAGTTAAACCGAGCACCTAACCACTAGGCTTTCAATTTTTTTAACTCCAATAAAACACCTGACAGAATTTCAAAACACTAAAATGTAATTAAGACTAACAAAAGTTATGTTAGCATCATCAGTAGTGTTTTTTAGAGCCCTGCCTGTGATGAATGGGTGCTACCAATAATTCAAGGATACATACATCTATCCCAAATAGCCTGTGAGCCGCCAGACGTTAATCCACTGAATACAGAAACCCTATCTAGTAATAACACATCAGATGATACGTTCACCCTTGGACTTATATCGAGAAGATCTAGATATCAGGCTGGAACCAGGTAATTTTGAAATTCATATTTGCAAGTGTAGAATTCATCTGTTTTTTCTATCACGATAAGTTTTTTTGTATGTTCTATGTTCATGTAGAATTCGTACTAATGTGTTTTCATAAATATTGGTAGTATCTTTCATGTGCACAAAACTTTTTCTTTTTGTAATAAAATTAGCAACTATTTTTAACCTTTAGGTTGTGTCGCAAACATTCCTGTGGTGATTGATGTTTTTCTACGGACCATAGTAGTTTTATTAGATGCACATCAATTAGCATAAGTAAGTGCAGTGTAAGTGCGTGCTCCTATTTCACCATGCCTCCTGCTGATAGAGGACAAGTCTTTGTTTTTTTAAATTTATGTTATTATTATTAGTTATAGTTAATATGTCATGTGGAACATGAAAACGAAAACTAATCAACAAAGCTTTTTATAAATTTGAGAACTACTTAAATGATCCTAATCCTTGGGATTGAATTGCTCCAGTTCAAACAATTTGTATGACAATACCTGGCGATTAAAAAGAGTGGCGGAAAGTTTCTTGCCAGTTCTTCTTACCCGCTCTACGCCCTTGACTTGCGAACTGGTAGTAAATGTAAATTTACGATTAATTTAACTTGACGATTCAAAAGTGTACTTGGTTACCCACTTGAATAAAGATATTTTGAGTTTGAGTTTGAGCTTGTAATGGTTGGAGCTTCTTACAAACGTGTGAAAAAAAAAGGCGATTAAAAAGGGTGGCGGGGAGTTTATTGCCAGTTCTTATCTTCCATTCTAAGCTCTTGATTTGAGAACTGGCAGTAAATGTAAAATTAGAAGCATTAATATGTATTTCTTTACTGACGAAGAACAAGTGTACATTATGTTACCGATATGATTAAATGATTTTTTTACTTATTTTTTTTTTTTACTTTACTTTTTACATATAATTCTTTATTAAATAATAAGAAAATGTGGCGACATTTTTTAATAATATGTATGTGTTGTTATCAGATACAATCGTAGAGGGATAGAGTCAAGTGGTAAAGTAGCCAACTATGTGGAGACAGAGCAAATTGTATCACTTGTTTGCTCTGACAGCATACACCGAGCTTCATTTGTACAGGTATTATTAATTACATTATTACCCCTTAATAATTATTATTCCCGTACTCGAATCAAAGAAGAAGACACATGCTTTGTATATATTGAATAAAGCATATATAAATACCTCCTTTTTTACGTGGGACTATCAGTTTAGTATACTGGTTGTTTGAACGCGCCCTAAGAAACTTCATAGAAAAAAATCAATAAAAATGTTTATACAATTGGTTGGACACTAAAATGGGTCTCCATCAGCGTTGCCATATGTCCTGATTTTGGCGAAATGCACAGAAATGGCACCAGCTCTTTTAACAGTTACCAAAAAAGATACCAGGAATATGTTGAAACTACTATCCTTTATATTAGGTACTGCAACGTCAAACTGCTTCTCTGAATGCCATTTTTCCCAGATAAATTATGATTTAAATGGGCGGATGCCAAAAACAAATTGTCTGTAAATTAAAGCAGAATTACCTACTGATCTAGATTAATCTACAGCTATCCTACAAAAATACCAAGAATAAGTAATTCTTATAAAAAATATTCTCTTATTGTAATTTACAATTTGTAATACTCATTCCTCAGGGTTCTGACTATTGTTTGAAACGCCATATTTTTCTAATGAATAGTTTTTTTTTTTATTTTTTTTAAGAAGACAAGTATAGGGTAAATCTGTTTTAAAATATCACCTTTAGTTACTATGTCCCGCATTCGACTAAAGTTCCAAAATCCCGACAAGGACATTGACTGCGCTTTTTGGGCGTCCCGTACCAATATATATATTTATAATAGTAATTTACAACAGGAAAAAAAATATTTATTAAAATTTGAATAACGTATTATTATTTGTTGTGAATTATTCACATTTTCCTGAATCTATAAAACCATTTAATTGACCGAAATTTTGCGTGTTCATGATAAGTAAACAATAACGATGATGCAATCTTTTTGCTTATACAAAAAGATTGCATTGTTAAATATATCGTTGGAGAAAGGCTTTTCGAAGGAAAATCAATAAGGGTATTTGACATTTTAAGTACTTTGCTAAGGCATTTTGGCTTGCAGCCATTAAAATATTGAGGGGCAAATATATAATGCCAAAGTAAGAAACTCTGTCTTACAGTGCTAGCAATATGTAAAAAAAATTGATTTTAGATGATAAAATATGTTTGTGTAGTCTTGGATGCCCCGTAGCTCTGGATTTACACCATGTGTGTCAAGTACTTCATGAAGGCGGTCAATGTTATTTTGCATACAAAAATTTTCATCAAATTGTTATTATTCGAGATGTGCCTAAATACCGCTACGATCGTTATGCACAGGTGAATCTCTGAAAGCGGTCATTCAACTCAAATTTTGTTTCTGGTTTTTGCGATTTTGCTACGCTTTTAAATGCTATGTTTTATGTTCTGTAACATTGTACTAGTGGATGTTAGACTGCAAATTGAAATGCAGGCCACTAATACAAAAAAATCGTGGGTTTACATCCTGTGGAGCTGTATACATAAATAATAAAACATTTATTATTACTTTAACTTAATTAAAATCAAAACTACGATGGTAAAATATTTTGTTAAAAGTAAGATTTATTTTTTCTGCCAAGGTCCGCGGATCCGTGCCAATATTCTGGAGTCAGCCAGAATACAAGTTCAGACCACCGCCTCGGCTTGATAGAAGTAAGTATATCATAAATTTAAAAAAAAATGTTAATATTTTTATAGAACGCAATCGGGCAGGAGGCTCTGCTGTTGAATGATATCGCCGCCCTCAACACTCAATGCCAGAGGGCTCGCAAGTCCGTTGCCGGCCTGTTATTGTTTTATCGCTACAACCAACTTATCTTTTGATCAATATTAGATAAGACTTCATTATGTTAGTGATAAAAACGATTTTTACTAGTAATATATATTTAAACAAACAGGTTTATAAATCATTGATGGAAGTTTTAGGTCGCGTCTTCGTAACCCCATTGATTTTAAGAATTTCCTTTGATGTCTAAAATTTATTTTCTATAGAAATAGTAAAAGCGAGACTATTTATTGCATATATGAATTATAATAGTAAGCGTGTGTTACTATAGTTACTTTCAGGCTCATCGTTACCATGGTACTTAGAAGATCTACTTAATTATACCTGCACCCGTATAATACATAAAAAAGTGCGTAAACAAAGTACATATTTTGTCAGAAGTGATAATTCTTTGGCAAACTTATTTTTAAGTCTTGTTCATATTTATACAAATCTATAACTGTAGATTCCCGATACTTAGAGGGAGGGGAAAAGGAAGATATGTTAGGTATTTAATGGTCATTAAAATATGAAAAGTGTCGAAAATTAATTCAAATTATAATTTTTGTTTAATTTAACTCTTCGATAATAAAGACACGTGGCATTTTATTTTACAATTCGTCTTTAAGATATTAATAAATTATTTTGCATAAAATATAAAATACTAATATTTCATAAATTCTCTTTACGAAATTTTAATTTTAAAAATAGAATTTCTATAAGGTAATTCGCACTCTCTCTCAATCGGTTTCAATCGCCTTCTCTCTTTTCTTCGACACAAACGGTGCACAATTTCGTGACGCTAATATTATTATTGTTGCATTTCATACGTATTTTGCCTAAAAAATTTTCACTTCAAAAAATTATATACCTATATCTTATAGCTAATAATTAACCTAGCAAGTCTTGTAAACTCAGCCAAATAGGTCTACTTCTATCTAAACTTCTCACGCTTAAGCCAACCCAACTCTGTTCATGTCATGTTCAAAAATTTCAGCGGAAGAAGATTCACACCAAGCGTTTAAGAAACACTTCGAAGAGGAACTAAATATTTACAAGCAAGTGTGTATCGTGAACCTGGTGGAACAGCAAGGCAGAGAAAAGATAATATGGGAGACGTATGGAAACCACGTGTTGAAATATAATAGCCCTGATATTATTTACGCTACATTTGATTTTCATGAGTATTGGTAAGTTTGTATTATGGAACACGTGCAAGACCTAATTTGTCTAGTATTTTTTTTTAATTTATAGATATACGTATATAATCTTAGTAGGTTGCTTGACTTTACCCTAGTGGACGTTGCATACAAATGGGTATACCAATTAAAATTGGTTGGCGCCTTTAAGAGACGCGTGGCGTGCTTTATAACTGACCATAAATTATAGATTTGAGTGTCATTTGTTAAATTACTATACTTCTATTTATCATTAATTGTTATTGTTTCTTTGTGTTCTATTATCTTGTTTTTTTTTTTGTTTGTGTTACTGTTAATAGTCGATGAGAAGAAATTAATTTTATATAACAGTTTGTGTATTTTTGTATATAGTTGTAACATAAATAAAGATTCTATAACCTTTATTTTGTAATGGTGATTTAATAAAGACAATATAATAGATTACATTTGACATCTGTCAGTTTTAGTTGAGGGTTCACTGACGCAACAGTAACAACGTTCACTCTTTAGAATAAATTGTTTATTGTTATTTTTTAAATGTAATTTTCAAATATGTTTTAGTCGCGGTATGCACTATGAAAACGTCAGTATACTGATTAATGCGATCGCAGACATCATAGATGAGATGCGATTTTGTTGGCGCGACGACCGCGGCCTCATTTGCGGCCAAAATGGCGTTTTTCGTGTGAATTGCATCGATTGTCTCGATCGCACTAACGTTGTACAGGTAAGTGCGAAAAGGATAGACAATCCTCCAAGTGTTATCTCGTACTTCTCTTGTTTAATATCAAAATTTTATATTCATATGCCTTTAAATACCGTCACACATAATTAAACCTAGGCGTTAATTGCATACTTATTCCCGGTTTATCCATGTCCAATACTGTGGTAAGTATAATACGAGTCGAAGATTTTTACTAGGTACTAGTAAAACTGACCTACTACTTCTCACCATGAACGAACAAAAGTACGTCAAAAGAATGACCTGACATGTGTCATAATGTGCCCAGGAGACTTCTGTGCTTCTGGTAGGAGTTAGGCTGGCTAACTTAGCCAGGACTTTACGCACAACAGACGTAATGAAAGTCCTGAGTGCTGAAATTGGATCCACCCACCTTTAACCTTTTTTTAAAACATGTGTAACACGTATGACATAGTTGTAAAACAATTAGATGACGTTGTGGTTAATGACATTTTCCTTTGAATAATTTTAATGTAAAGGGAGGGTAATACTTGCCGAGTTTCTTGCCCGTTCTTCTCAGAACAAGGCCTCCTGGTAGTTTTGCGAACGTATGGCGTAGTCTTGCTCTTTCACGAATTTTGTAAACGTTTTTGACATTCATAAGTAAGACACATGTAAGCTGAATATTTTGATTTGATTTATTGAGTTCGAAACGGTAACATCGTACGGCTGCCACTATGTCGGCTAAAAGAGCACTTAAGATGTAAGATAATTATCAAATATTTCATGGTACAAAATTAATAAATGTCAAATGCGTTTTATATTTACGACATTGTAGTCATAACGACTCGTTATAGGACTCGGATGTTTATGCTTTTCAGACTGCAATTGCTAAGCTGGTGTTAGAGCTTCAGCTACGTCGCCTTGGCTTAGGCGGCGGTGGTCTCCCGCCCGCCCTACGACAGGCCTTCTTATCTATGTGGGCAGACAGCGGTGATGTTATCTCACGGCAATACGCTGGGACTAAAGCTCTTAAGGTATTATTTTTATAGTTTCGTGCAATGTTTACAAAAACTAGTGACAAAATCCAATTAATAATTATTATTGGTTGGAATTGTGTGTTATTTTACCGTGAATAATATAAATAAACTATAATAAACCCGACAGACGTTGTTCCACATGGAAATCTTTTTCGGCATACGAAAAATAATTCACACGCCACAGACTGGGAATCGAACCCAGATCGCTTGGTTACGCGTCAAGAGTTCTACCAGTTAAGCTATCCGAGACTCGTACTTGAGAAACCAGCTGTTTAGTTGCAGTATAGATAAATCACCTAGATACCATCTGCTGCGCCATCTGGGCGCCACCCAAACGCATATAAAGAAATTCATTCAATTCGGTCCAGCTGTTTAAGAGGACTTCAGTGATATACACACGTACAGTAGAATTATATACATAAAGAAGCTAAATAGAAGAACAATTTTTATTTTATTTATTCTGTTGAATAAAGTTTTCAAAAGAGAACATTGAGGAAACTTAATATGTTTTATGACCAACAATTTTTTTATTTGTATTTAAGAGCCAGAAACAAATTTACTTATCTCTAATAATTGTACTTTTAGGGAGATTACACCCGAACGGGCGAGAGAAAGCTTACGGGTATGATGAAAGATGGCGTTGCTTCAGCAAATAGGTAATTATTTAAAACAGCTCGGCCAACAGTTCTGCCTTTTTTTTTTTTATGGCTCTGGCACAGCCAGCCAGTGTCTAGTATGAGATTTTTATCATTCGTGCTTTTTGTCTTAGAAATTCGATAATGTCCTCCATTTACGGTTTAGGCACTCGCCCGGTACCGCACAACCCTCCCAAAGGCCGAGAACAAATTTAAATTAAATTAAAACTTGCCCTCGAACCGGGAATCGAACCCGGTACCCCTCACCTAGCTGCCACTTAATAAGACCGCTAGGCTACGAGGCCCCCCAGTTCTGCCTTAACATACATATCTAATCACGAAACATGCTACTTCACACTATAAGGTATAAGTGCAGACCCAATTACAAGCTGGTACAGCTTGCGCTTATGTCTTCCCGTGATGCCCGACACCGACTGAATCTCTGCAGACCGACTGAATCAGCTCGTCACAGACTCACTTCAACAGCCTCGGCTAGGAGGCCTTTGACGGTGTATTGCGCCCAATTAATCACACATTCTATAATATTGTATCTCTTGATTTCAGTTAGTTCAAAATTTTTGTCACTTTTAATTTTTTGAATATATTTTGAATGGAATTCAAGGAATGTGCTACCTGCATTATTTCTCAATCGCCATTTTAAGGACTACCGCCGAGTTTAAGAGATTTTGGATGTCAAAACAGTAACCTCGATGACTACATAAATGGAATGTCAAATTTAAATTGATGCTATCAATTTTTGGGCTTGGTACCGGGATTCCACCGAACTTTCAATTTTAGATAGATTCATATCAATTCACGCCTCTAAATAAAAACGTACCTAATTTAGTGTACAAGAACGATTCAACGCACTACTGATATATTGACAATTTAAAACCTGTCATATGGCATGGTGTTGCCAATCTAAAAATAAATGACATCGTGTTCCAATGAATAAAATGTCCGTAAATATACCTACTATTCAATGATCAATAGTGATTCCATCTTTTTTATTATTTATAGATTTAGCAATATTGGCTAATCAAATAAGAACTGATTTGACTTTGACATATGACAATGACAGCTAACAGTGACGCCATTGATTTTCCATAATAGAAATGCTTTTGCAAAGCAGTAACAGTTCTTGTTTTTACAGATACTACTTGTCAACGTTCAAAGACGCGTTGCGTCAAGTGGCAATAGACGTGATGACGGGGGAGTCCCGCTCGATCCCCGAACAACTGATTGTGCCCTGTAATAAGTGCACTAGTACCGGCATCAAGCTTGATGTGTTTAATGTATGTATTCTTTTTGACTGTTTGTCTATGGAGAAAGAGCGCTGTCGTTGGATTTGAGGTTGCTGCAGTGCTTAATTACTTATCTTACTAGCGGACCCAACAGACGTCTCAAATATAAAAATTCAAATTAGACTTAGAAAAATACAAACAATGTATCTAATTATAAAACATTTATGCTCATCAAAATCGGTCCAGCCGTTTAGGAGCAGTTTAATTACAAAACAAGATCTGATTAGTGTTTATCTAAAAAATAAGACTTCAAATGTTTTCAAGTTGATCGAAATGTATTGGAAAATTAAATATTTTTTTTATTAAACATGTTACTCACCGTTTAAACCCTCCCTGAACTTCCACAAATATATAATTAGCAAATTTCAGTCCTGCCGTTCTCGAGCGAGACAAACGAATAGAAACTCATTTTTATATAGATTGCGTCATAATAGTTCGATAGTAATACTTTTGTGAAAAAAATAAAATAAACGTGAATAAATAAAATTACGTTGCTACGCGTATAAGAATTATATTTGTGAGTACAATTATTTCCAATAATGCAAAAAACGATTCTTTAGTAAGCGGCATTTGCAGTTAGCTATTCTATCTATTCCGTATTTCCCAGTATCTCTTATCGTCCTGTCTTCTGCCCTACTCTATTATTGGACTCCTAATAATAAAGTCTCAGTATAGCACTTAGCCCTTTTTCGACTCTGAATTGACCCTTAGTGCTTTGTTTTAAAGTTATTTTTACAATGCACAAACATTTTAAGTAGTGTCGTAGAAGACAAGTTGTATCATTATATCTTATTCATAAAAACTAAACATAATCTTTTCATCTGTCCCTTTTCATAATAAAATAAACAGTACGATAGAAAGAGAGAGAGTATTAATATTACCTTAAAACATTTCAGCTGGAACAACCAGGTCCTAGTACAGAGGCGATGGCCCAGCACGTGAAGTCACTGATTGACGATTGCAAGAAACTTCTCGTCGATACGGAACCGGTTTTGGGCTCGTGGGGGCTTATTGATGCTGATCCACAGTGAGTATCCAAAAAATTACAAATAATAACCTACATACAAATGATCTCTGTATGTATAGCCCAGTCATATTGGGTAAACAAGGGGTCTATACCAATGTTATACCAATTTACAGCTTATTATCTTTAAACCTCGGAATGAAAGACAATAAGCTGTAAATTGGTATAAACCTTTGTTTTGTCGTTCTAAATGTTGTCTCAAAAGTCACAAGTGCGTGTTCGCGTCTTAAGATGTTGAAGGTCAAAGGTTTAAGTCCAATTAAAATAACGAACAAATCAATATCTTCTCCTATGATGATGGCAGTCTTTTGATGTTCTGATAATGCAATAGCTGTCTCCATAATTAGAACATCGGCGTCATCTCTGGCTTGTTTTGTTGTGATATTATAATCGAATCGATGATGAGTCTATTCTTGTGAATAATGTTTAGGCCTGTCTAATACTAATACTGTTTAGAAATTTAATATCGTCAAAGTTATCATAGAAATTAGTGTGATGCCTACTTGCCTAATAAGGCGATTCGGCGGGTTCTGTAATCATTTTCAAAGTCCTCTCTAATATTTATTTGTTGATTTTGTTCGCAGTACGGGTGATCCCCATGAGACAGAGATGGATAGTGTGTTGGTACTGACGAGCGAGGCGTATTACGTCACCGATTACGATGAGACGTCAGACCGGCTGCTATCCGTACAGAGGGTTGCATTGGGTGACGTCACTGCTGTGGAACTGGGCACACTGGACACAAATTCTACGGTAAGACCCGTATATGTCTATAGAATAAAGCCAAATAATAATTTATTTCAGAAGACACACAGTATTTATTTTTTACTATGTAAGCATTTGCAGTCCATTGCAATGGTTCATATAAAGTGGGGTTTACAGGTTACACGCCGCACGATTTTTGCCGTGCGGCTTAAATCGACCGTCTAAATGACAATTCGGCTAGGTGCAAGTGACTAAAGCCGCAAGCCCCAAAGTTGGGTAGCATCCGACGTTTGCGGTGCGGCATACCGGCCGCATGCGACTGGTGACTAAAATCGACCGTGTAAACGATTAGTTGCAGGCGATCGCCCGCCGCATGAGGGTAATTTCCGCGCCCGATGTTCTACGTACAAACGTACACGTACGTTAACCATGAATAAAAATAATAGAATTCAGTTTATATATTCTATTTTTTTTTATTATTCTTGCAGCAATTCTTTAATAATTGATTGACTTAACTATTTCGATTCCGGCACGAACAGCCATTCTGCTCAACATTTTGAAAGAAAATATGCGTGCCGCATGCAATTTTAGTCACCTGTGTACAATAGGCAAGCGATGCGTCTTAATGGGGCGATTTATGAAGCGACTAGCCGCACGGCAAAAATCGACCCGTGTGAATCCCAATCCCAAGGGATTTACCGTTATTATCTTTTCTTCTGCCTCACTAGAGATCCAGGTCGATGCGCATCGTGGCGTTAAAAATGTCCACACCTGAACAACTAAACATTGTAAACGTACTGCGTTGTCTTCTTTAATAGAACTAGGCTGAAAGAGAAGTGGCGCAGCAGTTATGCGAACTAATCTAATTTTTATTTGCGACGTGTCAATTAATTTACTTAAAAAAATATGTACTATCCATTGTATCATAGTTATCCCATATTATTGTTGTCACCATAACGAAAAAGGTAATTTATCTTTACGAAATACGAAATAATCCGAATTTTTAAAATGTTATTCGAGTTTTAGTTCGTATTGTAAATTTTGTATATAAGGTCCCTTAAATACATATAAAATTGGCGTATAGGAGGAACAAGAAGTAGATTTCATAATCAAAGTATGTAAGTACCATAGCTATCGATTCAATTTTGCCATCTTATAGGTAATCGATTGATCCCTTTACTAAAAAACCTTCGAACGGGAATCAATAAAATCTTTGATTTTAAAAATCTGAAGGTACATTTAATTGTATTTAAGGTTTTTATACTATGACGTGATACAATTACAGATATTTAGCGTAGGCCGCAAGAGTACCACCGAGCCGGTCCACTGTATTCGTATTAATTACGTCTATAATACGGAAGCCGGCTATTTCCACATGTTCCGATCGACAACATTACGATTCTTCAATAATATGGCTGTCGTTATCAACACTAAGGATGAAATGATAGGTTTGTTATAAACTTGTGAATATGATTTAATAATGTTATATTTGTAATTTTTTTTGGATAACTTTTGCAAAGGGTAAATATACGCCCGTCAGGTTTGATTGCGGTTAAAAATTATTGCAGTCTTGGCCTAGTGGCTTCAGCGTGCGCCTCTCATAGCGTAGGTTCGATACCCGGCTGTGTAGCAATGGAATTTCTTTCTATGTGCGCATTTAACATTTGCTCGAACGGTGAAGGAAAACATCGTGAGGTAACCGACATGTCTTAGACCCAAAAAGTCGACGGCGTGTGTCAGGCACTGGAGGCTGATCACCTACTTGCCTTTTAGATTAAAAAATGATCATGAAACATTTATTTTATTATTAAAAATTATTTATCTGCACTTGGAATATTTTCTTTCCGTTCTTATAAAGGACGATACTTTTAGAAACTGTTATTTCAATATAATTATATTGTATGTGTTATTATAGACACATGTAAATGTTTTTTTGGCTGAGTAGCCAGGGAGTCATGGGTTCTATTACCAGCGAAACAAATGTTTGGGTAGGTACTAAAATCTACCTAAACAGCCAAAATATAAATATAGAATTGATTTTCAAAATACGTAAAGCCTGTTAATAAACTTTCAGAATCGCTACACTCGATATGTGAGTCCATAATGGTAGCTCGCGACATCGCTAAATTGCCTCCAATAACCTTCTACGATGGCATCAAATTGGAAAGGAGAAAATCAAAGGTAGTAAACGATTACACACACATTGATTCGACACTTCGACATTTGCAAAAGAGTTTAATTATTTCAAATAATTGTTGAGGTATCTAAATAATGTAATAAATTCGAGTTACGATCAGTTTTTTTTTCAATTATTATCAAAATTTTATATTAAACTAGCTGACCCGGCAAACGTCGTTTTGCCATGTATATTATTTCTAGGAAACATTTTTTTAGTTCAATAAAAATAACTATCTACTATAATACCAAATAGGGGATGATCGTAAAGGGTTGAAAATTAGGCATTGTATGTATTTTTGTATGCTGTATCATAAAAAAATAAAATCAAAAAAATTGTCCAAAAAATAAAAAAAATATTTTGGGGTGGACACCCCTTATCACCTAGGGGTATGACAAATAAATAGTAGCCGATTCTCAGACCTACTGAATATGCATATAAAAATTTAGTAAAAATCGGTCAAGCCGTTTCGGAGGAGTATGGTAACTAACATTGTGACACGAGAATTTTATATATAAGATTGTCCATTGTATTGCCAGGTTCATCCAAGTCAAGGTGGTGTAGGGCGGTCTTCTCTTTACGTTGATCTATCCCGGCTTCCCACTCTCACGAGGAATGTAAGCGAGACGCAGCTGGTCGCCGATATACGGAGTGTTGGTAGGTTATAATTAAAAAAAAAATTGGCATAGATTTTGTTTATGACTTTATTATTTCTCTAAGTGTGAGATTCGGACATTAGACTTGATGTATGAGAATGTTAAATTTAATTAAAATTCTCCCCTTAATAGAATATGATCGTCAATGTTTACTTTAGATGTCTATCTCGCTCTTGGAGGCCCTCTCTCTCACACACTCTGTTCGCCCTCATTGTTTCCAAGTGTTAGTCCGCTTTATTTCAACGGAGACTTATGTCAAAATTCATACTCATACTCAGAAGACTCGAAGTCAAACTTGGGCTTAGTTTATGCCAATTCATGGAATGACTTGAGCGAGACTAGCGCCACCAAACGGACATTCGTGTAATTAGATATGGCTTCACAGATTAATAAAAATGTATGTATACTAAAAAAGTTTGACATGAACAATGTTGCTAAATATGTAAAATTGTCTTAGTTTAGCCTTAGTGACCTTAATCTCTCTCTTTGAATATCTTTAGATACATGAGACCGCTGGTAGAATGTTTTAGTTCCCAAAAAAATTTAGGAAATATACACCAATATTAGTTTTTTCCTTTTACAGTCTATGTAAAGAGAAGTAAATAATGTCTGCGATGCAAACAGTATACTGCTTTTGCTTAAGCTAAAAAATAAATAAATCCAAAATAAAATTATGGATCCTTATTCTATATTCTAAATACTGTACGTGTGCAACTACTTTAGCAGTGTTAGCCTAGTGGCTTCAGCGTGTGACTCTCATCCCCGAGGTCGTAGGTTCGATCCCCGGCTGAGCACCAATCTTTCTATGTGCGCATTTAACATTCACTCGAACGGTGAAGGAACACATCGTGAAGAAACCGACATGTCTTAGACCCAAAAAGTCGACGGCGTGTGTCAGGCACTGGAGGCTAATCACCTACTAGCGTAATCAATTGAAAGATGATCATGAAACAGATACAGAACTCTGAGGCCCAGACCTAAAAAGGTCGTAGCGCCACTGATTTTTTTTATATTTATTGTAACTACTAATTTACTAGATTCCTATGAAAAATCTACCAGTTATGGTTATTAAAAACTATGTAAACTTATATTTTAATTGAAAGTTATTTTACATAAACAAAAATTAATATTATAATGAAAATCCAGAGGTAGAAAAGAATTCTTCAACACGCGATGTGTTGCATCAAATAATCCGAACAGCGACCGATCCCGGCACATGTACGCCATGCATTTTTATACGACCGTTAGTGTGTTTCATTATTTTTATATTATAAGATATATATCTGTGGCGGCGACGGAGAATTGATCATTTAGATACATGACGTTTTATTTTATATAAAAAAATCCTGACGTCATAAAAGGAAAGGTCAATAAAAAAAATGGTGCGTGTACTTATGTACGCGCGTACTTCTTTGGCTTTCTTTTTTTTTTAATTATTAAATAATTAATAATAAATATTTAGTGTTAATAATTTAACAATATTTAATATTTAGTATATTATTCAATTATTAATTAATGTTAATAGTAATTATTATTTTATTATATTATTAATTCAATTTAATAACTAGGTATATTTCATAACCTTTTAACTAAGTAACAATAGGTTTTTGTGAAAAAGAATTGCTAATTTTACTGTCAATGTTGGTACTACAAATGTCATTATGGTTATTCAAAATTGCTAACGTCACGCATATTCTATTTCTTTTTACTTGTTTGTCTTATTCCCATCTCGCTCGCGCACGCTCGTCGCCCATACTGATAATTTTGTGTCACGGTGCGCGCGCATCGTAAAATTTCACTCTCATAAATTTTTCATATAGTATTGTTTTAACTTTAATCCGGTAAAAGCTTTTTTTTTTAATTTTTCATAACGCACCTAAAGAAGTATTTCTTCGAAAATTGGTAAAAAAACGATGTGATGGAAAAATCCATCATCATGCAAAGGAGTGATAATGTAGCCAACACTAGGCAGATTGATTAAAAGTTAAGTTCAACCATTTAATTAAATGATCAATTCTACGATCCGACCACGACATATATTCAAGGAAAAGTATTAGATCGATAGTTGTTGTTATATATTTAAGTTTTAGTTTTAAATATAACTGGAAGTTTTGAATTAAAGGTGTAATAGGTATAGTAGGGCCAATTCAATAGACCAAATTTGACACCTCAAAAAGTAAGATTAAAACGTTAGTGAAAGATTTATTCACCATGAATGAATAACTATATTGTGATTATATTATTTTTTAAATCACTAAATAGAAAAATCATTATCAAAATCAAATTAAGTTTAAACTTTTTATAATTACTTAATTCGAGGTATATTGACTGCTTCACGACTGATTTGAGCGCGACCGCGGCTGCGAAAACCGCTGTGAGAGTTCGAAAAGTGAGTTACAGAATCGCAAAGCTGCCCTGCGATTCTGTAACTCACTTCACTCACCCTCAGCGCTGATTTTTGCTGTCAAATCGTTCGTTTCGGTGTCATGTTACAATTTGGTATTCTGATAAACAATAACCGCGACAAAAGCGCCGCTCAAGTGAGATTGTTCACATTTGGAACTAAAATTTGGCACTGCTACACTTACGCTCCAAAATTGTTGGTATTTGGTATTCTGATACATACCATTTGACATCTCATCTCACTTAAACGTTCATTTTGTACGTCAAATTAAAAGTTGCTCTTCCCTCGCTGAAATCGTCATTTACGAGTGAGTTAGCCATTTTTAGCGAAGTTAAAACTTGTTTTATGTGAAAATATTCTTACATAGGACAATCTATATGTATCTTGGGGTAAGTTTATAAAATAATATTTATCAATACAGCATTATTTTACGAAAAAAATTATATATATAAACATTAAGCTTCGTGAAATTGAACTTTGTTATTGTTACAGAAGGCCCGTTTCCACTTTTAAAGTTTAAACCTCTATTTCAAGAAATAAATGATGTAAACCATTAAAAAATACTTAATATAATATCTATAAATGGCGAAGAAAATGTAGGCACGAAACGACCAATTGGTTTCTCGGCGTTGGTTACTATCGCTTTTTTTGCAATACTCAAGAAATTATATGGTATTGACTAAACCTAGAACATATGCTGCTGAGATGAACGAAGAGTCTAGTAAATAGAAGATCTAAGGTAAACATTTTGATTATATTAGCATTAAAAATATCATTTTGATCCTAGAACCAATTTTTCGATGCAGTCTTGATCATGTCTTGTCTCCAGCAGAGATAAGTCGAACAGAAAACGATAAATAAGTTAAGATAGGTAAATTTTGTTATACCTATATTTGTATTTTTCTACTATACTAAAATTATAAATCTAATAATTTCAGAGATCACCAAATGTTCAAAATTTCTGATAGAAAAATACATTCTGCCTTTGAAGAAGAAGAATATTACATTTGTATCATACGACAAGGCCCCTGGATATAAAAAGACAATAGTGCAGACATTTTCAAATTATTGAATTTCTACTACTTATCCTTCAATTTATAATAAATGATAACACAGTACAATTTCAGTTCCTATATTTTTATAAAATATATTGATATAACATTAAGGTTTTGGATAAAAACATTATTCTGCTTTACACAAGTATGAAATACCATCATTACATACATGATGGTTTAAGTACTTATTAAGCTTTTTTAAATTTATCGTTCATAACTATTACTTTTTACAAACTAATTAGAAAATATATTAAAATTAATATATTTGTCTACAAAATAAAGTAGATGTTATTGATTAGCTCTATGTGAGGCTGGGTTTTAATTAGTTTTTATTATACTTAAGTTTGTTTTACTGAAAGTTATTTTGTATTGTGTTAAAAGTTTACTATAATCATTAAATAAAATGTGTAAGTTATTTGTATATTGTTCTTTTATTCACCTATAAAGTAACATGGCTTATAAATTTTTCATTTTGGCTTAGTTATGTATTTAACTCGGTTACTACGTTTTCTATAGGCAGTCATTAAATAAGTGGTAGATTTAATTAATCATTTTATTAATATAACAATATTATTAGATACAAAAAAAAATTATTATGAAGTACACAATTATCTTAAACACGGTAATACAATTTATTATATAAAAATCATAGTTGTCCAAACTGCATTCAAAATAGATTTGTGGTCTCGGTTTAATATCTCTTCTTAACATTTCAATAATTGGTCATTTTCTTCCTCATTCTTGACAACTACCGCTGATGGCTGTAATACAATAATGTGTTAAAATTGTAAATAGGGAGATGTGGTAGGTCACTGTACTGACACAATAATATTGCATAACAATTTAATTATTGTAAAGTTAAGGAAAATAGTAAAAAAACTTGCATAAAACACACAAAAACTTTATGGGATATCTTTGTATTTCTAAGTAAAGTATCTTAAAAACATGTTTGATAATATTATAACTAAGCCAAATATTATAACTTTAAAGTTTTATGGTAACAAAGCTTAGTAATTTCGTGCACAGTTAACGTTGATCACTTAAAATGGTATGAATTTGAGCAATTGAAAGCTTATATATTTGATGCAACATACCTAACATGATTATTTATACTTGTATTCTGAAATCTGAACAATTAAATTAAATTCAACTTGATCAGTTAAAATTAATACTTCTTATATTTCATGAATGGAATTTGAAGTTAGGAAACCTAAAAATATTTTTTTATTTGACATTTTTAACCAACAATTTCATTATTCTTTACAATGTCGCTTCGATTTAACCTAATACATTTGACTTCAAATTTGCCATCAAACAAACAAACTTTGCTAACTGTTTTACTAGACACTACTTATTCCTATTTATTTACTATGATAGTTATATTTCTAAAATAGTTTTAATAGAATTCAGTTTTTATGAGTGTTAGTAAAAACATAGGTAATATTGTTGTAGTGTGTTTGACCTCTGAATCACTTAAAAAGGTTGCAATAGTAGTTTCATGGCATCTAAAAAGTACCAACACTTGCACTTTTTATAATTACTCAACAAAATATTATATGAAAACATTGGTATTAACCTTGGTTACCTTTAGTAACATTGTGAAAATTTAAGATACCTAACCATCCTGTTTACTTTGAATCCGTAGCCCATTTGCTGAGAGAATCACTTGTAGCATGACATCATCTTTTATCTTTTTGTTAAGATAACATTCTTAAATTTTTTACAATATATCCAGATGTTAGGTATCCCTTGTTTCGTGCTGAAACATAATTAATATTTTTAAGTTTCTGTCGCTCATATACACCACGGCTGGTCGGTTGTCGGGTAAATACGAAATATAAACTCTTAATTATTATTGGAAGTTATAAACAAAATACGTAACTTACGATTGACTAATAAATAAACTCACTACTTACCTTTAAGCGGCCCCATTGCCAGATGGGTTTTAATAATTTTCCTCGCTATTCTATTATTTTCCATCAGATAAATCATTTTTGAGATATTTTCACAGTTTATCTTTTTTTTAATATTCGTCGTCGACCATTTTGTTTTATTAAAAATATTTTGCTTATGTATGATGAAAATTTTGACAATTAACTCTTTTTATAAATAAAATGAGTCAATTGTTACGATATTAATAGACAACAACTCACTAGGTTCACTCCCTTCACTTATCAAGACGTAATGTAAAATTTCTTAACAGAATACCATGAGATTCCAAATATTACGTGAGTGACGAAGGGAGCGCTGTTAGTGCGTAGTGGACTCACTGAATAACAGTGAGTTACAGAATCGCAGGGCAGATGTCAAATGTGATCTATTAGGTTGGACTATGTATAAAACTACATATAGTATTATAGTGTAGACAGTACATTATACAAGTAAAATAAATAATGTCCGGTTATTTTGTGACGGCAAATGTATAGTATTGAAAATGATTTATATAAATGTATTACAGGCTCAAAAGCTCTTACAAACATGACGGAGCAATTCAGTAAACTTAACAAATTAAGTCATACGCTCAACGCTAGAGCGCGCCCCAGTCTACAACTTAAATTCGACCAAAGTGCCGCGAGGACACGAAAAATGTTCACACTAGGAAACAAAACGGATAACAAGAAAAAAGGCAGCCTCTCAGACGGAATGAGCTCGGACTACTCAAGCGATGACGAAAATAGAACAAATATCTTCGAACCGACCTTGGACAACTTCGAAAACATGCAACATTACATAGGAGATCAGCAGAAAAAGGATGACGATTGTGAATTAATTGAAAATCCACTTTATTCCTCCAAAATCGAACCACACGAAGAACCATCATCCTCGACTCCAATGGAAAAGCGAGCATCGACTCCACAGACACAGAAAACGAACCCCTTCGATTTAGAATCGACTCCACAAATTCATATCGACTCGGACTTCAAACCACTTCCGCCGAACTCTTTGTTGCTATCCCAGAAATTGTCGCAAAGCTCAAGTCACATTTTCGACGATTCTACGCCCGAGGGGGTCAATTATCACGTGAGGTCCAACTCGCAGCATGAGATAACGCTGAATATTGCTACATCTCATAGTGAGAGCGCGTTGCGGCAGTTCAGGAATATCGCCAGTCCGGTGTCGAGTGCTCGGGATATGGTTCTATCGCCGCTGTCAAAGTTAGCCAAAGGGGTTCAGACTCTCGGCGCCAACTTGGACCCAAGGAAAATTAAGGTATTGTTTGGTATTTTTAATAAAATTTTCTTAATTTAAAATTTTCCAGATTTGCAAAACAAACTGATTATATAAAAATTGCTCTATAAATAATAGATTTTATACTAGCTGCCCCGCGAACTTCGTGTCTCCTTAATGTGATTTTACTTAGCCTGCCTTTTCAGTAAATAGTAATATGGAACATTTGGCTATGCTACCCCAGAGACTGTTATACTGTTCGGTTTTCTGGAATGAAAACTTTCTAGGTTTTTGTGTGAATTTTTCTCTAATAAATTCTTGGGGTAGACAGTGGATACCCTTTATCGCTTATGGGTTTGAAAGATAGATAGCAGCCAATTCACAGACTTACTGAATATGCATAAAAATTCATAGGAATCGGTCAAGCCGTTTCGGAGTATGGGAACGAACATTGTGATACGAGAATTATATATATAAAACATATATACATATATCTGTTTTGTTGGTTTGGTAATTCCCTAAGGTACAGAGCACTATATATTTTTTTAAGTATGATTCCCGCTTGTCCAAAACTTATTTTTGACAGACAGTCAAGTCGTAACTAGGCTAAATTGATGTGTCCGATAATTTATTAAATTTGTATTTTTTACTTCCACAGGGTACAGCAGCAGTGAAACACATAAGTGAAGCACAATATGAGGAACATAAGAAATTGCAAGAGAAATGGCAAGGCTGTAGCACTCGGCTTGTTGCTCTCTAAGTATTGCCAGTTAATTGAATTTACCGAATATTTGAGGTTATAATTTAAATTACATTTTATTATATAACATAAAATTATATGAATTATGTCTAAATTAATATTTTGAAAAAGACATAATTGGATTAAAAAATTACTTGATTTTAACCATTCCGACATTTTGAATTGTTTCAAGCAACATGACTATATCCCGTATTCTAGAACATCAATCAAACTTAAATCTAGTTTCTAGAGCTGTCAAACACATTTTGACAGCGCTCAAGGCGAGGTTATGACTTGAGATACAAATAAAAATATGAACCTTCGGTTTCAAGTTCAAATTAATATTAAAATCTGTGAAATTGTAGTATTGCATGATAGCGTTAAAATTAATAATTCAATAGCTTTATTTTTACTAAAGATTCAGTAACATTGATACAAATATTGCAGTACAATACCATTTTAATTATTCAATACAAATAGTTATTAAAGTATTTAGCCTCCCAAATATATAATACCCGCCTGAATGTCCAAAACGATAGTTCAATTTTAGACGAAGCTTAGTAAAGCTGATTTGCAGGGTTCTGTAGATTAGATTGTGTGTATGTACTTGTACGAATTTAGATTCTAGAGGCTGTTCGTATCGGAAAAGGTATAAGTCTAGGTAGAATAACCTGTCTAATAATTGACCATTTAAATTTGCTAAGTGGCATGAAACCTGTCATAGATATAGAACTGTGTTGCCATGTATAATCTTGCCAATTTATTTGTATATATTGTTATCATTTCGTTTCAATAATAAACGCACCAAAGATGCGAAAATATATAAAAGATTATGTTCTGTTTTAATATATGTATTCATAAACTATAGAATGTTTTGTGGTTGTCACTCTGGTGGAGCAAATGAGGCTTTATAAATTTAACCTATTGATGCTAATCAATGTACTAACGTCAAGTGTTTTTAAAGCAAATTATTCTTTTTTCGATTCTAGAGAAAAACCCTTAAAAATTTAAGCCTTTAAAATTTTTCAAGCAACGACCGGATCTCTGCCTCATGTCCTCTTTGGGGTACTATAATTATTAATTACATTTGTCCATGCATTAGATATATTTAGAAGACCATACCTTTTCCCTAATTGTATTGTTACCATAGAGCGTAGAATGCCTGATGAATTTAAAGCTAAACTCTTCATAAAACATTCCTAAACATAAGATTATATCCTGTTTACATTAATAAAGTATATTGTCAATTATTTCGCGGTTGATGTCACAATCGTAAATAATCATACTATGTGGTATTTAAAATTTATAGTTGGTCTCATAGCTTCAATGACACAGAGCTAGTGTACAAGTTACAAGCCAGCAAGTTCACTGACAGTTTGTTAACTTGGCTTTGAACAATCATGAGTGGATTTTTTTTTTTGTTATCGAAATTCGCTAACCCGCACACTAGCTATTGAACTTATTTTGTAAAGTTAACATTTAACATAAAGTCATAACTACATAGCAATTTAGACACAAATAATACAGTATAAAATAGCAATTAAAAAGTTTCAGTATTACATAGAAATAATTTGTAAAATTGCAAATTACGTTTTAAAATATTATATAAAAGTTTGATCTTATATGTCTTTACGCCGTTTAGATGTATTTAGTCATCAAATTAATATCGCTATGACGTTTCTATAAATCTACACTGTATAGTCTGTGCTGCGCTAATGTTGCCAACAAAGAAAATTTAGCTGAATTATACACGATTTGGTAAATATTTATAAATTTATAATGCATTACATTTTATAAGCACTACACTGAAATTAGGTTTAAAAATATAGCTGTTTCTAAGTGTTATTAAAAAGCTTTTGTGAAATATTTATTTAGATAGTAATAGAAAAAAATATGTAGAATATACTCTCAAACATTATAAACGACACTGTTTTATTCATAATTAGACAAGTATTTAATTACATGGAAATCAGTTAAACCGACCACGTTTTACAAACTGCTGATTCTAGTATTACGCTGATCGTCGACCATGACACTCAATCCTTTGTTAGCGATCAGCTATGATTTATTTATAGCAAAAACATCAAACGATAATAAATTAAAGCCATTCTTATAATTTGTGAATGATTTCGTCAGCAATTATTCACGATCGAAACTACGCGCTGACATTTTGGCGCCACCTATCAGCTTAAACTAAAATCCTCCTTAGTCTATGGTTTAATTCGTGGTCCCATTTATGTGTTATTATTCTATGAAACTTTATATCAATAAAAGAGAAATTTTGTTTTATTATTACTTTTTGTGCTTATTAAATATATATTTAAAATAACAGTATTAGGTTTTCAATAGATATAAGTGTGTTATGTTTAATAGCTTGAAGGTTTTGGCACCAATCTAGTGATAAAGCAAATTATCAAATATATCTCGCTTGAACGAAAAACGCTACGAATTTATATAATCATATATGTATTGTGTATTCTAACTATATACTTCTTATGTAGTGTAAACATGGCTCAATTTACTTCGTTCCTAGGTTCTCCAATACAGCATATAAAGTAAAATTATTAGTGAATTACGCTTAATTAATTACTAGATATAATTGCTTTTGACTGAATGCTCTACGAATCATCATTCATTTTTTCTGATTAATTTTCGCTATTAAAATTAAAACTTTGACCTAGGTTGATTGAATAGTCAAGGAGTAAGTAGTTAAGCAAAACTCTAATTTTGAAAACAAAAATTATATTAAGTAAAATATGTTACCTACCTATATTCTATGAGAGGACTTCTATCGTAAAATATTTTCAAAGAAATTGCTTTATTTTTACTACACATGCGTTTTCGTTCGAGCGCAGAGGATAAATATAAACCTTTAAAACTATATGTAATCTACGACAACGACTGTATCCATGTAGAAATACGATAAATATATGTAGGATCTGTTGAGAAAGATGTAGATCTAATATATTTTGTAGATAATTCTTAGTTTCCTTTATTCGGTGATATACGCCTTTATTTTTAAATGAATTAATTGGGTTGTAGCCGAATTATTGTAAAAAAAATTATGTTAACGGTTAATTAAAAACGTGACAATATATATTCAAAATCCACTTTTGCAATAGTTTCATACCAAACGTGTTACAGACATCTGTTTTTGTGTATTGTGTTACATCTGTCCTGTCCTGCTTTGTGAAGATTTCTACTGTGATTATAATTTATATTTTAATTAAAGTTCTTTAGATTAATGTTATTTTAATTGGTAAATCCCAATCAATACGTTCTTGGAAAATTAAATAAAACTATTATTTAATTCACAATTTATATATTTGATTCAAGAAATTAACGATTTCTCTAAATAAATTTACATATTTCTACTCCTTTTGGAAGCAGTGATAAGTGTAGCAGTCAGTCGCTTTGCGATCAGTCTGTTGGAGCTCGCTTGCTAGCTTGCTTTTTTACAAGCTTGCTTCTTTCCAGATATATCTGGGCTGTGACTGGTCCGTTTCCGGGACATTTTTTTTTTGACAGTCCGATCTTCTACTCTTTCTCTCAAAGTGACCAATCAAACGTATTACCTATTTGGACTTTGGCTTCACCGATTATGTTGGGTCGATCTCCTAGTTTTTCCTGACTCCAGAATCCATCCTCTGTCGCACCTAGATATTACAGCAGAATTTATATTTCGGTGATCAATAGCTTCTCTTCGATCAACGTATAACAATATGGATCTTAAAACCGACGAACCCGTTCGGATCTTATGAAGAGCTACGCAATAACGGAGGACATTTTGAATAATATTAAAATCAAAAAGCCTATTAAAAGGTTTACAGACTAAACAATATTACCAACAATGCGTGTAGGGGTTGGGTGTAAATACCTAATTTGTGTGTAACTGAAGCCTGTGTATTCAAATTGGATTGGATTCAGTTACATTAATGTCTGATGACGTTCTAAGGATATCTTTTTTGAAAGAGTTCCGATGGGAATTAAATGTTTAGTGATGAAAAATTTATAGTGCCGGTAACAAATTAAATAATTAATGTTTAGTGTAGTTATAAAATGTAGGAGGATCTGAAAGCATTGGATTATTTATAGTCCTTGTCGGAGGAATTTTGAAGGTTTTTACCACAGCAATTACATTATTAAGATACAGGTATTAGTAGCTTTGGTAACTGTTATGTAATTTCATTTCATCTAACGTACTGATATTGAAGATTCCACTAATCTATTCACACTGATCCTGGCAATGTATTTTTGCTTTGAAAGGTTCTATATACCTAAGACTTGGATATTCAAGGATACTCCTGACGTGCACTTGCCTTAAAGGCACTGTGGGTCTTTAAAAGGTTGGACTTTGCGTAAAATAAAACGAAGAGATTTGTATGTTTTGCTTAATATGTATCGTCAATAAAATATCCACCCAAGTCCCTCACCTGTCTTGTTCTATGAATGGGTTCGCCATTTATGGTTTAATTGAAGAATATGTTATTTCGATTCCGTAAAAGGCTTATAAATTCCCATTTTTTAATATTTTGAGATTGTATAATTTTCCCCTAATGGTTTCAGATGAGTCTAGTAAATAACAGTCCGCGCCTATTGACTATGTTATGGAATATTTTCTAGTTATCCGCATATAGCAGGCTACGCTAACGCTACTTGCGGACTTGCGGTAAATAAAGGATTTTCTAATACATCCATCTGAGTGAATATCCTTAAAAAAAAAAAAAAAGCTTATTATGGAACATAAGATACATGTATCACTTATTCCACGTCATTAAATTTGAAGGCATCCCTACTCATCGGCAAAGAAGACAGAGGGTGTAGGCCGAGAGAAAAAGCCGGCGTAAAAAACTCTCGGTACTCTTTTAAAACAGCAAATCATCAAACAACACTTATTTAAAACAAATATCGCAAATTAATTAGAAGTAGCCTGTCTAGCACTAGTCCCAGGCCCTTTTATCAACTAGATAATCGTTGACTTTATAGTAAGCCTTTTTACACAGCTTTTCTTTAATACATTTCTTAAATTTATTGAAAGGCAGAGATAAAAGAGCCTCTGGGATTTTATTAAAGAAGAGTATCCCTTTCCCCAAAAAAGAATTACTAACTTTAGATAGTCTAGTACGGGGAAATTGCAGCCTGCGTTTGTTCCGTGTAATAATATTGTGCGTATGTTCTATTCTAGTAAACTTATCACTATTTTTGTATACATACATAATATTTTCATAAATATATTGCGAGGGAAAGGTAAGTACATATATTAATTTCCTTGAATTTATCTCTAAGAGATTCTGCAGGATGAAAATAGTTTCGACATCAGCAGCATGACCCCATAATAATAAGCCATAAGTCATTAAGCTATGAAAGTAACTAAAATAAACAAGTCTAGCTATATCGACATCAGTTAGTGAGCGAATTTTTTTAACCGCGTAGGCTGCAGAACTAAGTCTCTTCGCCAATCCGTTAATATGAGGGGACCACTGAAGTTTTGAATCCATGGTGATTCCGAGAAATACAGTTGTATCATCCTGATTCAATTCCTCCCCGTTTATAATTGGTCTAGTATCCATAACCCTTGCATTTTTTGCACAAAATTTAATGCATTTTGACTTTTTTGCATTAAGTAGAAGGTTATTCATACTAAACCAATGGACAATCGAAGACAGAGCATTGTTCACATTACTAACTGCTCTTAACTTACAAGGATTCTATCATCCACCCTGTCGAATGCCTTATGAAAATCGGTATATGACATCAATCTGTGCACAATCCTTGATATTAGGCAATAGGTAGAGAGATAATTCTGAAGTATTTACTGAGAGAGATTTAAAAAACCCGTGTTGATGATGAAGGCATTTTTAACATGAGTTGTATATAGTCAATAACGACGCTTTCAAATCTTGGAATCCCAAAAATGTTTAGAGTAGACATTTCGTTTTTTGCTGCTTCATCTATGAATAGGTATCAGCTCTTCACTTTTTTTGGGAACTTTACTTCCTTGTGCCCGTTACAGTATCTACAGCCAAGATTCTTAAACTAATAAATAGGAAGTTGGCAACATCTTAGTTTTTATGAATGGCTTTGATCAAGTATATTATGGTCTATATAGTGAATACCGGATAGATTTTGGTCACCCGTGACTGCAAAAGTGGAAAAAAACGTACAACTTTGGCCTTTGGATTAAAAAGGTACAATCGTTAACTGCGGTTACGGACAATTTAAAGTTCAATGTCAAATAGCACTTGATGATGATAATATAGAAGTTGACCCATCCTAGTTACCTATTAGTCGATCAAATTGGGTTTCTTACATTTTATTTTATATCGCAAACCCAGCTTGATTTTACTCTGTCAGTGCCTAAATATTATTACTAAGTACTAACTATCAGTAATCCGTGTTTGACAGCTTTGACTGGCTATGAAGACTGTAAACATTTGACAATTGACTTTTTTGAGTTAAAATGTACAATGCTACGGTCAATAACCAAAGACAATATAATATATTAATTAATAATTATTAAATAATAGATTCAGGTTGCCATTAATGCCATGGTCCAGCCTCCAGGCTCTAAGAGTTAAGACGGTTTTGTAGCGGAAAATAGTTTGAAATAGTACATGTTGTTGTTAGTTGTTATCACAATCACTAACCACTTAATTATTGTAAATACATTGAATGACTGCGTTGATGTTATAACTTGATTAGATATTAACAAGAATTTTATAGAAATTCGTGTGCTGTTTCTTGTTTCGTAATTGCTTCATTTCCTCATTCATTTACTCAACCATTCTGAACTAGTTTTCAAAATGGTTACTTCTTATTATATTATGAAACTTAGTAAAACACATAAAAACCTGGACTTGTCTGAACATATAGTGCTTAAAAACAAAAGTGCATCTAAAATTAATCACTCTTCCTGTAGAGTGTGCCTTGACGAAGGTTGTGTTTCACTTTTAGATATAAATTGTAATACTTTAGACACACTTCAACAACTTTGCAATATTCAAATCAACAAAAGCGATGATTTACCTAAGAAATTATGTAATATTTGTTACAAATTCTTAAAAAATACTATGTTATTTATAAATAAAGCAAAAGAGACAGAAGAATTTCTAAAAAAATCTCTTAATAAAAAGACTAAAAGTGAAGAAGAAATTCATAAGAACAATAGTGATTTATCTGAACATGAAGACTATAGTTTATTAAACAATACTGAATCTCCTGTAAAAATGGAATTGGAATTTGGAAAAGATACTATTATTAAAAAGGAAAAGATTTCTTCAAGTATGTGTGATAAAAAATTAAAAACAAAGCCAACTGTAGCTAAACGAGTTCAATGTAAAATATGTAAGTCAGTTGTCATGAGGTCATACTTTAAACAGCACATGACCATGCATGATCCAAATCATTCAAAATATGTTTGTGAAATTTGTGGTAAGTCCTACAGGTTGATTTGTGCATTTTATAATCATCGTTTTCAACATAGCACTGATTTCTTACATAAGTGTCAATTGTGCCCCTATAAAGCACGAGACAAAGCACTATTAAGAAACCATATGAAAGTTCACATTGCTGACTATAAATATATGTGTACTAAATGCCCGTCAAGATTTCTCTTTAGAAGTAATCTTAACCGACACAATATGTGGAAACATAAACAGAAACAGTTTAGCTGTGACACATGTAAAAGAATGTTTCATACTAAATTAGCAGTTCAGCAACATCATGAAGTTGATCATTTGGGTATGAAGAATCATTCGTGTAATTTATGCGGAAAAGCATTTGGATATAGGAAAGCAATGATGAAACATCAAAGAACAGTGCACAAGAGGGAGAAAAGAGTATATTCAAGAATGCCTACATATTTACAATATGAAAATAAAAATTAACATTTTACATCAAACTACTTAATATTATTGATAGTGGAGTAATGATAGGCAATATCGTAACTGAATCTAGAATTTCCGACCAAATATAGAGTTTTATCCGAGATAGAATTAAGCCTAGTTAAAAATTGGTTCATAGCTTAATTAGACTATTTAATCATCAACTGTAAAAAAGGCTGACTATATTATTTAATTTTAATACAGTTTATATCATAAGCATGTTAGTAATAATGAAACAGTATTTTTAGGTATTAATTTATTTGAAACAGGTGACTAGACAATAAGCTATATAAATAGAACACCCAATAATAACATACAAAATAACAATATTATAGTATTTCATTGTAACCCATTAAAATATCTTGTAATAAGTTTGTCTATAACATATAGTTGTTAATATATCCTTAACAATTTATAATAAATAACTACAACACTCAATAAATATTGATTACAAATCTTTGGTATCTAGTTTTAAATATACAATTTTCATTTTATAATGGAAGGTAATATGAGTGTATATAAAGGCCACAAGGTTTATCACTTCAGTACAAATTATTTCTTGTAAAAATATGTTTTTATTAAATCAGCTACTTTAATCTATTTGACTAGAGAGTTGCATTATGATAGATCAATATCAACAGCATATTTCCATTAAGTAAACATCACACTTTTGGTTATAAGGGCACAATCTCATCTCAATAATTTAAGTACACTTAGGGAAATGGGTCCTACATGGAAGACACACTTTAAAAAACTGTATAACCTATTTTGTATCAAACAGTTGTGCAAGTTAAAAGTGCTTCAGTTTGAAAAGACCACAAGAGCTATAGAGAACAGAAATGCATGTGTACTAATACAAAAAAATTAACTTAAATACTTAGATAAATAGACATTGATGTTTGTGTAATAGATTAAAAATTATGAGATTAAAGTTATTATTGTTAAGTATTTTTCATATAGTGCTTAACTTTACATATTCACATGATTTTTAATATGCAGTTACTTATTAAATATAACATCTACCTGACCAGTAGAAAAATCTAAAATAAATATAGCATATATGATCTGTAAAGTAATTGTTTCATTGATCAAGTTATTTGATAATTAAGATGTAAATGGTAAGAAAAATTAGTTTAGTCATATGAAGGCCCTCTACACATAGTAACTATAAACATGGACGCAAAGATAAATTCCAAGGATTGTAATGAGAGCATTAAAGTACACCAAATATATTCAATTCTCAGAACTACCACTTGCCATATGAGAAGGTAGAGTACTCCAATTATTGATGGTACTGTTAAAAGCACAGAAAACATTACAGGAACATCTGTAACAAATTATGTATAATAATCTAATACCTTACAATCAATTTCTTTGATAACAAAATAAGCCTGAGAAAATAAAATTCGTTTTACCTTTTTCACTGAGACTGCCCTTCCTCCCGAGAATTAGTCTCGCAGCCTCTATAATAAAAAGTGCTACAAGTACACCAAAATCTTGTCCAAGTCGATAGCTTCGGTTGTTATCGCTATCATTATACTTCCCACCAATTAATACAGACTTCAAAATAAGCGTACCTAGTTCACAGGTAGCGAATAGTCCAAAATAAAACGAATTGATATACAGAAGTATTTCGTATGCTAAACTAGAATTAACCATATTGCACGACTCCCCGTTTTTTTTTCAAAGTTGTAAATACGCGAAATTGGCGTAAATTATTGGTATTAAACCAATGTTCTAGTATAAATATTTTTTATCAAAATTCATGTAGCAGATCAAATTTCCTTTCATCACTCATGAAACTACAGGAAATTACAGTAGACAGGAAATGACATTAAATAATATTGACTGACAAGAACCACAGACATACTATGACATCCCACAGATTTAAGACGGATGGCAATAGGTGCTTGATTGATATTTATTCAGATTTCAATGTAATTTTACTTTCTTAAGTTTACAAAAACTTAAAATTTCTTGATTTTCATACTTTGAAGAGATTTGAGAAATTTTGCGTAAAATTTACATATCCAGCAGCATATTTATTAGCTAACCATGATTTACTATATATTAGTTGCTCAATTATAGAAAAAAATAACAGAAAGCCATCACGTAACACACTGTCCGTTACTAAACTGAGCGCAGTTGAGTATTATATAATATTTATTATAAATGTTTTGTATACCAATTACCATACAAAACATTTATAAATAATCGTCACTCATTACCTTTAGTCTGTAGTAGAGGTGTAAAAGTAACGAAAAAAAGCGTACCCGTATGTATTGGTTACTATAACAATTAGTACTCGTTACTATAGAATTGTTACGTTACTCGTTACTTCTCATAAAAAAATCGGATTTACTATTTTGAAACTTTTAACCGTGAGCTTATGTTATATCACAATAAGATCGCAATCTATTATGCATCAATTATAATGAAAAAGCAACAAATAGGTGTCGAAAATTATTTATTGATAATAATACTTGAATAGCATTCTAACGATAAATCAAAATAAAATAGTTTTCCTTAGAATGAAATTAAACATCAAAAATGACGTAAAAGGTGTTTTAAACAAAATTAGAACAACAAAAATCTTTTATTCTGAAAATAAAATTAAATATAATAATAAAATAAAAACATTTTTAACAAAACTAAAACCACAAAGAAAATCTTTTTCTTTAGAATGAAATTGAATAGAGTACCGCAATCATGGTTATGGGCAAGTGTTAAAATTTAAAATCTGCGACTTGCTCGTCGCGCCATTTCGGTAAAAAAAAACATTAAATAAAAACATAAATAGAAAAATGCGAGTAACGAAATGTATTTGCGTGTACCGAATATTATAGAGTAGGTACCGAATACATACGGTTTGCTAATTGCTACAGCTCTAGTCTGTACTCTGTACTCTCTAGTCTGTGGTGTCAACTGGTTGTGGCTGACTTGTGTGGCGCGTGCACGTGTTGCAATAGCAAAATAGAAAATTAAGGAACAAATGAACAGTATTTTTTTATGTTTTAAATATTTATCTCATTTTCAAGAACTAGTTTAAAATGCTGGCTATGTTATGAATTGGTAAGTCTTATGTCAACTTTTTTGAATTTGGAAATAATATATCCATGTGCGACCACGCGCTTTATACACTAGAGTAAAATGTAACTAACACAAGTAAATGTTGCAAATCTTTCTTTAACTCACTTGGTTTTGTTTTTATTGATATTGAATTGCAGGTTTCGGTAAATTTATTTGTTTGATTCCTAAATTTATTCAAATGGGTGATAGGATTACGACTTTATATACCAGAATCTTCGCTGTTAGGACTTTTCGGCACAAATTCATAAACTTAAATGTCCTTAAAACTCCTCAACTTCCTATAGACTGCAATATTTTCTACATAAAGATGAATGATGTCAAATTTATTCAATTCTGATCTATTAAAGAAAAAATTTCTTCCTGCATTTTGCTGCAAATCTACCTTTTTAATGATCCTGTAAAAAATGATGTTACATTTATTTCAATCACAAGTTCTGCAAGCATGAGAGGCCATATCACCCAACATCAGATGAGAATCCTGCTCATAATAGCTATATTAAAAAAAATATCACTGTATGTATTAAAAATAATCATTTGACATTGTGCCAAGTGTTAGTTTCAAAGATCTTAATTGATTTTCAATTTAATCACATAAGCCTGTAATAATAGGTGACAATGTAGCCCCTGATATTAATCGCAATCAGTGCAATGTGTAGAGGTCAAACGACAATAAAGATAATTCAATAATACTTGTTCTATTTGATGAACACAATCAGTAACTACAAACACTTTCATTAATATATTACCGTCTTGAGCAATGCTATTAGAAAATATAGATTTTATAAAAGCCATGCAACAAGGCCTGCTTAATAAGCTCTAATACATACTTATTTACATTATCTTGATAAATTATTGTTTAGGGTCAACATTTGATAAATTTTTCATAGAATATTGGATGTATGTTACTCTTTGACATACATCTTTAGTATCAGAAACCATAAATATAAGAAACTAAATTGTATTTTATTGTAACAGTTATATAGCACATCTTGATTTAAACTCAATAAAATATAGATTAGATACAGCCATACAATTTAATGATATAATTTACATCTGTTTATCAAATGAAGGTTTTGTAATAGAAATATTGGTATAAATTACTGTTGCTACAGTGTTTATGAATTTTGTCAGATAACAATAAATGTTGCTATACCTATTGCTATTCCAATGTTGATAAAATAATTCATTATGATTATTAAGGGGTTCGCCGTGATACACATAATATGTAAGGTTGGGAGTGTTGATACCTATTTTCCTATTCTGTGCCTTGATTATATTACAATACAATTATTTTGAGGTCTTAGACATTCTGGTTGTATCGCTGTCTTAACTGTATGCACTCTGCACATAGAAAAGTGCATTCAAATCATTTATATTATTTATGTTTTAGATCTACCACACCAACAGATGACCATATCAGTTTTATGATATCGGATCTATAAGGCATGGAGATGTCGCACCAGGGGGGAGCTGAGGCCGAGAGCCTCTTGCGCCCTGACCGCAACGCTACCGTCATGCCGCAGAAACGTAAGTCATTATTAAGTTATTCCTCAAGTTTAATCCTTATACCAAATTTATTAAGTGGATTTTCTGAAATTAACAAACAACCATTTTTTGGTATTTATGATGGTAAAATAACAGATATACTACAAGAGCAGAGAAGACTCTATGATACTCTTTTATGTATGTTGGAAAATATTAAACTTAGCATGTCTTGATATTAAATAGAATAACTTGTTTGATTCAGGAATGAAATAATTAAAACAAACAAGAAATATACAACCAGGACATTCATTAATGATTAAGATAAAAAAGTAAAAATTTAATTTCGTCGTCATTTAAGTTTCTCAGTCTCTGTCATAGCTAAGCGGTTTCATATTATAAGGCTGTGACTTTTGATGGCCTGGTCCGAATTCAAATCAAAACTAACATTGTTTTCCACCACTGGTAGGCCCGGCCCAATCGTTGCGTCAAACGTCTCATATGGCGTTGGAACTTAATTGTTAATATATTTAACTGTTGGATAATCCGCCTCATTAGTTAAACTGTAGAATGTTTAGATTGATACTAAAGTCATCGAAATGGCATTTCATCGGTTAAAAAGGCACCTACCTCCTACCAAAAATACTTATTAATTATGAAGCTTGAAAGATCCTAATGCTAATACGTTTTGTCTCACAGTACAGTAAATAATATTTGCATTTATATTTTGCAATGTCACGTATCTTTACTTGACTACTAAAACGATCATGACATACGTAGATGATTGCATCACCTATTCTAATCTGACGTTATGTTGGCCATGACTTCTCTTAATACCAATTTATACGCCTTAGAAACGTTTTTAGGGCGCCATAATTGATTGATTCACTTTAAATGCCGATACTTGGTCTGAAGAACTGTAGGAGTAATAGCGACACATTTTGGATTGAGAAATCTCTTAAAATCGCAGCACTTTATAATAATGCTACGAGATTTTACGAGATAATATTTATGATAATAATTAAAATATAAGATGGATTACAATATAAATATATAAATGGATATTAATTTTGAAATAGTTAATTAAAAGTGGATTTAAATGTAATTTTAAATAATATTTTAAAATGATTAATAATTGAAATGTATACACACATATAAATATACATATTGCCCGTCACTTTCATTTAAAAATTTAAATAAGTCGTAAGTAGTTTGAGGGGTTAATTTAATAAATAATAAATATGAAAAATATTATTTATCTAATTTAAAAGTAAGTAAGGGTAAAGTAAGGGTTAAAGTATTTTTATAGATATTTTTTAATATTATTAGTCAGTAATGGTCTACATTTCGAGTAATATCAATAAATTTGTAAGTTGTATAGAATTCTGTTCTTTCTCACCCAAAACAAGTGTTTTACGATAGTCCAGTCAGTCAAAACAATTAATTCATTATAATTCCAAAAGTTTTCAAATTTTGATGTAAGGTCGGGAGTGGTATTAAAACAAACTATAAAATTTTGCAACCTGCTCTGCGGTCCGGAACATTGTTAAAAATGCAATAAATGATAATTTGCTTAGTTCTTGAGACCAAAATTCCAAAAGTTCTGCAAATTTGGAGTGGTGTTAAATATATTATTTTACATCACGTGTCAAATTTGCAACCAATTTAAGTGTACGGAACATTTTTGTTATTAAAAATTAATGTTGTTCTTTATTAAACTGAAGGAAAACGTTCCAAAAGTTCTGCAAATTTGACAGATATATCGAAAATAAAATAAATAACAAAAAATGTTCCGTACACTTAGGTTGGTTGCAAATTTTATACGTGATATGAAATATTATATCGAAAACTTCCCCAAGTTTGCAGAACTTTTGGAATTTTTTTCACGACCATACAGCAACAAAAATTAATTTAATTGCAATTTTAACAATGTTCCGGACTGCGGACAAGGTTGCAAAATGAGATTTATTGTCGTCCCAATGTACCATTCACTTGACCGAAGTTTGAAAACTTTTGGAATTATTATCAAATTTTCGATTTCGAATGTCTATAATGACTGGTGTACGAGTCAAAACCAGCTATACAGCCCTATTTGACAATTCAGGACTGGCAGATTTGTGTTTAATTAATGATTTTCTAGCCATGTTGAAAAGCTGTTCCTTCCAACTCAAAACAATTTCGCTGGCAAACGGATTCAGGGTCATGAAACATTTTTCACAAATTGCCCCTTTATCCGCTTTGTTTTATAACAATAGTTAATTGAAAAGCTCATCAAATATTTGTTAGCTTTCTCTAAATATAAAATACAAGAATAAATATCTATTTCACGTTCAAATAACTGTTTGGAAACAATAATTTCGGTTATCTGAAGTTCGACAGTATCGTGTTATGCATGAGCGATCTGTTACAATGTGCAAATTTAGGCGAGACTAGCATTTATAGATAACTACTTGTTACTCTGGAGTTTGAATAGAATTAATGCCGCGGAATCGAGATATTTTTTCAAGGGGAGGGGCTCATAATTATAATTTGTATGAAAACTAAAGGCTATCTCTCTCTTCAGTCGGTACTACCGACTCGGTAGCTCATGTCTGAGCGGTGTGGTCAGCAAGATAACGTCCAGAGCGGACAATCTGTTTCCACTGTTTTCTGACCAGCGCCTCTCTTATGACAGTTTTGAGGACCATGAGTCTTTCACTTGATTGGTACATCTGGTTAATGAACGGCCACGAGATCTTTTTGACTTCTGTGTTACCAACCACGATATGTTACTTTAAGTTCTTATCGCTTCTGCGCTTTGTAAATTGTTTTTGAAAGCTATATATAGAAGTAAACATAATATTAAAACAAAAGGCAACGAATTAAGGGTTTTTATAATTCCGGTTTGTTTGTAATTTTAAATTGTTTTCATTTTATCATTGTCCTATGTGATATCGTACAAACTACTATTATTGCATACATCCAATGTGAAGCCAGTAGAATTAGATACAGCGGATTGTAATAGCAGGTCAAAACATATCATGACAGATACTGTTACTATTACAATTACGTTAAAAAATTACTTTATAGGGATAATAACATCTACGATTACCTCTGATATTCCTCTGAATTCATAGTATTGATTTAGTTATGTTTTTTCTGATTGATCAAACAAAATAGACGTAACATTGCGTAGGTCGTAAAATCTGTGTCACGCAAACTTGCTTCGTCGTTCACTGTACCTGAACCAAGAATGTCATTTTAGTAAAAGAAAGATAAAGCCTCTTGTCCCTGGTGTGAATAAACGTCTTCCGAAAACAAATAAGTGAGTCTATCTTCACGATTTCATAGAAAATAATGAGAAACTTTATTTTTTACGAAATTTGTGTAATTCCTGTAAAACCCTAATAGAGTAATGCTTTTATTTTAAATAAGTGTGATAAAGCAATTATTTAACTAACTGAAGTTTATAGTAGTACATGTTTGTGATTATTGATAAATAGCGTAATAGCTTTCTTATGAACTGATTGAGGTATCAAACTACACAGGAAAAGCTAATTTCAATTTGGCTTATTATGTAGTAGTAATCCTTATTCGAGCACAGGCTAGGTTGTACTTTCAATCTAAATAATAATAATAATTCTTTAGGTACTCACAATTGAAAGTACTGGATTGATCAAAGATTCTTTTATCATTAGATTGCTCCATTATCCCTGAGTAAAATAGACATTAATTCCAAAATTTCTAACGTCCGTGCGAGACCAGGAAAGATTTTTTAATAATATCTACTCTTTTTATATAAATAAATTGATGTATTTTATCACAGTACCATTGTTTCGTCCATAGTGACTTAAATTACGCGTTGATGCGGCTAAAACGATATTCTTTATCAGCGGTGACGTAGACGACAGTTTTCGGCATTTTTAAATCTTTTCTTTTACGTACTTTACAGAACAAGAAATCTAAATTAACTTATTATGTAGGATAGCACTAAACTTTTAATTTTTCGATGTAGAGCACTGAATTTTTGCTCGGTACAGTCAAGCTCATAACCTCTTTAATGCAAAGTTCATTGACCGCTATTTTCAAAGCATTGAAGTAGGCGTTAGGTTAATGCGTAAAATAAGTTTTTGATCATCTACTTTGAATAGAACCGAGACTGGTTAATTTAATTAATCCAAACCTCCTTTTTTAATGCATTTTTATATGTTTGAACGAATATATTTCAAGCAGAGCAGTGTTGGCCTAGTGGCTTCAGCGTGCTACTCTCATACCTAAGGTCGTAGGTTCGATCCCTGGCTGTGCACCAATGGACTTTCTTTCTATGTGCGCATTTAACATTTGCTCGAACAGTGAAGGAAAACATCGTGAGGAAACCGATATGTCTTAGTCCCAAAAAGTCGACGGCGTGTGTCAGGCACTGGAGGATGATCACCTACTTGCCTATTAGATTTAAAAATAATCATGAAACAGATTCAGAAATCTGAGGCCATGACCTAAAAAGGTTATGGCCTCAGGTTAATATATTTAAAACTACTACCTCCATTTATAATAAATCTCCGAGAATGCTACATTATCACTAAGTAACAAAGGCTATATTGATTCACAAATATTTTATAAATATCCTGTCGAAGCTAAGCCATTAATATGCAATTTTATATAGAATGATGGTGAAGGCTGGCTTTTAATATTACTTAATATTTTGCGGTAATAATTTAATCTATCAGCGACTTTCAAAAGCCAGATCTGCCTGCCAACTCATTAATTGCAATGGCACTTAAAGGAATTTCGGAACGGGCATTAAGTACTACTCTAGCGTTTAATTAAAAAATGTAGGAAATATTTGAACTCGTTTTAAATTTTATTTTCTTAAATGTGGTATGCGAGGGCAATGTGTTTTCAATTTTAAATTTAGCATGGTTTATTTAAAAGTATTCAATAAATTTATTAAATACAAGCTGAATAATTTTAAAATGAATTTATCTTATAAATTTTCTTATCACACTATTAGCTTAAATAAAATATACGATGCTTTAGTAATTTTAATGTATTTGCAATTAAGTCGATGTTTTGATCAACATAGGATATACAACATATATTAATTTATGAATAATACGTGAGGCCGTGTATTTTTTTTTTCAATTAAATCTTATTATGTTGCATTATTTCAATCTTGCGCTGCACTCCACACACATTCTTGTATTGTGAGAGACTCTGAAGTCCTAAAAAAAGACAAAAACTTAATAAAAAAATATATTAATTTGATTGTACCTATGCATTTGACATCAGTAATTGATTGATACATGTACTATAAACCGTAGTTATATAATCTTTTATTTTCAAAATATAAGTAGAATATTCCATGTTTTTGCAACTATGAATTTGTATGGTTTCAAGAGAAAATGTTAATTTGGAAGTCCTTGCCCTAGTAACAACAAGATTATGTTAAAACCTGTTGAGCAACAGTGATTCAGTTTATCACATACAGATATCGTAATGAGTAGGAGGCTTGACTTAGAACGTAGTTGAAATATTTTAGCGTATTTAGTAACTAAACGTAAGAATGCGTCATTCGTTGAAGGTTGAACCTCTGTCAGATTGTCCAAAACAGATTTATCGATGTATAAAAAAGTCGACGAAACTATCGAAATGTTTTAGTTATTTTGTCTAGATTTGACTTAAATCCCTTAGCTACCGTCTGTAATTTTATGTAATACTTAACAAATACCTACGATTTACGCAGGGAAGAAAAACTATTTGTAGTTAAAAATACACCACCGAATTAAATTCATTTTATTTATCACTTTTACAGTGTTGCACTCGCGTAAATAAGATAATTTACTGGTAGATCAAAAAATGCAAAAAAAAAACATTCATTTCTTTCCTTATTTTCTACTCTTACAGTAACATATTACTACATACATGCATAATGTTCATGTAAATTTTCACGCTCATAATGCATAGCTAAAATAATACCTACGATAAGAAGTTATCAAACCCAGACAATAAATAAATATAAAAATTTTAATTTCTACTTTATATTCTTATTTTCCATTTGCAATTGAGTTCCAATTTTATGTCTGTTACACACTGTCTCTTATTTCCAATCTGGTTCTAAGATGCTGTTTTATTCCCAGTCTGCTTAATATAATATATATTAATATAAAAAACACAGGCTCAACGCGGATCCCGTTTAGTATTTATTTTGCGAAATATATCCGCTGTATGAAATAATAATATGAAAGTGTCAACTCTGAGGTCCCTTTTTACACAATCGCATTTTATTAATAAACATAATAATAAAAATAGAGTAACCTGTTTGTACTGTACGATAGATTGTAAAACAATATTTTTGGATGATTCAACATTTTACAACGGTGTTTGCAGTAACGTAAGCTATTGTTTACGTTTTGCATAACAAACATCTTGCACGTAATTTTACCCGTAATGAGAATCGATTTGTACCTTGTTACCTTCGTTCTGCTAGATTAAGCAAGGCAAAGTGTAATAAAGTATGACATTATTCGTTTCAATGCTTAGAGGTTTTAAACTCGATTTTTTATTGCCATTAGCTATTATTCGATAAATACAATTTCAGTTAACATTTTAATAATGCAATCTGGTTACGCGTCGGAATTTGGGGTATGGGAATCACAATGTTTTTTCAATTACAGAATTTCTGAATTAGTTAATAATTGTGTAGTGCAATGTAGGTAAATTCTATTCCTTAGCTAACTAAATGCTCACTAAAAATATCATATTATATTTCTCAGAAATAGAGGTCGGCCCTTTTAGAAGAACGCGTTTTGGCCAAACCTCACCGATGTCCAGATTATGCATTGTGATAAATGAGCTAGGTCTGGATATCCAAAGTTGCTTCCCTCACACTTTAAAATCGAATATCCCGTAGTTTTTATAATTTAATTTTTTGGTGTAATTTTTTTTATCTCTTCGTGTGTTATGTTTGCCTATAAGTGTTTGTCACTTGTCATTAAATATTCTATTTTTTTTACCATTGTATTAGTGTGTCAAGCGTAAGCAAGCTTTTATACATAAATAAATAGAAATCGAACACATATTATACGAAATATGTGTTAAGAACGAGCCACAAATGTTACGTAGGTAACAAGCTAACAAAAACCCTAGAAGACGGGCTAATACATAACATATTATATACAACGTTGTGACTAAAATAATTTTAGCCCATATAATCATAAACTGGGATTATACAAGTATGCTTTGACGCAAATATTTAGGCCGTGATTGTAATAACGTTAACATGTAATCATTGCTTAGCGTTATAGTGTTGCCAAGCTTACGGTTAACTTTATATTACTAGAACAAACACGTTTTTCCTTTTTAGATATTCTATATTTTATTAAGATGATTTTGATGCAAAGAAAGTTATATAATATTTCTTTAAAATATTATACAAAAGAATTTGGCGTTATTTGAAAAGTAATCGTGTCGTAAATTAAACAAAGTGTTTGGAAAGTTTGTGCTCTAATAGATAAACGTTTAATTCAAAACATAATTTAAAGAAACTATTCTAGTTTAAGTGTAATTTCTCCCTCTCTATGTACTACTGCGAACTGTAGAAAACGTAAATTTAGACCTGCCATTTTTTTAAATATTGACCCTTTAAACATAGTTATCGATATCAATAAATTAATTTCTATTTATTATATTAAAATTTCATGTTTTATTTATGGTGACCCAAGTGATTCTTATATATTAATAATTTTCAACTCGTACGAACGACACTACACGCTAATGAGAATTTAAATCAAAGGATTTTAAATAAGCATTTCTACTTCACACCTTAGCTATACAATGTTTTAAAAAGCTTCCGTGAGCTTAAATGACGTTTTAAGTTGAAGAGTCAGCGAGGATTTTCAAAAGAGCTTGAACCATTATGCAGGCCTATTGTTCTTGTCTATAGCGTTGGAAAGGGCTAGTTCCTGCCTCACTTTTTTTTACCTAGAGTTTTCAATTTGTTTATTGGCTGGAAAATGTTGGAATGCAGGATTGAGGGCACAGTTTCGTGCTTTTTAGGAGTAACCTATATAGGTAGAATGCTTTGCTGGGCTATTTGGGTTTTCTAAAAATGTTTCCTGTTTTTTTGAATAGTACAAATGTAATACTATAGTTCTACTAACAGAACTACAGTTTGGACTGAATCAATAAAATTCGATTCAACACTTAAGACTTTAAAATTATGTTATAATATCTTAATATTTTGTAACAGTTATGTTATGAAGAGGATTTTGATTTAACATCTAATTTTTAAAAATCTTTTGTTACTCAACACTTTTTGTGCCTCGGCCGACCTTAGCCTTTCTAAAATTCTTATATGTTTACTAGTAGACTCGGCCAAGCGTTGCTGTGGCTTAGGTTTTTGTGTACATAGTAATAATTTATTCAAGGGAAACGGTAGGAGAACACCAGTCATGGGGACCACCATGCTTTTTAGTGGTTATGCCATTCAATTGTAGCTTTAATGTGAAACGTTGGTACTTTTAACACAGCGCCATCTTTTAGAATTGTGACTATCAAATAATAAACAAATATTTTGCAATAAAATAATATTGGGGGTATGAATTGAGATGTAAGCTATCCTATCTTTTAAGTTGGATCAAACTACACACGGTGTGCAAATTTTATTGATATCGCTTCGGTAGTTTAGGAGTCCATAGCGGACAAACAACGTGACACGTAATTTATATATATTAAGATAATTTTTAATATTAAAAAAATTAATTCTTCACTTAATAAACTTGAATTGTAGGTTTAAGGAAGAAATTACTAGGGATTTGTTAACGAAACACAGTAAGTAAATATTCAAAACATAATGAAAAACTGAAAGTTAAATAATTTTTGTATATAAATCTATTATTTTAATTTAGTGAGATCTATATTCGGTACCAAATGGGATAGCTTTTGTCCACCCCAACAATCGAAAAACCCTCTAGATGAAACCAAAAACAAAAGCTTTACAAGGACGTTACAAGAATGTACTTCAGAATACAAACCTAATTATCGATAGCTTTTAACTATTTAATTTGTTGCGTATGAATATTCAGCCGAGGTCAAATCAAGAACGGATCGAATACAAAAACAAACAAAATTAAATTATTAAATACAAACGATTGTATAATCTGTATGTTTTGAAACATTCATATTTGTGTTAGCTAGTTCTTAATTTATGTTCATGCTCGTGATATATTAATTTAATACAATCCACACATCCGTAATATTCAATCAGTTGTTAAGTACTCAATTGTCTCTTTGTGATGGAAAAAGATCTGAAAGGTCAACGCACTCCTAAATATCAAAATTGTTATCATTATGGGCCATTATTATATTGGTATACGTTTTCTACAGAAGTTTTAGAGCAGTATTGGTCAGTGGTTTCAACAGTGGACTCATAACTGGGTTCGTAGGTTTGATCCCCGGCTGTACATAATGCTCTTTCAGTCTATATGCAGATTTAACACCGCTCGTACGATGAAAAAAGATCGTGAGGAAACCGGCATGCTTTAGACCCAAGAAGTCGACGTGTTAGGCACAGAAGGTTACCTACATGCCTATTATTAATTATCGCGGAACAGCACGCCATTAGTATATACATATATTTACTTTTTCTACGGAAACTATTCAAATCAGTAGCTAACTAAACAAATAGGGGTAAGCTTTAACAAGCAATTACGTAATTGCAGTGTACCGAACTCAGATAACCGAGAATGATAATGAGATAATGACGAGTCGTTTACCACTTTCTATTGTTGACGCATAAATAATGGATGAAAATAATAAAGTAGAGCATTAAGACTAACAGTCGTACTCAGAATCATGCATCTCACAATCGAGGCTCGGTATGACTTATTCTAAACGTATTGCATTTGGGAATAGTTCGGGCTAAGTCTCGACTTTGATTTTTACACAAAGACATGCCAGTTTCTTCACAATCCTGACCGTAAGAGCAAACGTTATTTATTTATTTAAACTTCGTTACATTTAAAGTGCAGAGGATTTGGAGGTGTTTGCCTAAAAAGGGCACACATAAAAGCAGGAGATAGAAATATAAATTTGTTTAAATGTTAAAGTTTCTGAATTAAATAGATACATAAATAGTTACATAACATTAAAAAAACAAGCATCGGGCAGCTTTATCGCTAACAAGCGAACTCTTCCAGGCAATCCTAGCGCGGAAACTAAAAAAAATACTTAGGGTAAAGTGCATAACCAAATCAAGAAAAATAACAAGTAACATTTACAAACAATTACCAAACTTATTCTATATTAAAAAATGGACTAAAAACTAAGAGCTAATTAACGGTTCGTGAATTCCAACGCAGAAAATACACGAATTACAAAAATCACGATTGAGCAAGATAGGTAAAGAAGTGTTTATGTAGAAGAATTTAAAAGCGGTGGTTAGACAGGTAATTGCCCTTAGAGAGATAGAATTTGTTTCTTGTGCACAGTTGGAAGCAAGGCCTTGTTAATCTTGAGTCACACGCTTGAACTATTGGAAGATTACTGCTCCATACCGATGAAACGTTTCATTTATACTTTTATATTTCAACGCTAACTCACGAAAGATGAAAAAAAAATCAGATGCAAACCAAGACCTATATTACGGAATTACTATTGTGGAGGAATGATAGTGAACAGTTCCTCTAACTTAATGACAACATCCTCGACCAGACTATCCCTTACTGGCTGGCCCGAAGGCCCCAGGGTATGACGTCATCGCAGTGATTTGTAGCCGAACATTCCAGATGAAGAGGTGGCATAAATATTTTGTATATACTATAAATACATACCTAATACTATAATTCTTATAGTTCAGTTTTAATATTAGAGAAATTGCACCAAATGTCCACTCCGAATAATGCAATATTGTTTGGGGTTACTGCGTACAAGTGCTACATCAATGTATTGTCTAGGCGTTCCAACGCATTAACATAGTGCGCTTGGGTGCAATGATATTACGACATAATACATAATATGCGGATAATGCCGACAGTTTATCTAAATAGAAGTTAAAATTAATGAATATTTATATTTTGTAAGTTTATGTAAGTTTGGTCGTAGGTTAAAACAATGTAATTAGGTCAATAGCAATAATAAGGGGTAACACTTGAATACAATTACATTGAAGTGGCTTCTTTCAATTAAGGGCTTCGTAAGGGTAATTTAAGGAAGCGCCATAAATAACTATAGCACTGTTCACCCATCAGTGTAAATGGAAAAGTATATAATCAGAATAGGGGGCAAACGGGCCAGAGGTCACCTCATGTTACGTGATAACGTCGCTCATAGACACTAATGCTGCCAGAAGGCTCGCAAGTGCGTAGCCAGTCTTAAGAAGCAGTTCGCAATTTTTTGGAAGGACCATAAGTCGAATTTGTTCAGAAATACTTTTGTAGGCAACTAGTTCCATGAGTGGTTTTGCGCGGCAAGAACTGTCTTAAAAAAAGTGCGTGCGTACAAAGACACAAAATTCTTTGGCAAACTAATTTGAAGTCTCGTTCATATTTATACAAACCTTAAACTTAGATTCCCGAGATTAAATTATTTTGCATAAAATATAAAATACTTATATTTCATAAATTCTCTTTACGAATTTTTAATTTTAAAAATAGAATTTCTCTAAGGTAATTCGCCTTTCTCACTCTCTCAATCGGTCTCATCGCTCTCTCCCTTTTCTTCGACAAAAACGCTGCACATCTTCGTGACGCTAATATTATTATTATTGCGTTTCATCCTTAAAAATTTTACCCTCAGGCGCCTAAAGTAGTTCCACTTCAAACACGCTCAGTTGTGAAACGACGGACATCGCGGTGATACGGGTGGAGTTTCGTGTTATGCTTCGACGTCCGTCATGTGTATGCGTTATATCAACTATGAAGTATCTGTGTGTGTGTATATCATTGCGTGGTAGGATAAATTCGCGAACGGACACAGAGACAGAAAAACGACTGCTTATGTAACGACGTATGCCAATTTTTGAGTGAGACATTTAAACGGCCCATCTTCCACTTTATCATGAGCAACAATTCTTGTCACATCTGACGATGTGTTTTTTAAATTGAAATGAAGATACAGGTTAGGTTCATATGCATATTTAATGTTAAATTTTCACATTTAAAAGCAATGTTAGCCTAGAAAGCCTTCAGTGTGTGACATCTCTTACATCCTAGTCGTAGGTTCGCTCATACCCTAAAGGAAAACATCGTAAGAAAACCTTAAACCTTCGTGCCTTAGACCTAAAGACCTTGACAGCGTGTGTCAGGCACAGACATAGGCCCATCACCTATTAAAAAGCCAATAAAGAAATAGATGCAGCAATCTGATGCCCAGACTTAAGAGATCGTTGTGTTTTTTTTAACTTATAATATTTTATTGATTTAAAACATGAAATTTTGTCTTACTGTTTTACATGGACCCTAAATCGAATTGAAAATTTGAGCTGAGTTTTTTGAAAGAAAAAATATTTATTTTACGTTAACGTAGTTGCGGGTATAACTCTGTGTAGAATATCAGCAGCAAGTAAATTAGGTTTTGTGCTCGACTAGCAATTTATTAGCAAGAATAAAAGCTTTATTGCCTACGATAACGTTTCCTTGATATTGGTTAGTTCCTGATATTATTAGAAACTACACAGTTTATTTTATTGTGGGTTCGAAAGTTGATGTGTATCAAAGAAAATCTATTCGAATTGAATATTGTATATTTCATTAAATGTGGGTACTTGATAAAATTTTTACAACATTTTCTATGATGGCAAAAAATCTGTCTTATCAAATTTCTAAGTTGAAATCATGTATGTAATAAATAGAAGAAATTTATTTAAGCAGTGTTGGCCTAGTGGTTTTAACGTTGGTGTCGTAGGTTGGATCCGCAACTGATCACCACCAATGGACTCTGTCTATCTAGCTCTTAGCTCGTACGGTGAAGGAAAACATCGTTAGGAAACCGGCATACCTTAGACGCAAAAAGTCCACGGTATGTGTCAGGCTCAGACGGTTGATTCACACCAATTTTGTCTATTAAATGATCACAGAATCTGAGGCGCGCAGATCTTTAAAGGTTGTAGCGCCATTGGTTTTGCAAGAATCTAAAGAACTTTTACTTAATTATTTTTAGATTATTTGCAACTTTCTTTAAACTACGGACAGTGCGCATGCGCATCCAAAAATGCATGTGTAAGCTGATAAATTAAAAGAAGATAAAATATATTTTAAATTTAAAGTACGGGACTCTTATATATATTTTCTTTTTATACAATGATTTAATCGATAGTAATGCTAAATGGCTATTAAATAAAACAATACATAACATTTACCTTCTGATTTGGAACAGTTGAACTATCAAATGTAGCTTGTATAGAATAAATATACATCAATCAAAACGTATATGTATATTTTAAATTGTGTAGAAAAGTCTTCTATTTGTTTCTAACCATTGACAGGGAATTCGCGCGTGAGTTTTTTTTATTAAGGTTTTTGATACATGTCATTTCCTAATATTTCTGGTTTACTAACTACTACTAACTAAGGACGTCTATTTTTGATAAACTCTTTTAAAAACGATTTCGTGGAACAATTATGCTTTATTGATGTCGGAAAATTAAAACTAGTTCAGATATTTATATCCGATGATTAGACGAATTCGTTATGATATGAGAAGAAACTAAATACAGTGGTTTATTATTCTGTTGAATATAGAAAATTGGTAAGGAAATGAATAAATTTTTATTGCTAGTTAAAATTTGACCGAATTTAATGGTTTTATGAAGGTAAGGCTTAGAGTCCGCGGAAAGGGAAACAGAGGCGTTTATGTAAAATAATAGAATTTTGCTACTTATTAACATATATTATGTATGTACTATTAATTATATAGCCCATTTCATAATAATTATATCAAATTCTTTAATGAGTTTAGTAATGCATACTAGAAACTAAAAACTAACCTATAGACTACCAACTACCTTATTAAAGATTAAAGAGTGGTGTCTACCTACATATTCTATAACAAAATCACAAATACCAACATACAATAGCAAAAAAGTTATTAAGCACTGCAGCGACCTAAAATCGACTCTTCCAAGATAAGGTAATGTCTTTCGTTGACGAGAATTTGCGCGAATTATGCTTCCCGTATATCAAAATCCTATACATTTTTGACATACGAAGACTCGTTACTGAATCTTACCATACAAAGCACTAAACTGTTTTTTTCCAACTTAGCTTCAGCGATATGGTATATAAATGTTACAATAAATAACATATCTTTGTTTTGTTTTAGGTTGGGATGCGAGTGAGGGCGAGAAAGCGCCGTTCCTTCGAAATGAGCCGGTGCGGTTAACGCCCGCCTGGGAAGGGTCAAACCTGCCCAATGATACGCTTAATTTGAAAGGTAATAATAGAATTTATATTTTTCGCCATAGAAAATGTATCTAAGAACCCACTGGACAGTGACACATTAGTGTCGTTAAACGCCTATTCAACTTTGGGGTCTTTCGTTTCAAATTGAGGTCCCAGCGTGAAATATAAAATATTTTGTTTTTGTAAAATTTGTATGAAGTTCATAAGTAAGAGTTTTTGGGGTAAGATACAGAAACGACACTAAGCGCTCAGACTCTTATACGTCAAAATGTATTACGGGACTCACTTACTGTTTTTATTTTTAACATTTAAAAAAAAAAGATTAGTTCAATACCTATATTGAAAATTCTGATGAATGAATGATCATTATTTATAATTAAAATGAATTATCTGATTAATAAATTGCACTTGATGTCCACTCTAAATAGTATAATATTATTTGGGGTTACTGCGAATGAAGTGCTACATAATAGTACCGTCTAGGCGTTCCAGAAGGACTGAATTTTAGTGCTTATGGGTGCAATGATGATACTACATTCTATATATTATCCTTTGCACTGCTTTGCTTCTTATTGGCGGCTGTACTCACTCGGTCCTACATACAATTCGGCCTCTTCGCCGTGTGATATCTCGGCGAGTATGATAGGCGCATGAGTATACATATAAATATTATAAAAAAAGTACACAATAGTGGAGAAATGGTTAGGCTATATTATAAAAAGCAAATGTACGATAACTATAATAAAATATTTGAATTTCAAACCTTGTACTAAAATGCAAAACATAACATTCTAAATTAAATTGAATAGAAAATCGTCAAAGGCCTTTTCGAAACAAGATAAATATAAAAAAAACATTATTAATCTATAATTAAGTGAATCAAAATGACAACGACTCTTTTATTTATGAGGCCTTGTTGGCCTAGGATTTAATTTATACACGAGAGCAGCGGTAGCTTTAGGCAAGGAAATCCTGGGCCTTGCTTATACCGCGAAGATTAAGTTAAGAAACCTAGTCAAATGTGACTCCTGAGACATCGACAGACTGGTCACATACTTACCTATAAAGAAAAATTACCATGTAAACAGATATAAATAAATATAATCTTAAATTTAATGCTTGGTCTCTTAATGACATGGGTTGTAACTCTATTTGCTTTCTTGTAATCTATAAATCGTTTGGAAATATCCCATATATTAGTGATTCATCAAAGTAATAAAATGTATGGGTTTTCGATAAATATTCACAGGGCATCGCCTACGAACATATGCGCGTATTCATGTAGGCGAAGTCATCGACTAGTTAAGGTGTCTGCCCACTATCCCGTAGCATACCATGACCGTGCTAGGAACGTATCCAGCACGGAAAGCAATCCGGTACGCTCTATTTCGCCCACTGAAGCGGGCCGACAGCGTTCTGAACCCGTTTACAACCCGTATGTAACCCGTATTTAATCCGTATGATGCCCGTATGTGACACGGCAGAAATCTTTTCAATACATTCGTAAGGCATCGGTTCATTCTCGTACAAATATCAATGTTAATATTGGACATTATTCAGGCACTTAGTTGATGACGGAGAAAAGTTTTTTCAGTACTTCCGAATGTGTACATTCAAATTTAACGCATTTAAAACGGGTTTGTAACGGTCATACTCCCCGCTCAGTCACCGGTCTGGCAACGTCGCGTGCCATGCACGTAGCGTGTCCGCACCGGCAAAATATTCCCTCCGACGAATAGTTGACGGCCCGTGCATGGCACGCTACGGTGTCGGCCGGTGACGGAACGGTCTAGTGGGCATGGTCTCATACTTCTCCATACAAAGAATAGTTTTTTGTCTGAAACGGTCCTAGTACGGTCATGGTATGCTACGGGATAGTGGGCAGAGAGCTTTAACGTGGTTTTAAGAACATCGGTTAAAACTTAAAGCAAAGTTTAAATATAAAATAGAAAAGAGATAGTAAGCGATTTCTTCCAGGCACGAATTTTTATTTATTTTACCACGATGGTGAATTTTTAAAGATTTCCTACAGTTGACTGGTAAAGAAATTGTATTCCAAGTAAATATTAAATATTGCTGAAATAATAAAATAGATTTCGGAAAAGCTAGTATTTGTTGTATTTAATTATCTATGCTATGCGTAGAAGTTGGTAGAAATGTGATTTTCCTGTTGAAGAAGAATTAAAATACAATACAAGCCTATTAATAATTACTGGAATATAATTGGATAATTTTAATAATTATTCCTCACTGTTACAAGAAATCTTAATTGTGAACCTTCAAACATTTCTACGTAAAATTAAATTCTTTAGCTATAGAAAGCTATATTACTATTTTAGTTATAAATATAGGTAGATAAAAATATTTACCAAAAAAATCCCTACAAAAATTATTAATGATAAGGTATAGAGTTATATTTTCATGTAGGTATTATTATTATTTCAGAATAGGCTGCATTATTAACAAAAGAAATAAAACCAGTCAAAATAGAATTTTGTTTAGTATAATGAAAATACATACATTAAATCCTAACGAAGCATATATATGCCTCGGATTTTTAGGCAATAAATTAGTGTAAATGCGACTGACATGTTTTGAAAGCGTCCTAAATATAGGTACGTGTGGGAGAGATATTGATGCCCGCATCGAAACATTGCCTAATTGTGTATCAATTTAAGCATACTAGCTTACAAGATGACATCCTCTAAATCTGTATTAAAATTTGATGTTTGGCCAAGCGCGACTTTACCCGGTCGTTGTGAGTTCAAGCCCTGGCTGCGTGAGGAAATCAGTATGCAAAGCAAAGCAAAGTGTTTTTGCTTATTTAAGGTTATGAATACCTATTCAAAATTTAGATATATTTCATTCATAAATCTGCTGCAGACTGCATTATTAATTCACAGCTTATTTTTGAAAAAACATAAAATATATATAGCTTATTTAATATTTAATTTGATTGGGCATCAATGTCTGAAATGAATATTTAAAGAAATATAACAATGATTTTTCGGATACTCCGACTAATTCGCTTTATACCAATTATATTATCGCATGAAACAGCAAACCACAACAGCTGTTGACTCGTGCAACATCTCTGCATAAAATTTATTGATCATTTTCTTTAGGCAAGTAGGTGAACAGCTGTCTGAGTGAATAATTTCAGCGGGAATCGAACCTATTGAACACATTATTTCACACTACGTTCATACTTAACATAATCGTAACGTAACTAACATAATAAACATAATATTAAATTGAATACTTTAATATTCAAATTACGAAATATTAATATATTACTTGAGAAAGGTGATTTACTAAAATACTTTAAAACCCCTGCTTAGCATTTAAAATATAGAACTTAATATTATTTAAAAGTAATGGTAACACTTAAAATAAAAATAAATATTCTGTTGCTTCTGTGATCATAGCCTAATTTCATAATCTACACGCTTGACGGATTACTTTTCAAGATTCTTTCATAATTGACAACTTCCGTAAACTTTTAAAAACTAAACAGTGTCTGTTAGTGTTTATATCTTTGTGGTCTAAATCTAACGTTTCTGCAGGGATCGCGATGGATTTGATACCGCCGAAGGACAAATGGAATTTAATATACCTCACATTAATTCTCCACGGGCTGGGGACTTTGACGGCTTGGAATATGTTCATAACAGCGAAAGACTACTTCGTGAGTTACAAGTTGGCAAATGCTCCTGTATACGCAGAGAACCTAATGACTTATATCGGCTGGGCGGCACAAATACCGAACCTTATATTCAGCTGGATTAATATTTTTGTCGAAATTGGGTAAGTTATACTGATACATACTAATACTTTTTGAGTAGCAAATTCTATCGGGTGATATTAACATTGAATTTAATGATTTTGGTTTAACTTTCAAATATAGACCATAGCTTTATCTTGAAGTTGATCTATTGAATATGATAGGAATTTAAATAATTACAGTAAAATCTGTTGTAACGACATTGGATGGACTACTCATATTTGGTCGTAACCTAGTTAGTTGATAGTCGTAACAGCCGATGACGTTGTTATTAAATACCAATAATGTATACAATATAATTCAGTCGGGATCTTTGATTTTGGTTAATATAACCGGTATGTTGTTTTAAACGATGTCGTAAGTAGCTTTGACTGTATACCTATTTTGGCCAATACACGACGGAAGACAAAGATTTGAAGTTCAATACTTTTGAATGATATGACTATTAATTTAATCCGTATAAATGTTACCCAATTTAAATGCTATATATTTTCCACTTCCAACGCAGTGAGTTATCAGTATGTCTGTCTCTCACATTTTACAGTGGGTACATCGACGCTCTACTAAAACACTTGCAAGTTTCTCATAAACTTGTGAGCACCTAAGTTTTGCCACAAATGAATAAGATCTTTTAAGCTAAATGTATAGAGTATTAGCATTGATCGTTTTTAAAAAGCCAAGCCAAGCTACTTGCAAGTTTCACATAAACTTGTGAGCACCTAAATTTTGCAACAACTACCTATGTTTCCCTTAATAGTATAGTACAATCTTTAACTATGATCTTAAAGGATTTTAATCATAAAATCTAAATCGCGGAAGTTCACAATTCAAAACTAACGACGAAACGATGGTCTCGTTGATTTTTAATTGTTCGATAGCCATCTATCGAACGATTCGTAGTCGGTTTGACCAATCACAACCAAACGACACGCGCTACCGTTTCGTCGTTTGCTTTATTTGAAAAAATAACTTCCCACTGTCAGCCAGAAATACATTTTTGGTTACGTTAGGTAGTGACAATATGAGGGAATAGTACATTAATGATTATTATAAGGAAAATAAAATAAATTTTCATTTTTGTCCCGTAATTCAATGTCTTAGTAAGACTTTGGCTTCGTTTGAATTCGCATCATACAAATGTATTAAAATAACATAATATTCTAATCATAATTTCAGCGGTGACTTGACCACTCGTATCGTTTGGTCGCTCTGTCTGGAAGTCGTAATGCTGGTCGTAACAGTGATATTTGCGATGGTTGACAGCTCAGAATGGCCCGTCATTTTCTTCTGGGTAACGATGGTCACTGTCTTCTTATTATGCGGTTAGTACAATCAAATAATTAAGCATTAATTTTAGTTGTCCTCCATCATCATAATGTATCTGTATTTTATTAGAAATGGCGTGACTAGCGTCTTTAGCATTATTGATATTTCTAGTATGTTACAACTCCAAAAAATTGCTGTTTCGCCCGAAATCCTCTGTGAGCTGGGCCTCAAATTTCTGTATGTGTTTTATGATCATTTGGTTAGATTGGCATCTAATACGCAAGTAGGTGATCAGCCTCGTGTGCCTGACACACACCGTCGACTTTTTGGGTCTAAGGCAAAAATTTCCTCACGATGTTTTCCTTCACCGTTCGAGCGAATGTTAAACGCGCACATAGAAAGAAAGTAAATTGGTGCGTAAAAGTATATACTATGCATTATTCAGCTTTATTTTATGTTTTCACAAATGTGATTATCCCACTTCCCAACGCAGTGGACTTATCAATAAAGATATTTATCACAAATAATAAAGTGGGTACAGTAAAGCTCTACTAAAACACACGCAAGTTTTTATATAAACTTGTGTGCACCTAAGTCTTGCGACAAGTAGGAATTTTCACTTAACAGAAGAAAAACCAATGTGACTTTTGCGTTTTTAATATTAATTAACATAATCAATCTCATGTTCTACCGATGGATTGGGGTCTATTGCAAAATATTCTCTCCGGTCTAACATTAGTTACTAATACTTTGTTTTTTGACTATAGAATATAAGGGGGCGTCCATAAATTACGTGAGGTGTTTAAGGGGGGGAGGGGGTCGAGTCAAATCTCATTAGGAAAACGGTTGACCCTAAAGGCCATCTCTGCAACTTCCCGCTAACTCCATACCTAAACGCTCAACCTTTCACTTATTTTGTGTTTGAGCTTTTCGAGCTCAATAGTACGAATTCTGTGTTATTTTGAGTTCTCCGAGCTCAAAAAGATAGCTTCTTACGCGTTTACGCAAGAAACCCACATTTTGGAAAATCTCACGTGAGATTGGGGGATGGGGGAGGGGGTTGAATAAAATCTCACCAGAGGGGGAGGGAGGTACAGAAAATTTAAAAAAACACCTCACGTAATTTATGGACGCCCCCTAAGTGAAATAATTTCTTTATACAGGTTCCAATGCGATATTCCAAAACTCAGTATACGGTGTGTCAGCTCGCTTGCCTCCTCAATACACCGGAGCAGTAGTTCTAGGATCGAATATCGCCGGCACTCTCGTGGTTTTCCTGAACTGGGCGAGTGACGAGTTTACCCAGAATCACCGAACGTCAGCTATCTATTACTTTATATGTGGGATATTCGTGCTCCTGATCTGTTTCGACACCTACTTCGCCTTACCGCTTAATGTAAGTAGATATTTACGAGTATGAACTAGTGACTTTCTTCTTCCTATCCGGTACACTCTTGACAGAGCGGTCGTGATCGCTACGTTTCGCCATCGTTGCCTATTAGAGGTCATCCTGCTGCACCAATTGAGTGAATCTCCTACGGCAGACCTGATTTGGTCAGTCCAACGCGTAGGTGACCTTCCGCGCGGTCTAGTGCCTTCCACCTTCCCCTGGACCACAAGGCGTTCTATGGACTGATCACCACGCCGAGATACGTGTCCGAAGAATGTAAGGATGCGAGATTGTACTGTTGACTTTCTACTTAATACAAAAAAAACTCAAACTTCTGCGTTACGATATCAAATAAAATAAGTTTCTTTTTTCATATATTTTTCTCAATTGTGAAAAGATTTGTTTAGATTACGCGAAACATTCGTTTATTGAATATCCCACTTCCAACGCAGTGAGTTATCAGTATGTCTGTCTCTCACATTTTACAGTGGGCACATTGAAGCTCTACTAAAACACTTGCAAGTTTCTCATAAACTTGTGAGCACCTAAGTTTTGCCACAAATTAATAAGATCTTTTAAGCTAAAAAAGCCAACCGCGAACATCTTAGCTATTCTAAAATATGGATATGTTTTGAAATGCGAACCTTATATAATGTGACTGACCCCGAATTCCATAAAAAATAAATCTAATTACAAACACTTTTCTATGTACACAGCTATCTCTTTTTATCACAGCGTTAACATAATGTGACAGAAAAAGACGAAATAGTAGTGATTGAATAATTTATTTTATACAGTAAAATCGCTCAAAACGATTTCTTGATGAAATTTGATTTCCAAGTACAATTAAAGTAACTGTGACTGTTTAAGGCTTTTCAAAGAACAGCTAACACATATATATTAACTTATGTAATTTTATAAAAACTTTTGATTTCAGAGATTTTACCGCTACCACGTGACATTGCAAGAACGAACCTTACAAGTGAACCCAACTCTAGCGACCAACAATCCTCCAGTGAAACAAAAGACCCCCTACGGACTTATCTTAAGACAGGGCTTCATACAATTCTACAATGTATTCCTCACATTCTTCGTCACTCTCACTGTATTTCCCTCAATTCATTCAGGTAATAATAATAGTTATAAGCATACCTTTACAATAAAATTTAAACTTCCGTTTAAGTCAAATTAGTTTGGAAAATTTTCTATGTAATAAGTTACTCTAGAATCTAGGCTCGGATAGTCCTTAATCGATGTACCTTAAGTTAATTCCTCTAAAAAAATAAAAAAAAGGAAGCGAATTGCAGTTTAAGTACCATACATTTATTTGTAGTAAATTAGTTGCAAACAGGCAAAATAATTGTAAAAGCTCTTTATAATCGTTTAAAAGCCAACGGACCCACTTCCAACGCAGTGACATAAACCAAAATGTTATCGTCACATTTATACAGTGGGTATATCGAAGCTCTACTAAAACACACGCAGGTTTCTTCAATAAACTTGTGTGCACCTAAGTTTAGCTACACTTATTAATTAAAAAAAAAACATACTCTTCTTCTCATTATCTTTGTTTATTATATGTTCTATGTATTTTTCAGATATCAAACCCATGTCTACGGATTTCTTTAGAAATCAGTTCACTCGTATCACGTGTTTCTTGACGTTCAACGCTATGGCCATGATTGGGAGTATCACGGCTAGTCTCTGGCAATATGTAAGTTTTATAACACCATATTCTAATCTCATATTTTTAGCCTTTTATGCCTTCCACCCCCAAAGTAATTATTGTTTACATTTATTATTTTAGACCATTGACAGCTATATTATTTTGATCTTTACTTAAAATTATATAAATTAACAAAAAATCTTAATATGTTTAATTAAAACTAGTAAATAAAAAGGGTGCGCGCGTAAGAAGTTATACTTCTTTGGCTTTCTTAATTTTTTTAAATATTAAATAATTTTTATAATTATTTAACGTTAATAATTTAATAATATTTAATATTTTGTAAATTATTAATTAATTAAACTTCAAAAACACAGAAATGTGTACTTGTATATGACTTTATTTTTGCGTCTTAATATTGACCCACTTTCCAACGCAGTGCATTGTCCAATAATGATAATGACACATTTATACAGTGGGTATATCAAAGCTCTACTAAAACACATGCAGGTTTCTTCAATAAACTTGTGTGCACCTAAGTTTAGCAACACTAAAAACATCAATGAATATGCACGGATGGTTATTATCTATTTGTTTTTACGTCACAAAATTACTTATGTAACAGGCATATTATTATTGTATATCAGATCTCTCTCCTTATTAATGAACATACTGGAATCCTGTCGGACTTCAATTATATAACAATAATTTATATATCACTTATCTTCAATGAATGTTTATATTAATCTTAATATTAATTTCAGCCAACTCCTCGATGGCTCTCAGTATTTACAACACTGCGTATCCTATTCATCCCACTGTTCCTACTATGCAACTACCAGCCACTTGGCAAACAACGGACGTTACCCGTGTTAATTAACAATGATTGGGTCTACTGGGTTATGGCTATCGTCATGGGATGGAGCTCTGGCCATGGAAGTTCTCTTGGAATGATGTATATTGGCGGGTAAGTAATAATTTTTAAATTTGATTATAATTACAATATTAGTACTTCATAGTTTGTGTTACAAATTTTACCATAAACAAACCACAAAATATGTGCTATTTAAACTTTAGGAATTTACTCTGGTAACAATAATAATCCAGTGGCACAACCCTATATGGGAATTGGCCTCAGCTTGTATTATGCCATTAATCATTTTTTTCAAAGAAGATGGTCTGTCGTACACATGTCGTAGCTTTTTTGATTTGACATTTCCTCACGATGTTAGCCTTTACCGTACGAGCAATTGTTATATGCCCACATAGACAGTAAGTGTATAGACCTACGAATCTCAGGAATGAGAGTCGCACCCTGAAGCCATTAGGCCAACACTGCTCTGATTAACTCTAATTGAAAAGTTATGCCTCGAATTCAATTAATACAATCACGTCACTTTCAAAATTTTAATAAATTGTAATGTGAACCATTGTGTGTAATAGGATTAAAGAATAAGAAATTTATTTTCTTTGTTGACGTAAAAAAAATTTGCAATACGTGTACTCCGATTTTTTGCTTCGTTCGCGCTACGATGAGTGTCTGCTTGAGAACGTTTACCAGTTAATGAGCATTGAGACGGGGTAAATATTTGTGCACTACATTTAAACATTTTCTTCAGGACCGTAGCGCCCGAGCACGCAGCTACCGCGGGCATGTTAGGTGCCGCAATGCTCGTAACGGGCATCGTCTCTGGAGTCACCTTCTCGCTCTTCAGCCCCTCCTTTGTGTCACTGGGCGCCTGGTCCAGCATGTAGCGGCTAATTTCGAATCTCGGAACTTTCTGGAATATTATAGTGCTCAAGTGATTTTGAAACCTTTGAGCTGAAATACTAGAACGTGTTCTGAATATATGACATGACCTAAAGAACAAGTTTTAGAAAGGGAGTCAAGTGAAGTGTGACGTGAGTAGAAATGGTGGACATTGAAAACTACATGTTAAATTGTTGAGTTAGATATTGTTGATATTGTATAAGTTATAGATACATATAGTCAGGTGGGGTAAATGCATGAACGGGGTAAATGTAATACCATAACTTTAACTGATTACACACAAAATAAACTAGTGCTGGCATCTCTTATACACGTAAAGTACTTCTTTCACTACACTCTGACAACTTATTGAATCTGATGGATTGACAGATTTTCTCCAATCTCGTTGCAATAAAAACCAAAGTATATTTCAATTTGCGTATTTTATTGCAATTACCCCAGATTAGTAACTATCTACACTAATGGAATTTTAACATATTTTTTACATTTACCCCTTTACACCGGGAAAATGCAACAGAGAGTTAATCTGTAATCATCCATAATTAAATATAAGTAATTACATCAAACAAAAGCCTAAAACATGTTTAATATTCACAGTAAAAATTATTTTTATATTGTAAAAGACCACAAAATAATAAGTCAATTTAGTTATGGTACTCGCATTTACCCCACCTGACCCTAATGGAAAATATGAAACAAAATTCTGAATAAACAGAATTTTTATTAAGGAATTATGACAGCTATACTGAATATATTAGATATAAAAGAAACTAAAATCATGTTGAAATTGACTAATACCGTTTCATTGCTAATAAATACGACTGAATGAAGTACTATTAATTCTAACTAGATTCATTGAATAAGAGTAAGTAATGTGCATTCGGGTGTTCTTCAAAGAAGTCTAAAGCTAGACTAAAATCATTAAAATATATAAGTTATAGATTAAAAATAAAATGTTACTATTTATAGAGTATTTAGTAGTTAGTACAGAATGTTCGGAAGACAGATGACATTTTATAATTAGGTATCTTAGGTATCTTTGAATAGCGTATACGATTTTACTTATACGTACGTAAGTTCGTTGACCCTATAATAATATTAATTTATTTGAAATAAGTTTTTCAAGTAAACTCTAAGAGATATCTAATTATTAAAATGTCTTTACATTAGATTGGAATGTATGATTGTATTATTAAAATTGTTTGATTGCATTTATGTGCTAAGAGAATTTATAGGTAGATTATATTTTGTTTATCCTCATAGAATTAAGTTTTTAATCCAAAGCAAAGAACCTATGGACTATTATTTTTGTTAGATTTATTACCAACATTTCAAATTGGTTGCAGTTTTAAAATGAAGGTGGTATGTCATAGTTATTATAGTTACGGAGAGTTAAATATCAAGTCATATTTGTACAAATAATACCATTGCTGGTATGATAAAAATACTAATTAATAAAAATAGGATTATATTTCTTAGAAATAACACAAACCACATGACATTAATTATCAGACAAATTGTTTTAAAGGGTGCTACAAAGGAATTGCTCTTAAATTTTTGACTAAAGCACAAAGTATGTATATGTAATCTCTAGAATTAGTATTTGCGTACTAAAATCATGTTTTGACTGAATTTTAATGGTGTATTCATTGGATTGTTTTGAAATCAATTGCAGTTTTAATATTTCCTAACTTCTGTATATTTTCCGACCAGTAAACGGTCTGTGAGTCGTTTGAGATGCATTTATTTTCTTGCATGTTTTCATCTTATTTTGTGTAGTGTGAGTTAGTTTTGTAGTTGAAAACTTTATGAATGGTATGTTACGAAAACCAAATATTACAAATTAGGAAGTAATTTGTCATCATACGCTAGCCATTGTTAATTTTATTTATTGCCTAGTAAATTTTTTTCTATTATTTTTGTCTTTTATTTTTTGTGTGAAATATTTAAAACATTACAAATATCTTCTTGAGAATATTATAATACAAATTTATCGCGACGAGATTAAAATAAATGTTAACCTGTTAATGTGTAAATAGTATATAAGGTTATCACAGATTAAAAAACAATATACCTTTGACATAAACGATAGATATAAGTTAACGACAATAGACGCGAACAGAACGTTCCATGTAGTGTTAAGAAGCAATAATTTTTATGAAAATACACGAACTGCCACAAGGTATTAAAATAATTGAAATTTAAAATAGTCTATAACTTCACCCTCCCAGTATAGCTAACTTTGGAGTAAATCGTTAAATTTATCTCTCGTCCAATGACTGTCATGTGGGTTAAGGAATTTTTTTTTAAACAGTTGAATAATTGTTATACTGTAGAACTTTAACGCGTTTAATCCGGTGATACTATACCGGTCCATTGTTTGATTTATCTACTGTTTAAGATTAGGACTTTTCTATGCGTAATAGCTTACAACTTCTTGGAATAACCTTAACATAAAGAGCTAAAAGATAAACAATAATTTTGACTTGCTATCTTATAAGGACAATTAGTATTTCAGAATAATAATTAAATGGTGATGATATTAATTTATCCCTAATAGGAAAGGCAAAGGACTTTAGTCCATACAGCCAGGTCTTGTTCTTAATAATAATTAAAGTGACATCTGTCAAAATTCTAAATTTGACATATTTCTCGGATTAATATGCCATTCAATTTGACAGTTAACAATACTGTCATACAAAATAATCCCCATAATCTATATTGTTGAAATATGTGCCTGATTAAAAAATACCAATCATAGCTTATCCTGTAAATTATTATAGCTGTTCTTTCCTATTTACATTAGTTAGCTAAAATGTAACACTTTAATATAATACGCACTCCTTTTAGTGTTTGAGGCTGTGAAATAATAGCTTTAACCTTTCCATTGTAGATATCACTATTCACATTTTATTTAAAAGTAGACTTTAACTCGAGAGTAAATTATATAGTTATGGCAATCGTGGGTGTATTTTAAGTTTATAATGTTATTATTGACTGAATGTTCGTTAACGAGTTATTAATATTGTTAATTTAAAGACTAGACCTTGGAGTACAAATAATTTCTTAGAAACCTAACATTTTGTGTAACTTTAATATTTACATTTTTTACATTTCAATTAAACTTTTATTTATATCTTTAAATAATTAAAAAGAAAAATATATCAGTCTTATATATATCTACTGATTTCTCTCTTTGCGACAAATCCTGTTTATCTGATAAATGTGAAACAAGATTGAAGTAACCAATGTAATGCCGTGATTGAAGGATCAATGTTTTAGTTAAATTCTTTAATACGATTATTTTTGTCTTAACAAGGACCATGGTTGTGGTTTTTATATATTGAAATTTACTTTTGGAATTTTATCATTTTGACCATCACGTATTATTTAGTTCGTACCTTTTGCACTAGTTCGCGAAAAATAAATATATTGATAGTATATGTCGGAGCAACAATGGCAGTTGACAGAAGCGCCATTGCTCGGACATATACATTTTAAAATGTAGAAGTTTTAAACAATGCATTTCTGTGTCTTCTACACATACACAAACAAGATGTATGCAGTATATCCAAAAGAGACATATTTATCTTGCTAACATATTAATAAATATATTTGCGTGCTTAAAAATCTAGCAACGTGACTTCATGACTCATGAGGGCGGTGTCACTTCACATATAAGTCCAGCCTTGCTATTCTGTAACTCACTATTCGAACTCACACAGCGGTTTTCGGATCGGCGGACGGTCTCAAATCAGTCGGGAAGCAGTCAAATCTGAAAAGGTGGGAGCATGTAGTTTATTGTTTATCAGAATGCCAAATCATAAAATGACTGCTTCACGACTGATTTGAGAGCGACCGCCGATGCGAAAACCGCTGTGTGAGTTACAGAATCGCAGGGCTGCCATAGAAGATGTTTATGGAATTAATATGCTACATAGAAATGCAATGCCTTAAAAAACTATCGTCTTAAAATAGTAGAACCGCTTAGAATCCCGGCACTGCTGATCTACATAATCGTAATTATCAAAAATATAAAATATTTAAAATTCATAATGTTTCTAGTGATAAGTGATATTATATAATAAAGTATAACCTAAAATTTATATAAAAATACGTATATACAATTTAGGTGCTAGTTATTAGACGATATATCTATAGTGTTATAAAATAAATTCTTACTAATCTTTCACAATCAAGTAATTTTCGTTAAACCTAAGTTATTCATTTGATGATAATTTTTTACCGAATTTAGTTCGTGCTATTGTTTATCTGTAAGTATTTTCTTTTATTATTCGCCTTACGGCCTGGCTAAAGTCTTTACCGCCTTGTATATGTTTTTTTCTACAAAATCCACAACCACAACCTGGAATAAAGCGAAAATTTCTTGATAGTGATACCATCTCTATTTTCTCCTTTTTCCTCTTGACCTTCAAAGTAACATTGTGACAATAATAGCAACCCTCACATCCAATTATAACCGTATTTTTCCACTTTTACACATTATTATCAATTATATGATTAATCTTCTGCTTCTGATATATAATAAAAATACTTATCCATTTTCAACTGTGTTTTATTCTTCTTTAAATAAGTCAAAATTAAAATAACTATTAACGTTGATCAAATCTATATTTATGTTATATAGCTTTGGTTATGACAGGATAACATTTAACCGCCTTTTATGTTACTGTACGCATGGTTGATGTCCACCAATGTGTGTGATTGCAGGTAAATCGGGTAAAAATTTGTAGACTTACTAAAATATATTCTAAAAGAAAAATTTTCCCTAATTTTCTCTTTTCTGAAGGCAAGACAACTTTTTCTAAAGGATTTGAAAATAACCAGTAGCATCTAGAGAAATTATCAAGGACAGGTCAGGTGTTACGACGTTAATATTGATATAAAACAACTGTTAAATTATAGGCACGTATGTAGGTTACATTCATATTAACTTTCGCATACCTTGTCTGTTATACCTTATATTCAAATCATGATGGCTATAAAATAAAAGAAATCATTGAATTGATATTGGTGCTATATCAATTAAGCTGGATTTATTTCCAAATTCAAAAGATTTGGTTGGATGGTTCTCAATTCGTCGAAATCTTTTGCGTTATTATATAAAATCATTCACCTTACGGGATTTCTATTTTTATCCCTTGAAAGGTTTGGTTCACAGATCCCACGATTTTGACGTATTTTTCTATAGGATCTCTGAGTAAATATTGAAGTCGGCTGTAGTTATTTTTATACTTCTTAAATAAATAAGCGAGAACAATAGTCCAACAGTCAATTTATTGTGTTTAATAAATAATAATAAATATTTTTAATAAATAAACCTAAACTCTATCCGTATCGATTTGTGTTATTTACATGAGGTAGATTAATTGGTGGGTGATGAAGATGACGATGATGATGCTGAAATTGATGATACGCTGGAGTAGCTTGGTGATTGGTTGGAGGAGCTGTCGCTAGGGTAGTAGGAGCTGTACGCTAGAGAGCTAGGGTCCCATACCCTGGAGTAGGGGCCAGATGATGCTGGCTCCCATTGTGGTCCGTATGTATCGGATGGGGCAGAAATTGGGGCTGAGGTGGATGGTGGGCCGTATTGAGAAGCTGGAGGGCCGTACTGCGGGGCGGGAGCTTCTGTGGGTGCGGCCATCATCATAGGCATAGCTGGAACCATACAGTGTATTAAAGTACATTTAAAAGTATTCGTTTAATTCTTACATAATACGAATAATATTTAAACTTTAGTTATACTTGTAATCGTAATTCAAAGTAAATGGTTTGTAGTAAGTAAATCTACTAACCTCCTTTCTTCATCAAGAGATTGTAAACCAAGAATCCAAGGACTAAAGTGATGGCCAGCTTGCTGAGGATGAGTGCCTTAACTGCTTTGATACCAACGATCGTCACCAAGATTGGCATGAGTGCTTTTAACTTCAGTTTCAGTAGGAGAAGTACGGGCAGAAGCAGTTTCTTCTTCAGGATGCCTCGGGCTGAAATGGGAATTTATTAAAATTTGATGCATTGTCTACTTTATTAACTGTAGGTAAGACTCAATTTACCTTCACCGTTTTCAGAAGTCTGAGGGAAGTCGACATCAAGGCCCCTGTTAGCGCGGTAGGATACTTCAGCGCTCTGGAAGAGGAATTCCGGTAGTTGCAACTTGAACTCATTTTCGTTAAGCACCCTCCCAACACGGTCGAAGATAACTTTATCAATGTTCTTCTCGTCCAGGGCTCTCGCTGACTCCGACGTAACACCGAGCTTTGTATCCAGGAAAGACAGGACTTTCACTTTAAGGCATGACATCGGGGAGTCGGCTTGAAAACAATCACTCACAACACTGTTTAAGAGATCATCACTATTTTGCAAACGGGATGTTTCGATTTCATTGTCCCTAATCGAATAACCGTGGACGAGGGCGGCCGAGGCCAGAAGAAGGCACAGACACTTCATTTTCGCGAGTTATCACTTTGTCATTAGATTAGATTAATTAAACGTTCGGCCCGGCCGGTTAATGGAGTAACAGTGACTTAATTTTTCAATGGGCTTGGTTTTTATATGTGATCCTTTGGATAGCAAGGCACGCGGCGCTGAAGCGTGTCAAGAATACTAACCGTTCATACTTGGCAAAGTATTTAATTTCATTTAAGAAAGTCCTCACGGTGAGAGTGACGGCATATTTGGCAAAAATATGATATTAATAAATCAATTATTAGCCTAGGATCTACTTAGGAATGTAACTACACATTGTATGTACTGTATGGATAGGCCAAACATTACTTATAGAACTTGATTCGTCACACTATCAAAGCTAGGAACGCATATGATGTAGGCGACGATTCTATACGAATAAGGATAATTTTTTAAAAATTTGCAAATTCTAATACAATCTAAGAAGTAATAAGTCTTCTATGCGTAATTGCTGGCTGGACCGATTTTGATGAAACTTTGTGTGTGTTTCAGAATGGTTGGAATTAAAATATTGTATTCGAATTTTAAACAACGGATGAATATGGTATGGAAACTTTTTAACTAATACTATAGCTACCATGGGCCGTTATGTTATGGAAAACACAATTTGGATATTGTACTAAAACGAAACCGTCAAAATTTAAAGGTCGTTGTAGAAAGAGTACTTAAATTAACTTCTATTTTTTCTCGACGTATATAATACGTGAGAAAGACAATTGAACCCTGTCCTCCGACTAGTTAAGGTCCTTCGATTAAGGATTCGATTATAAGGATTTTTATAATTTTTTATTTTATTTTATAGTTTTATTACTTTCGATTGATTATACAGAAATATGTGTCTACCCTATGGCCTCATGGGAGAATAAGTCTAGGTTGCAAAATAAATACAATTAAAAATCTGTGTGTTTTATATTACAAGCTAACAGAGAGGTGACAAGAGACAGAGACGAGACAAGGTGTAGGGGTAAGTGGTTGGGACATGTGCACAGAATGGCGGACGATAAAACCCCAAGGTCCTTACTGAACTCACGATCTGGTGGCAAGAATAAACACAGTAGTGAAGTTCGGTAAATGTTCCTTGCTGAGATTGTTAGAGACTAATTTAGCCTTACGATGATGATGATTTTAAAAAAGAAACTAGAATTATGGAAATTAAGTTCCATAATTTTTGCAGTATAAGTAGGTATATCAGATCGTCCTTAGTTGTGGATTTGTTTATAAGACGATGCAAAATTAAGTTATTTTTTTTTTTCATATAGATATTACAGCCGTATTCAGACTCATTATATAAATTAGTAAATATTAAATTAAATTATCCAATCAGATGCTAAAAGATCACGATTTGTTTAATTGGTTTGTGCCGTTTTTTAAATATTTAATTATATATTGAATTAACGAATCTAAGTACGCTGTTGCCTTATTGTCAGTCAATAAATCAACGATGGTTTAATATGCAGTCGTTCGGAACTCTCACCAGGCGGCATCCGACTTTACATACCAATTAATCAAATTCTTCCGATTTTGTAATATAAAAATGTTGGTACGTAAGTCAACAGTGTTGCTAAGTTTATATAACTTTACGCGCGCGCCGCTGGAATCTGAAGTAGATTGTGGTTTACATATATTATCTGAAGCAGTTATTAAAAATCTTTTAAAGTTGCAATTTATGTATTTTATTTATAGATATTGGTAGTAATCTAAGCTAAACATGTCCATATTATAAAAGACCACTTAGACGATATATTAAGCCGAAACAAATCACATTGATAAACAAAATATATGAAACAGAAAACATATTTAAAAAAACTGAAATTAAACCATAAACTAACGACAACTTAATATTTTAAAGTAAAAACTAAGTATTTACTAACGGTGTACAATGCATGATGCGTGTCGATTTTCGAAATAACAATTGTAAGTTTAAAGCCAGGTTGACTTCCAACAAAAATCCGAAATGTTTTTCCATGGAACGATACTCAGTAATAAACTCTCTAGCTATTAAGATTAAAACAACATAAAATGTTCATTTCATTTCAGCTGATTTTAACGGTCTATTTTTTTTAATTTGATTGTTACAAACGCTTTTATCGCATATGCATTATTATGCAATATTTGTCTTAAGATCCTAGTCACATCTGCGTTTAGGCAAACAGTCAAAACGTAGTACATACAAGCACGTTACATAAGTAGTTATGCAAAAGTTAAAGTTAGTTTAAAAAAGTCAACAACGACTATCATGATGCTATCTTAGGTTCTTGGAAAGTGAAAAGCTGTGAATCTTACCCAACCTCCATTATGCAATAAGGGATGTCGGCCATTTTGTATTCGTCGTCTGTCCACCATTTGCATTTGCACGCGGCCATGTGAAAACACTACTTACCTCGAACTTCCGTTTTGAACTACTTGTGTCATTAATGGTTCAGCTAATTATAAACCTTATAATTTAGTAGTTACACTCAGATCCGGAAACATAAATAACTAGAATATTTAACTGTACAATATGTCCCAGTTGCTTTTGAACAACCGTCAAAATTAGTAAGTGGTAAACGGTTATATGTACATATAATATTTCGTCCTTACTAATGTAATAATTACTTTCCTACTAAATAAACATGACAATACAGTTTTCAACTTTTATTTTTTTACAAATAAATAGTTAGTACAGTATACGTAATGTTGTTGGGATCTTCGAAGCATGTTTTGCATGTTATTTGTATAGTAGTTAGAACAACAGAATTCTACACGTTATACTTAAGTACATATACGTATATTAAAGTTATATCTTTTTTCTTATTTAGGAAAATGCATTAAGTAACATTCTCGCTTAGGGATCCTACTCCAGGAACGTCTATGTAGGGGTCGAGTAACAAAGAGCTATTTTATCTACGTTATAGTTGAAAAATCCGACAACAATATCAAACTCTCGTTTATAGTATTTTTGGGGTGAGTAAATTGTTATTTAACTGTATTCTATCCTCAGAGACACTTATAACGCTTAAATAAATTGCAGCAATCTTATAAGTTCTTAATACCTATAATTAAATGTATAACTGGCTGTGATAAATAAACAATCCAATACGACAATTTTAATTCATACTTAATCTGTAATATATAATCTAATAGTGTCAATCGGTGCTAATACGTCTTGAGTAGGTCACTCGGTGGCACAGTGCGAAGTGCGGAAGCTATAGACATACTGACGTACGAACTGAATTTTGATTAGATATGCTTTACTGAGCCCTTCTTACGACCTCTTTCTATTGGTTAGTTATACTTTGATTTAATGTCAATTTTATAACTGATCTATAATAACGATATGATTATCAAGCACTGAAAATAACATTTCTCGCTACATTTCAATCGATGTCACGAACATATTAGGGGTGGTTTGAGTAACATTGTGGTTTGAATCAATTATTATTAATCACATTTGTTTATTAACTATTTATTTGTACATTATAAAAATGAAGTCTCCAGTTTATGTTTCCACGACACTATTGTAAACTTATAGTGGAAAAAAAAATTCAATACCCGAGAGACAGTACAGAACGCTTTCACTGACTACATCGCCTTCCGACAGACGACAGACTTCCTCGGTAAAGGGATAAACAAACTGTCATGAAAATAGCAAAATTATGTAGATAATTTGGGTCAATCCTTTGATTTCATAAAGCTTTAAATTCCTGAAAAACTGTTTCGAGGCTTTCCTATCATCAAATATAACTTTTAATTATACTGTTCAAATGAGAACACTATTTGATACGTAGTTGACAGTCGTAGCGCGTAGCACTTTCGCGCCCAAGTAACACAAAACAACATTATAAGAAGCGTACAACAGCATGGACTTACGTGCAAAACAGTATATGAGCAGCATATGTAGCACTATATCAGCCGTTTATAAGTTTATAAGTGTCATATAAGCTCAATTTGGGCCCCAAATAATACGGCTTTGAGCATTTTTAAATATTATTAGTGCTGCTAACCAGCGCTTATAATGTTATTGAAGACAGACATTAGTAAAGTTGTGAGACAGCATATTCTAATGTAAAAAGCATTTTTTAGATGTTAGTACAGCTTTTATACAGCTTTTTGAATTACAATGCCAAAGTTACGTTTTATTCTAAGGCTGAACGTTTTATTTTCTTTGTATAAAAATATTTGAAAAAACTTATCGAAACTTATATGTCCGAATTGATTATATATATTTCGTTTAGTGTATTGCAGTGCATTGGTGTTGTGCGGAGACGTTTTAATGTGTCTTCATTGAAAATAATTTATCATAAGGTAAGACAAACGTCAATTTTATTTTGTTTTGAATGCAAATGAGTTGGGGGTATTAGTCTTATGTGAAAATATATATATGTTTGTGGCTTATAATTCACGCGCCGTCACAGAAATGCTTTTTAATAAAAAATAGGGACAAATTTAGAATCGACATCAGCTGACCTTTTGTAATTTTTTAACGATTTCATTAATTTTAACGTATAAAATTGTTTCTATCGATACTTCGCTTATAAGAAAAACATAATAAGTAGTATTTCATTCATATGTGTGTTATAATTTTATTTTTTATGTTCGAGAAAACAGAAAGCAAATGGCGTCATGTTATATTAATGTTCTAAACTTTCAACTAGTGTCTTTTAATGTTGTCAGTCTTATTATAGTATAAAAAAATAGCTTAAGTCATTCAACCTACATAAAAAATATCTAAGTGATATCTTTAGCATTATAGTAACACTTTTTAGGCATGTTATAATGTTTATTACCTTTATACGTCATAAAAATGGATTGCTATAGTGTTAATCAGGGTACCGAAATAATAATTTAGAATCCCTTAATTACATAATACACTACTCCACGTCTTTCATATTTTATCTGTCTCCAGTTAGATAATTTGCCAAGTGTAAGTATAAAATCATTATCACAATAAATGAGTTGGGGAATTCCCTGAATCATGTGCCCGAATAGAACGAACGGGACGTGTGACTTAAAGTCGATAAAACAACAATCGCCTACAAAACGTGACGTCACTTGCACCAAGAGAACGAGCTCTATTCATTAAATCATTAGTAGTACTTGATTCCTGTCTCTGTGACGACGCGCGCTCATTTGCTAAATATTGTGTATTTTATTTTTGAATTAATTTAAACACCGGCGTGATCACGATCCCTTACAGGTACCAATTTAGTTGTAGTGTGTATAGAATAGGAATAATAAGGTAGATTACCTACTAAGGTAGGTATACTCCTACGCTAAGCGTGCCACTACATAAAAGTACCTAGTGAATTGAAACACGATATTATAATCTTATTTTTCGCACATTGTAATTAAAGGAACTTTTTGTAAATACGTTTTGAGGGCACGCGTTATACGGGTACTTATTTAGTTTTAAGGTAAAGTACCTTCTCTATTAAGTCCTAAATAAGCTCAATTGTTTTTTTCAGATGCCTTTTAAAATTGTGCAAACGACCGAAAGGGGATCAACTAAACTGTTTATTGTTCCAAGCGGGTGGGAAAGTCAGCGTCAACTGCGATATCCAAAAAGACCTAATGAGTCTGCATTAGTAAGGAATGAAAATTCCAAGCCTCGCGCAGATTGGTCAGTGTTGCCTTGTTAAGTCAAACGGACGGGTTTTTTAACCTATGAAGATGCTGACGAGGAATTATCAATTATGATGCAGCATAGCGACACAGATACCGGCCCCACTATTTATGAAGCCCAAAGAGAAACCCAGCTCGCAATGTCAGGATTACCAGATTTCAATAATCATTTTCAATATTTTCATTTTCAAATCTTGAATGTACTACGGAACCACTTGCTAGAACTTCTTGAACGGTGCTTGGCTCATACACAACTACCGATTGTTCTGTATTTTGTGTATCAAGAGTATCATTGTTTGGAACACGTTTTTCATTACTTAAACCAGATATAAAATTTGAGTATTCCATTTTTATCTTTCTCTTTACTCCACCTGTTCTCTTAGTCTTTTTCCACTGTTTATTCATGACAACAACGTGACACGTGCGACATAAAATTACTAATGAGTATATATATATACTAACGCACAAATGAAAATAATCATACTACTCATGGTTTTATGGCCAAATTATGACCTATAGTAATAAAATTAAATTTTTATTTATCTAAATAGTGCTGAAAGCTTTAAAGTAACAATAAATTAAGAAGATAACAGAGCTAAAACTTTAGTAAATGTTTGGCTAATGCTTAGCTGTAAATAAGCATAAGAAAAGATTATAAAAATGCGTTTAATCTTAAAAATGTGTTAATAAATCTAAGTTCACTATAAAGTATTTCGACAACGTTTATTTAATGTATTAGGTTTTCTTATTTACTAATATAAGGTCTTAACCTTTGTGTTAGTGTAAATGCTGTTTAAGGTGCTGTATATTAAAAGTAATTAATGTTTTAGTATGATTATAAGCCAATTAACCTTATTTTTTAGACCATACAATAGCTTCATGCATTATAAATTTTACCACATTCTACTGAAAAGCATTTAAACTAAGTCAAAACTGATTTAAAGTGATAGTCTGACTTTAAAACGTAAATCAGTCTTTACTTCAGTGAATATACAGATTACGTGTTACTTGGGCGGCTTCTTTACTCATACAAAGCTCGATGGGGCTCTTTTCGAATTCAACACGTATATGTTTATATTGTGATGGCATTTATGGGTTATTGTAGTATATGTTTCGAGTAATCAAAGGCAGAAATGTTTTAGTTAAAAATTTACTTTAACAGTGTCAAGGCTATTCAATTTCTTGACACGGGCCTAGTGGTAGATTGAAAAGGACAAAACCATGTGAATTAGTGTAGGTGTAAACAGTGGTAGGTGAAAAAAAATTACACAAGAACAGAGTGTCTATTGTTATTGCACACTTTGTTCTATTAAATATCCTTCTTTGTTAACAGCGATTAGTCTTAAGTTAGGATAGATTATAATGTTCTCTGATACAGAGTACGGGCTTAGATTCTCAATTGCGAAAGCGAACCGACACCCTGACATTCATGTTTGTAATTTCGATGTAGTTCTCAATATTCGTAGCGCTGATGTCGCAATAGTGGGATAGCGCGGTACAAAAGCTCATTATTGACATCAGGATTGCTGGTAGAATCGCTACTGACAGAAAAAAAAGCTATAAAGGCTTAATATTTACTGAAGTATTTGATCCTAGAAGTCATTTTTCGTTTCTATAATTCAGATACGAGATTTTCAGGTCCTCATTAGAAACATCGCTTTAAGTTAATTAACAGAGAAACTCTGATTAGATTTTTAAGATTAAGTCTTTCATTTACTAATAACTTTACTAAATAATGAGGTTGGTATTTATTATACTTCGAAATCAATAGATGTGGTTTTATTGTATTTTCGTATAATCATTATTCATTTACTAAATGCGTGCAATGTGTCTTTAACTACATTAGAAACTCGTAAATAGATCTAAATGTGTAAACTTTCTACTTATAATTCAGGTTGCGAACAGCTTTACATTACAATGAAGTAAAAACAACCTTTTAGCAAGCATTTTATTCGGGATACGAAATCAAAGTATCAATAATATCAATGATTTATTATAATAAATAACACACACATTCACACACACAAATAAATAAATTACACACTTTATTTACACTCGTGGTTTCGAAAAACCTTTTTGGTTTGGTTCCATTTAATCGGTCATCGGTAGCGTTGGGAACTAGGAGGTATTTAAAATTATTGGTAGGCGTTGTAAGCCAGTTCCTGGGCCATCTCCTGTGGCTCTGCGTCCCTCCGGCGGCGAGTAGCGGCGTACGCGGCGTCCCATGGCCCGTGGGCGGCTATTTGAGGATGAGAGTTGTCCGCTGCGATCTGGGTAAACTACAAGGTTAATAATAAAGCATTAAGAAGCAGTCAGAGAGAGAAAATGTGCAGTAAATAGTGCATTGCGGTATTTGTGCAGTTGTGCGTAATTTTATTAATAAACGTAAATCTAAGTATTACCTTCTTGCAAAGTTGGAAGATGGCGAGACCGACGGATACAACGAAGGAGAAGAAGGACAGCTGCAGGGCGTTCCAGGCCTTCAAACCGAGGACTCCGATAGCGAGGGGGATGAGGGTCATAGCCTTGAGGAGCACGAAGACAAGGATGGGGACGATGATCTTCTTGAGCTTGGCTTTACGTGCTTCACCCACTGCTCTGGCGCCCTCCTTGTTAAACTTGATGTTAAGGCTGAGCTCATCGTTCTCCAAGTTCCTGGGGCTAACAGTGATCTTAGTATCGGCGATGGGCATCTTGAAAGTGACGTCATGGGACTGGATGTAGTTCTCAATGCTGTCAAGGAAGTCACCGTTAGATCTGCCCGTTGCTTCGTTGCCATTCTTTGTCACTTCAACGGCATCAGAGATCTGGAGATAAATATGTATTCAAATTAAATAATATTTAAACCTAATAAATTGATGTTTATTTAATGCTGTAATCTTACCTGGAAGGATTCCTTCGTGAAGATGCTGTCTAATAATGACATGACCTTGTACTTGATGCAAGCTGTGGGATCAGATCCTTCCGCACACCCGGATCTCATTTCTTCAACCATCCCATCCATGGGAGTGCCCTTCCAGAAGCCATGTTTGGGCTGCGCTAAGGCACACCCAAACAAAGCAATAAAGCACACCACTTTCACGGACGCCATTGTTCTTGGTGCTAACTGGAGGACGGTTGGTGAGATTGTGATAGTTTCGACAAGGACCCAGCTGTTTTTATACAGCTATTTCAAATTCAGAACGTAGTCCTTAGTTCCGGTACGTATTGTCTTGCTATGTATCAGTCAATTGCGCACTTACGATCTTTTGGCACGTGTTGGATCGAAGTGTAAGGGAAAGCTATTTGATACGAATCCTCTTCGGTATCTCAGGTCCGAAAAGGCTTAACGTTTAATGTGTTTGTTAGAGGCGTTGTCGTTTTAGAATTACAGTGTTCGAAGCACCTTTTCTGTTGTTTGTGACACCGTACCCTGATTCGATGGATGCGTGATTCAATTCTTTTGTCTCTGTTTTATTGGCGGAAATTTCTGTTGGTGTAAGCAAGAGATAGTGATAGTTGTTTGTTATGGAGGAGTGGACTCGTATCGGGCGCAACTTGAATACGAAATTTCCTTCAAATCGCTATCGTTGAACTTGTCATTTAGGAGATAATCTTATTGAAAAATGGAACAACTGTTATTTATAACATTTTCAAATACATACATTAAATATTATTTTTATACTTATTTGTCAGTAATTGTATCCATTTATTTGTCTTACACTTACACTACACTAAAATAATTTGCAAGTTTTTCGGATGAATCCGGAAAAACACAGTCAAAGTCAGGTTACCCAATTGATTTGTCTCTAAAGGAATACAGATAGCATACAAATATTTTAATTAAGATTATAGAATATCTTTATACCACTCTTCAGTTTAAAGCAAAAAGGTTCGGTTATTTCAACTCTTTTAAAAAGATTTTATGCTTTTTGTATTATGTTATATTATGTTTCTTGAATATATTTATAATAAGCTATGTTTTGTGATTTCGTTAAGGTCGTAGTCATATCTTGAGATTCTTTTGATAAATATTTGTATTTTTAATTATTTAATGTTGTGTATGGTCGCGTGTTATATATCATTCCCTGAAAAATAAATTGGAAGATATACAGTCAAAACCGTTTACCACAAGTGACAACATCGTTTAGAAGAACATACCCGTTATATTGACCAAAATCAAAGGCCCGGCTGAATTCTATGTCTTATTAGGTACTTAATAACAACGTCATCGGCTGTTACGACAATCAGTTTTTACGACCAAATATGAGTAGACAGAATTTGACTGTATATTGTTTCAATTAATTTGTGTATAAAAAAAACATGTACAGATCGTTTATTGTATGTATGGATTTAAATACCTTTTCTAGCATTACATATAGGTGTAATAAATTACAAAATTAATTAAATGCATTGCAATAGTTAATTAACGTTGAGAATTATAATATTCACTTTCACCGATGCGGAAGTATTCAGAACGCATTAGTATGCACTGTACTCGCCAGCAATGTATTGGAATTATAATATAGCGTCAAATATATTATCTAGGACACATTAACTTTACGGTACAAAAGCAATTACACTAGGCTGATGGTAGTCATACTCAGAGTTACCCTTTTATTAAGAGTTTAGTGTTAATTAAGTAATTTAGTAAAAATATTATTAAGTTAGTAAGATAATAAGACCCTAACGGAAGCTAAAAAGGTTCTCACTGTTCTTAAGTCAGTAGTTAACTGGTCGGGCATTAAGTTTTGTAAGATACAGCAGTTTTTTTAACAAATAGTTATATGTAATTAGTAAAAGAGCAGCCTTGCGATTCTGTAACTCACTTTGCGAACTCACACAGCGGTTTTCGCATTGGCGGTCGCTCTCAAATCAGTCGTGAAGCAGTTATTTTATGATTTGGCATTCTGATAAACAATAAACTACAAGCTCCCATCTTATTAGAATGCCAAATCATAAAATGACTGCTTCACGACTGATTTAAGAGCAACCGCCGATGCGAAAACCGCTGTGTGAGTTCGAAAAGTGAGTAACAGAATCGCAAGGCAGTATTGACCAAATGGCTTTAGCGTGCGACTCTCATCCCCGGCGTTGGGCAAAGTCCAATTGTGCACAAGAGGAAATCTGGACCTGGACCGAAAAAGTCCCTATAAGATTTTTTTTTTTTTTATAGAACGGGGGGCAAACGGGCAGGAGGCTCACCTGATGTTAAGTGATATCGCCGCCCATGGACACTCTCCATGCCAGAGGGCTCGCGAGTGCGTTGCCGGCGTTTTAAGAATTGGTACGCTCTTTTCTTGAAGGTCCCTAAGTCGAATTGGTTCGCAAATACTTCAGTGGGCAGCTGATTCCACACAGTGGTGGTGCGCGGCAAAAACTGCCTTGATAAACGCTCAGTTGTGGAACGGCGGACGTCGAGGTGATACGGGTGGAATTTCGTATGATCAAGAAACACATACAGAAATCTAAGGGCCAGACCTAAAATACCTTATTTATATTAATTGTAATCATACAATTAATGGACGACTGTAGGTATGCCTGTAAGACTCTTAATTATTACTCCTTTAAATTTAGATTAAAGGTGTAACCCCGCTGTATTTGGAACTCGCTACTGGGAACACTAAAACCTGCCGAAAAATAAACCGATTGTTGGTGGTGCCCAAGGTACCTACTACCTAGGGGGTCCTAGGCTGTCCCTAGGCAGGATACGGTATTAGTACCTTATACCTTCTACGCCTTCCGTCTCACGATGCGACGGTTACGGCCATTTAGTTTGGAGTGGCACTAACACAACAATTAGTATCCTACTCTGATCAGGCCATTCGCTTTGGTAACAAGAGCTGGGAGAGATCGGGTCCAGTACTTGCGATGAATCACCATCCATTCTATTACATATAGGTACAAACTTCGATATGATATTTTTATTAGAACTAATTCTGATTTATTAATATTAAATATATAAGAATTAAATTTACTTATATGTACTTAAAAATATTTATTTAAGTAACATTGTGGCACAGAATTATCTTCTCACTATGATGATATTTTTATGATAAACGCTTAAAAGAATGAAGCTGGATTAAATAATGATTACATCATTCTGGTATCTCATAGTAAACATTGACTAAATAACTCGCTACGTCAACAAAATTCAATGCAAACTGCATTTAGACCTACGCAAAGTCGAGGCTCTGTAATCATAAATTCATTGCCACGCATAGGAAGCGCACACGGACCAAAACTAAGGAGCGAAACTTCTCATATGGTAAGCCAGCCGCCATTCAATCGAACAACCGTTCAGTGTTCAACAGACATCATACTGCGTGGACAGAGATATGCCAGAGTCTTAAAGTTAGTTCTGTGCTCAGCTTTCTATTCATACCATTCCTTAAAAGGCAAGAGAATGTCGAAGCCATCTGTTACAAACTTTAGTAAGAGAACAGGAAGCCCCTTTCAGAAGATAGATCAAGAAAAAGACGAACAGAAGATAGTTCACGAAGAAGTCCTACACAAAACAAATTATGAAAAGCAAAAGGAAAAAAGTGAAGAGTTAGTTCAAAAAGTTAGTAAGAAAGCAGCTGAATACCACTCGAATAAACCTAGTTGTGGTGTGTTCACTGAAGTAGTGACTCATGGTGCATTTACAACTAAAAAGGTTGAGACAGAAAAACCTAAAGAAAATCAACCACATTCAAAGAGTAATAACGGGAACTCAAAACCCCTCCTAGGATTCCCTTCATCAGCCAACGACTTAGCACTGGACGCAAAAACGGACCTGGAATCTGATCCAAATATATCCAAAGAAGTCAGAGAAAAAGTAATTGACAAATTGTTTACTTTAGTATCAATGGTGCAACACACCTACGAGTCAAAAGTGAGGATCATGACTGAATTTGAAAGATTCAAGGACACCCATCTCAAAAACGACGTAAGAAGAGAAAAAGAACATTCAGAGCAACTTTATAAGCTTAATATAAATTTTCAAAGTGAAGTTATTCAAGCGATACAACAACTGCGAAGTGAGTTAGATTTATCGCGGAATTTTTCTAGTACTTTAGACGATTCGAATTTATTATCTTTAAAAGATAGTGATGTAAAATTTTCATCTTCGAGGGATTGTCAATCTGTTAACAGTGATTCCCAAATCGACTACAATGTAAACTGATTTTGTTATTTAGAATAAATCAATTGTAAGCTTCTTTTGTTTTATTTTATCTTATTATATATTTGCATAATAATTTGCTTATCAAGGTGATGATGCAAAATGTAGGCGTTTGTGGGAGAATACGTCATCTTTGTTGCTATTTTACTCTTACAAAATACAATAATATTATAAAAGATTATACTGTAATATAAGTATGATTTAGTACTTTATCAATTCCTTAAGTATTAACAGAAATAAAGATCTATTATTAGTAGTTCCTACATATTTGAAAATTTTTACTCTTATTGTAACGATTACCGCACGGACGAAGACGCTACTGTTGGTATAATGACGTGGTGCAACTTCTATATCAAAATAGGTACTATTTTAAGCGATTACATGTTCATTAATCTGTTCATCAGTAGTATAAAATGTATTCATTTGTTATTACTACTATAGTAAGCTAATTTTAATGAAAAGTACGAATACGTTGTAATCAAACATTTTAAACAAGGAAAACCCGAATGAGCGTCTGTTATTGAATCCAGTTCTTACTCACATGCGGTTTATGTGTCTCGTATAGGTCACGTAGCTGTTTGGTTGTGTTTAATCTTATCAGAGTTCAAATGAAATACAATTTTAACCAATAAATCTTATATTCCTAAAGAAATGAAGTGACTGTGATAGTTTTTAGTAAGTAAATTGTGTTCGTTATTTAAAACAATAATTATGGATTATTGAGTGCTATTATTATGTTATTTTGCAGAAATGGCACTACTGTATTGGTGGATAGTCGTCTGTATAATTAGTTTAGTTGGTTTAGTTGAAACTAATCCAATTTGCACCGATATTAGTTTTGAACAAGTGTCATGTGTTCCTGGAAATTATAGTCAAGTTGTGCTAAGAAAAGGCGTTGTATCCGAGAATAATTTAACCAAAATAATAAGTCTAAGCAGTTGTAGGATAAGCGATGTTGATTTTGAGTCATTCGATGGCGTCCCTGCGCTATTAGAACTAGATCTGTCTCAAAATATTATTTCGTATCTACAGCTCGGTGTCTTGGATGAGTTCAAACAGCTCACGCATTTAAATCTCTCGCATAATTACATAAGAAATTTCCCTCTAGGATTATTCGACCAGAAACCAAACCTGATAAGTCTAGACTTAGGTTCTAATAAATTAGAAACTTTGGAACTCGGAATATTTGATCCATTAACGAAATTAGAGTATTTAGATATTTCTTGGAATTCTTTAATAGGGTCAGATATAAGCCCATACATATTTGATTTAAACAGACGAATAAAAACATTAAAATTATCAGGAAACAATATGAATGAAGCCAAAGATATCTTTTTGCACTCTTTGACAATGTTACAAGTGCTGGCATTAGAGGATTGTAAACTTGATGTGTTTCCACCTTTTGCATTGAAGGGAAGTATGAAAAAGTTGCTGAGATTGGATTTAAGTTTAAATAAAATTCGAGAGATTAGTAACGATTTATCTTTTAATAATCTTACAAGTTTAATTTCTCTACATTTGACGTCGAATGATATTGTTGATATTGGAGAAAACGTCTTTAATCCTTTGAAAAAGATTAAGGTCTTAGTATTTCGAAATAATCGAATAAAAGATATACCAGACACCCTATTTCAGAATATTCCAGTGACTTTTGTTGATTTGGCCAACAATAAAATAGAATACTTACCAGTGAACGCTTTCAGAGGTACTAAATTAAGGAATTTTAATATAGCAAGCAACAGGATTACTTATTTGCAAGATAACTTTTGTTTAGAATTAAGGAATTCTGGAGCCGCGTTGACGAAATTTTATTTTAATGATAATCCTTGGCAATGTGCGTGTTTAAGAGATATACTTAATGAAGTCAAAAAGTTTGGAGTTACCTATAATGATAAAAAATATGATGGCAAGCATCCAGTGTGTGTGGTACCTGATGATTTTGTATGTCATCGTCATTTGCAGTATAATGAAAAAGTTTATGAAGTATTTGATAGTAGATAAATTGTAAAATATTTGAGAATATTACTAGATATTAAATATGTATTTAAATGTTATTTGATAAATTGATAACCACGCCACCTAGTGTCTAATTTAGGCATTGCATTCCATTATGCAAAACTTTTCGTAACGTCTCAAATATATAGTTGATACTTAGTGCAGTGGATAGGTGGCGCTAGTTAGTATTGAAATATTTATCCAAGCCAATATTTAACTTTGGAAAATTGGCTTTTAAATAATAATTTAACTATTTATTTGGATTCTACAATGTATCGTTGCGCTAATTAACGATTTTTATTAGGCATAGTAGGTGTTTGTCATTCAAGAAATACTCTTTTTTTCTGTATTGTTTGATTACGTCATTCATTAAAAATGTCAATATTAAATTTATAAATTAGTGTAGTAGCGTATTAGTGGCTATTGGCTAAATATCATTCAGGCCGCTAATTAAACGGCACTGTTTAGTAAAGGCTAGGCTGTTGATTGAACGGCTAATTAAGCTAGTTGGCTGCAACATGTCCATAGACAAGCGATGGACAAAACATATTTGTCACTATTAATTTATCTTCTCGTTAACACGAAATAAAACTCATTTCACGGATGCTCATTTCAGTGCATTTCAGGAATCGTAGTCAGTGAGATATCACACTCCAAACGTCGAGGCATGTAAATAATATATGCCCTTCTCCCTCGGACAAGCAAATAAGCTGGGGCGGCCGCAGAGCACGCGGTAAATAATAAACAGCTGATATATTGTCTTTCCGTGCCGTGGGGTTCAAGCGCACAGGCGCTGATTAAAGATTTAAATTGGCGCATGGTACCGGTGACCCCAGAGCTGGTGCTTTCGTCGTTCAACGAATAAGTATCGCAATACAGCGAGGAAATTCTGCGTTAAATGTACACTGCCACAGGGAATAAACTTTTTAAATTTGTTTTAATTGTATTTTTATAAATTTTTAATTATTTTTATTATTTCTATGTAGGTTAAGAAAATTGTAAACATAGTAATTAAAATAAATGACAAGTTATTAAAAATTTAATTGTATTTATTACTTCTAATGAAGTATACTGAAACTTGAGGTACGTACGCGCGTGTCAATTTGAATCTCACTTTATACACTAACTTTAACGATAGGTTGAGCCGCTAAATAATTCATACATCATTAAAGATACGTCACATTTATCGTAAAAAATGCAATATATCTTATTATTGGCACTTCAGGCCACAGCTGTGAGCGTCGGCATTCCCTAACCGCAATTTATTCCTAATTAGCTCTATTCGAAACAGTTTTAGACAATTTCATAACCAATATGAGACCGCACTGAACCTAGCAAAAAACCAACAACACGTGCATGAAATTTTATAAAATCAACATCTGCGAAATCGGTGTTTTTTACGTGAATTTTTTTTGCGCTCAAAAAAGTTGGGGTGCTTTTTAAGAGATCGCGTATCGCTCAGTTTCCGTACACCTAGCCACTATTCAGTTGTGTGGAAATAAATTATTTTATTATCTATAGGATGCTAGATTAGCTACCGCATATTTATAGCAGCGCACCTTTTTCATCTTTCATTCATCGTTATAATACGGGTTATATTTAACCCGTAACCCGTATTTAAGGCATTTAAGTCTGTATTTACAGACCATATTACCATTAAGAGAATAATAATAAACATTTATTTATTTAATTTTTCAAATGTAAACTGAACTTAACTGACTATAATGACTCCTTTTCCAGACTTTGATTACTTAATTGTAATTAATTATTTGCATGCAATCAAAAACTATTTTTGATAATGCCAAAGAAGTATAACCTCTTACGCGCCTGCATAAGTACACGCACCCTTTTTTTAAGTGATGGATTGGTTTGAAGAAATAATTGTTTTATGTTATCGATGCAGTATATAGTTGAAAACCTTCTGTTGATTATTTGTTTTATACAGCCTGTATCTAACTTTTGATATCTCAGGTAAAGCGAAACTTTTTCTAATAAAATGATTCCTCAAAAGCCTTAATTATCTCGCACGGCCATCGCAGTTTTTTACCAATTCACCCCGGCTCTGTTCCACACCATTTGGCAGAATACCTTTTTGTATTTCCAAAATTATGTCCATATTATAAATTACGAATATAATACGGATATGATGGCATGACATATTTTATTTGACGTTTCTAAATTACAAAACACATTTTTCAATCGGTCGGATATAATCTGCAAACTAAATTGGTTCTACCATTTGAGTCTATTTATTCTGATGACTTGTTTGAAATCTTCGTAAAACGTAATAGTTTATTATAGTGACATCCTTGATGCATCATGTCGGCAATGTCGGCATACCTGTAATGGTGTCCGGAATGTGTTGATGTGGAAAGAATCTCGAAGACTCAGATTTTTAGGCATTGTTATGCTGTCCAACGCTTAGTAACCAATACTAATGCACCAAAGAATTAATTGTTACTAAAGTGGTAAAATAAACCCTCTTCAAAAGCAAATTTATTATATAATTTACATTACTCTCCGTGTCAAGTACTTCACAGCAGTTGTGGCACGGTGGAACTCGTACTTGTAAATAACGCGATATTTCATGTTTTTCATATTATAAATAGAGTGACGCAAAGAATAATAATTAAAACGGGAACATTAAAGGAATCGTGGTTTTCGAAAAAGAAACGCACGAGTTAATAGCTGTACAAAATTGAATTTGGATTTCCGAACCAAAGAGGAGATATTCGACGTCGAAGTGGCCAGTAGGACAAAACGCCAATTCCTAGGGGGCCTCATAGCCTAGCGGTCTTATTAAATGGCAGCTAGGGTAGGGGTACCGGGTTCGATTCCCGGTTCGAGGGCAACTTTTAATTTAATTTAAATTTGTTCTCGGCCTTTGGGAGGGTGGTGCGGTACCGGGTGAGTGCTTAAACCCTACATGGAGGACACGGTCGAATTTCTAAAGACAAGCACGAATTATAAAAAATCCTATACTTGACGCTGGCAAATGCACAAATCGTGCTAGAGCCATTAAAAAAAAACGCCACTTCCATATATAAGGACCTAATATAATAATAAATATAATCCATATACCTTATGTTAATTAATAAATAAAACACTAAAATAAATTTAAATTCCTTAATGTTGGCAAGATTTAACTTTGTTTAAAAATTTTAAGAGTATTTCGTTTACTTCGCTTTAATTTTTTTTTTGCACTTTTAGCATGGGTTTCCTGGAAGAGATAACATATCGTTCGCCGTCCGTTGCACTCCACCGTACTGTTTTATGTTTATTGTTTACGTGTGCGCAATGAGTAAATAAAATTAACCCCAAAATTGACTAATATCATTGAAACGTAAAAATAAAGAAATCGTGATCGTTTGGTTTTTTCGAATAAGCAAGTAGGAGACCTTCTGTTAACAGTCGCACGCCACAGCCAAAGTTCCTAACACTGCTCTAAATGCTCACTAATAAAAGTTTTATTAAGTCAATATTTTACATTATATGTTTTAAATAAAAAAATAATTTAAATAAATTGAGAATTCTATAATCTTTTAGTTTATTAAAACCTGAAATTTGCTGAATAATATAATATTTAAAATATTTACAGAATTTTTAAAGGTTGGATTATACGTAGACAAATAAAATATTTAGGCTGTAATGTCATTGCCACTTTAATTAAACACAGTTTTTTTCTTGATGCAAATTTTGCGCATCATTTAATCACAAGTAGTGCTGTAAAACAAACAATTTGCAAAGAAAAGTAAAGCAAAATAATCTACCTTACTTGAAATACAACAAAATAAAAAATCTTAAGAAAATCTAACTCCTATAAAAAGCTGCCATATTTCTGACTATAATCGCATGCAATGTTTTAAGGACGGCAACGCACTCACACTCATAATTTTTTTTTAAATTATACATCATCTAGAAGCTAGGTTGGCCTAAGTGAATTCCACATCCATTTTACAAGTGTTTTTATAGATTTTTGATATAATTTGCATTTTTTCAATGGTCAATTAAAACGAGAGTTGCGAGGCGCGGGTTTTTATTTCAGAAAGTGTGAAACTTAATTTTTATCATAGATAAGAGTATATGAAATATGCGTCTTAAAATTGCATGATTATTTTTTATATTAGCAAAAGTAAGTCTTATGAACTTATCTAAACAAATTTGAAGAAGAAAGCAAAAGCATTTCACGGCGGATGTTGATCGGGACAGCTGATGGTGGCACGAGCCATACGTTCTTGTCAAAAAATTTAAAAAACTTCGCTCAATTTGCCAAAGGTAAGACAGGAAGAGGCGGCGTATTGTGGCCACTTCCGCGGTTCAGACGATAGGTTTACGAGGACATGACGATAGTACCTGTAAGGAAAAAGATACTGAGAAGGGGGCTTAGTCAAGACGCCTATGAAGCCCCCAGGAGTGAATATTAAAATCTTATTTGTATACTACATTGTATCTTGTTATAATTCAATAATAATCTGAAGAGCCCAAAAAATCTCTTTTATACGTAAATTCCTAGTTAAACTTTAGATATACTAGAGAAACAGGTATTAAGTGAATTTATACTGTCAAAGCTTTTTACTTACTGATGTTGTTATTAAATTTATAACATTATTTACAAAGGTCCATGTTTTCTAGCATCGCCGGGTACCTTTTTCTTAATTTGATCAATTGTTCATACAAATGTTGAGATGGAAAGGAGCTAAAAAATTGGCTCGTGCCCAAACTCTCATTTTTTACGGAAACCATTTTGTGCGAGTGAAATTAAATTTCGAACATGTGGCTAATGACAATAGAACAGATGCAATTCAGATAGATCTTTTGAATAATATGACGTTTATATTCGATGATGTTATGATAACTATATAACACCATCATTACATAGTCAGGTGGACTGATGAGCAAAGGTGAATCTAGGGCGTCAGGGACACATCATTACCTCCCTAGATTACATTACCCACCTTGTTACTAAGAATAAGTCAGCGGGAAAGCTATTTGGCTTTCCATTCAATTGCATTTTTGTTTGCCTGCAAAAAATCTGTGCAAGCGAATCGGCTCGAGGAACGATTTGCAGCGTATATTCTGGTAGATAGTTAATATTTTGTATAATTTCTATAGTTATATTGTAATATTATATTGTCTGTTGAGTATAATATTTATGAATTAGATGAAAAGTTTTTAGTGGTACGACCATGGCACAATAAAAAAAAGCAAATTCTATTAAAAAATATCAAAACACCAAGAAAACTTAGTATTATATAAATGTTTATGCTATGTATAAATATCTTATATATAATTGTTTGTGTTAAAGTAATAAAAATACATTTTGTACGTAAAATCTTCGACTCCTCCAATTAAAATTCCATTTGACTAGAACCTTTTTTACTCATATGGTTTAAAAATGGTCTTCACTTTGATTCCGGTGGCATATTTTTATTTAACCTCTATTTCTGAAAACACTACATTTAATTAAGTAACAGGAGTAGGACAATATGTTGGTAAAGGCGGAAATGAATGTCTGCTCGATTCTCGGTAAAGGCGTTATAATTTAAACACAGTTTTGTTTGTCTTCTAAATAATATATAGTTTCCTTTTACGACTTTTAGCCTAGTGCTTAAGCCTTGAGACTAAGGTCCTGCGTTAGAACCCCGAAATCCAATATATTTTTTTCATTTACACTTGCTCACACAGAAGAAAAACATCGTGAGAAAAAAAACAGGAGTCGAGAAAGATGGCTGTTATCGTAGCTATCATACGAGTATATTGAGCAAAGATAAAAATATAATCTAAGGCCGATTAAGGTACTACATACCTCTTATTACTGGTTACTAAATAATGATTGTTTTTTAGGTATTTTAATTTATGAGTATATAAATCATTTCTCGCTCAATTCATGTTTTTCAATTGTTTATTTCTTTTGTTTTAGTTTGCGGTTAGTCATGTAAATATAACATTTGTCAAGATAAGGGCCCAAAATTCTACTTAAAATATAACGGGTCTCATGTTTTTTTTAATTCATGTCAATAAAGTGATTTGAACAGCACATGATAGCGATAAAAAGTACTATTTAATCTGGCGGAAGTTTGGCACATGCCGTCAAAAAAGCCGTCAGTGTTGCCCGCGGTAAAAAAGTTATATTTAAACAGCGTTTTAGCAAGTTTTTTACATTATCTGCATAGGCAATGTTTTTATATTGACCGCAGATGTTATTTTATGCAGATGACAAGTTTTTATGCGATTTTTAGGTTGTAGTTTTTGACGACAGATGTTTAGTGTTATATTGTGTTAATTATAATTGGATTTTTTCTTGTTCTATTTTGTTAAACAGATTGAAGATTATAGTGTAATGTAAAAACAAGGTAAAAGTCTTGTGAAGTAAATTGAGTTCTTTAGTAACAGGAGCGACGCAATTTTGGAGGTTATAATTTTATCAATATGACTAAAATTAGCTTAAGAATGTTGAAACATCTCTTAAATATCTCAGATAAATAAAAATGTAAAACTCCTCGACAACGGTGGTTTCTAATCACATAATTTAAAAAATGTTGCATGCGGCCCGACCTAAATGTATTAAAAATTTAAAGCCATCGTTTAATCTAGCGATTTCGAGACGAATTTCGCGGAAACATTAGGAATTTTGAAGGAATCATGCAAGAGAATTGTGAGTTTAATAAAATAAAATATAATTGCTATTCAAAAACAAATAATTCGAGGGCCCGCGGCCAAGGGCACCATCAAAAGCGTCTCGATTTGAATAAATCAATCCCTTCAAGAACTGCATCGATCTACAGGGTGCGGTGAATTGAATGACAGTGGTGCTTTATCCAGAAACAAATATTCACTTGGGCACCTCGTGCTTAGAAGGGAAATGATATTATTACACCATACTTAAACCACACGCGGATATGATTAATTTAGTAGAAAATAAAATAAAATGTATCTCTATTGAAATGGAGTGAAGGCAGCTTAGATGAATAGTGCATTTAGAGTAAAGTATTTTCTTAATCTTAGTACTATATAATATATACATGAAACTGTCAATCTTATTACAAGTATCAGAGTTATTAATGATACAATATACATAAAACGAAACAGCGTACACTCTGATCTCTGATATAAGGAGTAGATGTAATTAACTTTAAAACTTTAGGTTGGAAGATCATTGGTGTTTTCTGTAGTATCACTCCAGGTCTTCGGTAACGATCTTTAGCTCATTCCGTACACCCTGTAACCGTGCACTTTTTCCAAACATTTGGAGGTCGACTTTTTGAGGGGTTTTTTCTGGCCGTGGTCCAATTATGCACATTTTTGCCGACGCGGTTCGTTTGGTGGGTTCTCGCGAGTCAAGACTGCTCTCATACTTATAAGGATGGATTCCATCAAATAAAAATCGAGTGAGACGCTTTTTGCCAAAGTTTTTGTTGGGATATTGATGAACCTTCGTTCTGAAGGCATTCCGGAGACCATTGTGCATGTAGCGTGTAGTCTTTGTATTTTCATTCTAAATTAATAATGTATGTGGAGGTAGAAAATATTGCTTAGATACCTGAGTAAAATTATTTTGGAATTGGCCATAAATGGTCTCTGCTATTTAAAACGGCAATTGAAATTTCATATAAGACACATCGAGGCACACCAAGACTACCACAGAAGAATACCACAGTTGAAAAGGACAAAACTAAACAGAAATGATAACAATTTTACAGCCATACATATATCACATAACAAATGTGTCCCGGGCTTCTGAACTTTCAGGAGCTTACGACTTCCCGGTTTCATACTGTGTGGCAATATATACTATTAACTAAAATTTAAAAACAAAATAGCATAATGGAACAATGTACGAAATGCTTCCTTATTCTAGTATTTATTTATCGTCCAGTTATTAAACATTGTTATTATTGGCGCTTGTCACGTGCTATACAACCATTACTAAACCCTCTTAAGTTTCAAACAAAAAATTACGCGTGTCTACTTAAACTGGTCCGACCACAGGTGGACTAGCACCTGATCTCTTTAGGCAGACAAGAAATAATATTTGAGACTGTACCAGTAACCAGAAGTAATAACTATTGCTATAAATTACTTATGTTTATAAATGGCGATCCAAATACTTTGTGTTTTGTATGCTTTATTATTTATGTGAAATGACATCCTTCTATGAAAGTTTGTGTTAATAGTGTTATGTATAGTGTTTAGATGTGTGACAATCGTGTTCGCGTCAAGTGTTACGATGCGTTTATAAAAAAAAATGAATTTTAATGTTAAAAAAATGTGCGTACGTACAGAGTACACATGTTAGAAGTGAGAAAACTAATTTTTAAGTCTTGTTCATATCTATACAAATTTAATCTTATTTGTACAATCTAAAACTTACTAAGTTAAAGTTAAAAGTTTTAAACTCTCTATCTCAATCTTTCTCACTACAGCACTCTCCTTTTTCTTCGACAAAAACGCTGCACATCTTGGTGACGCTAATACTAATATTATTGAGTTTCACCCGTAAAAAATTTACTCTCATGCGCCAAAAGAAGTTTCACGTCAAAAATGTCTCATAGTCAGGTTTATAATAATTAAGTTAATATTATTAAAACCTCGACCCAGCTAGGCGTGTCTGCGAACTAGATAATTAGTACCGAGACTTAACAATTTAATTAAACTATTTGTCATTGAATCGTTTTATGGAAGATATGAATTTATTCACGGTTCTATTTTTAATTGATTTAAAATTGTTATATTTTCATATAATCATCATCATCATCCATATAAACCGACTACGTCCACTACGTGGTAATAATATCTTATAAAAATAATAAATAATAATCCTATGAATGAAAAATAATACAAAATAGCCCAAGGATACTATATCTTGTATACGAAACCCAAACAAAACTTTACCTCTTTATAATATTTGTGCAGAGATAAAAAATGAAATCGAATACTGCTATGAAATCAAAAGGTGCATCGGTTCGTGTCAACCCTTCAATAGATTATTGAATCTTCAACTCCAAGGGTCCGAAAGGACTCGTGCGGTTTTTTTAACACGGAAGACGAAGCGAAAGCAAATACATTTGTCAGTCACAAAGGCTGGCACACTCCACTCAAGAACTATCGTGTTTCTTTAAAAAAAGATAGCACATGTTCTTTACGCGGCACATGCCGAAATCTGATTACACACCGCCATGTTTAATTGTTTAATCAAAGGGTTGCCATTTACTAAACACTGCAGATAACATAAAAACTAAACGTACCTTTTTGCGCCCGAACTTTTTTGTCCGAAAAAATGCGAAATCGATTTCGGCAGATGTCCACAAATAGAAAGGGTTTGATAGGATTTTCAGTAAAAAATGAATGCTTCGGTAAACAATGGTATAGGACCGTTATAGATTGGCTGTCAAAATTTGCTATTATTCACTAAAGAGTTATCTTTGTGATTAATATGGCGTGTTAATGATGGTCAGGCATGTGGGTTCTACGGAAATCATAGTTTTTGTTAACAAGGTGTGTGAAATTAAGTAATTAATTTGGAGGCGGATTTTTTGTAATTTACAGCATTTTAAAATTAAAAATGGTACATAAAATCTATACAACTAGCATTGTTTACAATATAAGTTAAAACCGTTTTGGAAGTTATTATTATTCCTGATATATTTCGATATTGATAAAAAATATTCTAAATAAACAGATTTAACAACAGTATATCTCACTTTTTATCACAGCGAGAGGTGACTGATTTAGTTTCTATGAACAATTGAGTTAGTCTTCCTTTATTATATTTATCTTATCAATAAATGTTACTGTCAGAGTACTGACGTAAATCAGACAATTACCACAGAGAAGTGGAAAAAAGATTTTATATATTTCGTACATTAACACAATTTTATAATTCATTTTTATTATTGTTATTATTTCTGTAAATTAAATTCACTAACCGATATTCAATTTAGTCATATACACGGTATGAAGATCATATTAGGTTGTTTTCGGAATTCAAATTTCAAACCACGGAAGTAAGAGAAATATTCCATTGATGAATCAATCAAGGCAAACAGTGTTATGTAGATTGACTTTTTTGCATTTTACGATTTATAATTTTACAATTCAATTGATAACCATTAAATCTGGTTCTCCTTCGTTGCCGTGATATGGTGGAATTACAAGTTTTACAAAAAGTCAAGGCTCCGTAAAGGTTTATGTAATTTGCTTGTTTAGCGTTTATTGTAATACAGGGCTATTCACATGAACACGGAATGTTAATAGTCCTTATAATGCTTTGTTTTTTGAATGTTGAAAAGAATGTGGTTATTTAATATTTTGTCCGTAATTTATTAAAGCCAGAATCCGATACAAAATACATTTACGTATGTTTCGTACTGTGCCATATCATTTTAATAGTTGTATGTTGTAGTTGGATATGTACAAATAAGCGACAATGTTTGTTATTATATAGAGCAAAATGTCAAACAATATATTAAATTTACATACTTTTCTACACTAATGTTATAAAGAGGGAATGCTCTAAAATTACAGGACTGATTTGAAAAATTCTTTCACCATTAGAACCCTTTTTTTAAATGAGGTGATAATGCGCTTACGCAGGCCCGCGCCAAGGATATCGAGCTTGACGCGGAGACTGTGGGGCTGGGTCTACACTCAAATCCCTCTGCTATTCAGAGGGGTAGCGAGACCCCACCCGCTAAAAACACCTCAGCCCTTCACACGCCTTTAAGATGGGCACTCGGGCCACCATTAGAACCCTACGTTATTCCTGATTAACATAAGCTATAGAATATTTTCAAAAAAGTTAGAGTTCTGTATGATAGTAACGCAAGGTGTGAAAAAGATCAATAAAGATTCCTAAATTGCGTCCGCTGTAGAAACTATTGACAATTAAGCAAAGTGATGTACTACGACGAAACAATATGTGTAACAAAACATAATTTATAGTTATCTTTTTGGATTTAAAAGCCTGATTACTAAGAAAAGCTGTAGGCTAGAGATCATCGTGCTAGGACTAATACGAACCACAGAGCACATCTAGTAAATAATAATACTCTTTTAGAATAAAAACCTTCTTACCCCAATTTCTCTGTCTCATACATATTTCCGCTGTACTTGTCGAAAGTTAGAGCTACTTTAGCAGTAAAGGGGTATATAAAATAAAATAAATCAGTGGCGCTACAAACCTAATTGGGTCTGGGCCTCAGATTTCTGAATCTGTTTCATGATCAATCTAATAGGCAAGTAGATGATCAGCCTGACACACGACGTTGAATTTTTGATTTTCCTCACGATGTTTTCTTTCACCGTTCGAGTGTTAAATACGCACATAAAAACAATAGTGCACATCCAGGGATCGAACCTACGATCACAAGGAATGAGAGTCGCACGCTGAAGCCACTACTCCGACACTGCTATACAGCAAAGGGGTATAATAATCATAATAAAGGACTTAGGGTCCTTCAAGAAAAGAGCGTACCAATTCTTAAAAGGCCGGCAACGCACTCGCGAGCCCTCTGGCATTGAGAGTGTCCATGGGCGGCTGTATCACTTAACATCAGGTGAGCCTCCTGCCCGTTTGCCCCCCGTTCTATAAAAAAAAAACCTTTTCACGGGTAAAGATCTCCTGCAGCTTATTCCAAATATCTCTCTCTATCCATGGCTTTCTTTCTTCATTCACATCTTCTATCCACATGTTTTTAGGGCGCCGTTCTTCTACTTCTTCCCCTGTCCTTATTGTTGTCTTTAAAGTCCACTTTTATTTGTTCATCTTGCTATATGCCCCGCCCATTGCCACTTCTGTTTTAGGGCATTATGTATGGCATCTAGAACTGTTTTCGTCTTATGTTTAGCAAAGAGGGTAAATGATTATATAAATTTAATACACGGGCAATACAAAACGCATGTGCAATATTCTGAATTCTGATGGATAGCATTGACTTGTCTCATTTAAATTTGTGTTTCCGTCATTGTACTGTTGGAAACAAAAGTTTATAAAGATATTTCTTAATTATTATAATATAAAATTGTAATTACACTAAATGTCAAGTGTTGATCGAAACTCAGAAAGCCTACTTCCCAATTTTTCTAGGCAATCTAATGTTAAGTGATACCGCCGCCCATGGACATTGCCAAATGGCTCGCGAGTGCGTTGCCGGCCACATAGAATTTAGTTGAGAATTTGTCAAGAATCATGATATGAATGGAAACTACATTTTACTTTGTCCTAAGATTAAAATTGGACGTGTTATTTATTTATTTACAGCATAGAATAACCCAAATAATTAACGTTTAAAGAACTTTATTTCTCATTACAAAATGATATATTTTTTATGAGAAACTTTATATTAAAACGAACGAGATCCACGTCGCTATCAAACAGCCGTGCTACTTTTAGTCTTTTATATTGTTCTATCTCTGATGAAAGAAAAAAAAATTAAATAACCTATTTAAAATTTTATACTTCCATTGCCATCAAAACGATATTTCCCAAAACAACATTTCTTTCGGAGCGTATGCATTGATGCATTCAAGTTACATTTTGTCATAAACAGAATAATCACGGCAGGAAAATGTCATGGCCGACCAATATTTTTCAATAATTCTTATCGAGACGTGTTTGTTTGAAATGAATACATTGAAGTATTTTTAAAAAACTGAATTAGATATAAAGAGGGTATGAAAAGCAAAAGAGCGTGAGTGGGAGAGTAATAATTCTATAATCTTTTTTACATGCTGATAAAAATTCAACACTTTTTGTGTAAGAATATTAAAAAAATAGTGTCTTAAAATGAAAAGAGGACATGTTGTTGTATATTCCTTACTAATTTTTTTATTTTCAATTGAAATATCAAATATAAAATAATAGTTCGTCGAGTCGGTATTTGGTCCATTTTTATTTATTAAGAAGAAACAAACAGATACATCACTTTAATAGAGCCAAAAAGAAGTAATATAATATACAAGTATAAGTAATATTAAACGCAAAATATGTTGCTAGGCGCAAAAGACGGCAGGAACAATTCGGTGTTTTCTTGAGCTCTGAGGAAGGTTTTTATGGAGTGAAAAGTCAACGGAAATACGTAAAAACCATAGTTTTTACGAAAAGCGAACACTCTATATACGGTAGCTTAGCGAAATGTTCCATATGTTTGTATGTAGATAAAAAGGTAAGGCTACGTCATATAAAGGTAAAACGAAGTTCGCGGGCGCAGCTCGTAATTATATACAAATTTAACAGCAGAACGGTAGACAATACTTTATTAAGGAGATCACACATAATATATATTAATAATATATTTTATTTTATGTTAAGGTTAGTTATTTATTTCAATATATATAATTATTTATAATCATAACAATGCAAAAGGATACATTATAAAATTAACTTTTATACAAGTTATGTTCGATGGCGGTTGTTTGAGGGATGTTCAAATAAATGAAACGCTTTATTTGAAGCAGAATGTCAACTGGCTTTAATCGTAATCGTTTAATCGTGGCTGAGACTATAACAGCTAACCTAAATTAGGCGTAGTGAGCGACGCTGGTTTAACAAAACACTAATTTGACTAATTAATGGGTCCTTAAATCTAAGTAACACTTCTGTTACCTATAAATAATATTATAAGTGTAGGCGTATTGGACATATGTCATATGAGTGTGGGAATAACAGTAAAGAGCTCATTTTGGCTTCAAGTGTGCGATGATTGCTAACATTTGTTTTACTCTTCTAATTAACTAAGATATATATATATGTAACTTAAGTAATGTTACATAACTCGGACATTGAGGTTTTATCACATTTTTACATTTTCGGGGTCTAAAGGAATTCGTAGAGATTAACATACGTAAAAACAAAAGACTGTCTACGAACCAGTCAAAAGTTGATGTATTGTTTGAGCCGCAATAACCAATACATATGACATATCAGTATAATCTAGGATGTTAACTGTGGACTCGTCAATTTGCGCGATCTATATCTCGTATCAATTATTGCAACAGGTGCACTTAACTAATTGCTAAGTAATGTTTATATTCAATATGGAATTGAGTAAGCGGCTGCGGATCGTTTAAAATTCGACACGCACCTAAGTTACGCGAGATTATGGTTTCAATTACTTTTAACAATATTTATAGTTTTCCTGGTCAATATTCAATCTTTCCTTTTGTTTCATTTGTACGAATCTCGGTATAAGCCAACAATTTACAACAACTGCATCGTCTACCAACTTATAATAATAATATTATTAATAATAATAATAAAGCCTTCTTTATTTCCATATCCTTAAGTTCCATTTCAAATGTTAGTAGTGTTATTAGTACTGACTTATATAACCAGCGGCACATAAGTCTAGCGCTGGCCGATACGCGGAGGGGATTGCTGCGCATGTGTACTGTCGCGCGGGGGACAAAATGCGACTGGAGAGCCAATCGACGCTCTTCATTCCGCTAGCCCCCCTCAGGTACCTTATTTTTTACTTCTGCGCAATAACGGTCAGCGCTAGAGTTTCGTGCCGCTGGTTATAGCTAAATGCTAGTTGTAATGTGTTAGTCGCCTTTTTTAATGAGGTGATAATGCGCTTACGCAGGCCTGCGCCATGGATGTTGAGATTGACGTGGGGACTGAGGGGCTGGGTCAAAACCCTCAGCTTTTCACAGGGTTAGCGAGACTCTACTCATTAAAAACACCTCAGCCCTCCACATGCTCTTAAGATGGGGGTCTAGGAGGCCTCGGGGTTAGCCCCACCTTCTCTATACATTTCCTGATGTCTCTATTTTTGACATTATTCTGCCAGTCTTTTCCTGATACTTCTATCATCAGCCTACCTTCTTTTAGGCCTGCCTACTCCAAATTATAATAATAGTAAAATTTGAAATTATTTTTAAACGGATTTAACACTTGCCCGTCCAATCAAACATATTACTATCTATTGATTTCAAATTTATTAACATACCTAATAACCATTCACATAACGATTACACATCAATTTATATACAATACATATAGTTTGATGTTCTTAATATATCCTCTGTGGACATAATTGGACTGAGCACAGGTGATCGACTATGTTTAAAATAAAAACATTTTTTATCAACAGGTGATGGATGCGACGCCTCTATGTCAACGCAATAAGGTTCAATTTATGTGCAAATGTGGAAAAAACGTAACATATCCGTAGCACATGTTACAATGGCTCTTGGTAATTATTTAGTGCATACTGTAAACGCGGCACGCGCGCTGGACACGAATCTACTGGAGTTGTTCTGTAGAGTTTATTCTATATTGTTTTATACACTCTTATGAAAGCTCGGTATTGCCTGTTTTTCCATTGGGAACACAATAGAATCCGTTTCGTTGTTATTTTGCAAGAAATGCAGATGTGATGTACGCATATGATAATTACATTTTCGCGCGGGAACCTAGACTCTCCGGGTATATCGACTTCGTCAACTACTAAGCTAAACTAAATTTTGTCTATGTCTGTCCACCAGACCGAAATCACTAAAAATCGTGAATTTTGGTTTTCAATAATGGCCGAATAGGGTTTTATATTCCTCTTTCTAAAGTATTCATTTACTGAAATATAATATATTGTAATATAGCATATAGATCACGAATTTCATGGTTTTTCCACCAATTCCGCGACAAATATCATTTTATTTTTTGTTTGACCAATAATTTACAGATATTTTATGGATTAAATACGTTGACAATCGATCTTTAGTATTCAGGCAAAAAAGTTTAAAAATTAAAGGTTACATTTAAAAAAAAATATTTTAATGTTTTAGAGTACCCGTAACTTATTGGTGTAACAATAAACAAAATTTTATTTATAGACCGCTCCATAGATTTTTGTGTTCATCTAGTCACTTGTCCCGTCAAAATCAGTCTATTAAAGCCTGTTCATCGTACATACACCTGTTAAATACCTTTTTTTTCGTACTTTGCAGGCGTTTTCTATTTATTTATTATTGCAGCCTAGAATTTGCATACAAATAATTTTTTTTCCGATAAACAAAGGACTTCGTTAAGTTTTTGCATACATTAAGTTTGTTTTAATTAATTCGAAACGGAAGTCTCTTCGAAGAATATTATATTACAGAATAATTAATATAGCTTATATATATCTATATAAGTTTTGTTTTTTTTAATTTCACGCAATATAATAGTTACAGTTATATAATCCTAAAACATTTTTGTGTCACGATGAATAAATATGTCAATGTGGTAATACAGTGTATTTATTTCCAACACACAAATATACATTTCTTAATCTAAGAAACGAATAAGTATCGCAATACAGCGAGAAAAAGCTGCCAGCGTTAAAGGTACACTGCCACAGGGACCGAATTTTTTAAATTTGTTTAAACTTTCTATTAAATAATTTTCTATTATTATTAATACTATGTGCGAATTATATTATCAATAAACTATTTCTTAAGAATAAACTCCAAATTCAAGCTAAAAATTACAATGTTTGCCATGTAATCTGAGTGAAATCCTCTTCTTACACGAACACCGCATCGGGAGGTGAAGGTGCTCCAGTCGTTTCCTTTCCTCTTCGGAGTTCTTAAACAAAACACTACAAGCCTATATTAAATTTTTTTTTAATGGCTCTGGCACGGTTTGTGCATTAGCCAGCGTCAAGTATGAGAGTTTTATCATTCGTGCTTTTTGCCTTAGAAATTCGACCATGTCCTCCATGTACGGTTTAGGTACTCGCCCGGTACCGCACAACTCTCCCAAAGGCCGAGAACAAATTTAAATTTAATTAAAACTTGCCCTCGAACCGAGAATCGAACCCGGTACCCCTCACCTAGCTGCCACCTAATAAGACCGCTCGGCTATGAGGCCCCCATATTAAAATTATTATATTAACAAGTTTCATATAAAATTCGATTTAAAAAATGTTCTATATTTTCTTTGTTTGATTCCTCGACTATATTATCGTTGAAAGTAGTTAAGTATGTGTAATGTGTATGTCGCAGCCAACTAGCTTAATTAGCCGTTCAATTAACAGCCTAGCCGTTTAACTAAACGCCGCCGTTTAACTAGCGGCCTGAAAGATGTACAGCTACTTGATTAAACATCTAGGCAAATGAGTTGGATCGATGACGTTTCATTACTTGCCTAGCCTGTTGACTGTAAATTTAAATTTAATTCTACTTTCTGCCACACTCAAACTTGAAACGAAACTCTTCAAACTGTCAATATGGCGTCGGCAATCCACAACTTTGATGGTGTTTTCCAAATTTTCATGAAAAACAACAAGTACAGTGGAAGGGTGTAGTGACAATAATAATGTGAATTTCACTTAAGCAATTTAATTTTAAAAGAAAGATTTTTTATGGCATATGTTTATCTTTTAAATTTCTACCCAATAATGACTCTATCGTACGAATGGCCTAAGCATTAGGCTAAGTTCAGATGACCGCGCGGAACTACGAACCGCGCGGTACAAGATCAATATAAACGGTAATTATTGTCTACATTACCGCGCGCGAACGCGCGGCGCGCTCCGCCCCCGCGCGCAAGATCTTGAACCGCGCGCTTCCGTGCGGCCGCGCGCGGCACAAGTTTTGCAAACCTGTATCGACCTGTTCAGTTGGTCCGCGCGGCTTGAGACGGAAAGACACATAGATCGATGCAAAATTAGTACCGAAGATATGGTATTAAGTATTTGGTGATATGCAATATCTTATAGCATCTTCACTGGATTTTAAATCATTTTCAATAGAATCGTATAAAAAATCAAAAAATGCAACTGACATCCGGAAATAGTTAAAAAAATTATCTCCGTGTAACCTCAAGTCGGGATACAAAGTGACAAACAGGCTGGAAGAAAGTCTGTCACTTAAAATTGGATGCACCCAGTATCGTCTTTGTCTTCTTCTGCGACATCTCAGACTTCTATATAAGATCCATAAGCAAATTGCCTCCTCCACGTCCATTGTGAATCAATGTTGAAGCCACACTGCCGCGCGTACATATACCGTCATGTGAATGCTCCAACCGCGCGGCTACGCGCGGCTACCCGCGGACATGTGAACTTAGCCTTAGCCAGCCAGTTTATTAAATGTTGTAACAAACGCAATGCCTGATCTTTCAGGCCGTTAGTTAAACGTCTAGGCTGTCGATTGAACGGCTAATTAAGCTAGTTAAGTAGGCTAGGCTAATTAAGTAGCTGCGACATATATATTATTATCATTAACAAAATAGCCTTTGTAACTAATATGATTAAGTACTATTTATTTCTGTTAATAAAATTATTAACAGATACAGACTAAACATACAGATTTGTACAACCAAATTTTAGAATGAATTTTAGACTCTTAAGTTTTTGTTGAACATTATTTCGTTGAACTTTGTCTCTGTTATGTTCATTCCTATAATTTGTTCCGTGTTGTACCTACCATTGGACAGTCAGGACATGTAATACCGTCTCTTAAGCTTGCAAGAAAAGGCAGCATTTTACTTAACTCTAAATCTATGAAGATACGATTAGAATCCACCGAGACCTGTCAACACCTGTGACCAATCCGCTTGGTTTTATTTATTTAAGTACTGAATAGGCCGAATCAACTTATTTGTAAAAATTCGTGATCATCCATTCATTTATCTTAACGACACTTTACCATATTTATTTTTATACTAAGCCGACGTCTTGCACACACGTTTTAAATACAAAAATAACTGAACCTAAACCATTCTCGAATCCATTTGAACACACACCGAAAATTTCATCAAAATGATTCTGGAGAAGTTTAATTATAAAACACACAGACACACACATTTATAAAGATGGTTTCTGATTCAGTTAATTGAGAATTTTTTATATATGTTACTAATAGACATTTGCACTTTTCGGAAAAGGACGATTTATTATCTGTCAGCTATTAATCTGTCTCTGTTTTGATTTTATCTTTTGCTCGGAAGTGTCGGTGACAATTAAGATGTTAAGTTTTAATCTCGCACGCTTGTCACGCGTAGAAATTGTTGTATATTTTTATAGTTTCACCATAAACGATATCAATGTGGAATAACAAATGTGCGATAATAAATGATGAACACAGTTGCCTCTCACGGTTCTAACCCACGTGAAATGCAAAAAATGTTTCACGGAATTAGCTTGGCACAGATTATTAATTTTAGCTTCTGACTTTTCTTGATCTTTGACAAGTTTTGAATATATATTTATACTTTTTAAAAGACAGTTCGAAATCTATAACATATAGAAGTTTTATTATTAAACGAATATAAATGCGCATAGACTTCATCATTTATATACCCCGACGTTACGAGTCCTTTCAGCAATATTTTTATACGATAAAAAAGGGTTTTAATGATTTAACCACAGATATTACAATTAGTATTAAAATATCAGTAAACTGTTTTATTAAATACTAATGACTTAGCAAAGATACCCGGGATCTTTTTCATTTTTTTAAATATACTTGCTGCCCCGGCGCACTTTGTACCATCTAACATGACAGTAACGAAACCCATTTGACATTTAACATATTATTAAACGCAGTTTTTTTTGTTTTTCTGCTATTTGGGACGTCGAACAATAAAAACCACGAAAGGCGGAAGATTTCTTAGGCTAATTCTCCGAATATATTTCGTCGGAGGTATATTTTACGTATAATTAGCAAAATAGTGTTACCAGTAAGATTACTACTTATGTGCACTATTTTTTTCGTAACAACAAAAATACAAATCTACAAAAAAATATAAGTATAGATCATAACAGAGTTATGAGAACTTTGTACGTACCTAATCTAAAAAAGCACTGCATTTATTAATTCAGCTTTTAAAAGCATTTCAGTTGTTTTTATACGAATAACACTTCGCCATATTTCACACCCGGAAATGTGCTAAACTTTTTACTTGAGGTCACATGGGATTACTGGGAGTGAGAAAATGTAACGGACTTGAAGTTTTTTTTAAGTTCCTTTGGGAACGGAGAGATTTTATGTTTCTCCACAAATTTTTACTTTTTTTTTATTTTTACTAACATTTTTTACTATATTTACTTATCGTTTCGAATGGTTAATAACAGTCGTGGTTAACCACAAGAAAGTTCTAAACACGTTGACCAAAGACAATTTAATTTTTATAAGAATTTGGAACTGTCATTTCTAAATGTACGTCATTATACGTATAATCTTAATTTCATTGTGATTCCAATTATAAAAAATAACACTTTTTAAAAGCAAGTATTTATAATGAAAGATTTTCTTTAATTGTTTGCTTTATTAAATTTATTAAAACAAAGGTAGCCTACAAAACGTGTCTATTAAAAGACACTACAAACAGTTTTATTTGTGTATTCATAACAAATATATCGAACAGATAAGGAAATGAATGTTGTATTGACTATGTATACCCGTTTTAAAACGTTGACTCGGCAGGATTGTTAAAGTTATTAGTCGGTCCGTGAGTACGTAATGTCCGAGTCCTGTACAGAGAGTACATACGAGTTGGGCAATTTAAACATGGGAGTACTTATAACTGCCCTGACTACTCCTCAGGTTTAGGGGAGCAATGACCTATATCCTAGCCGGAATCGAAACACGGAATAAAGCTCCAACGCACCAACGTCAAACGCCAAGACTAAACTCTATTATTTCTGTACTAGAATTCACTTCTAATCATAGATTTCAGCCGCCATTTTTTGACAGAAACGTCACATGTTACCTTTCCCGCCGACTCTAATTCGATTCTTATTAGACTGTGAAGCGTTCGAAATTTGAATTATAAAAAAATGTTTTATAATCTGTCGTCATGGAAGTCTTGTGAAGTTTATGTTTTTTAAGAATTTATACCCGTGTTGTCGGTGGTACATTGACTCGGCTATTTTTAAGCAATTCAAAAGTTTATTACCAGCTACGCAATTAATAGAATTTTATTGGGCCGGTAAAGGATTAGAGAGAGACACAGTCCTTTCATGTATTATTGCATGCGTAGCCTACTAGAAAAGAGAAGTCCAAAGAGAAGAAGGATAATGTACGTAGTTGCGTCTCTTCGTAAAAAGTATGAATCAGATAAATATTGTTTTTTCAAAGGGTATTTAATGACAAAAAGGGACACGTAGTTTGATGGGAGTATAAAATACTCTTAAAACAATAGTTGTAAAACAATAATAACAAGCATTGATGAGAATTACTAAAATATAACACAGGAGAGGCAGGTCACAGATAAAAACCAGAATGTATAAGTATTAATCTATAACACATTTACAGCCCCACTTGTCCTTCATGAGGAATTACAAAAATCTTCCAATGGCCTATGCTCTCCTAGTAATTATTATAATAAAAAGTAATTCCATTCAAGTCAACGACTCTTATGGTAAACCTGATAAATCTGTTAAATCTCTGTGTTCTATAGTATATTGTATATAATAGTTCCAATATTATAAAACTCTTAAATTCAAGAATTAAATCGTCATATCTATCACACTCAGATATTAAGATACTAAAGTGATAAATATTAGATTTAAATTAAGATGTTAAGATGCACCTTTTCGTCTATAAAATTTAATAAAATGCTTAATTTAAGAAACCATAATTTATGTGATAATTTCTTCAGCGCTATCTTTAAGCCAGGTGCAGGCGATGTGCAATTTATCTGCAATTTACTTTATATTTACGAATTTTATCGCAATTGCATTTTTTATAAATTAAAATAAATTGTACTGTCAAAAGGTTAAATGTTGATATTACTTTCAATCACACGCAGCGACACACAATATTAAAAAGCGTGGACCAAGTATTGTACCTTGTTTACTCCTACAAAACAGACAAACATCTTTAGTACTTTAAATATTATTTTTTTCTTGACCAAGTCAGTTCATCTATACTTCTTTCGAAATTGTTAGCTTTTATAACTTTAATAGTATTTATAAGTCTAAAAGCTGTACTAGATTAATAGGTAGAAGTGAACTAAAGTGAGTTGATTGTTTATGGAACCTATTATGTCTGTTTGTTTGGTTTGTTTGAAGATCACGGCTAAAACGATTTAGTGAAGTGGGCTCAGTTTATTTTGGTGCCATGAAGAAGTTAGATTAACATGGAAAAAATATAAAAAGAATACGGAAATACAAATACTGAGTCGAATATTTAGATCTTTAGGTTAGCAAGGACCTTGGGGGCTGTTTCGTCTGCATTCATTGTCTCAACCACTTGAGCATATTACTTTAAATCAATTGAATGTTGAAGTGAAGGATCTTCTTCTTAATTAAAGAGAACACTCCAGACACCAGGGCCAAATATAATTTTGTTTAAATTGGAAATAAAAAAGGACCCGATACATATGTTCATCCACATCACAACTACAAGTATAAAATGTTGAGTAATAATAAATGTTTACTTGTGAGAGAATACCTAGTTACTCCGCCGGATCAGTTAAAGCTAGTCTTGCCTTCCAAGAGAAGAAAAAGAATGACGACGACGAATTCAATCGCTGCTACTTCTTTCCAGCAGTATTTAGCTAGTTGTTTTTTATAGAGGCTCATCCGATGTTAAGTGATCGCCTCCTAAGCAAATTTACACTGCCAGAAAGTTCGCAAAGAAAGAAATTTCGGCCTTTTAAATATTGGTACGATCTTTTCTTGATACGTTCTTCCAGGTGATATTTTTGATACTTTTCATCAATTCTCATGCGAGGAATGTGTGTGTGCTTACAATTATTGACTACATGTCATAGATCCGCAAATTATTTAAAAAAAAACAAAGTATTGCAGGAGCTTGATCACATATGCAACTGTCAATTAATATTATCAAGTTAATAAAGTAATGATATAAATCTGAGTGTAATATTGTGACCGCATTTTTGTGCTGTAACGCGACCTTAGCTTCCTTTTGTGCAAAAACGGAATTTGACTTTAAATATGTATTAACTTTTTAAAATCTCAAGGCTTGTGTCGCAATGTGCCGATACAATATTTCATACAATTAATACAGTTAAAACTGATATGTACCGACGTATGAATGTTTATTCCTATTGTAATTGAAACTGTATATAATTTTTGCTGCGTACAATTATTGCATCCATTTCGTTATGTTTTTAAAATCATAGACAACTACGTCTGACACATTGATTTTTGGATTTTTGACATACCGGTTTCCTCACGATGTTTTCCATCACCGAACGAGCGAGTGTTTGATGCCCAAAGCCCATTGATGCACAGCCGGGGATTAAATCAGGGAAGACAGTCGCAATTTTTTTTGACAGTTTTGCCTAATGTACTTTTTTATTATGTGTTAATAATAGGCCTACATAATATATATGTATTTAGCAATATGTATGCTTGCCAAATACCTACTATAAACTTCACGATAGATAACCAATTTAAGTACAATTTAAAAGTAAAGTTAATCAACCTCATGAAACATGAGATTCATTTATATTTTACAATAAAGATTATGCATTATGAACTGAAATTACCTAAGTAAAGAGTAGATTCTAAATTTGATTTTTATTATTGGTAATGAAGATTCGTATTGTTTAAAATATGGCAGTCACAGTTTCACCGTGTGAGCCGAAATTCATATAAAACATTTCATTAATGTCATAGCATACCTTTAAATTAAAAGGTCATATTATTTTAATTTATTTTTTAATAAAAAAATGCGGTTTCCAACTGCATTTTTGTTTCATTGAGTAGGCTTAAATGTGAGCGAAGGCCATATATATCGTTTACGTCATTCAATTAAGACATAATTTTTGATTAATTTCATTGTTTACAATGTTTTGACCGTGTATACAGTTTAGTTTGTCACTTAAATGACTCAATATAATAAATAGAGGCAAATTTCAGCGTTTTCCAACAAAATTCCATGATAATTCGTTTTTGAAAATTGAATTTAGAATACAGCGTCATAGATAAATCAACTAGCAGTAAATTACAGCGAATTGCATTACACTAGTCAATCTCTGCTTTATGCCTAAAATATAGATGACAGGAGTGGTGTCTGACCTGTGGTGGTTACCGCTTTATTATCTAAAGTCTGTATTTGAAATTCCTTGAGATTTATTTACCGCCAATAATGCATGTCAGCATGCCTTAAAACATAGAGTCAAAAAGTCCACAGCGTGTGTCAGACTTTTGCTAAGAAAAAAAAAGGATCGCAGAAGTGCCCTGAGGTTTAGACCATAGAGGTTATAGTGTCATTGTGTTACATTAATAATAAATAAATTAAGCAATCAAAGTCAACTTACGCCCAGATATTTAGTGTTTCAATTGCCGTAACAACTACGAGTTTAGAATGTTCTATTTTTTAAACTGTTTATTGCAGATAAAAATATAGCTATTACAAGTGATATGATAACCGGCCGTTTTCTCTTTCCGTTGACTTATTTATCTTGAATCCTTAACAAAGGCCCAATTACTTAATCTGCCTCCAACATGCCTCCAATATGTTCCTATAATGACCCTATTCAAATTAAATAGGTCATTCCACCCCATATCTTGGGGTCAGTACCCCAAGTAACAGGACTATGTTTTTTACCCATGAGAGAATCATTTTTTATCGGCACCTAACGCCTGATTTTAACTTATATGGTTACCGTTAAATTAGACTACACGTGGTATTGGTCCTTAGGGACGCGTCCGGAGATTTTTTGACAGCCCTCATTGTATAGAACAACAAATACTACACATACTGATTTAGCATAAGTCTGTATGATATTGTAATTTATACTATTGTATAAGATTATCAAATTATTGTCGTCTAAATAAATTTCAGCGAACACATAAGGCTATCTTTTGTAAGTTGCAATTGTTTAAGCGACTAAAGAATACCTTCTTTATTAATTTTTATTAAAAAACAATAGCTCTAATCTTAGGATATATCCGTCGAAGTGTGCGGTGTGTAGCGGTGTTCCGCATTCCTGTCGGCCGCCGACCCACTGCGCCACTGCCCGCATATCCCTGATCCTGTCGAGGGATGTGCTCTATCGATATTCTAATATCGATTGCATTACACTTACCAGCCAGGCGAACAATATTATCGAAAATTACTTTCAGTATGTTAAAACGAGAATAAAGGTGACAGTTTAAACTGTTTAACAGCAGTTTAAGGAGGACATAATTTTTATTTATAATTTTATTTTGTTAGCATTTCTATACATTTTATAGAATTCATTTAATAATTTATAATACTTGTATAATATTCATATACATTTAACTTACTAAAAGTTTCACAATAACCATATCAAAACTAAAGCAAAAATACTTTAGATTTGTTTAAAAACCAACTTCAATGTAATAATTTTTGTTCTAAAACTAAACTACTTACAAAGCTATCTATTTACTTATCAGGAAACAACGCAGATAAAACACAAGTCGTAATTTAAAAATGAAATTATCATCGTAATAACTACTTAAAATCTAGTAAATTAGACTTAAAGAAGCCTTAACTAATTTTATAGAGTTATTACAAAAGTTTTAACAGATGCCCGGGCACCTGTACGCGAGCGCTTGTCGAAAAATATTCCATTTATTCCTTTTTTGTTATCGACACGATAAAGTACGCATAGAATCAACTCGTACATCTAGTAATATTACGATCCAGACAACCTGTTTAATGCCAACAGGTGGCGCTGCGCCATTTTAGGACACCACAGACATTGAGTAAGCGATAAAGTCCACGCGACACGGATAAAATTTAAAGCTGATTTTGCCGCAATTTGCATTGTGCTTGGTAAATTTAAGTGTCAACATTCTTTGGTCTTAATTAAAGGTCAAATGTTTTATGTAACTTTGTAGACGAAATATGAGCATATTTTATCTAAATTATTTCTCTTTATCTTGCCTATATATTTCTATAATGGAAGCCAAACAGAATACGGGTGAAAAAAGCCAAAGCACTATACTTTGTAAGAAGGATTATAAAGGGATATCTTGGGATTCCGACTGGTCTAGATATCACTGTAAAGACTCCGAGGAGATGTCTTTGCACGGTTTCAAAGTGGCTGAGAAGTGCAAGAAAGCGGCGTTCTTTTGATTCAGTCAGGTCAAGAATCACTTTGGGTCATCGCACCAAGGGAGTTAAGCTATATTGCCTAATTAAGGACTGTTCTCGATAATTGCTTCACTTTTTTACCTGTCTTGCATCATGGCCACCGATGCCTTAACTTTTAAACTTATACAGAGTTGTTTCAATGTAAAATTAATATAATGATTCATTATCTGTATTTACACATATTCGTTACTAAGTGATAAGATCATACTGTACCTCATTATATTCTTAATTTTGTAAGGAAAACCACTAGCATTAAAATATTTCACATTATTATATAAACAAAACAATAAACGTGATTTATCGATTAAATCATTATCTTATTCTCTGATCTAGGTACAAAATATTTATTTACAAATAACACATACAAATTTAAGATATTTCACAATATATTAAGCGAATTTAAGATATTATCGATAAAATATCGATAAGGACACAACACTAGGTGGTAACGGGTCCCAGTCCTACATACACTAGTGACTAGCTACATAGTTACCGCTAGACGATTCATCAAATGTTAGTTAGTACCTATTACTCATAAGACCACCAAAGAGAATATTAAACCCCCTTAAGCACCAAAATCTCCAAGACTTGTTTGGAATTTGGGTATAACGAGCCTCTGCTTAAGAAATGATTAAAAAGCAGACGCAAAATTCCTTACAAACGCCCTACGAGACTAAATATAACCTTAATAAGTAATTTGCGCTTACCTTTATTCTATGACTTCTGTATCCTTTTCGTGATCTTCTTTTGTTTTTAATAGGCTCAGTCCACTATGCTTGACTCGCGGTCTATTTTAAGTTTAAGGGACGCCGATTCTCTCACGATGTTTTCCTTCAAGTGCGAGTAAGTGTTGAATGCACATGTAGGATGAAAACTTCACGGCTGTGCCTATCTATCTAAAATCATTAAAATCCCAATCACTCAAGAGAAGTAATCATAACATGCTTTCCCACTTAAGGCAATTTTGTCCCGCTTAAAACGGATTGCCCTGTACCTAACGTACAAATTAATATGTGAAAACAGCTTGTAATTAATATTTTAGAATCTTCTGGGAGATATACAATCATTGCGTTTATTACGGTGTTCGGGATAGGGGCATGAAGCGCGACAGACATCCCCTTGTGCAGAGGCTGTTTCAGCGCAGACGAATCAGTCACCCACGTAGTCCTGGAATGCGAGCCTATGGCTAAACAACGTGCAGAAATCCTCGAAGCAGTGACGTCACTCCGTGAAGCCTGTGAAGTGCCCAGGAGACATCTTTACGCACAACGGACTAAAAATGAGTCTAAGCGCGGAAACTGAGTCCACCATCCTTAATCTAAAATTAATAAAATCGGGACTGACTCCCGCTTAAAACGCACTTTTGACCTACTTTAGTTTTTGATTTGTCTTAAAGGGATTGCCCTTTAGCTAACATATCTAATTTAATAAGTGAAGCAGTTTGTGTTTAGAATACATTTCATTTCCGGAAGAGCACGCTTTTATTCAGTCATTTTTAATGTACACATGTAGTAAAAGTAATAAAGAAATAGATCTAAGAAGCCCGAAATATATATTCAAACATCCTTTTAATATTTTTTTAAAATCCATTATACACAAACAATAAGTGAACACACAAATAGTTGCAACAATTGACTTTTATGATATGTTTTTTGCGAGTTCGCACATTTTGCATAATACCAGCGAGTTCTTTTTAACCTGTTTTGGTGATAATACTCGTAGTTATATTGTTATTACGTCTGATACATTGATGCACATATTTTTTTAAAATGTTACGTATTTACGCTTAAAGGAACATTTTAAATTCGACAATTACCGTATAAACTTTAATCGACAATTTATAATTTTCATCTAAAAAAATCTTCTACCATGGTTTATTAGAGATATAGGTGTATTTCTTAATTACGTCATACAAAAGTACATAGTGTTATATGTAATGCTATTTTCGTTTAATATTTAAAATTAAATATTTCGTGTATCGTCTGAGAAGCCGCATTTGTAGCAAAACGTACCTACCGTATTCTTTTATTTTATTCTATAAAGATTCCTCAGACATATTATTTAGCCGTCATATCGATGTACGACATAACGTGTCATATTTAATTGGAAACATTACATGTATTTTTTTTTGTATAATCTATTGAATGTTATGTGTTTTATAAAATTCCCTAATGCTAATTTTGCTTTAAAGCAGTACAGATTTAAATTAGAATAATTGAATACCAAACGAATTAATTCTCGATAATTTGTATGAAGTACATAAATGAGTTGAGGTCGCTATGAATCGCTATGGCGGATATAAAGTATTATGGAAGTTTGTCAATAAAACAATAAGATCTTGTATAAACATATTTATTACATTACATACTTAACTAATACGTAAAGTCAATAACAGTTAACATACATACAATGTGATACAAAACTTAGATACACCAAGTTGTAGTTTATTTAGATTTAGACTAAATATACATCAATATCAGTTTCGGATTAATATAAATAATCTAGTTATCCTAAGATGGGATTTAGCCGAAAGATTAAGCCTTTAAGATAAGCACATTTAGGTCCCATTCAGTCTTAATTGGCAACACTGAATTCATAAAACTCAATAAAAAAGCTATATTTCAGTCCAAAATAAGAATTACGCACAAGCATATTATTTACAATAGCCAAAGCAAAATGGTAACTCAATTTACGCGAAATGTTAATAGAGGGGTCATACAATCTTAACTCTAATATATTCTTTTATATGTGGTAAATTTTGAAGGTTTCTCGGGAAATGTACAATATATATGAGGAAAACCATTCAAAAAACCCTTGCCTCTGTATGCTTGTCTTATGCTTAGCCTACACGATGTCACATCACTGACAAAATGTTAATCTCAAAATTATAAAACTTCATTTGGTCAGCGAAAATGCATCGAACTTAAACTAAATTTAATTTAAAAATAATTTATGTAAATACAAATGCATGAAAGATATGTGCAGTTAACGAAAGAACGATCAGTCGACAGCAACTTATATACTAATGAGTATTTAACACGAAATTGATAGGTCATAGATTATAGAAATCGACAAATAACTACGGAGGTTATATATAAACATCCAAGTCTCTTGTCGTTGTAGATTCCGACGATGTGTTCATAGCGGAAAACTGTTGCATCTGTAACAAAATAAAAATAAATTAAGAAATGTATTTATTCAACAGGTGTCTATTTTATTTTTAGTTTCAATTGAATAAGGTATTTTTTTTTAAATAATTGTTCATCTGTTAATAAAGGTTTGAAAACCATCATCACTATTTAGTTCTATACAGCCATTTTCAATACTATTTAAAAGTAAATTCCTAGTTTACAATAACCTGATGTAATATAACACTAACTTATAAATATGTGTGTAAAGTTGACCGGTTTTTTTCAATAGCTAATATCTTTAATGCACGTCAGGTGCCATCTGCGTTTTACATATTTATTTTTATTTGCATTTACAATATGCTCTAGTTTAAGTATATTTAAATAGAGTGTTTTAGCGAACATCTACATAAAATAATTCGCTATTAGAATTGTTTAAATACATCCGTAACCCTACTTTTAGTCTTTACAAACCACATACTTTTTATTCGAAACATCAAGATTATTAAAATCATGTTAAACAATTATACAATAGTGTTGCTACAATTAAAATAATAATATTACTATGTTTTATTACCGTGATAATAACACATACATTACTAGATAATAGAACGGCCATTTCGGCATTTGTGTCGGCATCGTTTGCGAAGTGCAAAACAATGCAACCTTTTTGCATAAAAAGAGATTTTCGTTAGAGACCACCTCATACTCGATTACCTTTTTAAAAAAAACACTTTTATTGCAAAAATATTAGTCGGTGCCTTTAAAGCGCAATATTTGCGCAATATACGTAATAGATGAATGTTTAGTGCCGTTTTTTAAAGTTCTGACGCAACAAAAACCTAACAATATTTTATACGTGTTCTTTATTATTAAAATTGTTTGTTGGTTTGCATAAAATGTTTGCGTGCGTATGATCGTTGATAAACTCTGCAATAGTTAAGTATAGAGGATAGATAGTTTATCGCAACATGTTTACAGATAATATTGAATGTTGTGTTACAGCTGTCAAGATGCCTATATTACATAAAACGAATAACAATATAGTAATTATTTAGTACTATGAGCAAAAAGTGTTGTCATTTGGCCCAATGCACCGGCAAGTGGGCATCCTTGGAGAACAGGCTGTGCACCTGTCATTGTTCAATTAAACCCGGCGACACGTTGCCTTAAATATTCCTTCAAATTGTGCACATTGAGTGCCAAGATAATGCCTAGTTAATTTGCCTTATGTATTATTTATTCATCGCTAGCTTGTCTTCTGCCAGTCACCAACAGATGGCGTTGCTTGCCCTGTTAAAATATTTATACATACATACATACTCGTTTTTTTTTTTTGTAATTAAAATTATTTTTTTCATTGGGAATAGATTATTCAAATATAAAAAAATCAAGATGTCGCGGCACTTGTCGCTCTCATCGTATTGTGATCGCTTGGATCGTCAACTAGAACACTTTATACTAGGAACATATAACTTGGCAAGAGTTGGAAAAAACCCGCGAAGGTTGAATAACTAGTGGATGACGTAGTGGTAATAAAAGAATTTATAAAATTAAGGTCATTGAAGTTTTAAATATTAAAGATTGGTAAAATATATAATGTAACAATCACCCGAATTTGGTCTTTTATTAATGGCACGTATCTTTCTAGTCAAAGCCAACCTTTGAAACTAAATAAATACCAAAGTTACGCGGAAGTAAATATATAAATGGTGTAAGATCAAGAAAAGCGAGTTTATCTTCAGCTTATTACGGGGAGATGCGGTACCAGGCTCTCAGATACTGCGAGAGATGAACTTATGACGTACCTAGTTCAATGTAGGATGAGCATGTGGGCACGTGGGCAGAGGTGTGCGTGAGCGCGTGTAGGCGCGTCATTACTACCAATGACGACATTTTGACGCATTCCTTCTCTTATGGTCAATTTTTAAACTTAGGCCAACAAACATTTTTTAATTTCCCTTTTGAATATTTAAAATGTATTTTAAAACACATAGATTTTGTTTTAAATATGTTAATAAAGTCATGAATGAGGTTAAAAAGACACCTTTTTCTTAATATAAGGTTGATGCTCTCTTGTTCTCACGTTTGAGTTGCTAAGAAGTAAATGCGGAAACTGCACCTATTAAGTATTAACACACGTTCCCTGCTATGAGATACAGCCACTTACGTAACACTACGTGTTGAAAATACAATGTACGTATTTTCACAACATACATACATTTTGTTGAGAATCAGAGCATGTGTGCCTACGAGAGGTTTTGTTGGTGAGCTGCGACTTTAGTTTTAATACTAGAGTAGCAGAAATTTGTTGGAGGGGAACATCACACACCTGTATCTTCGAGTGTGTTATCACGCGTTATCATGGTTACGCATACTTTAACATTTGAAATATTTTTATTTCGCAATAACGAGTGGGTTGACTGATAACGTATAGGTATTATTTGAATCGGGAGGTTCGTGAGCTTTTAATAGTTTATTTTGTGGTATATTTTAAAATTAACTTTGACGTCAATATTTTTATAGTTTTGACGACTTTTCTATATGATATTGTTTTTTAAAAATAATTTGATATTAGTTTTTAGAGAAATCAAAACAAATCTTGGTTTGGTTACATTTGTTTCGCTATCCGCCGCCGTAGCGGTAGTGAGCCGTTATATAACGCGTCAAACACGTCAAGTCATAACTTACTAATTATATCAGGAAACTATTGGATCGTGAATTAGAATATTTTATTATAAAACAATTGAATAGAAAATAGTTTAAAAATAATTATTTAAATTTGCTTTATATGCTGGCTATAAAGAGAATATTTAAAAGCTTTTAAATTCCAGGAACAAAATGTACGAGGTACTCTGATTAGGTGGATGTGCGGGTGAATGCTCCCGCGCTCATCATATCTAGTATATTGGCATCGCTGCAGTGCCATTGACTTATACGAATAAAAAAATAGATTTGTCACACAATAGACACAGTCTAAATTGAGAAGCTGCTTGGTGTATCATTCGTTCGACAAAATAATGCAGCGAACGTATAAGTTAATCAATTTCAAAAAAGTCGGCAAATTTAAGTTATTGCAAATTAGTGCGTCATAGTATTTTCGTTTTTATTACAGAAAAAAATTGTGTTGGAAAAATATACATAGCCAATATATGTATGTTGATATATTTATAGCTTTATTGTGTGATGCACTTTAATACATATAAAAAAGATACAAATTACGACGTGGGAGGACTATTTGAGTTTTATCCAATTTTATATGCCCAAATGTGTCTAAGCCAATATAGATGAGAATTTTTTACATACAGAAAAGGCAATTAAGGGGTCAACATCCTACGGCGTGATTTAATTTATAACTATAGGTATATTATATGTATTGTAAACATTCCTGAGCATTCATTTTGTATTCAAGTTTTTAGGGAACATAGATATAACAAATAACAAGTAGTTTTCCTTGTATTACACCTGTAACAAAGGTGCTGTCAAGATAAACAAACATGGAAAATAGATCTTTGGATATTTTATAGGACTTTTTTGTGTAGGTACAATAAGAATATTATGAAAAAAATATTAACTTATGAACAAATATTACTTTTTCATATTCAAGTAGCCGCTAAAATTAATTTAATTTCAAATTCATATAATTATACAGTTTTTACCATTCTCTTTATAGTAATAATAATAATAATTTAAATCAATACAAATTTAAAAGTTTGGTCCTGTAGCATTGTACCTTTAACGCTGGCAGCATTTAATCGCAGTATTGCGATACTTATTCAAGTAGAATATGTATATAATATTGATTTTTTAGTTCTTTAACGATTTTTAGATTCTTTTGAAAACGTATCATCAAACTTAGATGGCGGTAGAAGGCAATTCCCTGTTACCCTCATTATCGGTTCCGCGATAAAATGTGAAATGTTTTAAAAACAACTGAATGTTGTATAAAGTTAAGCCACAACAGGTGAACGCAAGACTTATGCAATGTTCGTTATGTAAGATCTATTGGCAAGTTCGACTGAAGCTAATGCAGTCGCTCTGACCCACTAACTGACTTCTCTGACCTTTGGTTTTACTGTATTACGCACTGTGCCCAAATGCCACAACATTTATTGTATTTTGTTTGGGGCATTTCATATTTAACGCTTCAATTCCTTTGCAATAATTTGTATCGCATAGAAATGAAAGGAAAATCGCAAAATCAATACGACAATCCCACAGATTTTGACTTACTATAACTATGGAAAATTTAATTAACATAACATAGTAATTAATTTGTAATTTAATATAGAATTAATCAGATTTGTTTAGTTTATTTTAGAACTTATCTAAGGTAAGTTTTAATTTATCTGGGGCATAAAAGGTTAAGTGCATAAATAATTTCTATTGTTTCTGTATTATACAATTGTTACCTTATTGTCAATCAAGTAAGGATATTGGATCATTTTGACCTTTCGGCAAGGACTTTTATTACGAACAATATTCCGTGACATTCGGCTGAGATTAGGATGTATATTTTAATATAATGTGAAAACACAATTAAACTTACTATAATTAATTAGTGTTTAAATAAGGGTGACATGGGCATTATGTTTTTTTTTTAAACAATTGAAGCATTGAACAATAAGAATATATTATAACTGATACTTTTGTATTGGCAAGTGTTTTTGTAGTTCTTGTGTTAATTCTTAAATATAATACTAAGTTAGAGTGTAAGTACTTAAATTATATTTTTTTCAAAATCAAAACGAACGTATATCTTCTATATTAATATTAAATAATAATCTATACTATAAAGTAAAATGCTATGGCTGATAACTTTGTCAGCTCATATCAAAGTCATTTTATAACTAAAGAATGCCTTAATTAAATAGAATACGTATTAAAGACTTAAAACCAGTTTTCTAGTAAAGTTTATTGACTTGTATAGCTACCAAAATAGGATATATTTATATAATGTAGTAATTTCGTAGATTTCTGAATGTTTGGTTTTGTTTGTTTATTAATTTAGAATATACAGAATAACATTATTCACGAGCCAACCTAAGCGTATACCACTATGGAAGCCATAAAATCGCGATTATATCGATACATGTAATTTTAACTTTGGATTTTTTTATGTTACAGAAGGCAGACGGGCAGACGGGCAGACGGGCAGGAGGCTCATCTGATGTTAAGTGTTACCACCGCCCATGGACACTCGCACTGCCTGAAGGCTCGCAAGCGCTCTGTCGGCCTTCTATGAATTGATACGCTCTCTTCTTCAAGGACTCTATGTGGAAATGGTTCGGAAATACTTCAGTGGGCAGCTGGTTCCACATAGTGTGGTTGCGCGGGAAAAATTGCCTTAAGAAAATCTCAGTTGTGGAACGACGGACGTCAAGGTGATACGGATGGTATTTTGTATTCTGCCTTGACGTCCGATGATGAAACTCAGCTGCAGGTATTAGTCCGAACCTCAAATGGTATACTACCAGCTAGTAGTCGGTCCAAGTTAAGGTTTTTACAGGACTTGGCTTGGAGAAGACTGAGAAGATAGGACACTTCAGTGGAAAGGATCGTTCTCATTATTCATTTCGAAATTGATAAATAGCATTTTGATATTAAAAAAATGATTTTTGTTCTTGCATAAATAGCGAGGCACCTGCTAGAGCACAAGTTCACTTAATTATTTAAACATAAAACATCTAATTAGACACACCAGCTGTCCTTTGGCCTTGTGGTGCACCTTTGTAGTTGCATTTTGCGATGGAAAAAATGCATATTGCAACACTAATTCATGTTCAATATCGATGTACATTAATTATATTTCTGGCAATACTGCTAAAGGAAAAACGTATGGTTATAATGTTTATAACGAGAGAATACAAATAATACTTTTTACTCATTATCTGATATTTTTCTAAATGGTGTTTCTACTATTGATATGTACAAGTTATTCTCAGTGACTCAGTTTTGAAGTATTGATTTATTTAGATGATTTCCAATAAAGAGTGAAATCTTTATTTTACATTTATATAATATTTCTATGTAATACTAACCAAGCCGACTAAGCTATAAAAACTATGTTTTCTTTTACGTAATACTTGTAAAATGTTAATTATTTAGCATGTATAAGATTGGATTATGGAAATAATTTTCGTCTACCTACTATACTTATTTAACATTGTTTTACAGTAACTATATTTTACATTTGTTCACTTCCTTAACGTGCTATCGGCTAAACATTTCTTCGTGTTTCTTTTTTGCCTAAAAGTCGTGACATTACACATTTAAGCTATCTGTTAGACCATAAACTATGTAAAAACTTCTATCAACAATCTCACAGATAATGTATAAACGTCGCCTAGCGTTATCATAATCAAATTACACCACATTAGGTAACGACACAACTCATCTTGGCCATATAAGTTTACCAAAAAGCCGACATGAGTTTAAATGCTCAAAGGAAGAAGTCCACGTGCGAGGCATAAGTTTATGAGCAAAAACCCAAGCTAGGAAGGTAGTGACCTATGATGACGCAATGCCAAAAACAGGCCAGCCTGCACCTCGACCGGGGTCAAGGAAGGTCATTCGGTAACTTAATATCGCTTAATCGCCGCAACATCTGCGAAACGGAGCACCTATCAGCCCCTGACTCATCGCAATTAAAGTTCACGTTGGAACACAATGCCCCCAAATTCCGCCCTAGTCCGACACCGACAAACTGATTAGAAGTAGTTTGAAAATTTGTGTGAATAAAATGGCGCGTTAATTTTGTAATGTCGCCGAAGAGCGGCGAGGAAGCATGTCCGCGTCTATTTTGAACTCCCGATCGGGCGTTCGCCGGGTTGTTGAACTGGAATATTTCGGCAAACACAGGCGCAATACACGTTTTCTTAATCTCGACATATTATGACATAGCCGTTTCTTTATTGTGAAATAAATACATGCAGAAACCATATTGCGATTTTGCAAGTAGGCTACCTCGACGACGGGCGCGATATTAAATTGGTTAATGAAACGATTCTTATTTAAATTTTTGTTTGTGTCAACATGATTTTAATTACTTGATACTATCGCCATTGTCCATAAATATTACAAATGAGCGAGATGTTTTTGCGAAGTATACGCAAACATGCGGAGATGTGCTTTGAGTGTGTGAGTGGAGTTATCGTTGTGTGTGTGCAGTTTGTGTGTGTACGTGGAAGCGCGCGATGAAATAAAATATGTCCGGTCAACGAACTCGCGGTCGGTGCCATAAAAATTGCGATACTGTCCGAAATTCGGGCACAAAATTAAAATGTTTCGATTAAAACCTTTTTTTGACGGTTTCCTGCTTAAACCGCACTTTTGACGAATTAGGTTGATATGAGTTATTAAATTGCTTAAAAATATGATCAAACGCTTAGATTTAAAATAGTAGCCACGTTGAAGATGTTAACCTGTATTTGATTTTAAAAAGTAATAAATAATACACGAAATCTAGGTTACACATAACAGCATCATAAATTTATGTCAATACCTGCTCTGCACTAATTACTATGATTTATTTAAAAACAAAAAACAAATGAACATTGAAAAAATACCATAATTTATCTTACTTTACGTATGCATAATAAGGAACTCGTAAACACAAGTTATAAAAATATAAGGTAAACGATAAGAATTTAACTCACCTTCGATAAATGGTATGCATCTGTCGAACGCGTTCTAAATTTGAAAATTTTCTACGAGACATCTTTTGCTGAATGTACTTCCTGCTTGCACCGCAGTCAGCTGATTTCCATCCGATGACCTTGTCAATTCGTCCGCCTTCATTATATTAGTATTTACAGTCGTTGTTATCGAGCAGCCAATTAAATAACACTCCTAAACCTCCTCTTTCTGCAGGACGAGGTTTCTTCTGGACGTGTGCCTGTTGATATTTTACGTCTTCCGCAACACATCTTGATTTAAGTGAAGAAATTCAATAGATTTCCGTTGGGTCTAGCCCGATCATGTTGAGAGTTAATATTGTCCGGTAGGATCCAATACTTCCATTCTGGTAAGATTCTAATAAGAAAGTTCAATACACACCGGTAGGGTCCAAACTCCTGGCCATCGTCAATATTGACCGGTCGGGTCGAGTGTGCGGACGTCCATTTTAGGTAATTAATACAGTCCAGTGGGGTCCAAGGTGAGAATATCCATTTCTTAGCACAGATAACACAAAAGTTCGTAATCGTGCACTGCGCGTTTGAGTTAGTCGACAGCAATGCGCTCACTTCGAACCGTGCCGGGGCTATGCGCGAGCCGCGTCGACCTCTCACTTATATGTTAAAACCGGCCTCCGTCGCCGCCATCTGGTGCCGAGTGGAGGAACCGAGAAAAATACTTTTCCGACGCGTCAAATCTCACAAGTTTTCTTTGGTCCGAATCGCTGAATTAACACATTCAGATTGTTTGAAGGAACGCGACATGATTGCGAGTCCTTATTTGGCGAGCAGCTGTGCTAGCTTTGCGTCGCGTGAAATAATTATTGCAATAATAAAACGGATAGTTATCGATTCGATTCGGTATTAATATTTTATTATTCGGGAGGCTGGGAGTATTTAATCAGAATTTATTAGTTATTTAGCTAGGCAAAATTAAAAGGCGAAAATAAAATTTCATTTATCTGTATATATAATTTAAGACAAAGTTCTTGAATTGAAGTGTTATTAAAGTATTACAGAACAATAATTACAAATTTTAAGTAAGATGCGGAAACTGAAACAAATCAATATTATTGAATAATTAATGTTATTAATTGACCAATACAATCATTTTGTTGAAGAAATCTATTTTAGTTTTAAACTTATTTCACTGGTATATAATTATTGCTATCGCTTACGTATTTAATTCTTGGACACTATTTTATTTACCAAATTACCATTGACCTGTCTCGTATCTGTCCCATAAAAAGCGATCGTAAGGCAGCTATCAGAACATTGCGTAAGCACACACATCCGAACTACTAATAAGTCACTTAGCATGCATCACAATCGAAATTATACCCAGAAACAACTCATTTATACTTAATAGATGAGATTATTGACTTTGCGGCTTTCGGATTTCTAGATTGGACTATTTAATAGCCATATTTACCGGTGTCGCATAAGTTCTTTAATTATCAAATATTCTTTTTTAGCATACATTTTACAAACTTAAACGATTTTTTTATTTAACTAACTGGCAGGAGGCTCTCCTGATGTTGAGTGCCCATGGACACTTACATTGCCAGAAGGTTCGAAAGTGCGTTGCTGGCCTTTTAAGAATTGGTACGCTCTTTTCTTGAAGGACCCGAAGTCGAATTGGTTCCGAAATACTTTAGTGGGCTTAAGGAGCGCTCAGTTGTGGAACGACGCGAATTAAGCAAATACTAAGACTACAACGATTATTGACAAAGGTAGACGTTTTGTCAGTTCACTCTACAATTAATGTGGTCCGCAAAATACTACCAGCAAGAGAAAAATCCAATCTTTAGATAAACACCTAATATTGATAAAACCTCTTGTGAATTAATTAATTCTTGGTGTTTGGTTTGTGTTACGGTGACGACTTCGATCCATCAACACATACGAGTATACGCCTTTACGCCAACAAAAATTAATAATCGAAAGACTAGGAACAAACAAAAATATTTGTATATAATATATATCATTAAAAGGTTTTTTTTTTAATTTTAAGTAATATTTCGATCACAGTTGAGTTGTTCCTAACTTTTGAGTTGAAGGGATATACATAGTAGCTAAAGGACGTTCAAGTACATCTTTAGTAGATTTATTTAAGATTTTAAATATTCAGAACACTATAATACAAAGACTAGGAATAAATTATAAAAATCTTGTCATACAAATTATATTTTTTTTAATTTTAAGTACTATTTCGATCACAGTTGAGTTGTTCCTAACTTTTGAGTTGAAGTATACATATATACATAGTAGCTAATAGTACATCTTTCGTAGGTTTTTTTTATGATTTCAAATATTCGGAACTGTATTGACGATATCTATTGACAACCATTATTAAACCTTGTACAGTTAAAAAGTCAAAGAGGTCAAATAAAATAGACAAGTTATAGTTGGAGAGTTATTTGCAATGCGACGCCCATCTCTGCTTAGATGCAGCCAAGAACAGAGCCGTCAGTGGAGACTACTTTATTTAAAATTGGTAATTTAGGTTTTTATGCAGACAATGAGTTTTAATGTGTGAATAATGTGAACCATATACGTATATTTGTTGTACGATAAAACAGAAAATTCTTCTCTAGCAATTGTATAAGCAGGGTACTAATAATACTGCTACCAACAGTGAATATGATCTGCTGATGCGATTTATATGTACCGTAAAAATTACACCCAAAGAATTACCAAACATATTATTCCTTTCGTTTCATTGAGTATAATATTACAAGCACTGAATCTTCTATACTATCAACGCGGAATCAGTTTTTTTTGTAAATTCAACCGATTTTTTTATCTACCGATACACATTTCCGGGAAGTCACCTAACTCTTACTAAAAAAATAATTCTCTGTCTACTGCCGACAATATTAATGTTGTTATAACACAGACGCCATGCCTCCTCTATTCACTAAAGTAGGTTACTTTAAGAAAGCGTCGGAGTCGCAAACCGCTGACCACCTGTATTCCGACATTTTGTGATATTAATTAAATGATAGCCGATAAATTATAGATGCTCGAACAAAAAGCTTAAACGACAAAATATTATTATAAATGTAATATATGTTCTTCATGTTTTTTACAAAACAGAAGGTACTAAGTGTTTGTAGAATATATAATTTGACGAATTAAAACAGTACTTAATCTTAAAGCGTTTACATTCAAACATTTTTAACACTACTTATGAATTAAACAGATAAAAATACTAAGGAAAAATACTCTTCATCTGAGTGAATTCATTTTAAATTTTAGATTTATTTGATTTTAGCAACGAAATCACAAACTATTCTTTTCAATTAGTAGATACACTTTTCTATATCTGGGATTTTATTGTGCTATTAATATACAATTTGTTTGACAAGATTATTAAAATAACCGAAGTTGCGGTTAGCAACTATTTGCTTCTCAGAAATTCACGTAAAGTATGCACTTTCAAATAGCATAAAACGTCTATTCGAACACAAGCATTATTTTATAACAACTAAATGTTATATTCGTGTAATATATTTTTGATATTTCAAAATCCGGTTGCACACGGATCTTTGTGGTCACAAGTTTTGCCCTTAATTAATTTGTAAATAGAACAATTAATATATATTCGATTAATAAACTCACCTAGATAAAATCTATAACTTAACTGGCATATAATGTTACTTAAATTTTTTAATTTTTCAAACTTTCATTCAAATTTAAATTTGCTAAAAACAATTATTGTCTTTGTTCCCTACAAAGACAATAATTGTTTTTAGCAAACCCCTACGCCATGTTTCATGTGTTAATCACTGAGCCGCTATACTTTAAAATTCTATGGAAATCGACAATACCAACGAATATAATTTTAATCGCGACACATAGTTTTCGTAAAGTAAATTTATTAGGTATATCTCAGAGCGTGGAAAACCCCGCCACACGGAAAAATCTTAACTTAAATTCTTAGATTTAAATAATATAATGATAATTTTATGTTACGAATGAATACAATGAGTCGTCAGGCTTTTTAAGGCTCAGGTAGACGGTAGGGTAGATTCCCTAGAAGCAGGAGCGAGTGCTAAAACTATAGATATGACGCGATTTTAAATCATAAGATTCCGAGTCAAGTTTAGGAACTAAATGATACTTTGATGTGATATTGTTCGCGTTAGTATGTATGCCAACTAAATGCAAAATTACATGAAATAAAACAGAATTGACGAATTAGATTCCTAGATTAGGATAGGATTGGCAGGCACAGAAAACCTATACTATTTTTCTTGTCTTGTATTATTTAGTATTTAAAATTTATTTTGTTTATTATAGAACATAAGATACAGGTATAACTTATTCCACGTCATCAAATTTGAATCAGTAGGCATCTCTACTCATCGGCAAAGAAGACAACGGTGTAGGTCGAGAGAAAAACCCGAAGTAAAAAACTCTCGGTACTCTTCTAAAATAGCAAATCAAAATTGTATAATATTTCAGTGTTACTTGTAATTTTGTTTTTGTTGATTTGGTTAAGCACTTCTTGTATTTGACTCTTAATATTTATCGCTTGTTGTGAAAGATTTTAGCGCATAAAAATTATAAGCATCCCTTATAATTTTTATGTTATTTGTTTTTCTTTTAATTTTATTTATTTATAGTTTAACGAAGTATAAATAAATAAATAAAATACTAGATGCTTTAAAAACATAAATGATAGAGACTGGAGTGAGTGTTTTATAGCTTTAAACATATAAAATCTGATTTCAAAGTGTATATCCCTATACCCTCCGTATATCCCTTTACAGAATGCAATATTATAATGTAGCATTTAGCCTGTGCATGCGCCGTTTTCACCAGGAAACCGCGCTTCCACGCCTTTCACTCACGCGACTATGTAAACTTTACCTATATGTACTTACTACGTTTTCTCGGTAAAACATTATTGTATCCATTTAGGTTTAAACAACCAGTTCTGAAATTTTTCCATGCAGTGATCACAGCAGAGATGTTTTTTATATACTTGTAAATCATATGTTCCTGTATATGTTTCACTAACATTTAACTTTAGTTTTATAGTGCCGACGTCAAGAAATAAAACATTAATGTTATTCATACTTTTATTGAGCTATAAAATTATCGTAAATTCTATGACACTTTAAATAACTGAAACAATTTTATTGAAATTTATCACAAGTTCAAAGACAAAAGTGGCATAATAATCCTACGTAAAGTGATAAAATTACTATGACGAGCATAGATAACAAATTACAGATAAGCATCAGTGATAACAAATGTTACTACACCTAGAATAAAATAGGAATTAACTTTGATGAATGTATGTTACACATGTCGTGGATAATTGAAATATGTATGAATGTATTTTAGATTGATAAGAAACTTCGTATCAATGATCTTTTTATGAAATAAGACATCTATCATTTAGTCAAGTGTATTATATTATTTAGTTTCTTTGTAAGAATTTTTTAACAATTGCTAGGCCGCCCTTCTCCGTAAGACCTCATTGCTTCCCCACCATATTGAAGGTTCTTATTCTTGCGCATTGGCTGATGTAACTTTATGAAAATCTAACTAAAGATTAAATTAATCAATTTTATATTCTCAGCATTTAAAATATTTTTTTAGTTTGTTATAAAAAGACCAAAAATCAGTTCTTATATTAGTATTCATAAAAGCAAGGCAAGATACTAGATTCGCTTAAGTTTTAAATAATGTAGGATAGGATTGAAGGAAGGAAAATTAAAAACTTTATAGTTTTATAAAATATTTATTCTAACATGCTATTTAGCAACAATTAGCTAGAGTATTTAACTAACAGTCTTATTACTTTACAAGAGTATAACATCACCAAGTTACAGAAATGCAATGAAAATAAATGCAAGGAAACATTAAATTCAACCACGACCGGGCAGGTCGGAAACAATAATACAACATTTCAAAAAGTTCTAAAATTACATCAATTTTAATTAATAAATAATCACTTAATCTACGGTAACTTTAATAAATTAAATTCCCCAAGCCTTGTACGTGTACGCAGACTTTTGAGCGGGCAGGCAAACGCAGTCTTTGGTTCCCTATGTACATAACTACGTACTACGTATAGTATATAATACATCCGCGTAATAGAATTAAATTTTCCTTTTCTTTCTATTCGATGATACTTCATTTCGACTCGCAGATATTAACTTGTGTCGACGATGCGTACAACAAAACTCAGGCATTGCAACTTTTAGTAATAAAAGTCAATGTGAATAAACATTAAGATTAAACCTACAGCTAGAACTAAAATACTGAAACTAGTAAACACCAGTGGGATCGAGAATGATCGCCATGGTGATTAATTAAATTAAAATTAATTAAAAATAAAAACCTAGTAAACGTTAGTGGGGTCCAGGGCCATTGTCACTTAACACTAAAGTCTTGAGTCTTAATACACTCCCGTGGGATCTAAGATGAACATTTTTATGTTTTTGTCACAAGCACACAACTCTTCACACTTCAGTACACTCCCGTAGGGTCAAGCACGAACATTTTGGCAATTTTTTGTAGACTCGTCGCTAAAATGTGGCCGCGATGATAATCAGTATACGCCAGTGGGGTCAAGGACAAACATTTTGAAGATTTTCTGTAATAATTCTTGCGCTCAGGTTTTCAGTAAACACCGGTGGGATCCAGAATGTACATTTTGAAATTGGATAAAAACACTTGAATAATTTTTCAGGTTCTCCACGATCAGTAAATTCCGGTTGGGTCTAAAACCTTGATGCTCATGATGGACGTTCCTTGAACTCTGACGATCGATCTTATTCACGATGAGTAAGCGCAAGTGATAGCGACGTGCGAACAGCGTAGCGTGTCGATTACGACTGGTGGCTGCGCGATCACGTGCCTAGTTTTTATACCTGCTCTCGCGCAGTTGCGTATTTTTTGCAGTTTGAATTTGGAAGCTTTCAGCCAGAGTGGGCGTCCGCGCCCCCGCCCTTGCATTTTTTATGCAAAGTTATTTTTTTATTAATAAAAATGACATGTCACTGCGCTGCTAGCCCATATCAACTTTTTATACCACAGATGATTTGATATTGATTGAAACGATAAAGCAATGTTTTAGATATGATATATTAATGCGATTATTCTATTTTTAATTTTACGTTATGGTTTATCTTAAATTCCTTAAAACATACAAAAAATATTATGATACAATCTTTAAAAAATAAATAGCTATACTATGAAAGTAAATAATTAAAAATTGCATTGTTCTTCACTACTTGTGTATTTTTTAGAACTCAGCTGAAATTGGATTTATATTGCAATAACAGTTTCCGTGTTATGAAAAACTACCACGTTTTGTCACGTTTGAAAATTAATCATAACACGAGATATCTGCAGAACCGATACGTGACATGTATAAACAATCGCGTGGATCATTTGATAGGATTTGTTATTCAAAATCAAATAGTTGAGCCGTTTTGTACATTTACATATATATGTTTATTAAAACGATTGAATTAAAAAAAATCATGAATGTTCTAAAAATATTTAAACAAAGCGTACACTTTTGTTGGTATTTTTTTATTTTATATTAATTACTTGTACTATGCAAGATTTATATGTTATCTAATGAATAAAGTATAGAATAATAGTATCAAAAATATTTGCGGTGGTAATGATGACCAATGTATAGCTATATGCATTCTACTGTAACGAACAGTCATTTGCATTATGTCCTGTAAATATTAAAATTAAAAAAAAATATTATGTAGAATTCAAGTAGTAAAATAATTATTTCTTGGCTCTTTAACTAAAATAAAAATATCATTTCATCAAAAATTTATTTGTGTTTTTTCATTTGTTTTTGATTTGTACAAATATCCACTTTTAATTTTTTTTCTCCAAAATTTTTAATATTTATAAACCAATATTATTTGCTGAACAATTTTTCTTAAACATGAAATTAATTATATTCTGACTTCTCACTGACTTTTTGTGTTTAATTCTGAGTGGTAAAAATATCGTTTTATTCTAACCTAGCCTACACAATTTTAAATCTATTTTTTATATGGTCCAAAAGTTACAAACTAAATGTATTGGTTCCAAGAAATATAGAAAAATATTTGTCATATTTATGACTAAATCTGCAATATTACTACCGTAAATTATTCCCTAAGTCCCTTCTAATCCTCTTAAATTCCACAAAGGGGTAACCGCTGAGACAATACGATTGTTTTTTCCAGTTACTAAGCTAGAATTCAATATACTAGCGTATGTACAATTTGCGTTACAGTTTAAAATTAAATTTATTAAGAAATTATTTTTTATGTCAACAAGAAATAGCAATAAAGCCGCCATTGCATTGGTAATTATGCAAAATAATCGCGGGTCTGTTAAGTGCTTTTTAAATTAATTGAAAGAAAATTTTGATCAACATACAGTAATGTCAACCCTCACGGACATTCAGCATCTTATGGGCATTTGAAGTGTGGCTTACGCGTCAAATTTTAAAACAATATCCATATGAAAGATTTTTTTTTATTCATTGTTCTTCAACTAATCAATGCTACACAAATATACAACTATTTCGTTTTAAACACTGTAAAATTTGAAACTAAATAGTAGGTAGCTAAAATAGTACAAATTGTATATACAACAGAAACTTGTTATATTTAAATAGTTAATGTTCGTTGAAAATTTGGAAATTTACCAATTTATATAGGTAAATTATAACAATATAAAGCACACAATCTGTCCCTACATACATAAATAATGAGTGACTTTGATTCAAATTTATATCTAAGATATCATAGGACAATTTAATAATTTTTTTAAAAGAAAAAAAAATAAAACTAATCACATAGTATATATAATAATAGAAATAAGCATACTTTATAAGAAGGTATATTTTCATGAAATTTTAAATTATTAATTGCAACAGTTGGCAGAGCTTTTAAACAGCATTGAAAACTCCTGCAACTAATTTCGACTCGAACTCGCAACACACACAGAATACGCAATCTATTGATTAGGTATATAATTATCATCACCTATTGGTGATGTGGGTTTTTTGAACTCGAGAAGCGAGATTTACAAAATTTCAGGACTTTAAGGATATTCATATCAGGCTGTAGTTACAGAATATATTTCCTTTAACGTCCAAAGCTAGCTTGATAAAGTATCTATGCATTACTCCGTCATTGCGGTCACATTATCTCAAATACGGAAAAGATTATTTATCTATTTATTATCATTTTTACCCATAATTTCAGTTTTTTGCTTAGGGTTGTACTATTGGTATAATTAGTATAATTTTGTTGACAATATGCAAAGAGTTCTGCATATGTCTCATGGTCAATATGTACTTCTAACTATTCATTCTCTCTACTATAGTAGGTACTTCCAAACTATACTTTTTTTAAACTTAAAATTTATTTAATGTTGTGATATTTTATCCGATTACGCATATCGAAAATCAGTAATATCTTAATGTTTATACAATAATATAAAGTAAACTTTATTATAATTAACTAAAATTAATCCTACAAAGTCCTACCGCCAAAATTATATACCTAATAAGTAAATAAATATATCAATATTGTCAAACAACATTGTTAATCCGTTTACTTTAATCCCTTTTAGTAAATGTATTATTAAAACAAAAAAAACAAGACAGAGAAGGAAACTGTGTTATTTTATAAGATATCACTATTTCTATGTATCATTTTTTTTTAAAGACAATTCACACCAATTGACCTAGTCCCATGCTAAGCTGGTGAAGCTTGTGTTATGGGTACTAGGCAACGGATATACATTATACATACATATTATACATAGATAGCCCCAAAACATATAAATACATATTTAAACACCCAAGACCTAAGCACAACACCAAATGCTCATCACATCGATGTTTGTCTCAGACGGGGATCGAACCCGGGACCCATGGATTCGCAGTCAGGGGTACTAACCACTAGACCAATGAGTCGTCATTGAGTAAACACTATATATGTAAGCATCATTTAAACTATGAGGGTCGTGGATTTAAGGTCCGGCTGTGGCATAGAAGGCAGACATAATTGTCATAAACACTTTGTAACACACTTGAGGCCAACGAGCTGAAACGACGACGTGTGTATACACACGTATCTTTACATGACACACACGAAGAATAATATTTAAAATATTACCAGTTCAAGCGTCCCTAAAGTTTACCGCATTGATGATCATGTCAAAATAATTGGTGCTATACGGAAATATATTTAATATATTTTGATATCTCGTTCCGTAATTAGCTATTAATATCTGTTTAATTGCTATGTAATAAATAATTGGTTTGCGTTAAACCACTGTATGCGATAAGAGTATATTTTAATTGACAGAAGATGATAAAATCGATTTTGTCATTTGCGCTAATCAACATCACTTGGGTTTTTAATGGAATTTTTGTTGAGACCTTTGCTGATAGAAATATAAAAATACTAGTTAACAAGTCAACTAATGAACTACTTGTCATTTGTCTGTCAAATAGTTTTGACAGTTTTATTTGACAATTAAATATTGGTCTGAAACAGCATTGTTAACATATTATCGTTTAGTGAAGAATTATGCCTTACTTATTCTCGGATTTTTACTGATATATAGTATATATCAGTAATTATAAAATTAAAACGAGTCAGTTATTATATATGGTAATATTATAGACTTGAAAAGTTTGATTGTTTAAATGTGCTAATCTAGGAATACTGGTACGAATTGAATAATATATCCCTACTTAGCGACATTCTGTAGTATAGTCACATCAAAAACCATAACTTAATAAACTTTGACTAATTTTGTGTCTATAAGTGCCAGTGGACTAAACCTAAAGTTCCAGTGTGGACAGACAACATTAGGGGTATACCAATACATCAATTTAAATAGTCTTTTCATCTTTAAAAATCTGTTAACGGTTTTTTAGAGCCAGCCCTTTCGTCAACCCCTACAATTGTTTTATAACATCGTAACAGGCAATTTTGCGCAATTTCCAATGTGCAACTTTATACATTTTTTAATGTTTTTATTGCCATATTCTATGCACAATGGCTCAGCATTGTTGGGTAAATTTCGTATGTCTATAGAGTTTTGTCTTAAAAAACTTACGCATAAAATTTCGTAAAATTCGAGGAATTTGCAATAAAGCGTTAAAAACTTTAAAAAGATACTCAATGTTTTTTGCAAACGTTTTTTAAACAATTAAATGCTTTATTCTTTAGCTTTCCCTTGGGTAACATACATTTTAGTACCAAAATACGTACCATAGACTTCGTGAACAATATTGGTAGATATATGTAAACAATTAATTTCTCTATGAACAAGTTCTGATAAAAGAAAGTGACATTACCATTTTGGCGTGAACCCGTCAGCTTTCAGTGTTACACCGGCGTTCGTATGTCAAATTGCTGACTTTTTAATATAACAGGTTACTCGTGCTAGATTAGAAATGGCGGTGTCATTGAACTTAGAGAGTATCAATGAATCGTAGATTTAGTAGGACAGTGAGTTTTGAATATCGTGTTGTGATGGCTTCGAACTTATATTATTTATATAGAATATTTAAGTTTTATCAAAATAAATAAGACGCTAATAAATTACAATATTTCATGAGAGTCACCCATAAAAAACATTTTCGCACCCTATTTAAACAAGAAAAAGATTAAAAAATATAACAATAAATGGTATTTAGCCATAAAAGCCATATACATGCACATTCAAATTTTGGGACTAAAACCCTTTTTAAATTTTATATCTCCCGGCTTCATTCGAATATTTCACGTTGTAACGTAATGTTATATAGCTTTTCTGTTAAATCCAACGGAAGAAATATTATTTAATTCGTACCAGTAGTTAACGAATTCAAACAATCAATATTAGTACATTATTAATTAAAAATAAACTAATAACAGACTCGTTTTACTATATGACTCTTTATCAGTTAAAATTTGTAGCATAATTAAAAAAACCTTAGGTAACAACCAAACACCGAAAATCGTTTAATGCTTGGTAATTTTTTTGTATGAATTATAAGAAAGGTATAACAATACCAGAGTTAATATTGTTTCAAAACTAAAGAGTTAAACTTAATCTCATAAAACACCCGCCAAATGTTTGGAACATTGACAATTATTGTTTTTAATTCCAATCTGGGTGTAGATGATGGGATTATAAAGAATTAGGATACATCACCAAGTTTAGACTGTTGAGGGATACCGACAAATTTCTACTAAAATTGTTACCTGTTTCAACATGTTTACCTCAAGACTCCTGACTATATTGAATATTAATGTACTAAATAAATCTTTAATTATATAATAATTGTTTATAACGATATATTACGGTCCCTTTGTAAGTAACTTACTTACAAATACAAAAAACCTAGACTTTTTAAGCAAAGATCTTGTTTTCAGTTCAATGTGATAATAATACAGTTGAAATATAAATTAAAATGATCAGTTAATAAAAAGTATTTTATGACAGTATTGTACTGCCTATAACAAAAATAAGTAAATAATATAGCGTGTTAATCGGCCGTCTTTAGTGAATTTGTATAAATAACTCTAAGTTGGTTATTAAAACATCTCTTACTTTAAACGGGTAATACGTAATGGCTTCATTGAATTTAAAACCAAAATACAATTAAAAAAATGAGATACGTGCAAAATTTAAGTCAGGTAGATACTTAAAAAACACATTGTTAAAACACAGCTTTTGTTCCAAACGCTTTTGTCTATTTTGCGCAAATATTACCTTTTTGTCTTAATGGCTAGAAAGCGCGATGTTATAGCCGTTTAAAATAATGTGCTGATTATCAGGTATTGTTTAAAATAGGAAGGGCACACAGAAATTCACTTTTTTCTTTCCTAATAATAAAATATTTGCTTATCGTATAAGCTCAACCACTTCATGTACAAAAATCAAACTTCAATTAAGCCTTTGATAACTTTTCTGCGGGGATGTAGACCTTCATAAACACTTATATATCCTGGAATAGTTGACAATATACAATAATTGTTTGAATTTATTTAAAATGAAAGACAAAAATATGTCGGTCTTCTTACAGAATGCAATCTTCTCAATCTTAGTATTGAGAAGTTTAGATGCATTGCTCAAACACATTTTCTTATGAACATAAAATTATATTTTGATTTTATAGGTTTCAGCAATATGTGTAGTTGAGCATGTAGATTGCAATGAATTGCTCTGCATTCCTAGTAAATCTATGTGTTCCATGCAAAAGAGTTCAACGGGAGTAAACCTACATTGAAGATGCAAAATAAATTACAGTAAAGATTTTGAATTAATAAAATTATTTAATACAAAAAAAGTGCAAAATCGCTTTTCTTAAGATTTCTTCTACTTTGCATTATTACGTTTTCTACATAAATATTAAGTTTGTGTGTGACATTCCTTGTACTACGTTGAAACAAAACTTATGTTAATATTATTTACACAAATAAAATTTTGTCAAACATCACCACGAGCCAAAAAATCGCTAAAAAAGTGAGGTGCGGTCGTCTCTTCGACGATTTAGGTTAAATTCCATAGAAGGGTTAAAAAATTAGAACAATTTTGGATACGCGTAATTGTCGCGCAGGACATTTATTTTAATGTTATGCAAACATGCCTTCACAATTTGTTTCCGTGCATTTTTTACTTGTCGGTAAAGTTGTTTTGATTTTTATTGCGGCCTTTTTAAAAAAGTTAACATCGGTCAGTCGTTCTTTGTCGTTTAAACAATTGGTCCTACAAATGTTTAGTGTTTATGATGCGAAAATTGTTTTATTAATATTCAGGGTAATATAAAAACCATAGCTATGTAGCGATCAAGTATCACATGTTTAATATATAATATAGTGATCATTAATCAATATTAAATAATATACGTTAACCAACATAAACAGTATGTTGAAAAAGTACTTTTATATGCATTTGTCACGCTCCTAAATAACACTGCTTTGGTTACATTTCAACACAGTAGCTTTTTATAAAAAAAAATATATTTTGGTTGGATTTGGAGCTGGTGCAAGATGTCGTTAGTGACCTTCCACGTTTCACACCCTTAGTGGCACAGATTTGACGTTGGATCCGAATCAATTCGGACCATCTGTTTTCATTTGCATCAATAAATAGACCTCCATTGCGTTTTAAATTCAAATTAAATTTATGAAAATCTTGAAAGCCTATAGGAAATAGGTAATTCTGTATTCAATGCTGTTTTCATTTGCAACGAAAACAAGCACATTTTGTTATTCTCCAGCTTACATTTACATGTTATTTTCTTCAGCGTATTAATTTTCTTTTTTATTACCAAATGTATGGTTGACTAAAGAAAAATAGGTATTAAGTATTTATAGCCCACCAAAAAGGTGCGATATAAATTAAATCGCATAGGTTTTTTAGGTTTCGTACTTTAAGTACATAAAATATATTAAATCTATTTCCTAATAAAGTCATGACAGCTCAAGAAGAGTTGTAATCAAAATATTAATTAAGATTAATAAAGAAATCAAAGAGCAGTGTTGACCTAGTGTTTAAGTGTGTGACCATAATCATTGACTGAACTATTATTATTATTCATACCAAAATTTTAGGATTTATCTTTTAATATTAAAAGTCAACAGACTCATAAACCTTGATGTATACTTTAGTTAAAAATTATATAAAGTCACTGTATTTCAAGAGACATAAATAATGCATCATTTGACGTCCGTAGGTAATGCTAATTCACCAAAAGTTCGAATGTGGACACGCTTTCATTATAATCTGCATATTATGTAAACCGCATATGAAAATTACTCATTTTAAGAAAGCATCTGTCAAAATAATACATTAGTATTACCCATTTGTATCTTATTTAATATTATAATGATTACAGTCAAAATTGTTCTGATTGATATGCCAAGTCGGCATTTGGTTTTATAGATTTTTTTGTATTATCATATTAAGGTGCTATTAATAGAGAGAATCAGTGGCATCGTGTGACTCTCATCCCTGAGGTCGTAGATTCGATTCCCGGCTGTGCTTCAATGGACTTTCTATCTATGTGTGCATTTAACATTCGATCGGTGAAGGAAAACATCGTGAGTAAACCGCCTTGCCTCAGATCCAAAATGTCAACGGTGTGTGTCAGGCACAGGAGGCTGATCATTTACTTGCCTATTAGATTGACAAATGATGACGAAACAGATACAGAAATCTGAGGCCCATACCACAGTTGCAGGTTGGTTGTAGTGCAACTGATTTATTTTAAAGTGCTATTAAAACAATCTAGATAACTATTTTATAAGTATTTAGACTATATCAATTATCCCCAATATATATGAATAATGTAATCATTGTAACTGGATGCATTCTAAAATTGCTTACAAATTGACGATACCATATATTTAATAATAAACTCTCGATATTCATAAAACTCTAGCACCCAATAAAATATGGTTGAGTGTAGCATTAATGGCGTCACAAATTTTGGCCACCGTCCCGTTTCTACCCCTTTCTCTATAACAATGATTTTATGATACCAGCATTTCTTTAAACTACCGTTACTCTAATTAAGCATTCACTAAGACATTTTACTTTGCTACTGTCGAGCTTTTGTTTAATTTTATTAGGTGAGACAATAAACTATTGTTGACAGTTAATATAGTGCAAAATCACCTCGAAATAATTGTTGAAAATTCCCACGAACCATATTTTAGGAGAGATTAAGCGGTTTGTTTTAATTTCTCGGTAAGAAAATTTGCACCTGTAAGCTTTCGTAATATCATATTATCGTTATTTATTGTATATCCGAAGCATCTAAAATGGTTTCAAGTTTAAAGTTTCTAAGACCTCTATTGTGAGTTGGTGGAAGTATCGACGTAGTTAGTTTCACAGGTCAGCTTTCTTTAATATAAATTAATTCGCGCATAGCCCGATATAAGTATCAGTAAATGATTTTTTATACATTCCTTATATATATGTATCGAACTGTACTAAAATTTACATTATTTTGCTCTTATAATGCAAGTATGTAGTTGGATTATTTACACACACAAATCAATATAATATGATTTGTCCTTGATTCTTTTATAACTTGCAGACATCTCTAGGGACCTTTTTATGAGATTCAACTAAACTTAGTGCGTCATCGTCAAAATTAAAGGGTTAACAATATACAAACAATACGTAACGGAAATGTCAATAAAGGTTTAAAGACATAAAAAAATCGCCTAAGAACAGTTTCACAAACTTTACCGTTTCCCTGCGGGGTCTCGTCCCGCTATGGGTGCGGAATAACTAAAGATTTTTACCATAAAACAACAAACGATTTAAATTTTATTGCATGAATGTTACGGTGGCCATTTCTCAAAAATCCTTTACTTAAAGTAGCTGCTCGTAAATCATATAACGGTCTGACGTGATAGACAATGCTATTAGAATATTTTATATTTTGACCAACTATTGTAAATTGTCACTTTGAAATTTTAGACCGACGGTTTGTTTTGAATGGTTAGAACGAAAGACGTTAGCTACCTAAGCATTGAATAATGAAGTTTTTTAAAACTAAAAAAAGACAATATTTATGCAAGCTCATCACTAGTAGTTACATAAATAGAGGCTTACAACTACATCACAACATAGATATTAACTTATATCATAAATTATAATTCTCCATAGGTTTCTAACCAAAAATTTATCTTTAAGTTGGTACGTATGAAGACGCTTGTAAACATTGCGAAATTTTCACTTTAGACTTGACGAAACTATACGATATAATGCTACTAAATGGCCTAGCCTCAGATAAAATTAATTGTAGCTCACTACTAGAAAAATTATAGTCGTGTTTTGTTTCTTGTTCCTTATACCAACTACGCAAAAAACTGTTTTGCAGCCTCAACTTGTTTAATCTATCGCGGAATATTATCCATTGCAAACTTAATGCAACGAAATACTCCTTGTATTAAGAATATCCATAACGTAATAACCTGCATCATGCGCACAGCCCACAAACACACTTGTACCCCTCACGCACATACGCTGACTCATCATTTCACAAGATACGAAATTAGTTATTATTAAAGCTTTATAAATTAATACATACAACCATTGGTTAGTTTAAATTTCTTAATATGAGTATTAGTTGTGTTTGTATAAGTTCTGAAAATTTTAAGTTAGATTTCTTTTTCTTTTTTAGTGGTCTAGTTTTTGTATGACCCCTTCTGGGGTAAAAGCCTCCTCCAAGTTTTTCCATTTCACTTTCGCTTCGCAACCTTCAATTAGTTTTTCCGAATTTGTTACATGTATTTTATTTCATAAGTTTGGTAAATGTTTGAATGCTTTAGTATATATGGATTCCATCTTTAGCTCAAGCTATATTTGTAGCATAGTATTTTTGCTGTATACAATGTTAATTAGCTGTTAATTTAAAATAAATAAAGGAATAAACATTGGCATCTTTTTACGCGAATTTTACATTTACATAAACCTTTTCTATTTATTTAATTTGCGAGAAAAAGTATCAAAAACTTAATCTATTTAATATTACAAACTCACGTTAATATCCGTCAAAGTTTTACAGACATTTTATTATTATACAAAACATTTAAATGTTTTTAAATGCAAAATGTTTTAGAATGAAATTATACTTAAAGCCGCACTCGTAGGCCGTAGCGCGTAGTAACTGACTTGTAGCATCCGTAGAGGTAATGCATTGCAATTATCTATCATACTCTTTCTTGATTAGCAAGGTAATTTTCAATTATTTTTAATATCTAGAAAAATATACGGATAAATCTATTACTTACGGTGTAATTGTCGAAGTTATGAGTTTTTACAATTTGTAAGTAAATAAACTAGTACAACAATAAAACCGAGTACCGGACATAAAACACCAGCGACAGATGCGTAGGCGAAAGAGAATTTAGGGTGATTTTAAATTAACGTTTGTGCTCATCATATATTGTGTAAGATTTACAATACAACTGTGGTGAAAAATTATCCTTCGCCGAGACCTTTCACCGAGTGGTTTTAGGAAACTTGCTGTGTTAATTATTTGCTATCATTATTATTTTACAATGTATATTCGCGGATGCTTTTCGGACCCATGCGATTTCTTCAATACAAAACGTCCCCTCGTGAGTTGTGTGCTGCGATATCGCGGGCTACTCGATTGTGAGGAAGTTGCACGGATCTGATTAGCGCTGCCTTCTTAAGTTCTCAGTTATTTTCACACATGTATATCCTTTCTATAGCATATTATCATAAGTATCTGGTGTAATATCAATATTTGAGAGAGATTTGATATGAAAAACTTATTATACGAGTAGTTACGTAATATATGTATAGTATATACTAATTAAGAAACAACAGTCTATGCTATTTATATTTTATTGAACTAGTGGAAATACAAAAGTTGTGATGATTTTTCAGCAAATATTAACAAACAATAAATATTAATAAAGAAGAAAATAAGCTAACTATATTATTAATAAAATGTAAGTAATATAAATTAGAAAATAATTTGCATCAGAAAGTGATCTCATCTTCGAATTGGATTTCAAATGCAAATAACTTTACATAAATATTACTTGCCGAATGTATCGAATTTTCATTCATATAAAATTAAAATCAGTTGGCCAGTGACTTTTCATTAATACTAAATGCTTCAGATTAGTAGGGTTACCAACACAAATTATAGTTTTAACAATAATTTAAGCATTCGTCCATATCCAAAAAAGATACTTTAATTACTCATAGTATGGATATAAACAGCAACGGATAAGGAGCTATTTGACATATAAAAATATTTACCAGCCTTGCGATTCTGTAACTCACTTTTCGAACACTCACAGCGGTTTTCACAGCGGCGGTCGCTCTCAAATCAGTCGTAAGTGTGCGTAGTACTGACAAGATAAAAACGTATCGAAGCGTGAACGTGAATATGTGAACACTTTTATATAATATAGAAGTTGAAGGGACGACGACAAAGAGACAGGGCTTACTACGAATTTCTTTAAATTTTAATTAAATATACGCATATGTAGCAAAAGTGATGAGGTTGTTTTATTCAGCAAGTAAAAGTTTAATTCCAGATTAAATCCTTGTAAACTGAATAAAAAGGGATGAATTTATTAAATCCTCTATCTTCTTTAAGAAATTAAATAATATTTATATGCACATTTAAGTATATATAATTTAAAACTTATTATATTATAATTTAATTTAAAAATTAAACACATAAAATTTACTCATAAATAATTATAATTACACCATCATAACATTTTCTACACTCATTCTTGGATCTACTAATATAATTTTTACTTCCAGTTAGATTTACTACAAGCGCCTCTTATAAGACTGTTTTTTTATCCACATGAATATTTTAGGGCGGATGCCGCCCTGCCACTTCCTTCATTTTCTCTCTATTACAAGTTGTTACTTGGTACCTGCTGTAGAAATTCGTACAACAATCATAGATACAGCCCTAGCGTATTCCCGTAATGTATTCATTGTGTAAAATTACCAATGTATGGCTGGATGGTTCAAGGAACGGTCACCAAAGTTTAATAAGTTAAATGAAGTGTCATTGCCTAAGTACGTATCCGTTACGTAATCGAAAGTAAGGATTTTACAATTTGTATTACACTCATATTGCTTTCATTTTTGATGGGGTATATAATTGATAATTCTCCGTTTGTATAATATCTTATTTTTAAATTGATTAAACACCTTTAATAGAGCTATTTAAGAGAAAGGTTGATAAGAGGTTTAATATTTGTACTCTTCGTGTAAATTATCTTTGGCGTTTGCCTCTAAGTGCGTGTCACAATAAAAATTGTATAATGTGGTTCTTATACCAATGTACCTATCAGTGTGCCGAGCGTTGGCAAGCTTTTATCAATTAGAAGGCTGATCATACTTACCTATTAGAAGAAAAGTGATAATGATAGCAGAATCTGCGGCTAAGACCAAGGGTTGTAGCGTCAGTGATATGTATTTTATTATAAAATGGCTTTTCTATTTCCAGGCGTACAAAGTCGCGCGGGTAATAACTTCATAGAAAAGCGTTCCCCTATGCTATGAGAGATGTTTAATATTCAATGAATACATTCATACTAATGTAAAACTAATTTGATACATTAATAATAACCGAGCTGCAACTTTCGAACGTATAATAAATGCATAAAATAGAAGAAAGAGAAAATAGGATTTTAAATTGATTTAACAACAAAATATTGGAATTATTTATTCCATTGTTTCACATTAAATTATTACTTTTTCATACATTAAATGGATCCTTTTCGATAAATTGGAGATATTACTATCGAACTTTCTTCAAGTAGTAAAAAGATATTTAAAGCCTGTAAAGAAATATTATAATGAAACGGGATTTTAAACCTGAACCGTAATCCTCCTGTCTTTTAATTTTCAGCGTATTAAGAACAGAAATAATAATAGTTCATAAATTACCAACATTATAACTATTTAAATTTATAATATATATAGTTTTGTTTTTGTTATGTATATATATATTTATAATAAACATTTATTAATTATAGTACATTTATTAAGTAATAACTTAATTAACCAACAGCATACATATTGCTGTACTTTAAATAATATATTACTGTTTTTACTGTTCACTTGTACCATAAGATTTGACAAAAGCTTAGAGTTTAAACCAAATCTCATTCTTAAGCAAAGTCACACACTACGAATAAAGCACCTTGTCAAGCTTGTCATCTCAGTTACCTATCGCCATTCCCTTCACACCTGACCGGGGTCCCATTAGTGTGAGTGAAGCGAAATTAAAAAATTCCGTCACGTAGTGTATGAACTAGCCAAAATGTGGATGCGCTCCTCGCTGGGGTCACCGACCTGAACTGCAAGCGGTCAAACTTTGCCTTAGCAACTATTGAGGAAGTAGATTATTATATACTTCGTTTTTCTATTCTTTGATATTTAGATTGATATGGAAGCTTCCGGCGCAGATATACAGAAGAAGTAATGTGTAATATGCAATGACAACTGTTCTCATTTATTTTTATATCTAAACACAGTATACGTGGCATATATGATAATAATATGACGTACATGCTTTAAAATAAAATAGATTATAAATAAAATAATCGCTGTAAAATTGATAGGTACTTGACGGCACAAGCGATACTTTTAGACGAAAAGTATGTAATATATTTAGGTCCGGGCCTCAGATTTATTTGTTTCATGATCATTTAATAATGTAATAGGTAAGTGGGTGATTAGCCTCCTGCGCCTGACGCACGCCGTCGACTTTATGGGTCTAAAGCCGGTTTTCTCATGATGTTTTCCTTCACCGTTCGAGCGAATGTTAAATTCGCACATAGAAAGTCCATTGGTTCACAGCCGGAGATCGAATCTACGACCTCAAGGATGGGAGTCGCACGCTGAAGCCACTATCTACTACTATATAAAAATAAGTCGGGTTTTCCTTCCTGACGCTTTAACTCCAGAACGCACGAACCGATTTCCACGGTTTTGCATTCGTTGGAAAGGTCTCGGGCTCCGTGAGGTTTATAGCAAAGAAAATTCAGGAAAAATTTCAACAGAAAAGCGGGATCACCAAACGAAATGTTACATAAAACGAAGCCATCTGGTGGTGAAACGGAGTTCGCCGAGTTTGCTAGTTTCTAATAATAATCTAAGATTCTATTTTTGAATTAATAGACTACGATACTTTTCTTTTATAAAAAAATAAATTCAAATGCGATCTGTAGTCACCCTCTACGAAAACTAAATCAAAATTAGAAATAGAATTGCTGAATGTGAAAAGGATACAACGAGGAACTAAGTAGTTTCTATATTTTGTTTCAGCCGCTGCACGGACCTCAACCAAATTATCGAAATTTTGTAGAAGAGAGACGAAAGTGTTTGTGGAGTCGAATAGACATCTGCTTATTTGAATAAATTCCCCCTTTTACTGTTTACATATGTTTTAATTGCTTTGCTTTGTGTCTATTATTTTGTCACCTTAGTAATTTTTCTTTTCTTACAGTGGTTACGAAAGCGATAAGGCCGCCAGTAGTCTTTCTTTTTATTGAATTACTTTAATTTTACTGTTCTTCTGTATTACAGCCACGAAGTGTAAACAAATACACTTAGCCGTAGGAATGTTTAGATTACTATTCAGTGGCATTCGCTGTTAGCCAATCATCCTTGAAGGTTCCCAATTACCACACCTAAGACGTCAAAAGTTATATAAGATCAACAGTCATCCGGCATGAATGGAGTAAAAAATTCAAGGAAATGTTAGCTGATTCACTGAGTGTTGCAACTTTCTTTAGCGTAAACAATATGACGTCAATTGTATATTGAGAACAGTGGGTAAAAGGTATTTGTGGATGCGTGGTACAATCAGCTTATCGAACAGAAGTCACCGAGGAATTCAGATATTTATAAAAGGTACGCATACATAGAAACTTACGTGTTCGTGAGAACATACGTATGTGTGAGTAAATCAGGCTACTATAGGGTTGTATTATTCCCATATTACGAATGTTAGGGTATGATAAAATGGATTACAAAACTTGACATTGATAAAAGTACGTTCCTATACACTATGATTCTTAGTTTGTCTTAAATTAATTAAAACTATCAGACATGGAACGTAAGACCTTGCTAATACGAGTTATTGCCTAAGTTTAAACAATAATTCTATCAAAAACTTAACTTGTAAAAAAAACCAAGTCTCGGAACTCCTCTATCGTAAAAATTGTGAGATCCATGTAATACCAAGTCTGTTAATTTATTCACTGCCTACTTTAGGTACCTTCTTGAGTTGGTATATAATTAACTAAACTAACAACCTGTTACCATATACGTATAACCTAGTAACCATATCAGTATTAAAATTGTTTATGTTTCAGATAAATAGATTGAATTGATAACACTTAACAAAATATAGTATATATATTACTTGTGAGATATATTATTTTAATGTTAGGTTATCATAATTTTTCCTTGATAATTACACTAAACACTAATTTTATTCTTAATTTAAAGTTTGTATGACTCCTAGAAGTGCCATAGAGATTTGTGTTCGGTCAGTCAGTCAGTGAGAGTGATGAAATTAAGAAACTTTAACTTGTTATAAATCGTCGTTGAAGTTCTAAAACCACGGATGTCAAAAAAGCAACTTTTCAGCAGGGAGAAAAATTGCCTAATTTTGTATAGATACTATAATAATACAAATTTACTATTTGAATATACTTAAATATAGTTCTATTTAATGTAGAATATCTTTTGAATTTAATCTTAAACTACTGGTTCAAATTTAATTTAATTTGAAATATACCCTATTTATATAATGCCTGCTTGGTTACTGGCTTCTAGTTTAATCCACAATGAAGTCATATGGGGGGGAAAATGGCGCGAAATGGCTCGTACGGCCGTCCCGCTTGTATGCTCGACTTGGTATAGAATTCCGAAGTAGTTATTTTTAGATGTTATTTTACGAATGTAGTTATTTTGTGACACTAGCAACTAAAATAGCTACAGGTATCCGATTTCCATAAGAAATCTCGGTGCGGACGCAGTTCGAATATGAAGCGTCAAATACAAAGAAACGTCAAATTCAAATTCCGAATGTTATGCCGCCGTTAGAAATTCGGCCAATAATGATAGTGGAATCGCACTGTCGTGAGTCAACGGCCGGTGAAATGATTCGATGGTTCGTTCACCTTTCACCCAATTTGCCTAAAAGCACTTCGGCCATGAACAGATGGTAATACACCAAGAGTTACACAAACACTTGACTACTACTTTATAATTTGGCGGATTATACCCGTGCAAAGTGCAGTTTTCGAGTTTGACTTTTATAAATTTACATTAGAAGTCCGTAGATAAAGAACCATACAAAATACATACACGCACATTTCTTTTAATTGTGTAATTGTTATTTGTTTTATATTAACAAGATACACACATCGTTTCTAACGCAAAGTACGTATACTAATGAGTATGGACCATTATTTTGTTAGGAACTAACCCAACCTAAGAGTTATTCAGGAGCCCCAATGGTCCTTTATAGCCCATTTGTGCCCCTTTGCACAAACTGAAAAGTAATAAAATATTTTTGTTAAAGTTCTAAGCTTACCAAAGTTATTATTGTTACATTTTTTCTAATTGATTATTAGCATAGACAATATCCTTGTATGTACTTTTATTGTTACAGCCGCCGGTAAGCCCACGTTTTTAATCTGTGTATTGTACGTTGACAGTTGACAGCTACAGTACCTACACGATAACGGGGATTTCGCGGGCTTTTCTCGCGGAAGTAATTTGAATCCGTCTCATTGTTATTCCATAATCTATTTATGATTCTATTTACTATGCGTGCGTGGTATTGGCATAAATTACTCGCATACTGGATATTTTTAATTAAACAAAGTGTTTAGATCACTTAACAGTGTCTTGATTAATTATCAATAAAATGCACTTTTATTACGCCCTACACACTGATTTATTGCATTATAGTCACGAAGATTTGACAAAATATTCACCTAACTGACCTGAATCGATCGTGATCAAAGACATTTGTTCAAACCTCAGTACGCCAATAAATGCATTATCGCTGACAATCTTTCTTTGTTCAGCATTTTAATGCGTCTTCTAACTGTATGAAAAAAGTACATTATGTGAAGGTAGGTCGCCAAACGGTACTAAAAACTAGCACAACGAACTTGAAATTTGGCGTTTTGTGCGTGTACAAAAAAAATACACGTGCTTTATGTACTAGGAGAAAATGAACGGGTAGGCGGTGTGAGTGAGAGGCAGATTTTGATAGAAAGTTTATTTGTTTAGCTATTAGTGAAGAGAAACGTGACAGGCCCCAACTTAGGTCAATACGCCTGCTTTCTGTTACATTTCTAGTATTCGTTTAAGAAATTTTCTAATATCGCACAGGTGTTTAAAAATTTATCTAAATTGTTAATATAACTTAATTACGAAATATCATTCTCCTTCAAAATACCCATAGAGGCCTGTAAACTATAGACTTTCATAGATAACTTACAGGTACTCATTATGAGAAGCATTTGTATCTATTGTACCAGTTATACGCGACGCAATGTTTTAAGGGGAATTTTCCGATTTGTGTAGCAATTATCTGTATTTTCCGGTACAATTACTACTTAGGGCAAATGCCGATTAATAAAATCGTATTAAGGAATTTCCTCCATCTAAATGTTTACGATTACAGCACATAAACAGACAGATTATAAAACATAAGTTGTTTGACTTAATTTTAAGAATTAGGCAAACTTTAAGGAAAATTATTTTAAGTATACATCTTAATTTATAATTATAATTTTTTGCAATAGTTCTAATGTAATAAAAATAAATATGATTTCATATCTATATCTATTATTTAGTTTTACTTGGCTACAATTTAGTCTTGCTAACGTTATTAATGTATACGGGTTAATAATAGTTGTAGCATAGGAGACTTAACACCTTTTTAATTATTAGTTTTTTTTGTTTTTATTATGCGCGCGTGATATCACTTCATTCCTATATTTCAAAGCGTAGTTTAAAAGATCTTTGCACATAGACTATGACAGATGACAAATGACAGTGACTAGAAACTATTATTTTTATTTGAAATGGATACCATCTCATGTAGTTTCATAAGATTAAAGCGTCGAGCCGGCGTAATATCGATTGCCTTAAGATTCACGAAGTTACTATATTGTTCTGAATATATAAGCGATTTCAGCATAGCTTATGCTATAAACAAGTTTTATATTAAATGATGCGTTACCACCCACTTAAGGCAAAAAATACATATGCATGCGAGAAACATCCGGAATGTAATGAAAACGATAGGACTATTTGCATTCACGATTTTCTTTACTATCAAACTAAATGTTCTACGTTTATCAAAGTATATAAATATTTATTGATTGATTTTTTATCGTTGCTAATTTTGTTTTAAGAAACAAAGTTCAAGTTGTATGCTATGTTACAATTGAAGCCCTGGCAATAAGCAGAAACATTCTTACGTAAATGTTTTCATTTATATGATACAGTGTTTGTTTTCTTGTATTTTTCTTTTGTTCCGTTTTAACCCGAAACAGTTATTTTTATCGATAATCGATCTTAGATCCGCTGGTGTGTTAACCACTACACTGTATTGTTATATCCTTAAAACGGTCGCTCCCGTCGCAAACAACTAAATCGATTTGTCAGTAAATCGACAATTTGAAGCAAGTGTTCGGCCGATGACGTCACAAGGCTACATTGGCGGATCCGTGCCTAGGTCAAGGTTTATGTCTCGTAAACACTGCCCGACGTACTACCGACCTGATATTTAGTTATTGCAAAAATTGCGACAAATACAGCTTATAATTTATTTTTTATTTTTAATACTTTTTCTGCTTATCCTACTCTCAGTAGCTTTGATTTTAGAACGAACGTGCTCAATATGGGGCGTTTCTTTGTTTTTCTAATTACATACATTACTATTACTATTGTAAAGGAAATTATCATGAGGAAACCGGCTAGCTTTAGACCCAAAAAAGTCGACTGCGGCCAGACACAGAAAGCTGATCACCTACTTCCCGTTCTCATTTCATCCTATTGACGTCAACTGATGGACATATCCCTTCTCCTTCGTAGTCTTCATTACTGAAGGTCGTGCCTGTCTTGAAAAGGTCTAAGCTATACATCTTGTCTTAGTGGAGTATGTTGAGACCCATAATTGTTTTTATTTGGTCAAACCAACGTGTAAGCGATCGACTTCTCCTACCATCACTCCTCCTAACATTACCATTACCTACTTGCTTATTAGAAAACAAATGATCACGATATAGATTATAGACCATTACCTACTTGCTTATTAGAAAACAAATGATCACGATATAGATGTGACGCGCAGATCTAAAAGGTTAGGACTTACCTCCGCTTTGGATTTTATAACTGTTGAACGACTTTTATATTTGATGTATGAAACAACGCTAACCAGGAATTACCTAGTTCGTGGCGTCAGTATACACGAAGCGGATATGTTACAATTAAAATATGTTTATGCGTATTACTCACGGTAAAGGTTAGTCCAAAAATCGCTTGCAATAAAAGGATTTGGTATTTGATATATTACGTAATTTACGATTTAATAGGAAAAAAATATCGTAAGTTACTTTTGGGAAAATTTTGGGTTTAATGAAAATAAAAAACTACGAGGTTCTTGTCGACATACAAATTCAATTATATTTAAAGATATCATTAGACATAACGAATTTATGTAATTTTTATTTATTTACAACTAGATGACCCTGTGAACTTTGTTTCACCAACATATATTTGTGTCAAAACTTTTAAAACAGACCAAAGAGGTCGGCTCTCATACAGCAGACTACATACTAATACTATGAAACACATATTTTTGAAAGATTCTACAAATATGTAAATGACAACCAAGAGACAATTTTTTATTTCTAAAGAGACGTCCAATTTCCCATCAAAGAACAGTTTGTATAGGGAAATTCAATTGTCGTTTTGACTATTTTTCTTTAATTACTATTTACGTTTCCCATCGTTTAAACCTTCCCTGATCTTCCACAAATATTTTAAGATCATAATAAGCCAAATCGGTCCAAATGTTCTCGACTTTTAGCGAGACTAACGAACAGCAATTAATTTTTATATATATAGAAGATAGATAAATAAAAATATTATATATGTATATTATATTGTATATGTATTAAATTTTTTTGACTATAAAACTGAAACATAAAAATTTATTTTTTGCTGGGTTTTATATATATGGGTCTTTATCTTTTATATTTAGAAATACCTAATAAAATATAATGACACATAAGACTCATACAAATGTTTAATATGAATGATGACTAAAGATAATTAATTTACAAGGAATCGTACCCTGGTCCTGCTCAACCACTAATCGCCGCTAGGGTTTACTTTTCTAACAACTCTAGCAATAGTCTGTCTTCTGTGTTCTATCAAAACCGCCGCTGCTTATGAATACTACAATACTTTTACACGAACCGTTTTTATATATTCAGTTTTTATCAAATGTGCAGCCCCCAAAGTGCGACAGTTAAAAGGTCCATTAAAATGTTTACACGGCCCTGAGTTTTCTTAATGACAAACTCAATTTGTATATGAACATCGCTATTTAGGTCTCAACATGACAGCTTGGGGCCCGTTATACAACCTCAATCGATGCCATAACATTACGTATTACCATTGCATCTTGAGCTTCCGGACCAAGTTGATAGTTAAATTTGGCTTATTTAACTGATATTTTAATAATGAGATTCTATTCTACGTAAGACATAGAGGAGGACTTTTTGGTAAATGCTTTTAAATTAAAACATTTTTCAGTTTATATTTATGCACAATTTGCTAATTAAATCGTTGTTTTTGCTGGAATAATTAAAACATATTAAATATTTATGTTATTGTTGCATGTGACACGATTATTTAATATGTGAAAACGTATTAAATAAAAAATGCAGTGCCCTTCAAAAACGATGTCATCAATGCGATGTGCATTTGTTTTCTTGTTACTGACTTCTTTTTAGTTTAGTTAAGTTTTGGAGTCTCAATGCCAAATAAATGTCGCTGGCATCTTTTGTCAATTTCAAAGAATTTCTTAATACTTCTAATAATTAATCAGTTAATTAATAGACAAATAAACATAGTATTTGCAATGGGCTGGCATTGAACGTCTCCATTAGTAACAAACATCTATTTCCTCTTCTATTAAGTATAGATTGGGAGATAACAAAGCATTTACTTTTAAAACATGATTCTCCATTTCCTCAACGCAGTTGGTTACGTGACCCATATTGTAAATGTCAACGAACGTTCAAGAGACCAAGTTACAGTGGCGAACACTAAATATGTGATCAGCACAGATTACTAACGGTACCGATATTAGCGAGGCCTTATAACCCAGATATTTGTACCGTTACCGAGTATCGAACTACCCCGCCATCTGCATCATCTCATATCAAATGGCGTAAAGCTTTAGAAGGTCATAGGAACCTTATAAAAGTGTACTTTCAAGTTCCAATGATTCACAGCGTTTGAAAGGAAGTTATTCTTGATTTAAAAGGATTTTAACGGAGTCGAATGCGATGAGTCCACACTGGTTTTTAGGAAGCAACGTGGATTGTTTAATAGTACAGGGGACAAACGGGCTGGAGGCTCATGCGATGTTAAGTGTTGATGGACACTCAATTTCACAGGGCTCGCGAGTGCGTTGCCGGCCTTTTAAATGGTGAAGGCTGTAAAGGGTTAACTACACGCAATAACGTTTTATTTATTTAAGTGTATTACATATTACAAGTCGAACCTCCTCTTTCGGTCTTAAGTTAAAAGTTAAAGTGTACTTTCTAGTTCCAGTGATTCACAGCGTATGAAAGGAAATTATTCTTGATTTACAAGGATTGTTAAAAAGGAGTCGAATGCGCTGCGTCCACACTGAGTTTTAGTGAGCCATGTGGTTTTTTTTAGAACAAACGGAGGGCGGACAGAGGAGGCTCATCTGATGTTACGTGCCCATAGACACTTTCAATCGCGAGTGCGTTGCCGGCCTTTTAAATGGTGAAGGCTGTAGAGGTTATTTACACGCATTAAGGTATTATTTATTATTATATGTCTAGCATCCTCCTTCGGTCTTAAGTTAGAAAATTAAGACAAAGCTTAAAAATTAAGACAAATATACTTTTCATTTAAGTAAATTTCTTTACTAGTACTTTTTTGCCTCACGCTTATCTTTGTTAGCATATGAATTATTTCAACTTGACCGGTATTCAGGACACTGACGTACTAAGTCCCGTTAGTGACCCATTGAGCTAATGACTATATTAAATATAAAGCTGCTTATAAACAGTTTCATTCGCAAAAAATCTCATTATATTAATGTGAGAAATGGCAATTATTAACTCTAGTTGACCCACACCAGTTTTTTTTAATACTCAGCGCAATTATTCATAACAATACCTTTTAACTGTTAACACGTATTTATCAAGATTAATTAGCAAAAAAGATTAGATATTTAACGAAATATTATTACAATTATTACTTTTATTTAAATTCAAGTAATTGGTTGATTGAACACTGTATATTTTTTAAAGATTATGGCCCAGTCTCAAGACTTCTAGAAAAAAGGTACCTACTCACGTGAGTTATGTTACCTAACAATAGTTAAGTTACATATATATAACTAATATATAAAATTCTCGTGTCACAATGTTCGTTCCCGTGCTCCTCCGAAACGGCTCGACCGATTCTTATGAATTTATTCCGTAAGTCTGAGAATCGGCTACTATCTATATTTCAAACCCCTAAATGTTAAGAATGGTCCATTCTTAAACTTTTATTTTTGAGAAAAAAAAATTGTTTTTATATTTTTTTGATACAGCATACAAAAATAGTCTTAGTTATAAGCTCATGTTTAAACAATTAAAGCTAGTTGTTATGCAGCTTCAAACAAAGTGTTTTATTTGAACATATCCATACAACAACCGCCACCGAACTTAAGTCGTACTCATTATCTTATTATAAATCCTTGTAGTATATATATTAGTTCTGTGGTGTAGCTTTTTTAGAGAATCGTGATGTGTATAACAGCACCCTGTCTGAAAAAGTTTTAAATTGTCTATGTAAACTGATCGTCCCAATCTTGCTTTATAATAAACGATTTCGTTGCTGAACGAACGACAGACTGGTATGAGCCATCAGAACAGAACAGTTTGTTCGGGAAGCTCTAACAAACCGTCATCCATCGGTCCCTCCCAGTTGGTCGGCTTTATATCTTCCGATAATGCTAAAACCTTAACAGAGTCTGATTGATAAAGAAATTTTAGGTAGAATTCAATAAGAGGGTAATCGCCTACCTAAGTCAATAGTGAAAGCGCGATATGTTCCTATAATCAAAGACCTTTATTGTTATTTCCATACCATTTGTCTGGAAGAGATCGTTAATATAACAAGGCGACCGTGGCACTATGTAAACTTTCAAAATATTGTGCAAAGTGTGAATAAATAAAGTAAATAATATAATTGTGTCCTCACATGTTTATCTACTATATAAAAATAAGTCGGGTTTTCCTTCCTGACGCTATAACTCCAGAACGCACGAACCGATTTCTACGGTTTTGCATTCGTTGGAAAGGTCTCGGGCTCCGTGAGGTTTATAGCAAAGAAAATTCAGGAAAGATTTCAACAGAAAAGCGGGATCACCAAAAGAAATGTTACATAAAACGAAGCCATCTGGTGGCGAAACGGAGTTCGCCGAGTTTGCTAGTATGTTATAATATTTGCCGCGCACTATCACTGTGTGGTACCAACGGTCCGTCGATTAACCAATTCAACTTAGGTAGAATTCTTTCGGAAATATCATCTTTGACAATAAGAAAAGATGGTACCGATTCTTAAAGGATCGGCAACGCACTCGCGAGCCCTAGCATTGTGAGGTATAACTTGACATCAGGTGAGCCTCCTCAACGTTTGCCACCTGTTCTATAAAAAATACTTAACCGTACGTCACTTGTCAAAAAACGTAGAGAATGTGACGTGATCGTATGTATCGTAATTATTGCGGGCTATTATATCTCCTAGTTGGTGTAAGATCCGTAAACGCTTCTAGTAAAGTCGGTAATAAGACAGGAATATACACTTCTGGATGTGACTTTGAAATAAATGTTCATGACCGTCCGTACCTATTTTTCAGTCCCACCTTCGACCTATTATAATATAAAGACAAAATAATAATAAGCCTTAAAAAAAAAAGGTTGTGTGTACTTATGGACGCGCGTAAGAAGTTATACTTCTTTGGCTTTCTTTATTTTTTTTTAATAATTAATAATAAATATTTAACGTTAATAATTTAATAATATTTAGTATATTATTCAATTATATTGTTTCATAAACTTTTAACTAAGTAACAATAGGTCTTTGTAAAAAGGCATTGCTAAATTTTTGAACAAATAATTAATACTCCTTTATTTGTTTAAAGGTACTACAAAGGTCATTATGGTCATTCAAAATTTTTGGCATAACCTCACGCATATTCTATTTCTTTTTACTTGTAGATTGTCTTATTCCCATCTCGCTCGCGCACGCTATAATCACACTGACAATTTTGTGTCACGGTGCGCGCGCATCGTAAAATTTTACTCTTTTTTTAATTTTTCATAACGCGCCTAAAGAAGTATAACTTCAAAAGATATTCATTAATTTTGTTATGGAAGAGCTGGGAACCCTGAACTTTTTTGGTTTGGTTAACAAATCTTACACATTATAATACATCTACTTATAATGAATAAACACATTTTTTTATGCAACGCTGCTTTTATTTTATTCCTTTTAAAATACATTACAATAATGGCCTCACTGAATTTCAGTACTATGAAGTTACAGTACTTTAAGGCTTGTACGACTCTCCACAACGAGCGTACTGATTGAAGCCAAACTAACACTCCCTACCCATCTTTATCGTCATATATAGTTTTATTTGTGAATTGTGAATATGTTAATTGTATGCGTAATAAATGATTGTTTATTTATTTCTTAATATGAATTCAAATTGTAATTTGATAAGCGTATATAGAAAATACCCGAGTCATATTGACTTGCAGAAACTTTCATGGAAAGGACAGTGAATCATGTGGTTGGTATTTTCAGACAGATAGGATATTTTCCCCGTTATTCGTGGTATATTTAACGCAATGAGCATAAAGAATTTAAAGGCATGTAGAAGATATAAAGACATATATTTAACAAGTATCGGGGAATAGAAATATAGGTGGCGTTTTTGTGTACAGGGTTTCAGCATCTCAATACTGCGAGGAAATGGTTCTGGGATCTGGGTAGTATATTATTGTGTTTGTATATGGAGTGTTAATTTACGGTATGAAAACTTTACTGGCGTGGCAGTTATGTTATAACAAACTCTTAATTTTGTCAAATTAAATATCAAGTACTGTTGAACTATAATAACGTAACAGTGTTGTCAACATACAAAAAACTAGCTTTAATATTTGATTATCTGTTTGCACAGACTACTACCTCTTTATCTTTGGTTTATATTATCCATATCTGTATATCCGTGTTATAAGGCTGTATTCAGACAGCCGTTATCTCACCATCCAAGTTCCGAGAGAGGCCATATCAGGATGTGAGGTGTAACTGTTAGTAACTTGTTCGGTAACCTAAGCTATCTGGGTCAACCGTTACCGATCGGCTACATTTAGCCGGTAAATGATTCACTCTGAACGAGGCCTAAGTATCGATTGGATTCATTATAGAGATAATAAATTATTTGTAACGGAGGTACAGCCCTACACAACGATTTATCTCGCGCTCGCTTGAAGGGACTTTCATATAAATATCTTTTCCTATTTAGTTTTGATTTCTTACTAATCATTCTTATCGGTGGTACAGTTTTAGAACTTTGACGCTAAGTTAGGAAGTCATACTACCTGTCAAATGTGTATCTGTGAAATACATTTTTGACGTGCACGTACGACGTTTTTTATTTATAGATGAATTCGATGAAAACTGTTCCGACGATATGATCAAATTGGCTGTATATTACAAGTAAATAAATTACTTGTATATTACATCGTACTATTTCTTTTCTTCTTTTTCATTGTACCCAAAACGTTGCCGCCGAAAAGAGAAACTTTCAGCGCTCCCTGTTCTGTGCCTTTCCGCCCATTGCTCCTTCACTTTGTAGATCGAGCGGGGCCTGGCCTACCACCACCCACTTATTAATATACTGTATACGAATGAAAATCTCCTCTTTGAATTCGTTTAAAATATTTAATACGTAAGGTACCTAATTAAAACGTAATAAATGTTGTACGGTTACGTACTTTGGCTCATTTCTTAAATTAACTTAACGTTACTAGAAGTCCAGTTCAAATGATTCCCTGTTAGTCTAGTATCGTTCCTATCATATATAAAAGTACGAATAGAAGTAAAACCTCCTTTTTGTATTCGTTTTAAAAAAAAATAATACGTACATAATAAATGTTTTATGAGTGCGAAGTTTGGCTCATTTCCCAACTTAATGTTAGTAAAAGATTTCATTCGAAGATTCCCTGTTAAGTCAAGTGTCGTACCTATCAATGATTACATCTGACGGCATAGTGATGTGTCAAAGTCGACATTTACGTCCATACCTATATACGATCTTACCGTTTCAGTTACCGTAAGATTGCGTAGAATTATACCAAATGTGTCAGCCGATTGAGGTAGATGGTGGAGCAAAAGCAAGGTGGGCTCTAACGGTTAGCCTACTAAAATGATTCAGTCCTATAGACGACGTTTCAAGCCATGTTTGATAGTATTGAAAGTACAGAAGGATTTATTGTAAGTACTACAACTTTGTCTTCACACTTCGAAGCGATTTTATGATATCTTATAAGTATTACGATTTTATTATAATTTAAATTGAAAGTTTAAAATGGCGGCTGTGAAATTCGTAAAAAGTCGGCAGTTACAAATATATTCCTTTTTCTTTTATACATTTTTTCTAAATTTTTTTATAGTTCTGTGCCCCAGCCAGAAATCATTTTCTTTCATAGAATGCTGTTGATTTGTTTGCTGCTATATACGCTGGAACCATACCAACGGTGCGGAATAGATTAAATAAACTTATATTTTTTCGTACTGCTCAGTTCGTTATGGGATTTGACTTATGCTAAGAGTGTTAAACAAGGAATCGTTGTAATAGATTATAAAATAATAAAACATTTTTGTCCCGCTCATGACTTTGATTTAGAAAACACCTTTAGTAGTAAAACATCCAGGTCTTAAATTAAGATATCTGTTTCGTGGTCATTTTTATTTCTTAAAAGGCAAGTAGTTGATCAGCCTGTACCCACGCCGTTGATTTTTTTGTCTTAGGCTAGGTTTCCTTACGATGTTTTCGTTCACCGTCCAAGCTAGTTTGCACACATAAATGATAAAGTTCGTTGATGTATAGCCGTAATTTGAAGTTAGTTCTCCTACTAATTACTCCCAGACTATAGTCAAATTTAATCTTTATCTATGGTAGTATCTAAGTAATACTACAAACTTTTAACATTAAAGAACTTATTCAATAATAACAATGTTAAAGCCCATAAACTCGACTCAGTGCTGTATAAAACCACTATCATACTCACGCAATATACAAATATATTTGAATATGTTATTGACAATAAACTTGAGTTCATATCTGAGTGCACGGAATGTAGGTCAGCATGAATGTGTTTGAAAAAGTACAGAGAATTATAGACTTTAAAAAATTGGTTTTAGAATTACATTTATCTTGATTGCCTCGTGCCAAAATATCGATTTAATGTAGCAGCGATAAATAATTGTCTTTAAATAAATTTTTAAAAATAAAATGACTTGGAATTTTTATTACGCTTCTTTTGTTTTTACACATAATTTTTATTTTATTAGATAATATTTTAAAGTGAACACAAAACAGACTTTAATTCGAGTGAAAGCTCGTGTTGTACATCTGTGATTGGTCTAGGCATGACAGTTGCCATTTATTCAGTCATACTTTGACACCTGTGTCTTTCTGTTATTTAATACAGAACTTTTTTTTTTATAGAACAGGAGGCAAACAGGCAGGAGGCTCACCTGATGTTAAGTGATACCGCCGCCCATGGACACTCTCAATGCCAGAGGGATCGCGAGTGCGATGCCGGCCTTTTAAGAATTGGTACGCTCTTTTCTTGAAGGACTCTAAACTAGAACTAAACTAAATGCAGGAGTGTTAAAGAAGGCTCAAAATTACTTAAAATAAGGGTTTTGAGAATAATCACAAAAAATCGTAAAGAATTATACGTCAATATTATAATAACTTTTTGTCAACTGTCAGCCTGTATATATACTTATATATATACACGTATTAGATTCGAATGGCTTTCATAGTTTCTACGCTTATATATTGTTACTTTTCTATTACGATAGCGATTTTACTATTGCGGAAGACTGTTAATAATTTAACTGAAACGATTACGCGTAAAATAAAATGTAACGCAAACGTTTATTTTCATGTAAGGGTCAATGACACATAAAATTGTTGCAGTGTATGTAATGGGTGCATGGTGTCTCTCACGTGCTCAATCACGTGGCAATAATACTGGGTCGAAATTATGATAAATATGATTGCTACGAAATGATAAAAGAGGTCGAACACTTTTTAAAAACATATTCTGTGTGTGCTTAAGAAAACCGCACATTACCGTTTTATAAATCGCCGATAGCCAATCTATTAATGCAGCTAGATAATCAATACATTTTGTAGTAGCTAAGTAATGCTACAAATCAAACGTCAGTCAGAAAAAATGTGCGTAAAAAAGAACCTTGAACATATTAAAAATCATGGCAGCGCTGAAGCGCGAGCCGCCATGTTGTGACGTAGTGGTGGCTACGTCACGTGACGTCACGTTGGGGTCAGCACGTCTGCGGGTTCAACGAACGTCCGCAGGTTTAATTTGGTCCGCTCGCGTCGCGATAGAAAAAAACGACGCCATTTTTAAATTTCGCCGAGCCTCCGCGCGCTATCTCCAAATATGGCTGTGTAATTGATTAAAATTAATTATGAGTGAAATTCGATTAAACGCAGCCGTTACCGCTTAAAACTTACATATACACAAACCTTTACAGATAGACATTTTGTTTCATACTTGGCTAGGATGAGGTAGATATTTTTTGTGGAATATTTCGGCGGTCATTGGCCCGCGAATCGTGTCCCTGACCACGCCGAGTGACGAAACGATATTCGTTCATAATTAACACGTCGCAGTATTTTGATTTCAGCAGTCATTTGACGTTTTGACAAGTTCTTGCTTCGGGCGTCGTGTACGGAATTGTCGAGTAAAAAACAATCATTTGGCACGATCATTATTTTGATGAAGGTTGAAGAATAAAATTATCTTTCTCTTAAAAATGGATACCTGTAACTTGCGAGCGAAAGAACGTTTAATAATAGCTTTTAAAATTTCCCTTATGAACATGTCATGTTGAAAACTCGAATTTTCGTACTTTTGAGAAATTACAAACAAATATTCGAGAAATTAGTATTTATTTCCTGCTACTGTACATAATAGTATATCTTAAAGATATAGGGTTGTTTCTTCAATCAGATGGGGCAAAGGGCGTCCAGCGTAGAAAATCAGCTTGATCGGTCTTGCACAGCTCTTTTAACTTCACTCCACGTCATTCCAGCTTGCTTCGCCTCTTGATGATGATGCTTCGTTGCCAGGTCTGTTTTGGGGTATCCTTTTTTTTGAAGATTCCTCTCGAACTTTTATGATAGTTAATAGATACATTCACAGAATGCCCAAAATTATTAGTTAGTAAACTGTCATAAATTACGCTACTATTCTAGTTATATCAAAATATAAAATATAGCAATCGGAAGTGCGTCAAGTTCAGTACACTTTTAATGATTTTTCAGAACTTAATGCATCTCACAAAGTATTATATTTTTTAATTAAATTAAATTATTCGAGGTACTTGACTTGTACATTACTTGCGATAAGATTAAAAAAAAGAACGACGAATGACTGCACTACACGTGAATCGAATAAATACACCATTTAACTAGTTTTAAATTTAGATATCGCTAAAACCAGTTGAATTTATTTTTATGGGTTTTTTGCCGTCACCTAAACAAAATTGCTATTATGGCATAATATTTGCACCTCTTCTCTAATAGTAAATGAAAACAGGTCCTTTCTCTGTTACATAACCCATTATTTGTTCGTTCTGGAGATAGGTCCAGCAGCGTCAACTGGCTGAAACGAAACTGCTGGCCGTAAATGGAAATAAATTTCCAGTATGGTCGGTTCCCCTAAATTTCCAGTAAGGCCGGTTCCCCTAAATTTCCAGTAAGGCCGGTTCCCCTAAATTTCCAGTAAGGCCGGTTCCCCTAAATTTTCAGTACGGCCGGTTCCCCTAAGGTGGCAGTGGCGCTCCTATCTTTTAGGTCTGTACTGTCTTTACCACAGTCTGTATCTCTTTCGTGATCATTTATTTATCTTAAAAGGCAAGTAGATCTTAGTAGTGATCAGCGTTCTGTGCCTGACGCATGCCCTCGATTTTTGCGTTTAAGGCATGACTTGGCGGTATGCGGTCGTCAGGACGTTTTCTTTAAGCGTATGATCGTAAAAATTATTGGTGCTCAGCTGTGATACGAACGCACGACCTCGGTTGAGAGACGCACACGCAAGCCAATCACTAAGTAAACTATGAAAACACATAACTTGGATTACTGTTTGTATATATTCTTAATTCAAACTTAATATAATCGAGTAATATTCTTGTAATATAAACCAAAGGGATTATGAACATTCTTACAAATAATTCAAGTATTAAGCAAACACACCAAATAAAATGTGGGCTTCTGAAAAGCAGGGTGAATGAACAGCAATAAGGTGCTTTACCTCAACGATAACCCCCATTTATAAAGATAACAGAGGTCACTGGCCCTCCCCCTAATAATATTTTGCTCCAATTTGTAGAGCGTTCCCCTCACTATAAGTTTCATCACTTGCCATTTGCGAAAATTAGCATGACTTTGACAATTTATTTCGCCTGCTATAGAATTTGAAAATGAATTAGATCCCTTGACCTTTTAACATTTCTTTACGGTATTTTAAGTCTTGATAAGAACAGTGTTAGCCTAGTGGCTTAAGGGTGCAGCTCTCATCACTGAGGTCGTAGGTTCGAGCCCCAGCTGCACCAATGTATTTTCTACGTGCGCTTGACACACGCTTGTACGATGAATGAAAACATTGTGAGGAAACCGGCATGCTTTAGACCCAAAAAGTCGACTAGTGTAGCCACTGATTTATAATTTTTATTTTAAATCTTGTGTTTTTTTTAAATATGTATATATAGTTAGGCTCCGTAGGCCACGAGATAACTTCCGTCTGTTTTTGTTAGTCTTTTTTATAGGCAAGTAGCCCGAAACAATGATTGATGTGTCAGAAATTAAACGAAAAACATAATTGATTAAACTCATACGCGATGTGCGTTATTAAACCAAAGAGTAAGATTTTATTTAACATTTTTATTTAAATAACCCCCTCATTTACAATTAAAATAATGATGTACTTAATGCTTAACAAATGTAAAATATTCATTTATTTATCAATTGTAATTCTGGATTATAATGATAATGGGCAGCATTACGTGTAATATATTGGTGATTACAATTATATTCATGAATTAAAAAATATTCGGACTGGCATTTTTTCCTCACTTTTTGACCGATTATGGCATCCAGAAAAATCGACAATAAAACTCAACATTTTTATAACTACCTCCTTATTCATAGAAGCCGGATTAGTTTGATTACATTGTTTCTTTTGTATTTATATATTTAGTACACTTAGTACACATTTTCTACAGTATAAGTTTATTTATTCTATAAAATTACAGAAAATATAAAATATACACAAAACTTAATAAAATTTTACACTTCCAATTTAGAGAAGTAGAAAAATCGTACTCGGCGATTAGAAGTTCGAATGAAAGCACTTATCAAAATTATATTGTTTTGCATTGATATCCTCTTGTCATTCAGAGAAAAAGTCTGTACTATTATTAACAATAGGAAATATTTGATTTTTTGTTATAATTGTTTCCAAATTATTAAACAGTCGGCACATGCAATAGTTATGTACAAGTAGAGAATAATCTCCACTGTCACTACCTTTTGATGGTATTACATGTACCATTATTAAATGAAAATAAATGAGAAAATCAATACAGTTTTAACTAAAGTACTCATCTGCCTCTTTCATCATAGATTAAAGAATTTTACTAAAACCATATAGACATATAGTTTTCATTTTTGATAAATATATTCTTGCTTCTAAATACATTTCAAAATCAATATACTAAAGTAAATAGTGAAGTAATCGGCGTCTATCAAATGCCAGTCCAGTGCGATAGCTGATAGTGAACTCTTAATTGCGAGAGGTCGATGACATTGAAAAAAAACCACCACGTGGTGCGAGGTTTGTTTATGTTTGGCATGGCAATGGACTCTGTGGGAATTTAATTTTTTTTTTATTGGAATGTAGAGATCACAGACAATAAAATCATTTTATATCGTCTATTAACTCAACGTTAATTTATGTTAGTATTTGGATAGTGGCAAAATATTTTTATAAAATGTTTGTTTGATTTTGATGGCGTGTTTAGGGACATTCATGTTTAATTTGTTTATTAATAGAAATTTAAATGTTATTAAAATATTTGTTTTATGTATACGATGCAAACAATATCAATTATTTATTTAAATTATTGTCAATGGAGTCATATAAACGATAAAGTGAAAGTTTAATTAAATTATTGAATAAGAAGACTCTATTATTATTAAGAATAAGAGCTCTTTTATTAATTATAATGATTCTCAAATACTAACAAAATTTCAAGTTTTAATATGACAAAATATTCTTTGTCAATAGAAAATATAATTCATAAATCCGAATGTCATTTGTCACATTTTTTGTTTAATTAAAAATTTTAGATACTTTGACTAGCATGTATAAATAGTTTGAAGTAGTAAAATATATGGTAGGCAGGTAACTAGTGGCAGGTGGATATACTGGGTTCACATATTATTCCTTTAGGAGTGTGGGGTTCGACGGCCGCGCAGAGCACGTGGCGCGACCAACACTCCGCAAAAAACTGGGAAATGAATCACGGCTTAATGAACTCACTTTACGTAATATGGACTTTGTTTTACATTTAAAGCTATTTTTACATTAAACTATTATATTTACTTTTTATGGAAACCTCTCAAGTTATAACAACCAACAATGTTAAGCCCTAATCAAGTATTTTATTACCTACGACAAAAATTTCGTTCGATTGTCTAGTCAGATGGGCTCTTACACCATGAAGTGAAGAACAAATTGTATCGCTTCGACTGGGATTCAATCACGATATTACGTAACTACTTAGCCACTAACTCAATTTAAACACTGAAAAGATTCGCTGCTATTCTTAAATAGTATATATTTTATTTATTTAACAGTTTATAAACTATTATTAAAGACAATATCTACGATTATTAAATTAAAAAATATAGCCAAAATGGATTACACCATATATACGAAGAATTACTACTAAAACCTTGCAAGACCATTTACTAATATTGTATTGGTTGAGGTGTGTTGCAACGTGTAATGTGTAAGTGTGTGCGTTTTAATGTGATTCAATACTATCGTAAAATATGTCTTCGTTAAATATTTAAAAAACTTTAGTTTTGTGTTTTAGGGGTTAAGGTTTTTCTTGCTTTGACAGCCAGGCAAGCTAGAAGAAGGTTCCTATTATAACCTCCGAAATCGAAATCTCTCACATACTTGCGATATATTGACGGTTTCCGCCTGAACCACCCACAGAATGGATGATTGCCAAACTTCAAATCATCTCTTAAGAAAGCCAGTTACTTGAAACTGCAATTCCTAATTCAAATCCAAACAAGTAGTTGTTTAAATATTTCGAATTGTCATTTCACCGTACCGCGCATTCGCGGTTGAAGATGATTACGATAAGTAACGATGTCAAATGAGCAACAGACAGACCGCAGAGACATCGTACTAGAAAAGCGAATTCCTACTATAATAATGAGGAAATGATTTCTCAATATGTACTAAATTCCATATTGTCAAGACGATTTAATCTTTTCAAGCAATGACTTACGTGTATTCTTTGGATTATTTTTATTAACTGCTACTTGTAGTATTAAAAACTTTTTTCTCATGTCCTTTTGGGTCATACGGGAATCCACACTGGAGTACTAGCAATGTGTGTTACGTACTTATGAGTGAGAGAGGAGTAGGATTCTATTTATTTTCCTCTATATTGTTGCTTTCGTGAAGTCCCGGCAGCGGCCATTTTTAAATGCTGTGTCCATGAACAGGGGCATTTTAATATTTGGCTAACTGTAAGTGTTAACTAAGTTTTTAATGAAGTTAATAATATAAAGAAAATTATATGATATTTTGCCGATATTTGACATGCCTTGAGATGTTTGCTGGATAGGACTAATCGTAAATTATCATTAAAATTCGTATATTTATTGCTTTTTTGTATTCTGCGACACACATAAGAAGTAATGCTTTCAATTGTACTTGAAACTTTGAAGGGAATAAATGTGTAAAACATTTCTTTCTCGAGTGATGTAATGTGAAGCTAGAAGTAGAAACGATAAACGTGAATGACAATGCGACACAACGAAAGTACTTTTACTATGCGTCCGCGTGATCGGAATATTGCAACATGTGTAGATCACCTAGGAATAGAGGAAATTTGCAGCGGTTTTATTATGATATAAAAAACAATCTTAGTTTATATCGTAAAGAGGTAATCTGTAAAAAGGTAATCTATATTAAGCACTTAAGAGTTTGTTAGGTTGAGCGCGCTAATCTCAGAAAACTAGTTCCAATTGATTTCTTGTGTTAAAATACAACTGGCTTACTGGTTTAATGCGTAAAGTCTTAACTAGTTAAATCAATAAAACACTTAATAAACAGTAATATAAATATAAAATACTATAAATAAAGGAAGGGACAGACAGTTTCGTATATGTGTGGAATTAAATGGTGGGAGTGGCCTAACATTCTAGTATATTTGAATATAGGTCAATTTTTTTTTATCTATTTCCTGATTTCTTTAAAACTATTTTTTATATACGTGGAAAAAACTGAAAATATTTAGTCTCAATATTTATTTATGTTATGTAGAAAAAACTAAAAATAAATAAGTAAACAATAATATGTATAAACAAAAATGTAAAAGCTAATTCAAGGGTTTATTGAGTCACAAATAATAAAGTATTTAAGTACATGTGTACTTATAGTACCTACATATATATTACAACTGTAGTTATACCTAAATATATACAAGTTGAAATTTAAAAATTCCTAAACTGAATTTATTTATTACTATAAAAATTAAATTATATAACTGGATAGATCTATAACAATTAATTAACCTGTGCAGTCCATTAGCAGTTGGCGCATAGCCCACGGGCGGACGCGCCGACTTAGTCCACTGAACCATTGACCTGCCACGTAGGGTAACTATCATCTGCCCTAAACTAACTCCAACGTTTTGTGAAGAGGACTTAATTTTTTTTACAGACAGTAGTGTCAAACTTTAGCGTGCAGAAAAGACAATCCTATATATTGTGATTTAAATTGTAATTAGAAGAGATTACTGGATTGCAAAAGGTTTTCTGTTATATACAAATCACATAATTGTATAATATTTTTTGATTAAATTTGGCCATATATAAGCTGTAAATAAATAAATCTTGGCTGGTTTATTGTTTCTATGTACAAAATTAACACTAGCTTTTTAACCCGTCCGTCTAAATATTACATTATATTTCAATTTAATAATTTTTAACTGCATGTCTATCAAAAATCAAAGGTGTAAGGCACAGTAGGCTGATTATTATTATTGATTATACAATACGCTGCTTAGCTCAGCGTTTACCATTATGGTTTAAAGTTTTTCTACTAAAATGGCAATGGTATAATGTTATGCGATATCTTAAATCTGACCTCTAAACACGTTAGACCTAGCAAGACGTTTATCAAGCATCTGACATAAATACTATTGAAAATACTTTCACCACAAAACCATAAAGGTTCCAAGAATCATATTGCACCTACGATTCACTAGGCAAGGTTGCAAGAAAGTGCATAGCATAGAAATCATTGCCGAACGTGCAAAGCTTTCTAAGCTTTCGTTGGCTGGACTCAGTTTGCGTTCCAATGAGCTGACCGAGAATCATTCCAGATATCCATGACATAACCTTGATACTTTATTGCTGCACGACTAGTACATTCTTAGTTTAAAAGTAAGCGTGCTATTCGATCTGTCATGTATTAGTATTTTTGTATTGTAATACGAAGTGGTAGGGTCACGTCTAAAGTTGAGAGTAATTATGAAATTGAAATTAGTCCAGTATTTGTTGACTTAATTTGTTACAAAACATGACGTTAGATATATAACACGATCCTGAGTGTATGTATATACGTAAGTAACCTGAATATATGTGCTTAATGTGTTAATGGTATAATATTATATCATTGACATTTTAGTTGAAAAAGTTTTTACTACGAAAAGTTGTCTCATTTTTTGTTATTATGACTCATTGTTTTCATATTCGTTGTTTTCGTTTTCAAATTATGTAGTTCCTTACAAATTCCTTCAAAGTCAAAAACTTGGCGATTAGAAAGGGTGGTGGAATTTCTGACTAGTTCTCGCCCTCCCTACGCCCTTGTTTTAGGAAGTAATGTTGAAAAAAGTTGTAGAAGTAAATTTAAATTTAGAAGCTTCCAATTTTGTTTATTTCGAAGTTCATAAGTACCTTTTGAATAAACAAACCTTGGTTTGACCTGTATTTTCCTAGTCAAATAAAATATAGTGGCTTTGTTTACATAAAGTTAAATTAATAAACCCTCCTTCCTCGGTATCATTCCTTTTGTTTTCCGGATGCCTGAAAGGAGTAATTCTTGTTCTAGTATTAAGGTAATTAGAGGTCTGACTCAGAGTACATAGAAAAGGTTTTAATTAGTTAATGTTAGAACAAACGGACGCGTCATGTCGCGCATAGAAAGGGACTCTCGTGAGAAACAGGATATGGGGATAATTGACATTAGCTTTACTTAGGAAACTGTTAACACCCAGAAAGTACGATTACTGTTTTTTGAAAGTTTTTCTTAAACATTTTTCCATATGCACAACCAGTGTTGACAATGAACGTGATAATAACTGATAGTAGACCAAAATCAGTTTATTTCTATACAATGATAAAACAAGATCTTCGTACCTATATGCGTACCTGTAGCAACAATTACACAGACATCCAGACCGAGCAGTGTTGGCCTAGTGGCTTCAGCGTGCGACTCTCCTGGGGTCATAGGTTCGATCGCCGGCTGGGCCTCAATGGACTTAACGTCAACGTTGAAAACGGTGTATGTCAGGTACGGAAGGTTGATTACCTACTTGCCATAAAAATGATCGTGAAACAAATATCGCAGATACACAAACTTAAGGGTAAGACCTAAAAGGTTGCAGTGCCATTGCACACAGACTCAATAAGTACAACTAGATCAAATGCAATATTTCGAAGTACAAAAGACTCGCTTTCTCTTCGTTTAAGTACTAAACATAATGACTAGTGCTTAGGTCTGAGTCTAGGTCCGGAACTATAAATAGAATGTGGGACAGGATGTGCTTTCCTACTGCGATGCGATCTAACAACGATTGTCTAGAACTATTAATTGTACCATTTTGGGCTTAGTAAAGATTGCTGGCTCAGAATGTTTTTCCTTCTTTTAGGATTCCTGCTAGAAATTATTTGGTAAATGTGTTAATTTTGTTTATAACATGCTTATCGCAATTACTTCTTTTGTTAGTTATTTAGCAATGTTTCCTTTACAATTAAATCAAAATCCTTTAAATAAAATCCCGCAATTATGTTGCCTGTTTGATGTTTCATTACCGTACGATATTGTTAGTCAAAGTATGTGTAGTGTCAAGTTTAAAAACTGTTATTTAATTGATGTTGTTTTAGTAGTAGGTTTCATATGCAAATTTTGACAGTACCAGTGCATGTGAAAGTTCTTATATTGGAACTAAAAGGCATCCATAAACTATCATTTTATTAAATTAAAAAAAAACTTCATTGAATCTAAATAAAAAACATTGCGTCACAATGACCGCAACAAAATAAATTGCATTTATATAACATACTAGCAAACTCGGCGAACTCCGTTTCACCACCAGATGGCTTCGTTTTATGTAACATTTCGTTTGGTGATCCCGCTTTTCTGTTAAAATTTTTCCTGAATTTTCTTTACTATAAACCTCACGGAGCCAGAGACCTTTCCAACGAATGCAAAACCGTGGACATCGGTTCGTGCGTTCTGGAGTTATAGCGTCAGGAAGAAAAACCCGACTTATTTTTATATAGTAGATGACTTTAATCAAGTAAAACTAAAAAAAAACTATTGTCCTAACTAATTGGGGTGTAAATAGCTGATGCTTCATTTTATCATATATTATTTTATTTAAAAACAACCACCTACAGGAATTAAGTAGAAATAAAATATTAAGTATTAATTACACATTCGCTCTCTTACACGCACACACAACGTTTTTAATATATTTGACAAGGCCGTTACCGTTCATGGCATTTTACTGATTTATATTTTTTCTAAAATTAATAAATTATAAACATTTCATATTATAATAATATAATTTGTAATATGAACTAATGAAATTGTACTAATTTAATACACCTACAGTATACACTGAGTGGAAGTAATCTGACGCGACACGAGTTCCGTTTAGCTTTCTCTTCCGAGTGCAATAGAAAACTGCATTTTCCTTTAAAATTACAATTTCTAGTCTATTTATTATTGAAGTTAATATATAAACATTTTTGTTTAAAAATGGGGCAACAAATATATTTCACAACATCATGCAATCAGCTAGGTAGATGGCGAAGTGGAGGTGCTTACAAAACATAGCGACAGATATTGTGAGTGAACTGGGTAGGAAAGGAAGAAAAGAAACAGGATATATATATATCCTTACTTAATTATAATAATACTATCACTATATAACTTGATTTTGATAAGATTTAACGATAAAGGTAATTTAAATTTTAAGCTCCGAAACACCTGATTTAAAAACTTTCATTAACATATTATACTATATTTAGAATGCTCTAGAATCTTTAAATTTCCTCTTTTTACTTATACCTTTTTACACAATTTAGGTACTTGACTCTTTCATGAATAACAATTTTATTCAATTTAATTGCGCAACAGTGGGCAATCTCTCACGGCTATTATTACCATATGTTTTTAAACGTTTGTTCCCCTGGTAATATAAAATCTACATTCATGAGCGATAAGTGCAATGGTATCATTAGTGTCCAACAGGAAGTATCGGAAGGAAACACGATACTGCACTTTCACTTGGATATATAGTAGTTATTACTTTAATTATAACTATTACTAGTAGAAACATAATAAAATTGCAAGATAATTAATAATAGATATCAATAATGATTGATTGTATAAATAAACTTTTAATATGTTATAATAATCCTGAAGAGTTTTCATTGATCGTTTATATATAGACGTCAAAAAATTTTATACAATTAAAAGTGATTTTTATACAATTGCCAGAAGACCTTAAGCTATACATTATTCTTTAAGAAGTACGTTTTTAAATCACAATATATTAAATAAGCCTGCCAAAGAGGTCACTTTCCGGCGAAGAGTCCAGAAAACTATTAAGCTGCGAGAGCAAGCGGGGTATGGTAACTTGTTGACGCTGGACTGTACTAGAATAGAATAGAAAAAACTGTTTCAAAGTACACTTATTTGTTGTTCATTTTGGATTGTTCCTTTATTACTTTCTTGATAATTGTGATATTACTAGTAGAACCCGGTCAAGCTGAATGAGGTGAAAGTCACATTTCAACTCTGCGCATTCGAACTCTGGCCGTACACTTATGGATTAGTATTTAATGGATATTTTATTTATTTAGTTAGTTATCAAGCCCACAACATCACACACAGTCCTAAGTCCACCAACTATTTCACAAAATCCCACATCTAAAATGTGTGACAATTAAAGCATAAGTTTCTCAGTAAAAAAAATCAAATAGAAATTAAAAAAAAAACACAACTAAAACACACACGACAATACAAGCACACATTAACATAAAATCATTTTTTTAACATAAACATAAAATAAAATTTTCAACAACTATAGCACTGTGCAGAAAAAAAAGAAAAATCATCAGAAAAACAGCGAAATTAGGTTCTAGAAAGGCACCCCACAATGCTTTCTCTGAAACCGATCAGCCCACTACCGAATATATCCAGCTCGGGATACGCTGTGTTCAATTTGTTGAAATCGCGAAGAATTCGAACGAGAGGTGCCTGAACTCCTAGGTTGGTTTTGGCAGATGGAATTTGAAAATGTATTTTTAATGTGTATTTCCATTCTACCTTTGTAATAGGAATGAGTCGTGGCTAGCGTACTCCTTATTATATACATTAAAATACACGTTACTATACAAGAGGCAAACGAGCAGGAGGCTTATATGATGATAAGTGATACCGCCGCCCATGGACACTCACATTGCCAGAAGTTCGCAAGTGCGTTTCCGGCCTTTTATATTATTTAGAGCATAGCTTTTACCAAAAGGGAATATGTATGACGAGTACTATAATTTTAATAGAATCTCTCGATATTTTTATTGATATCCATAATTTGTACAACCTTTTCTGTCATGCGTCAAATATCTAAATTTTTGCGAATAATATATATGTATTTACATAAGATATTACCGACTTCAACGTTGTCACGGCCTAAATTACGTTTTCAATTATATACTACATCATGAAAAACAGCCTTTTACAGTTTTTCGTCTAAACTCATTAGCATTTCCTTTGTGCGATACAAAGACCATCCTGACCTCAATTCTTTAAGACAACATTCATTGTACACTGACACAAATCCAATGCGGAAAAAGTCGAATTTTGGGTATTTGCATCACAAGAAAATTAACAAGTTTGAGTCATGTGCAAAGTGTGCCGATGAACTTAGTTTGAACTTGTGATTCAATGGTTTGCAAATTTTTATTATAAGACTGTAGCATCATTAATTTCGGATAATTTTTTTGCGATTTCTTTAACAATTTACATAAATGATTGTATAAACCTCCAAGAATCATTAGTAGAATTTAACACGTCCAAAAGACGCGGCCTTATAATATTTAAGGGTTTGATTCCTCAATGAATGCAGAAGGTTTTTATACCTAAAACATGAAAGGTAAACTAGATAAGCTGTGTATTATATTTAATATATTATTAAAGAAACATATTTATTGTTAGTAACAATCAATTATTAATGCGATTCTTAAGGCAATTTCTGCCACGCACCATCACTATGTGGAACCTGCTGCCCACTGAAGTATTTCCGAACCAATTCGATTTAGGGTCCTTCAAGAAAAAAAAACGTACCAATTCCTAAAAGGCCGGCAGCGCGCTTGCGAGCCTTCTGGCAGTGCGAGCGTCCATGGTCGGCGGAATCACTTAACATCAGGTGAGCCTCCTAACCGTCTGCCTCCTCTTCTATGCATTCGTATGTAACTTAAATACTTCTGTTGTCTAATTCATAATTAAATGCTTCTTCTTTCTTTTTTTTTTGTTCGACGGGTGTACAGGCAAAGTCTTTCGGATCCACTAGTGGTATATAAAATGAATCCAAAAAAAACAACAATGAGAACAACTTTAATTCGGTTATCGTTTCTATAGTCTATGAATATTTTCTATTTAACACATAAGTCACACAGTATACTATTATCAAACTATTCAATTACCTATTTTACAAAATCTCTGAATAAAAAATGCCACCCAAAACTATAACGCATATTCAGTTGACGCAAGAAAATACTTGGATTATGTTCAACAATAGATTTAATAACGCAAAAATGTATTGTCAATGCTTTCTTGGGTGGTAACATGAAAGTAAAGTCTCGAGTGTCCTTATTTATTTAAAGGATTACGAGGATTAGAGGACCTTTTAATTCGCTACTTTGCGTTCGAGTGTTTAGTCGAAAAGAAAACACAATGCAATAATATGACAAAATTTCTGCCCGATAACATAATGGACTTTGAATTTTTTACGACAATATTTCGGACACTTCGCCCAGTGGTCATACCGACGTGTATGAATGGGCACCAACTCCCCATTTAGTGAAGGAAAAACAACGCTAGGAAAACGGCAGTGTCCGACAGTCCGACACATTAGTCACTTATTTATTTTTTTATTTATTTAAAGCTTTATTAATCCATACAACAATTGGTTAGTTTACATTCCTTTATATTAGTATTAGTTAAGTTAGTATGAGTTTTAAACAAAATTTAAGTTAGATTTATTTTAAATTTTTAGTGGTCTAGTTTTTGTATGGCCCCTTTTAGGGTAAAAGCCTCCTCCATATTTTTTCATTTCTCTTTATCTTGAGCAAAATTCATCCAGTTTTCCCCCGCTAGTTCTACAACGTCATCTGTCCATCTTTTCCTTTGTCGTCCCATACATCTCTTTCCAATAGGTCCAGTCCATTTCGTTATTTCTAGTGTCCATCTTTTATCCCGCGCTCTAGCAATATGACCTGCCCATTTCCATTTTTAGTCACTTACTTGACTATAAAAGGAAAAAGTGAAACAGACGCATTATGATTCTTTGTTTCAGGTTTATATAATATTTTTAATCATTAAGAAATAAATCTAAGTATAAACTTAAATTGGCGTAGTAGATAACTGATGCTTTCCCCGATCAACGAATAAGTATCACAATACAGCGAGGAAATGCTGCCAGCATTAAAAGCCACAGTTAAGAATATTGTAAATACTATATATTTGTGTGTTGGAAATAACTCGATTGTGGTATAAACTTACTTTTATGTTGATAACTTTAAGGAAGCTAAACTAAATCTGCAAATACAACTCTTTTGCAAATGAGATATATGAAATTTTTAATATTCCCGGACTCATACCCTAAAAGGCCGACAACTTACCGGCGAGCCTTCTGGCAATGTGAGCGTCCATGGGCTATCTAAAAAAAATATACAGCATTTTTATATCTAATATATTTAAAAAAACTTAATATAATACAACCACACACTCACGGCACGCTACAACCTTTTTAGGTCTGGGCCTCAGATTTCTGTATGTGATTCATGATCATTTGTAAATCTAATAGACAAGTAGGTGATCAGCCTTCTGTGCCTGACACACGCCGTCAACTTTTTGGGTCTAAGGCAAGTCGGTTTCCTTACGATGTTTTCCTTCTCCAATGAGAATGTTAAATACGCACATAGAAAAAAATCCATCGTCGCCGGGGATTGAACCTACGACCTCATGGATAAGAGTCGCACGCTGAAGCCACTATTTACATACACACTGCTTTTACGGCAATAAAAACCACAAATAATGTGCCTAAATAAACGTACAAGCGGCGCTAAAGCTAATCCCGAAGGAAACGCTTAGCATCGGTCAAATTTTTTGCACCGGTAATAATAATTGTTGAATGAACATTGTGCGAGGCAGGAAGCATTACAGGCCGTATTAACATAAGAAAATACGAATGGACAATGTCCATCTGGATAATAGGACAAGAGATATATGAATCTTTGTTACGTATGGCCGTATATAATATATTAAAACAAATTTATAAAGTTGTTCGTTGTGGTAGTGTACCTTTAATGCTGGCATTTGCTGGCTGTATTGCGATACTCATTCGTTGAGCTAGGAAAGCACCAGCTCTGGGCTCACCGGTACTGTCTACCAGGCGCTCACTTAAATCTTTAATTAGCGTCTGTGTGACTGTGTACTTGAACACCACGGCCCTAGAGTTAACTCCACAGTGAACAAAATTTGGAGGAGAGACTAATATTTGAATCCTTTATTCAACTAAACTAATTACTAGTTAAGACAAAATGTTACTAAACATCTTACATGAGCGCTGATACGTCTTGATACTTTATTGTTCCTGATAATGGGATTATATGTAATAAAAAGATTGAATTTAGTACTATTAAGATAAGTAAAGGTGCGGACAGATAAAATTCAATTAACCGGTAATAAAATTGAAAGATTATAATTAAAATTTAGGATCTTTATTCATATAAAGTCAAAGTCAAAGTCAAATCATTTATTTCAATTAGACCATCTAAAATGGCACTTTTGAACGTCAAAAAAAAAATATATATATATAAAGAAGATTCTAGTTGCCCCTTCCAAAAGGTAGTTTCGTGTGGAGAAGAATGGGCAAGAAACTCCACACTTACTCTTTTAAAATAGGTTTACAATATTTTGTTACATATTTTGTTAAATAATTATATGTGAAGACAATGTACTCTTAGCATAAACTACTATACTAAAAAAGTTAGTATACATGTTCCTCACATATTTACAAATATCGAAACCGTAGAATATTAACATTAAAGAGTAATAAAAATATTAAAAAAACACAACAAAACAGTGTGTGAGATACAAAATAAAATACATTTGTAGCATTATAAATAAAAAAATAATAATAATAATAACAAAAATATGCTAAAGCAAAAAATCAGCAACCAATTTGATTTCGTCCAGGCTCTATGATTGTCCTATGGAGTAGGACCAGCATGTTTCCAAGCATTCTTATCTTGAATATAATCATCTAATTTGTAAAATGCTTGTTTACAAAGTGTACTTTTAAAAAAACATTTAAATTTTCGTTCATTTAGTTTTAAAATGTCACAAGGTATTTTATTGTAACATTTCACACAGTACCCCATAAATGAATTTTGAACTTTGGCTAATCTGAAAGATGGTTAAGCTATTTTATCTTTATTTCTAGTACTAAAATTATGTCTTTCATTTATTTTACTAAAAAGATGTAGATTCTTTCTTACATACATAATATTTTCATAAATGAATTGGCAAGGTACTGTCATAATATTAATCGTTTTAAATAGTTCCCTCAGAGATTCGCAACGACGTAGATTATAAATGGCTCTGACCGCTCTCTTTTGCAAAATAATCTTTCTTAAGTAGCAGTCTTAAAGTCGCGTTGGTAATGCATTACTTCCTCAGTTTCTTATTTCCTCGTAAACCTTAGGGCTGTATGGGCGTTAATTTCATTCGAGGTCCAGGCGTCCCTACAACTCTACCGGTACCCACGAGTATCTGCATCATGTGCTATATGCAATTACGCCTTTGAAGAGTTGGAGAAATAATTACGCCATTGAAGAATGGCGTCATCAGTTATAGTGGTCTTAGAAAGACCACATTAGTTTATTCAGTGAATCCTGAGGATCTGACTCCAACATAAGATTACTAATCAACACTTAATATATTTCTCGTATACAGAAATACTTTTTAGTGTAATTTGAAGACCAAAACATGTTATTAAGAATATAAATGAATCTGAAACTGTACGATGAACTGTTCGGTTCCTTGCTAATAAAAATAGTAACAATTATCATTCGTAATTATATTGCCAAATTGCTGATACCAAATAACTAATCCAGTCGTCAGACTCATTAAGATTTAATCATAATAGTATAAAATATATGACAGATCAATCGAAGATTACAAATCAATCAATGATAAAGGAAATTGATTCCGCAACAGACCGGTGTCAAAGACCTCACCAATTTGAGGATGTTGAACTGCGGATAGGATATCTAGGATGATGAGGCATTCTTATGAAAATTTATGATTTCGTATAATTTATGCATAATGAAAAAGGACCATTAATTTTTATTTGAAGTAATTTAATGATAGGATTTAATTTTAAATGAAAAGTAGTAATGAAGGATATATTGTAAAAGATTTGTAAAACTTTGCTTCTCATAACGAAGGTAGTAATTTTAACTCTTTACTTTTGTTTAAAGACGATGTTTATGATAAGTCATGAATTGCTCTTATCACAATAATCGTAGTTTCAGTTTAGATTGAACAACCTATTTCAAAAAATGACAAAATTGCCACCCAAAACTATATCTATCAATTTAAGATATATGTAATATTATGTTTAAGGTATAAACGGTTTTTGATTCTTTTTCTCTCTGTTTGTGGTAATATTTTCGTTTAGTTTTTTGTATTAATTGTATTTTTAGGTTATAAGGAATATAAATTGTACCGTGGAGTAGCCTTTCCGGCACCAAGGCATAACCCCTCGGTGATTTTTTGGTGTTTTCTTTACTTTAAGTTTATAATATAAGGCAATAATAAAGTAAAATAAACTCTTGCAACCATATCTTTGTAATTTATGAAATGTATTAATTACAGTTTTTTTGAGGAATATTATATATCATCAAAAAATGCTATAACTTTCAACGTTCTACATACTATAAAACTTAAAATATGTTGTTCCCCCGAGAATGTAAGCTCGTAGTCCTATTTCACCATACATCCTTCTGATAGATGACAACTCTTTGTTTTTAATTTATTTAATTATTATTTATTACTTAAGATGTCAGGTGGAACATGGTTTAATGGAGCAGCTCCTTACAAACGTTGTGTAAAACAAAAAACTTGGCGATTAAAAAGAGTGGCGAAGAGTCTATTCCTCTTCTCTTCCGTTCTACAGCCTTGATGTGAGAACTGGCAGTAAATGTTAAATTAGAGCATTTAATATGTATTTCTTTTTTGACGTTCATAAGTGCGCATTATGTTACCTATATTAATAAATGATTTTGACTTTGACTTTGTTAATTGCTATTAAATACTCATTTTTCGTGGACACGATTAAAAGGCGTAATAATAGCGACTAGGGATAAACTGATATTTTATTACCGCGTAAGAAAAACATTCGAATGATTAAATTAAAACAGGGTTAAGCTGATAAGGCGCTGCTGTTACCGCATCCCACCTAAGGCGATTGTTGGTGGCGTCTTGAGGGTTTAGTGGGTATGCACAATAGCGAGTTCTTAATAACCCTGCCGCGGTTTGCGCAATGCATTTCCCCAAATAAAAAAAGTAATTGTTTTTGTTGATAAGAATAACTAAATTCTTAAAATGATAAGGAATATAAAGTCGGGACTTAGATCAGATGTAAAATCAAATACGTTTTTAGTTTAAGAGGGCGTAAAAGATAATCGTTATTTAGATGTATATTCCATAATCTACACAAATGTGCTACACTTCAGAGTACAATCGATCACGCTATGCAATTGTCATGTTCATTTTGTCGCTATTTTTTTCTATTGAATACCCGGTGGTCACTTCATGTAAGCACCTTGGTCGGCACTTTTCGACACGAGAATAGTGGGGGACTAATTTTCGATAAAATACAAATAAAATCTTGAAAATTTGCGCTGTAACTGTTTTATCTAGTGTCGTCTAAAGCTTGCCGGTTTTTTCACAAGGTTTTCTATCACTGTACGAGCGAGTGTTGAAGGCATATAGACTGAAAGTCCCTTGGTGCCGAGCCAGGTTTCGAACCTCAGGGATGAGTCGCACGCTGTAAGCAGTAGGCCAAAACTGCTCTCATAATATTATTACTGAATTTATTTAAACCACCTCCGTACTATCTAGGGTGGTTAAAGCCTAATGGTAATGCGCTAGCTACTACGTGTGTATAACCCGAAATTTCTAGGTCCCGGCCCAATTATAACAAGCTATATAATGTAGTAGGTAATATAAATATTTTTTTGTACATTTCTTAAATAATTTGTACTAATCATCATAACATGTTCTATACATGAAAAAAAATAGCACGAAGTCATAACGTGTTATCTTCCACAATTTTGTTAAAACGAAACTATATTTACACATACAGTGGCTATATCAGTCTAATAGTCCGTTAATAAACTTAAGTAAAAAACAATTTCTGTCGATATTTATCGTATAGTAATATATCGATATCGGAAATGGTCGCAACACTGGTCAGTCTTGCCCACTTATTCATAGTTAATTTTCCAGAAAAAATAATGTCCACGACAACTGGGCTGTAAGAATGGACTGGCTTAATCCGCGTTTTTTTTAATGGACAATAGATTGACCACATTTGGAGACGTAAAATGACGGATGGAGATATTGTATGGCTCTAGGAAAGTTATACTCAAATCTGGTTAATTGTAATGTTTAAGAGACAATTTAGTATAACCGCTTTTTATCCGGCCACTTTAAATCTCTTTACCGTAAAGCTTATTCAATTAAAGTTAGATTTTCAATTAATATCCTTAAATTTCTATTTTATTTCTTGTCCACGGCATCCCTAACATAATTAATAAAGACGTCCTTTACATTATCTATATTTGTTTTAGTATTTTCTGTATCATTAAGTTGTATATCTTATGATGTAGATTTATACTTCTTGAAGTCACGTTATTTTTACTTAAATAAGCCAAAGGTAAAGTTTAAGGTAGCCTGGAAGAGGTCGCTCGAAAGTTTAAAGCTCGGTAAGGTTGCGTATTGTTTTTCTTATTATTCATTAAATATTTTAATTTATACTGATTTTGTAAAAATTATATTAAAGATTTGTAATTATTTATATCAATACACATAATATGTATGTACTTTCCAGACGCTATACAAAATAACCCGTGCGGGTATGACGATTTGCGAATTATGCTATTCATGTCTACAATTATTGTGCTTAAAACAGCTTTAACTCAAGCCTTTACTGTCCTTATAAAGGGTGCTAACAATAACTTAAATCTACATATATTTCACATCAAATGTATGAAATTTAAATTTAAAAAGCATTTTGGAATCAATTTTGAATTTAGAATCACAAATTTCAACTGACCTCTGCGACGAAATACGTATTTCTATAAATATATTTTTGCGTCAATTATAATTATGTTTTAAAAGAGAATTTATACCTGCAGCCTCAATACAAAGGGTATTTAAAATCCTTATCGAGCTTCGACACTTCAGAGCACCCTGTACACTGGTCATTCATATCCATACTTTTTTGCACCTTGTCAACGTGCCCAGAGGCTACTATTGTAGCCAAACAATACAACAGACAAGCTTGGTTATTAATTGTATTTTAAATTATTTACTGAAACGTCTCTTTGTTTACATAGACATTACATCATTAATTTTATCTATTTAGTTCCATTTAATATGCTCCATTACTCTCGAGTTAACCCAGGCCGTAACCATATTTTAGATTGCGTCTGTAAAAGACTTTATTAAGCAAACATCAGTATATTATTGTTTATATAAATAATTAAAATAAACAATAGTATGCTAAATACAAAACAGTTATTTTGATAATTATCTAAAAGCTATAAAATTGGATATAATCCGATATTAAAGAGTTTCTTTTATGGTTAATAATGAATCGAAGACTAAAACGATTAGAACAAATAATAATTTTCTTAAATTAAATATTTGAAACATGTATTTCGTATACAGATCTTTCGCATCTCTAAATCGGATCGTGGATAACGATTTTATTAAACAATGGACGAATTTTAAAATCGCAACCGGAAAGATCTTTAAAATACAAATTAGTTGGCTCTTGAATGAATAAAGTGTTTAATAATTCGCATTTTATTTGCTTGCAAATTGATTCTTGCGTAACATCTAGTTTTAATTTAAAATAGGAAAAATTTACATCGCGGTGACATTCAACTCCAAGGAGTTTTTTCTTTTGTCAATTGTTTGTTTATGGCAGTCGAATATTAAATATTCGACTGCCATAAACAAACAATTGCCACGAAGCTAAATACTTAATATACTTAGAAAAGAGTTGACTCAGTACCAAAGATGCTCTTGCTTTTGTAAGATTACTCTGCTGTATTTTGATTTCGTAGGAAAGTGCCCTTTTATAGGTCCAAGAACTATAATATTGTTTCATTATATTACCATTCAAGTAAATCGACTGTTTGCTTACCGTTGACAATTAGTCGGTGCCGTGTAAAGTTTGGGAATAATATAAATTATTAAAGAATTTTAAAAATGTACATTTAGTACAGACTGTCCTATTTTCTCCTCGACAAATTTATCTAAAATAGTTTATTGGCTTGGACGAAATGTGTAAAGTATATTATATTGTATACATTTTTATATTTTCTACATACAATGCAGATTTTTGGTTTCATTCACAACATTTCTATTTTAGATGTATATTTATGATGCGATATAGTAAAACTATGCAGAAGTTACGTTATATAACAAAATAAACATAAAATGAACGTAAGCTTACATAGTTTAAAAGATTTGGACTAAGGCCCTGTTGCCCAACAGGGCAAGGGACGAAATAAATTGTATACAAGGCCTCTTTCACAATCGTAATGTATATGTGTTGATTTATTGTGATTTATCTGTATCACCCTAAAATATTCATCTGTCGTAAACGCACATATATCACTTCTATTATCTGTGCTAAGTATACTGTAGTGTCATATTCCTGCATTGACACATTTAAACGTTTTCTATTTTGAAATAAGAACATCAAAATTAAAAATTGGTATTAGACTTATACTTTAGATTAAATGTCAATCAAGATACGCCAGTAGCTTCTGTGTTGGCGTATCTCGGGTCATTTTTAAGGGTCTGGTTCCTGAATCGAAATCCCGAAATTTAAAATTTCTTCTTCTTTTTTTCGACCGATTCTAAGTGCAACTCGAAATCCCGCAGTGAGTACTAAACCCTACTAGGAATATGAAGGAGGAAAAATACATTCACGAATCGTCAAGAAATGTCTATATGTAGGTATAAATACTTCTTTAATTAATTAAAAAAAAACCAAGTGATTGATAATTCCTTTTTTAATATAAATAATTCATCAAAATATTGCTTAAATTAAACCATGACGCTCATATCGTTTCCTCTGACGATCACACTGCGGTGGAAATACCTCGGCCTGTCACGGGATAGGACGAAATTATCATAATTAGAGGCGCATGTTGTATGAAAGATAAATAAAAGCGCCAAGGTGACAACAAAAATCACGTGTCATAGGACATACGTAACGTCGATGATGAGATTGTTTCACAATTCTTTTATGAAAAAAAAAATCTTTTTCTATTTTTTTTTAATATGAATTAATTATATATGTCACCGTAAAATTGTAAACACCGTTAGATTGTAATCTATGTCGCGAGATTATAAACTGTCGAAAGATTGTGAACCTCAACGAACTGCTTACAATTTAACGTATTATTATTCGGTAGTTATATGAAATTGTTGGAAAGTAAAATTAATCTGTAATTGACCAAAGAAGTTTGAATGATAACTAAGTTAGTGTAGTACAATCTACCGAATAATAATACGTTAAATTGTAAGCAGTAAGCTGAGGTTCACAATCTTTCGACAGTTTATAATCTCGCGAGATAGATTACAATCTAACGGTGTTTACAATTTTACGTTAACATATATACTTATTAGCTTTATTAACACTGTTTTTTCCGGTAACGTATAGTTAGTATTCTCAATAATAATCTAGCATTGCTAAAGATTCAGATCTAAATTTAATTTAATAGCTGACTTAATAACGAAATACAATACTACATAATCTTATCACAAAACTACGAAAACTTATCACAAATATACGTTTACAAAATTCAAAGCTTTGTATAAAAATGACAAATTTAAAGGAATATATTTTTAGACACGCTTTATTTCGAATGATTCCTATATTTGTGTGTTTAAATTTCAATAGTCAGACAAGCCTGTATCGCATATAAACTAAATATTTAAATAGTATGAATAAATAAATATAGTCAATTGATAATATATTATTCAGCGCGGACGCCGGCTGAGCCGCGTCGTTTCAGGAGCGAGGTCATATTCAAATGAGTGTGATTATCCGCCCCAAGGTCCACATCTATGTGACACGTGATTTTTTCACCTTCGCCCGTTCTTTATGGATCCTTTTTGGTCCCGAATTAATCGCGTCGCCCGAGTTGTCCTTTCCACGACACGTGAATACTACATTTTTTAAAGTTACATAAGACAATGACGTCCGAAACCAATTTTGATGTTGTTCGACGCGTTGTGCTGCAGAAGCGGGCTGTTCGGGGTATTTGTTGTGTTTCCCCATGTGAGTCGGTATGAAATAAGTTTAAGCAATTAAATATTATGACATTATCAGATCAATATATTCTTGAAGCCTTGTTATATGACGAAAAAAATATAAACGATTTTAAAACAAATGGTGACTTTCACCAATGTAATACTCGAAACAGAACAAATCTAATCGTACGATCAACCAGGCTCCAGAAGATTAACCACTCCTTATATGGAAATTGTATTCGTTTTTACAACAAACTCCCAAGCGAAATTAGAGAATTATCACTGAATAAATTTAAAACTCTCGTTAAACGTAAATTAATCAATAAATCTTTTTATAACTATGACGATTATTTAAATGATTCTATTCCTTGGGACTCACTTACTCCAGTTTAAACAATTTGTATGACTAAAAACTTGGCGATTAAAAAGAGTCGCGGAAAGTTTCTTGGCAGTTCTTCTTGCCCGCTCTACGCCCTTGACTTGCGAACTGGTAGTAAATGTAAATTTAGAATCAATTTAACATCTATTCTGTTGACGTTCATAAGTGTTACCTTACTTGGTTACCTATATGAATAAAGTTATTTTTTTATGTAATAGAAGGCAAACGGGCAGGAGGCATCTGATGTTAAGTGATACCGCCGTGATAGTGAGCGCAGCTACACTTTCAAAATTAGAGCCAATTAGCTGTAAAACACACTTATAATATTCCTATCAATTATTATTTTTTGCTGTATTATAACTATACAATGATGTCGGTAGTTTATTACTGTGACCATAGGTTATAACTTATTTCAAAATTCTATTTTTTCCTTAAGTATTTTTTAATCTAAAATAAGTTGTCGAATTAACTACCGTAGTCTTATACGAATAATATATTATTTTTTTTTCTAATAAGAGCAAGTCTAGTAAGTAAACTTACTTTTAACTTCTTAGAAGAGTAATGTAATGATAATATGATAATGAAAACTTTGTAACAAATTCAAATAATACTTCGTACAATCTAAACTAAATGTTGACCAAATCTTTAAAACATTTGGACAAATAAATAATTTATTAGACTTCCAGCAGAATTTACAAGAAATATATAGGTGCGTCTCGTATTAAATTTATTTCACGTTTTCTAACGACTCATTTAAGGTGGTAGTAAAGGTAGCAAAAGACCATTTTTAGATCTGAGAGATAAGGATAATAATAACTTTACTGGAAAGTGTAACCATGCGTAACTATTTAGTCCTAATAATTAATGGGAGTGTTGAATTACTCAAAATTTAACGAGACTAATTTCCAAATAATTTCGATTTAGACATAGACATAGACATAACATTTATTACAAACAAAAACACACACACATAAACACACAAAATAACAATACTTAAAGAAAACATAAAATAAAATAAGACATCACAAACAATAAAAATTAAAGTTAGAAGTGTGAGTAAATCGTGTGTAACGGTGTATAATAAATAGAATTAAATTAAAAGTTAAAAATAAGAATATACGTAAACAAGTAGATATTTGTTTGTTTTATGGGTGGATAAAAACTAAATTTTGTGGGACTTTTGTTGAATAAGTAGAAGTGTCTTATAAGTGCGACTAAAATTCGACTTTAATTTTTATTTAGATTTCCAAATCAAATCCAGATATTGAAAAACAAAGCGTATAAAAGCAACTCACAATCACATTGGTATTGTAATGAAGTACATACATGATCAATTCAAAATGTATAAGATATTAGCGAACAACAACCACATAATATATTCGTCAAAGTACGTCAGAATAGACTCACATGAATTTAACATCAATTGTGCAATATCAGGATGTGAATAAAATCTTTGTAATAGGTTTGTGATCTTTATAAGATGTTAACGCTGCACTGCAGTGAATGTAATTGCGCTAATTCAACACTCTGTGCAAGTCCAAACGCTTCTCTAAATTTAAATCTGTCATTTGACACTAAAATTAAAGTTATTTAAATACAAAAAAAATCAGAGGAACACCGGAACAAACTGTCATCTGTCAGTTGTCATATGTCATCTTTCATTTGTCTAATATCGTATAATGAGCAGCACAGATAGCTATAATATACTTATATATAATAATTTCCATAAGGGCTGATTACATTAAAATAGTAAATTTATATTTCTACGTATTAAATTACTGTTCGTCACCGTGTTTCTGTTGATCACTTAAAAGGTACTTACCTCTAAGAGACTCTAAGTTTAGTTTTCTTTGATGCTAGATTGGGAACTTATAGCTAATCACTTTACATGTATACGATACGGTAATTTAAACCACAGAAGTTACCAGATCCTTAAATAAATTCTTATAAGCTATAGGTGTTTTTGAACTACAATGTTTCATTGTATTCTAATTATTTTTTTCAATATTTGTAGCCTATTTATAAAATTTACCATTTCTATTCTTGTTTTAACAGGTTTTGTTTCTTGATGGTAACTACAAAAGTATTTTCTAAAAAAATTACATAATACTTACTGATTGTTGTTATTATTTGTAAGCTGTATGTAAACTATTTAACATATTTTCTGCAATCTAGTCCCAGATAGTTCATTTAATGGAGATTAGAAATAAAATCTTCACCCGTACTTATAGTTTGATCACCTACGTATAAATATAATACATATATAAACCCCATTGGTAAATTAAATATCTATAACGTGAAAGTTTTAAGCCTTTGTTAAAACGAGAACTTCCCGCCCAATTCAGGGAACGTATACTTTTACATAAATTCAGTTTTTTACACATAAGTAAATGTGTTACTATACATTATTATGTTATCTATTAAATTAATATAATATAATAGAATAATAATTATACGTAATTATTTAAGCTTGCTTGAGCTTTGTAGCGTTACGTAGACCTGTAGTTCCGCGTAGCAGTACTACTTTTTGCTACGGCAACAAATCTTGACCCATATAATTTAATTATTTCTGTGAATTGTTTTATTTTTGTAATGAACAGTACTTATGATTTTCTTATTATAAAACTGTCTAAGTAGTCTTTAAAACATTTTATTTGGTTCATATAAAAAGTCCAATTGCCCCCTTTATCTAAAGTAATTTGAAATTAGAGTAGGTACTTACGATATTGGCAGTTTTCATTGAATATATAAATGAGAAATTATCTTTAACGTTAAGTGGTATCCTGATTTATAAAAACGGTTCGGACCGATGCATAATAACTGCTCATACATTTAAATAAAGAGTTGATTTGATGAGTAACTTACGCTTCGTGTACTGACACGTGATTGGTCACTCACCCTCTAAATAATTCGAATGCTCTTTAAATTAGTACAACTGGGTGAAAATATAAAGAAATTACGCGCTTTTGATTGTGATTAGTACAATGAGAAATTGTATAAGAGTGCGTCTGTAATTGGACTAAAGATGCCGTCTAATCATAATAAAAAAATCACCCAAGAGACAATTTCGTCTGCCTTCCAAGTCAGAAATTTTGTCCATTATCATAGCAAAATGAGTATCCTGTTAGATTTTTTTTAATATTACATTAAATTTGTCTAACGTACCGTAAAATTAATTATGAAATGTGTAATGGACACTCAAATTGATTGCATATATAAAAATAAACTATTCAAAGTTAGAGTGTACTCCTCCCTCAAAGGCCAGCAACGCACCCTCTGAAAGTAGGTGTTCATGCGCTGCGATGACTGCTCTTTTTGGGCGTCCCGTAGATTAATTTGCTTAACATTGTTAATTGGACATCATTCATTTTTCAAATAAAGAACAGGAAATGTTTCAATCACATTGAACATGTCATAAACAAACACTGATCGTAATAAATTCTAAATAAGGTCTAACTACCAATTTAAAGTATACATAGAAACCAATCCCAAAACGCTTTATAAATACATAGGATAGGATAACAATACCGTGACTATAATATTTGCCCATACAAAATTTTTGAACATTAATCTAGAGCACAAGTCAATGAACGCAGATAGAACTATTCGCAAAATCAGAGTTGAATGCACCATATCTATGCAATTTGCGACATCGGAAAATCTCACCAAGGGGGCCCAAATAAATAAAACATTTTGTATAATTATTTGCTTTCAAATTCAGATGAGAGATTTGTTTGAATCAGACTGAATCGGGTAACCGTTCATCCCACTTAACGGTCTGGAGTCACGTGGATGAAAATGTGCCTTCTAACTTCTAACCTGTGACGTCATCGAACAGATGTTTGGTCCTATTAAAACACAATTCTCACTTCATGTAACATAAAGCCGTGGAAGCAAAGATATATACAAAACTATAATGGTGTAAATGGAATTTGTACATTAATGTAGGTGGATATAATTAATTTAATTTAATCGAAACACTCGTAACACAGCACAGGAAAATAAGTATTTAAATTATACTAATTTCGGATACTAACGGGTAGACTTGCAATGATTGATTATTGATAGAGAGATAGATTGATGACTAAAAAGTAATATTCCACTCAAACTGACCAAAGAAAAAATAAAGAAAAGGTTATACATTAATATTAGATTAAATTAATTATAAGCGTAGGAGAATATATAACTTGATATTAACAAAAGGGAAAGCTGAGTTTAATAGTTTAAAATAATTAACGCTTACACTATTAAAAATATATGTAATTAATTCAACTTTTAATAATTGGATATGCAAACTATCTTAGCACCTGTATAACATTTCGAAAAGGCGTATCGCATTAAAACTCACGTGCATTTTTGTCGAGTGAATGTAGTTTTTTTACCACAGACTGCAGAGAAAAATGATTATTTATGGACTATTAACAGGTTTCCGATTATTTGTTCCGAAATTTTGAAATTCGAATTTTAATTATGATATATGTTATTTACTTAGTATAAAATCCCGATATGGTTAGTATGCGGTCAGTTCACCACAAATACACATTACTTAGCCGAGTATTAACAACTGAATCTTATCCGTTTTATTCTGTGTCCCTTCTTGTTAATTATATTATTTTTCTTCATAATTTCATTTGTTTTATTATAAGTGTTAACTTGCCTAGCTTTGTATGTTAATATAAGCTAATATTAATATAGTTTCGCACTTCTTCCTTCACTTAATATAAATTTTATAAATTCAATAAATTTCAGTTTTTGAATAATGTTCAACATTACCTAATTGATCTACAACTCTGATATAAGCAATGTTTTCTTAAAACGCATTTGTCTATACTATCAATTATTTTGATAGATACATTCTGTAACGTGTCTTTAGTCAATTTCTCCTAGTACTGAAAATATTTGACCGACGCGCGTGTCTGACCCTACCCCATTACCTTACAAATTAGTCAACCAATCTGCTTAATTGATATGAGCCTCACCAGGAAGTGAATCTATGATCTGCCTAACCGTCTGCCGCTTCCACATCGTCCAAATATAAACCTTATACAATAATAATACAGCTTATATTTCCCTGAAAATTACGTGTGTGTTATGACGCTTCTAATTCGTTCAGTTAAATTGCTCTAAGCTCAATGATCTCACTTCCGTGGTTCATTTCTGGGAGACGTATTTTAATAGAAATAAGGTTGAATTTGGAATGATAGTTTCGATTTGTCATATATCGTTTCGGTATAGAGGTGTTTAGCATTGCAAAGTTCGACGTCCGTCCTAGCCCCCTCTAAGGCACCTGCCAATCGAGTATTCTCCTTTTGGTAATTATAATTATGTGGAAAAACAATAATTATTTTTATATAAGATATATGGAAATTGTATTAATAGGGTAAAAATTACACTGTATCATGGAAAGATTTTTTAAATGTTTTATACTAATTTCGTCAATGTAAACAGAGAAAAACATAATATATTCTGTCGCAAGGTTCAACGAGTGTTTATAATCTTTGACTGTTCAATCAAAGACAGTTTATAAAAAAAAAAAATAAACTCAAGTCTGTGGATATATAAATCAGTATAATCATTTTCATTCACCAAATGTCAAACGTATTAGGTGCCCATAAAAAGGCGAGCACGCGGCGGGAAAGTAATGCTCTCTGCGGTTTGTTCTAGACACAAATTACTGATGCTATCCTCGTAGCCGCCAAAAACCGGGGTCCTTGAACTCTATACTCTTATTCAGGATAACTTTGATTATTTTTTTATAGATAATATTGAATATATATAATAATCTAATATTATTATAGGTATAATATATTGAATATTTTCTGAAAGTTGACAAATTATTTTAAATTGGAAAAACCATGTGTACTTTTTTGTATTTTAAAATAGCATCCACGTTCTGCAACTGCGTCTATCATAAATGTATAAATGAATATAATGTTGTATAATATACCCATATAAAAATTAGTGTTCTTCTTTATTTAATTATTTATTTTTAAAAACACTTTCTTTGGCTAAAAATATGTATATATGCAAAAACAATATAATTTAAAATAATAATACGATTTGAAAAAGTCTTTAAAATCTTTTGCCGGAATAAGACGTCTTTACGAATCTTGTTGAATCTAATAAAACGAGCAATTTATTGCCTTTACTTCAAGTTAAGCAATTAAATTACTTTATTAAGTGCACATTCATTTCTGGCGAAAATGATATTTTCCAACTTTCCCTACTCGATATTAGATGGCGTTAGTCAGGATGTACGTAAGGATTTCCATATGAAACCAAACTTTTTCCAATAGAATATTACCAGTAAATATCAATTTATATTTTGCATGTTTCAAACTAATTAGTATTATATATCCAAAATATTTTTTAAATCTTTCAAATTCCAGAAAATCTGATTATTTTGACATATATACCACAACATCTTATTACAATTATTGGAATATTCATAAAGTTAGCTATCAAAATGCAGTTTTTGCACTTTTCTGTATAAAATTCTCTGCTCTAAATATGTTGACGTATCAGAATCGTAGTAGGTACAATACTAAAATACTCATTAATAGTATTTTTTAAATATTAATTACAATTATAATCGCAGTGCTTGTCACAAAATTATTATCTGGATATATTTCTGATGTTTTTCACTGTAGTCAGTACTATTAATATAAATTGTTTTTTTTAGTATGTAGGGAACTCTTATAGTAGTTATAAAGCAAATTGTTTTAGGTAACTTTCCATAGTTTTACTTAAGTTCTCCACGTCGAGATTTAATAGTTATTGGAATAGAGGTAAGTTGCTGCGTTCGCTTCGCAGAAAATTATAATTGAATTGGTAGAAGCAAATCTTTATTTAGAAGAAACTTTTATTTTAATAAACTTTTAAGCAAAACACTATCTATGCATTATAAGTATGACATTAGCTAGTACTTATATGAAATATACTAGTAATATCTCTAGAAATTTATCTCATGCTAAAACCAAATCTAAAAAATTAATGTCGTAGTTTCTTCATATTAAAAATACAGTACAGTAAAATCGGTTATATTCTATCATATTCTGAGAAGCGACGCGTCCTCAGTCACGTAGGTGCCTAAGCCTGATGAACAAATGAAGATCAAACAACTTTTCATACATTAACATCGAAATTTTCCTTTCCTTTAATTTGTTTGGTAAATTTAAATGATTTAATCATACACACAATATACGATGCAAAAAGAGTATTGTTTAATTCATAACTTTCAATATCGCTATTAAGATTAAAGATTAATTAAGAGTTAAGGCTAGACGTGTGTGTCTGCGGCTGTGTGCGTTACGAGCATCAGAGTTTACTGGGCCACAAGTTGAATGAACCTAGGAAGCATCTCAGCACACCCACACAGCCGCACGCCTCACCACGGCACACACACAAGCACCACCGTGAGAATACTTGATAACTCACTTGCATTAGTGGGCTTCATAGCCACTTCCGAGTTCAGAATAGATACAAGACAAGCCCACTGTTTGTATAAATTACTGGTACTTAAAATTACGAGCAATTTGTAAAATGCAATCTGTAAAAATTTATCTTTGTACAGATATACAGCAGTGTGCTGTACTGATAAGATTCGACGTATGTGTGACTTCTTAATTTCATGTTGTCTTGGTATGGTAAACCTCGCTCTCGCATACATTTGACTTTGTTTTTTATGTTTCCAAATAAACAAACCGGCCGGACGGGCCATTTCGTAAAAATGTCACTGCATTTCCGCGTCGAGAAAAGTAAAAAGTTCGTTCGCGCCTAAATTTACATCAGGTGCATACAAATTCGTGTTTTATCAAGAATTCTGAACACTCGGAGTTAAGACATTAGATAAGTTTGTTTTTCGGTGTAATATTATATTCATAATTGGCGGCACCAGATAAGCATGCATTCAAAATGTTAATCTGAAGTTCTTCTGATGTCTGATATAACAAATGAGGGAATATAATAATTAATTCAGATCTGATAGTACACGACGCCAAGACGCGGATAATAATTTGAAAAGTTTGTAACAAAAACCTTCAAAAACTATTCTTTCCAAATTTAATTTAGTTTTCGTAAGTCTGTTGAAGGAAGTCTCTCAAAATATTTAGATAGAACACATATCGAATTAACAATGTTTTCTAATAGCCAACGTCGTGAAAATAAAATAAACAGTACTTATTTGTTTCATGCTTTCCACGTGGTTTAACTCCTAAAAACAATAAGATTTAGTTCAGCAAGGTAAACATCTATTTCTAAGTTTTACGTTTTTGAATTCACTTTCCTAAAAGCTTTTTCCACCAGTTAAAACTGAGCGTATGATTAATGGCCAAGATTTATCACATTACAAAGTATTTCCTACTGGAGGGTAAAGATATAAGACGTGTATAATAAACTATTTACTAGTCGATTCCTAGTTTCCTACTTATAAGAGGTGAACGACTCCAGATGCAAATACTAGCTCGTCTGGCAATTAATGCAATTCGATTCCAGCCCGGGAAATTGTTGGTATAGTGAGTAATATAACGTAATGATTTCAGTAAAAAAGTGATACTCCTAATACAAGCTCTGCGCAGTCAAAGAAATTTGTCGACTAGCCTTTTATCAAAGTTCTGAAACAGAATTCTGGGACAATACTTCGTCTCAACTTAAACGTTAATTATGACTATAGTAAGTACCAAAGTAGCCCCTCCAACTCTTTCTAGACTACTTAAGAACGTATTTACGTTCACACTGTTTATTAGGCATTTAATCGACACACTTAAGAAGTTCATTGACACACCTAATAGAATATCCTTTTAACAAGCAAAGTTTTACATCGTATTGTAAGTATGAAATTGAAGTGATATTTCAGTAATACATTTTACATCGCGTAATGTTTGCCGCGCGCCTATTTGTTATGAAGAAAATCTCAATATCAGGCGAGGTGTCCATTTCTCAGGGCAATTATTGGATATCTGCTTATCATAATCTTGAATTAAATAGCTTTCTAAGCCGTGTATATTTCATTAATTAATACTGTTTTGATAGATAATAAGATGGGGTATTTATAGAAAATTGGCTTACATTACCCCACGAAATAGTAATTGGAATCAGAACATTGTTAGAGAATACCATAGATAGTAGCACCGTCGTTAGAAAGAAAAGTAAACCCCAAGTTTCGCGTTTAAACTAATTAATAATTTTGATTGAAGGCTAGAAAGTCTATAAACGTAACAACATTATTATGGATTCTAATAATTTGATAAAAAAAGTAGAACTGATATACAAGCTCCCACCTTTTCAGAATGCCAAATCATAAAATTACTGCTTTACGACTGATTTGAGAGCGATCGCCGATGCGAAAACCGCTGTGTGAGTTCAAAAAGTGAGTTACAGAATCGCAGGGCTGACTTCAAAAAGCAATATTTTTTGTTTGTTCAAAATAAAACAAATATCAATTCGAAGTGTTTTCGTGTATGTTTAAGCATAACTACTCTGTGTGTGCAGCGTTCTGGATGATTGAGCTGTCATAGGATTCGAATTTTGCAGCGATTTTTATAATACATTGTGAAGTTAAAACTGATACCTATTATTCCCCAGTATTAATACAGCTTGCCTATGCACAAGCTAAATTGATACTGGGATAAAATTAGTACAGCCCTATGGCTGAACTAATTTTAGTTTAGTCTATTATTTATTTATTTCGTACTCCTATAGCTAACATATATTATATTTAATAAAAGACAATTATACTAAACATATAGCTAAGATGCAATACTGTAATGTAAACAAAAAGGTTCAAATATTACAGAAGGAAACAAACTATGTATTCAAAAAATAAAAATGATTCAATACAATTAAAATAAGTAATGGTTGTGTTGTGTGATTGTGTAAAAATAAGGGTACATATGTATATGGGGTGTGCTCAAGATGCAGGTGATTTTTCGCTATGGATATTCTTAATACATGTAATAGAAAGACACTTTAGATTCAGACATAGAGGAAATACTTTAAAGTGCGCCTGTGGCGTAGGACGTCCACACTTAATGACTGTAATCAACGAGGACTTAAGTACTTCGTTTAATTAGTGATCATTTAATTTCCGCAAGTACCAAGACTGTAAAATTGCAAGGATATGATTTTATTAGACAATTAGTATCTCTGAACGAGCTTCAACTGTTTGTGAAGGTTATATAACTTTAAAATCTTAACACGTTGAACGCCAATAGAAAAAAACAAAAATCGTAAAAAAACTTTTTTGCTGTAATTTGTTTATTATGATAATATATGTATAGAAAATTAGTTTTATTAAGTGAGTAAATATACCTCTAAATTCTTATGCACACATTTTTATATAACGGCCAAACGAGCAGAAGGCTTATGTGATGTTATCACCGACCATGGACAATCTCAACAACAGAGGGATCGCAAGTTTTTCGCAGTCGCATTGCCGGCCTTTTAAGAAATGGTACGCTCATTTCTTGAAGGAGCCTAAGTCGAATTGGTCCGGAAATACTTCAGTGGGCAGCTGGTTCCACATTGCGGTGGTGTGCGACAACCGATAAACTGCCTTAAATAAACGCTCAGTTGTGGAACGACGGACGTCGAGGTGATACGGGTGGAATTTCATTTTCTGCCTTGACGTCCGATGGTAAAACTTAGCTTCAAGTTATCCTAACTACTCCTCTTAATACTCTCCATGGTAATTGCGGTAGCAGAGAGACCCCACATGTCTACGCAACGCCAAGGGATCATGCCGCCCAGACTGGTCGTCCACGATTCGAACCGCTCTTCGTTGAATTCGGTAAAGTGGTAAAGCTGGTACTGGGAGAGCTCCTGCCCAGAATGATTAATATTCATTTGTTAAAAACACCACCAATATTTCCATACGATAGCCTACTTTGATTTAATCCCAGAACGAGATCCTTACAAAGTTATCTTCCCACGCTGCAAAACATGTTATTCTATAAAAGTGGACATAAAACATTAATAAGAATAAATTAACAAATAAAAATAAAAATAAAATATGTTTATTTTGGAACATAAGATACATGTATCACTTATTCCACGTCATTAAATTTGAAGGCATCCCTACTCATCGGCAAAGAAGACAGAGGGTGTAGGCCGAGAGAAAAAGCCGGCGTAAAAACTCTCGCCAAAAATACGTTAGTATAGGAAGTGAGTGAGAATAGTAACAGCTTTTTATTAAGAAAAAAGTTTCGATAACTTGCTTTTATAATTTGAGCGAATATTTTATACAGTTTTTTTATATCACACACAGTTTTTTTATAACACATGGCATCCAGGCAGGAGGCTGATGATACCGCCGCCCATGGACACACACTGCTAGAAGCCTCGCGTTGCTGGCGTTTTGAGAATAGTTACGCTTTTTTTTTACGCTTACGAACCCTAACATCGCTTAGGGCCGATTTACATTATCTTAGTGTTTAGGAGAGTGCTTTAGTACAACTTGAAAGGCAAGTTCTTTAGCGTAGCGTTTACTAAATCAAGTAGCGTTTACATGTTTCAACTAAAGTACTATCCTAAAGCACTCTGCTAAACACTAAGATAATGTAAATCGGCCCTTATACAAAGTTATCATTAAGTCGGCTTAATATGATATATTGTCATTATAAGTAAGTTTAATTGTATGTAAATAAATCATTATTTAAAGTTCACTATAAAAATCCACTGACTGATTGATGATGACGACTTTTTACCACAATAATATGACATTGATAGAGCAGTGTTGGCTGAGTAGCTTCAGCGTGCGACTCTAATTACTGAGGTCGTAGGTTCGATCCTTGGCAGTGCACCAATGGACTTTCTATGTGCTCATTTAACATTCGCTCGAACGGTGAAGGAAAACATCGAGAGGAAACCGGCTTGCCTTTAGACCTAAAAAGTCGACGGTGTCAGGCACAGGAGGCTGATCACGCACTTGCCTATTACATTAAGAAATAATCATGAAACAGATACAGAAATTTGAGACCCAGACCTAAAAAGGTTGTAGCGCCACTGATGTATTTATTTTTAATATAATATTGACTTTATCTTTACACGTATTTGATTGTGGTTGAATTTTTAACAAATGATTATTGTTACTTGTGTGTTGTTAGTTGGAATGTGACACCACAGGTCATTGAACTTTTAGCCTAGTGCTAGAATTCAATGCGGAAGTAACCAATTCTTCGTCACTGATAGTACCCTGGTACTTACGATACCTATCATATTTATGTATAAATATTTATGCACTATACAAGGGGTAATGAATAGGTATCGCTTACTTATTAAGAGTACTCAGTATTTTGTTTAATTAAAAAAAAAATTTTTTTAAGTTTTCATACATTTCAAAAGTCAATATAATGCACTTATGATCTTCAAAAAAGAATTAAATGCTTTTAATTTTACATTTACAGCTAGTTCTGAAATCAAGGGTGTAGAACGGAAGAGACGAACTGGCAATACACCGCCACTCTTTTTAATCGCCAAGTTTTTTATTTTACACAACGTTTGTAAGGAGCTGCAACCATTACACCATGTTCCACATGACATCTTAATTAATAAATAATAATAAAATAAATTAAAAACATAGATTTGTCCTCTATCAGCAGGAGGCATAGTGAAATAGGAGCACTTACATTCTCGTGGGAGCAACACGCAAATACATAGTCGAAATAACTAAGATATATAACATATACATTACTGTGTAGAAATGGAACTTCACTTGAAGACACATCGTCGGATTCAACTGTATACTTTTTGTTCTAGTATTCAATTTTTTTTTAAGAAATACATAATTCATTTAAAACTGGTCCCTTTGCTGTTAAAGTGAAAATGGACACAAATATTTATGACAGCATCGTTAACCTAAATGAGTATACATTCTTGAATGCGATTCGATCAATTTCCGCGGAATGATGGGAGTGCTGCTTTCACCTGACAGATTTGTTGCTAACAGACAATATCAGCCCTAAAGATGCAGACACGTGAAGCGATTTTGATTCGAGAATTCCATGTACGCGACCCATTTATTAGTTAGCTAAAAAGCTAGCTTCTTTATAGTAGGCTCATTCTATAGCCTGCAATGGCTATTAAATGTTTGTCCTTATCACTCTTCTGTGCATATAAACGAGACAAAAGATACTAAATGAATCTTACAGCAGGTTTATAATTAAGTCACTTAGTATTCAGAGAAATTAATTACCTTAAATAATTATTCAATAGCTTTAAATATGTATTATACAAATATAAGGTTGGGAAGTGAAAACGCTCATTTACGACAGTCCTAAGGTCAATAGTGTAGCGGTCAATGACATTTGTCAACTTTTACCGCGTCTACCTGCGTGTTCCCTTACTTTTACTTATTTCCAGTAACTTTTCTTTACTTCCGGTCATGCTCGTTGGTAATTCTCTATTTAAAATACTGTGGTATTTCATAGTGATCTGTATGTAGGGAAAAGTTGCATTAGATAAACAAAACACCAGCTATTTTGTTATTCTATACTTATCTTTATGTCAGTAGATAAATATTACGATCAAATTGTTCTAAATTCAAGTAGATATTATTTAAGTTAGGAATATTCGACCCAAATATCAGTCACAATTAACAATACAAAAGCTGTTGTCCGGTAGGGAATCATCCAAGCTCTACCAGTACTCGAAGCTCATAAAACCTTGCTCAAGATTCGTTCCATATCGGCTTCACTCTCGAATTGTTTCAATGAATGAAAAGGCCATGACCTAATTTCCACCTTACTTTTACCGTACGTCATAACTTTCTACGACATAGATTAATGAAAGTGACAGATAAAACCAAAAGTAATACTGAAGGCCACCGACCGGGGACTTATTCGGGTAATATATGTATACGATTGATTCTTCTTAAAAAAAGCAAAAAACAGCTCCTGAAAGCTGTAGAAACGAAATCATATAGAACATTTTTAAAGTAAGCAATATTCAGTAACGAATGAAAAATACTTGACATACAAATAACAAGTATATTTACCAAATTCCTTATTCATATAAATCTTGTATCAATTTTATTTAACGCCGCTTACGTTCAAATCAATATATCAATCAATTTAATCAGTCTGAGATTTAGTTTTGACGTAAAAATATCTATGGGCTGCATCTTAGTCTCATGTGGACATAGAAACGATTGAATCGCAACTTGTGGAGGTTTTATGACGTAAATAATGCGTTTTGAAGGTAGAAGCAGGCCAGAGAAAGCAGTGAAAGTTTGCTCTTGACATTCTCCAGGGATTTTGGTTGATTCGATTGAGGACCTTAGCACCTCGTCATACAGACGAGTGTAGGTCACTTTTTCAGGTTTTCCTGAGAACTACGAACGGGGTCATTTTTAGTAAACAACCGGTGTTTTGGTACAATTATCTATAACACTTTCGGGCGAAAGTTCTTTGTATCAAAGTAGTTCAGACGATTCTCAGTGAGCGGTCATTATTTGGATTTTTTTATAATTACAAATTGCGGCCAAATGTCAATCACTCTTCGAATAATTAATAAATGAATATCTCGGTTTTTGTAAACTTAGTTTAGTATTTTTTTTTTTTTATGTAATAGGAGGCAAACGGGCAGGAGGCTCACCTGATGTTAAGTGATACCGCCGCCCATGGACACTCACAATGCCAGAAGGCTCGCAAGTGCGTTGCCGGCCTTTCAGGAATTGGTACGCTCTTTTCTTGAAGGACCCTAAGTCGAATTGGTTCGGAAATACTTCTGTGGGCAGCTGGTTCCACATAGTGGTGGTGCGCGGCAAAAACTGCCTTAGAAAACGCTCTGTTGTGGAACGACGGACGTCGAGGTGATACGGATGGTATTTTGTATTTTGCCTTGACGTCCGATGATGAAACTCAGCTGCAGGTATTAGACCGAACAACTCCTCTGAACACTCTCCATGGTAAATGCGGTAGAAGATGCAGAGAGATCCCACATCTCTACGCAACGCCAAGGGATCAAGCCGCACTGAAAGTGACTGGTCGTCGACGATTCGAACCGCTCTTCGTTGAATACGGTCAAGTGGAAGGAGCTGGTACTGGGGAGCTCCCGCCCAGAGGTGAGAGCAGTACTCCATATGGGGCCGAATAATCTGAACGTTATTCGATATGTCAACGCCCAGTATTCCGTTGCTAGCTGAGGCTTTAAGGAGAGTGTCTTCAAAGAGAGGAGTAGCGACAAAGGGAGTTTTTTTAGCGGAAAACGCGCATACTTGTGTCTTCTTGGGGTTAAATTGGACTAGATTTAGTCTACCCCAGTCCGAGACTCCACGTAGAAGAGTTTCGACTTCAGACACAAGTTTGTTCCGGTACTCATCGACAACAGCCCGAGAAATACCTGCCCGGCCAGTGTAAAAAGTATCCCCAGTGCTGTCGTCCGCATAGCAATGGATGTTGCTAAGCTGCAACATATCATTTATATGCAGAATAAACAGGGTCGGGGATAGGACACAGCCTTGTGGGACACCAGCATTCACAGGTTTCAGGTCGGAGCATGCTCCGTCGATAACGACTTTGATGCTCCGATCAGCGAGAAAGCTGGAAATCCAGTTGCATAATTTCTCAGGGAGCCCGTAGGCTGGAAGCTTCGAGAGCAGCGCTCTGTGCCACACCCGATCGAAGGCTTTCGCTATGTCCAAACTTACCGCCAGCGCCTCCCCCTTGGACTCAATTGCCTCTGCCCACCTATGTGTAAGGTATACAAGGAGGTCACCAGCTGAGCGACCACGACGAAAGCCGTACTGAGAATCGCTAATCAGCTAGTGGCCCTCTAGATACCTCAGGAGCTGGCTGTTAATAATGGTTTCCATTATTTTGGAGAACAAGGAGGTTATAGCTATTGGGCGATAGTTGGACGGATCAGAGCGATCGCCTTTTTTAGGGATCGGATGTATCGAAGCGATCTTCCAGCACTTCGGAACAGTGCCGAGCGTGTAAAGGTACCGGAAAAGGCGCGTTAGGACCGGAGCCAACTCAGGAGCACAAGTACGCAGCACAATTGGAGGGATGCCATCGGGTCCGCTCGACTTATGGATGTCCAAGGAAGATAAAGCTTTACGGATAGCACGTTGCCGGAATATAACTTCGGGCATCGTAGTATCACACCGCAATAATGTCGGTGGTTCCTTCCCTTGATCATCCAAAGTGGAGTTCGACGCAAAGAGACAGCCTAGAAGATCGGCCTTCTCTTTCGCGGTATGGGCCAGTGAGTCATCCTCCCTATGCAGTGGTGGAATTGAGGGCAGACAGAAATTCCCTTGGACAGCTTTGGCAAGAGACCAGAAGGCTCGAGTTCCCGAAGGGAGGTGGGCCAATTTCTCACCAAATCTGGCAATGTGCTCTGACTTTGCTTTAGCGATTTCTCGCTTGAAGGACCTGGAGGCTGAATTGTATGCTTTTTTACGTTCGCCGATAGTCACATCACAGGATGTCACCGCTTCTGCCCAGGCTTTAAAGCATTCACGCTTACGGCGCAAAGCCGCTTTGCAAGAACGCCTAAAACAAGGCTGGGACTTGCCACCGACCGGCACCGCAGAGAATAGAATAAAGAGTTCCATACCCTGCAGGACCACCTCGGCGACAGAGTCAGCGACGGCATCTGGAGTAGGTACTCGACGAAAAGCAAATTGGCCCCCAAGGGTAGGACGCAAAAAAAGACCGCATCCCATCCCAATCTGCTGACTTATAGTGCCACACGCGGCGACAGCCAGTGAAGCGAGGCCGAATAGGGCGCGTGAACGGCACAATGCTCCGGACCACACAATGATCTGATGAACCCAATGGCGGTTCAACAGAGACTTGGTAGTTCTCCGGATGTGAAGTCAGCAGAAGGTCCAACAAAGAGGGTTTATGACCATCCACATCTGGTATTCGCGTAATCGCAGGGACCATTTGCGTCAAGTCGTAAGCCAAAGCAAAGTCGTGAAAGGATCTTCCCGCATGATCGGTGGTTTCTGAGCCGAGCCAATCGGTATTAATCGGTAATAGTAATAGTAATGACAGATTCGCGTATTCGTATTACAATAAAAATGAAACAAACAATATAAATAAGTATTGTCTTTGATTGACATAACCTTTACACATTTAAAGAAAAAACTTTTTAACCGGATTAAAGTTATGTTCTTTAAATATAAATTAGGATATCAAGATGTACGTATTTTATATATATTTGGGTGTTTATTCAAAATCTTCCTGTTTCGTGCTTAATATTATTTTGTTGGTATTTGTAGCGATAGCTGAAATTCGGCCGCCGATTCCTTACAACAATATTGTCTGACGGTACCCATAATTAAAAGGTACAAATATGCATTTGAAACTAACGATATTCAGAGTGTTTAATATTTAGTTAAACCGTTTAGTAAAGGAAAATAAATAACATAACAATAGCTCTAAGCTCTATACTGTGCACGCTGAAGCACGGTGCGGGTGACAGTTGCTTAATTTTTCTTTCAATTTGATTTTCTTTTAATAAATTTAAGTTACTACAGTAATTAATTATTTAAAATATTACGAATGTGGTGTAACTGAAATACTAAGTCATTGTAAATCAACTTACAAGAGTGAAACCACGTCTCCCACACCATGCTACAGCGCACATACTATAATTAATTTAAAAAAGTGTTACTGTCCTGTTTTCTAAACTCAATTATCATCTGTTATTGAATTTCAAAGCTGATGTTTCGATTCTGGATACTTCTGTATGAAAGAATATAAGAGTACCATAAACTATAGCAACTAACTATGATATTATTATTATACACTAAAAATGTAAAAATAACAACAAAATAAATGTATGAGTCATAATATCCCAATGGCGGTCAGTTCAAAGACGCTGTGGTAGTGAAAGTACAGAAAGTAGTGGTAACTACCGCGTTTTCTACAAAACAACACAATGCACTTTGTCTATGCCTCCCACAACAATGATGTCTTCTACTTATAACATGCAATTATATATTATGTGCTAAGTTAAATGAAAATGCATTAAACATGTTTAGTTCTGTCGTAATCATAATCGATCGAAGGTCTGACGATGAATTTAAAGGAAATAATGTTAAACATTAGGTTAAGAGGCATCTTTTTGGGATTTGTTGTTAAGTTCATACAAAAGTTGTTAAAAGAAATAGGTAGTAGTGTTTAATCATACGGGTTACCAATACCATTTACGTAAGCTATTTAATACCTCCGACGACTACATAGTCGGGGAATTATCTAGAAAACATTTATATAAAAAAAAGAAATTCTGACATCAGAAAATTACGCGTCTCTTTTCCAAGTAAAATGTATTTTGGTGTGCACTCTACCTATTTCCAAAATAATAATCGAAGAAACATTAAAGCACATTAATTTGCGTATATCCTCTCAATGTACCAAGACAAATCTATGACTTTTAAAATTGTTTTTAAAATCTAAAAAAATGATTTCAACATCTATAATTTTATTAAAAATTAAGAAAATATAATAACTACAAACTTTAATAATAATATAATACTCACAAATCAAATTTAACCACGAAAAGTTATGTTTTCCGTAAAATAAACAAGGAAAATTATTAAAATCGAGTTCATTGGCCTTTGCTAAAAAGTACTTCCATTCATAAATATGAAAGTGCGGACGTAAACATAACATTGCCCTCTTTGCTAACATGACTAGTTAGAAACCGAGGTTTTGCTTATTAAAATATATATAATAGGAATTTAGACATACTTTGACTACGTATATATCCCACTCAGTGGATAAACATTTGAGTAGCTAACTTTTGTTTATAGCTAACTATATAATATACACGAAAAAACAATTATACGAAACAGATTCCCAAAGATGGAATACATAATATATAAAAGGTTCAAACATTTACAAAAGAAAAAAATCTATAAAAAAATTTTAAATACGTAATACCTAATTCAGCTGTGCTGTGTAATGGTGTGAACGTGAGGGTGTGTTTGTGGTGTGTGCTCATGATGCCGGTGATTTAACGCTACGGATATTCTTAATACTCTTTTTAACCATCTGTTGCAAAGATCAAGATAAATACAGGTACACTGAGACCGTAAATGAAGTGTGAAAAGTTTTAAGAAATAATAATTTTGTATTATTTGTTCCTGTTTAGTTTCGTTTTTTCTCTTAATAACTATGATATGTAATATGTATTTTTGCACTTCTTGCCTACCTCATCTAATTTAATACATTTTTTCTTTTCTCACAGTGTTGTCTGGAAGAGATCGCTTGAAAGCGATAAGGCCGCCAGTTACCCTCCTTTATATTTAATTATGTTAAATTTTTATATTGTAATGCAACGAAGTTTAAAAAAAAAATAATGACTAAACACTCACGTTAAACCTAGGTTTAAAACAATACCTAAGAAATCCTAAAAAACTTCCGTAATGTAAAAGTACATTTATTGATTTTGACTTTAAACATAGCTTTTTTTACTTAAGAACATTTGTCTAATCAAACGCAACTATTCGCATTCCCTCGTAGACCTACGCATAGAAATCGCATTCTGTAATAATCTGAATTTATGAGGACACTATAAAACCCATAAACAAGTTGTGCGGTGGCTCTATAAATCTATACTTTGTATCCCAGCTCAGATTATGAACAGCAGGCCCGATCAGTTCCTTATCGCTAATCGGTTTTACACTGAAATTAGCTGCGACTAATATCTATCATACACTTTATGATTGCCCTCCGTTGCCAGGCAAAACTCTACATTTACTTCCTATATAGCCTGAACAATTTTGACTTGACTTGAAAATGAAATTAGGGATTTGTAAAACACTCGGTGTTGAATTTTAAAAACTAGATTAAGTAAATATTATAATTCACATTTTTTTTGTTTCAACTTCAATAACAAATTCGTATGACAAATGAAAAAAGATAACAAAATAAACAAACCAAGTGTTATTTAAATATAGAATTTTACATAATAAAATAATACTTTTATAATTTATGTAATCACATGAGTTGGTACTCACTGCCTACATACATGGTACCTTTAGACCAGAGTTCCCCAAACTTTTTTGTGTCGTAGACCCCTTGCCATGTTTTTCCGTGTTGGGTAGACCGCCTACTTACCTGATATTGATTTCCTGTAAATTTCTAACTGTAGTGAAGTGTAGTGTTAAAAACTTAAAGTAAAAACACATGTTAATTTATACATTTATTAATTGAATTTAAATTAAAACTACTCAAAATAAAATTTTGTATCTTTATGTAAAATATACGTAGCATAAATATACGTTAAATAAACATAAAATAAACTATAAATAAAATACCATAAGCAATACGTCAATATAATGTATATGTTTTGATTATAAGATAGTATGATGTAAGTAAACGGGTACTATCAGTGTATGTGTTGAGATCCACTATCGTAGACCCCCATTTTCATTTCAAGGACCCCCAAATTTTTTTTCGCTGACGTACACCCCTTGCAGGTTGTCATAGACCCCTAGCTGGGTCTATATAGACCACTTTGGGAATCACTGCTTTAGACGAATACATTTTTACGAAGGCTTTCTCATATTATAAACTGAGACATGTTTTTCTACTCCCAAAGGGTTTTATTATCTAGGCATAATCAGAAAGAAATAAAAAACGAATAACTAATAATCAGCTAAAACTAATTTCGCTCGATTTCTCCAAGATCAAGAACCAATCAAGGTGAATGGCCTTTTATATCAACAATAAATATGTCAAACCAATAAAGTTTGATGAGTTGGACACCAAATCAGTATTAATCATTTATTGACCACGGAAACGAATCGTTTTGATTCAAGTTTCAATTAATTAATTGTGAATTAGACGGGATGTCAGTACGTTGACCCCTGTTGCCATGTGCATGAAACTACAGTCTGAGCGTAACTGTTCAAAACTGAGATCAATGCCATCCGGGGTGAAAGGAAATCTGCAATTTTGGTTATCTTACCTGAAACGAAGAATAGACACGCATATGTAGACTGCATTAAGCAGTCATTTTAGAATCAGATTAATAAATCTGATTCTCATAAAGATTATAAGGATTTTCAGCCTTTATAGTAATCGCAAGTACCATTGTGTAGGAGACATCTTTAATTCACATTGCAGACAGACGAATGAGCTTGTTATGTATCCTTAACCTTCATTAGTCATTGATCTGACTTAATCATTTCATGAAATAGTTGGCAGTTTCAAAAAAATGATAATTTCATGATACGATAAATTTTACGGTCTGGCCACGTATTTTTATTTTTATTTCAAGAAATCGACTGCAAATGATTACGGTACGATTTATAGATAGATGTTATAAGTGATTGCTATTTTTGCATCAATAAGATTTATTATTCCTTTAAGGCAAGGTAAACTTTATCAACCCAAAACACTTTGGCAGGATTCAATTTTTTCTAAAAAGTAGTACCTCCTACCTGTTTATCTATACATAGTAGAAAATATGTGGATATACATATACGTTATTAGGTAATAAGGGCGAATAGATGCTAATATTTTAGGGTTTTAAGGAGTTCACGTGTCCCAGTCTGCGATTTAGCCGGGGCAGAGGGGTTTTAGTTTGAGTATAGGCATACACTTCTCGAAGCCTCAGCCCCACACTCCCGCTATTGCCGAACCCGCGCAGAAGTCCATAAAGAATTTCCCCCTCTTAGGCTGCTCTGCTTCAAGGCGCAACTACTATGGACCCTAAAATTTTTGTGTACCTAATAAAGTTTATATTTATGGTAACTCCATTTTTGGTTAATATATTATTTACTGAAGTAATGCATGCTTGATTTTAGAAAAGCATCGTCATCCGTTGGTAATATAAGTTGAAATGATTATTATACATATAAATAATTCTTCGTCGAAAATGTGATGTGAGGACTTTCTCGATTAAACTACGCAAAAGTACGTTCTGCGACGTCGATTAAGATATCATGATAGCTAATACACTACTTACGCATACTATATACATAGATATAGTACATAGATCGCTCTTAGATATAAATAACCAGGCGCACAACAGACACAGGTGGTTCACGCTATGTGAACCCACCAGCGCGATCTGACCGCGAAATTATTTTCAAGACTACAGCAACCTTAGACACTCACACCACTGCAACATCCCTATCTACATTCTCGTCTCACAACACTCTTGTCTTTGTAGAAGTACTCGTGAGAAACTTGGCGTTGAATTCTAGAACGACAGAAACTCACGTGCCGAGCAATGGAATATCGACTCTATAGCCCGTCTATGGCGCTTATAATTCTATATAGTATAAGAGTCTCTTCATACAAACACCGCGAAAAGGGTATATGGTAAAGTCGCTATCTCTTGGTTATATCCGCGAACGGAGGTACATTCAACTTTTAGCCCAGTAAACTCTCAAGGTTCGTTCACCCAGTGCTTGTCAACTGACGTGCTGAGAGAGACGGAGATTCAAACAGATAACCGCCTCTCGTTCTCGCGCAATGTTCGAGATTAGTTTTTATTGAATGTTTGGAAGCCAAAATAGTTACCTATGTTGCCTTATAGACGCCTGGTAGTTTTGACGGTTCACGTTTGTTATACCGTCGGTTTTTAGTCGATAGATTTTTCTATCGTCGCCTTACACAATCAATTTTTAAGTATCCATAAAGGCTGCGAGTCCCTTTAAAAGTTTTATACAAAAAACATGAATTCTTAATTAGACATCAAACACACATCATTGATGCTCAGATTATTATCATTAAAAAAAAACGAGGATATTTTTACAAATGTTATGTGATAATAATGGCAGCAAGAATAACCCCCAAATTTTTCACACGTGTTTTAGAATCGATGCAAATTCGAAATTCAAGATATAGAAAGATTGACAAAGATAATAAAGATTGAAGAATTACCTAATTCAAATTTTGTTATTATTTCTACAATTATAAAATTTGATGAGCAAACGTAAAAAAACAATTTTAAATAAATTACCTCCAGCGGAATTAAATTACGATTGATGATGATTGACAATTATTTTTAAAAACGTAATTTTATTGCTTGTTTCTGTACATACATGATAATTTAAAAAAATCCGACCGAGTAAAATCTAAAACTATTTACTTATATAAGCGCCATCTGCAAGATACATTGTGCACTGTTATTTGACGTAAGAACAGTTAACCATGGCAGTGGCAGAGATGAAGGGATTTTAACGCTTACAGAAATAATTTTAGTAGATCTTCGTAAACTAAATAATAAATGTCAAGCGTTGTAAGACAAAGAAATATCATAACTATGAAGACGACATTTTGACATGAGCCCCATTATTTGCAAATATATTGGCATCCATTGTCAATGTTTCATGATTTGGAGGTTGTCTGTCAATTTTGACAGATTATAAACTCAGTCATTGTTTGGGTTTATGCGGGTAAGCGGCTTACAATAGTGCCGATTGTTTTTAAAATGTCTAGTAAGAAGAGTTTTAGTGGAAAAATTATTATACTCTCTCTATTCGTAGCTCCAATATTAGCAGAATGGAATACACAAGATTATATAAGGAGAGAGCATTCTCTTACAAAACCCTATCAAGGTGAGTGACCTGAGGTTACGAATAAAGACTTCTTGGTGCAATTTGATGTGAAATAAATCTAATTATTCTATTATAGGAAGTGGTATGGCGTTGCCGTACTGGGACTTTTTAGGTAGCACAATTGTTACGTCTAATTATGTACGGCTTACTCCCGATTTGCAATCAAAATCAGGAGCTATATGGAATACACATGTGAGTATTAAAAACAATAAAATATAGATACTAATATATATTGATACAACCAGTAGTAATCTCAATATATGTATTTGCATTGTTATACTGTTATTTTTTGTTGGATAACGGGCCTGTTATATATTAAACATTTTGTATTAAAAACATTACATTGTAATCAAGTATGCTTTATGAATAGTACATGTTCTTTATTCAATGATCAACTTACAAAATCAATTATTTGGCAATGACCAACCTTGAAGCCAAAATATAACATTGACTTTCATTGTCATTTAATTTCTAGATAATTCAATGTGATGTTGTGACCTTGATTGAATATTGTAAATAAAAACCTGTTCACTCTCGTAATTATACTATTATTGGAATAAGACCTAAGTTGTAAAATCAAGGATAAAATATGCCTTCTTTAACATTGAAATTAAAAAGTAATTGGGAATAGGAGTTTTGTAAATAAAAATTTCAATTTCAGCCATGTCAGACAAGAAATTGGGACTTGCAAGTACAATTCAAAGTACATGGCAAAGGCAAAGATCTATTTGGAGATGGTTTTGTAATCTGGTATGTCAAGGACCGTATGCAAAATGGGCCTGTGTTTGGTAGCAAGGACTACTTTAGTGGTCTGGGTATTGTCTTGGATACCTACAGCAATCACAATGGTGCACACAATGTATGTTTTATGATAACCATGAACTAGATATTTGTTATATGTATAACTTTAACATCTCAGTATTGCATGGGGCGCACACTTTTCTGAGTATTCACACATCACAGAGTCTGTTTCACCAAAGAATGTTATTTATATACATTTAGTTATGATGAAGAAATAAGTGATAACTGTATCTTATATTCCATAATAAACATATTTTGATTTTAAAATATTATTTTGTTAGATACTGTCCTTCACAATTAAATTTTATTACAGCACCAGCACCCATACATCTCTGCAATGGTGAATAACGGGTCCTTGCACTATGACCATGACAGAGATGGAACTCATACCCAAGTGGCAGGCTGTGAAGCTAAGTTCCGTAACTACAACCATGATACATACATTTCTATTATATACAAAGATGACACACTTGTAGGTAAGACAAATACTTTATTAACAAAATCTCTTAAGTCCCTGTTTTAGGGTAAAATCTTCTCGGTCATTAAGTGGGTAACCCATATGTCTTTTTTTTAAATATAATTTTCAACATATGAGTAATTATCTAGCTGTGACAGTATTTATTAATGATCTTATATCAACCAAAATTGCATTTAATTCATTAACATTCATTTAACCTGATATTATAAATCTTAAATATTTTTCTGGCTCTATAGAGACATTGACATGATTAAAAAAAAATCTAGAACAGGAAACTACCTGGCAAGTTATTTATGTTGAAAATTACATATTTTTTCTGCTTTTCTGTAAGAAGTAGTGGTTTTTATTAAGTGATCATTATAATAAAAAGAAAACAATGTAGCAACATATATAAATCAGAAACCACATATTATTGAATTATCACAATCATTGATGTTTAAACAATATTGACATTTAGAGCAAATAAGCACATCATGAAGTGATAAATTATTCAATCAGTTAATTTATTTGAATGGATTTTGTTCTGACGTAATCTCACTATAGACAATATTTGCAAATACTTTACAGTCTCAACAGACCTAGAGGGCAAAAATGCTTGGAAAGAATGCTTCCGTGTAGAAAACATCTTGTTACCCACGGGTTACTACTTCGGTGCATCCGCCACCACCGGAGACCTGAGCGACAACCATGACATCATTGCTGTCAAGATGTATGAGCTTGACCTACTGGAGTCTGTATGTATTTTTTCTAAATTCTTTCAGCAAAATAACGTAGAACCTTTTTACATACATTGAACTAAATTTCTCCTTTTGTTTGCTTAAATGTACCCTCAATATTATTCTTATTGGTAACATATATTTAACAATAGTATGGCCCACAATAAAAAAGGACATAACAAGCATTATTTCAATACCTATTACTGACCATGAATACAATGACCATAACTAATTCATATGAATTTTTATTTGTATTAAACTGTTTATGGTTACGTGATATCTATAGTTGATGCATAGCAAATTTAATTTTTTTTTTAATAATATTATATTTTTGGAATATTTAAAATACCTATTTCTAGACCTTAATGGTGATTCAATAATTAAAGAATGATTAGGTAAAAACATAAGGTTATAAACTAAAGAAAAGTGCTAACATTCAAGGTTCTTTTAATAATTTCTAGACATTTTTTGCATAGGTTACGGATAAGGATTGAGGAGATATAATTATTTGAATATCAAAATTAGTATTACTATTAAAACGTGTTATAATAGTGATGCGTAAAGAAGTATATTATGTAGAATACCTACGTTTGCAATATGTATCATGTTATAATGGAATTAGCCAGATTACAATATAGATTATTTATTTCAGTAGGTTCTTTCTTTTAGAACAAACATTATATGTCATATTATGTTGTAACTTGTTTAAAGGAATAAAATCGTAGCCTATGAAGCAAAAATTCAAATTCTAAATTTCCGCTTAAAATATTACCAGCTACCCACTGAAGTATTTCCGAACAAATTCGACCTTCAAAAAATAGCGTACCAATTCTCAACACACTTGCGGTCCGCAATGTCCATGGGCGTCGGTATCACTTAACATGAGATGAGCCTCCTGTTACATACCATATACAATATATATTATATGTAATATATATTTATTTGTACAACGTTCTATAATCTTACTTTAATAATTAAAGCAACTCGCGCTATATTGATTGCTTCATAAAGTTTATTAAATTTAGAATAACGCTTAATTTTATTATTCTACGTTAAATTTGAATATGCTTACATCATAAGGAATATTAAATTTATATCACCTTATATAATCGTAGATAACTATGTAATAACTATATATGTATATTTTTTAATACGCAATAAGAAATATACTAAAATGATTTGTACATATATAAAATTGATAATAATTTATTTTAGCAAAACCAAAACGACGATCGATCGCAAATAATCCCATCAGCCGCGACCTTCGATGAGCCGCGGGAGCGCCTTGAAGATGAAAAACCAGCCATGTCCGGTGTCAAAACATTCCTTTGGATGATGTTTGTGGCCATCGTTATCATAGTGCTGGTTGTCTGTGGAATTATGTGGTATCAAAAGAGGCAGGAAAACGCTCGAAAACGACTTTATTGATACAGTAACAAATCGCCACTTTCGTTGAGTAAGAGACAATACAATTTTATTTTTCAAAATTCTTGCTGTTCTCCTAATACTGTTTATTTGGTTCAACGTAGACTCAACGAACATAATTATACACTTTTTATAAATAATCTGTATTCAAATATTTAGTTTTTTGTATAAGAGAGCGTTCAAGTATTACGTCACGCAATTTTTGGAGATTATTGGAAACCTCCCCCCCCCCCCCATCTGTACCCAAGTATAGTAAACGTTTCGTGACCACCTAGTGACTCTTTATACCTAAAAGTTACCATGAAAGTGTAAAAGTACTGGAAAGTCGAAAATAATATTATCAATAACGACTTCATTCAATCCCCGCCCCGCATCGTAACGTTGTACCAAAGGACCCCCTCCCCTCACCCCAAAATTCGTTACGTAATACTTGAACGCTCCCTGCCGGAACTGCCGATTGGAGTTTGTTGTCCTATATTTAATCAACCATAAACATATTATGGTGGTCTTTAGACTGGAATCGGGGTAAGAGATAATTCGGTAAAAAAATTAATTCAGTGGCGAAAGGGTTTAGATTTGGGTTATAATAAATTGATAAATAAGGTTGGAAGGGTCGGGAAAAATTCCATTTTTCTTAAGGTCACTTTATTTCTCGTCATTTCAAATGTAAAAATTTATTAAGTGCTATTGTTGAATCATGTGGTACAAGTTTATATACGTAGCAATCATTACTCTTCCATCCTTATTAATCGACTACGCGGTAACTGTTCTGTAAGATCGACAGTGATATTGAATTATGACGTCTCGATAATACTTTATATTAGTACTAGTGCTGATGTTCAACTGTTTAGACTAAAAAAATTAAGAATGTTGTAATACAATCAACCATGCCACTTTGGTGGGAGCAATGGCGGGCTAATTCGCTTGCCTATTGAATTAAGAAAAAAAATTTCCACAAGATTGTGGATTTTTCTGGTAAAGTCTAACCTGTAACCTGGCCGAAAGCCAAAATATTAAAAAATGAATAATAAAATTAATAATACAATAGTAGGTACATCAGAACTAGAATTGATAAAAAAATAAACTTGATTTACGAATTAAGAGTTATTATTAAGAGGTTGGGAAGTAATTAGACTTTAAATAAGGTATTTATAAAAATATATATTATTTATTCAAGTCAATGATGTAGTAATTTATATTATAGTGTATCATACATACAGCTTTATATAATTTAACACTGTTTTTGCTTTATAATTTTTTTTATTCAGATCTAATGTATAAGTCTCAATATTTAAGAATGTCACATTTTTTAAATCAGACAAGTTTAAAAGAAAACATTCACTGTATTTTTTGTTTGTATTTAAAGCCAAATTAAGTGTTAGTTATATGTTTAGTTGTAATAGGGAACAATTTAGATGTTTAATTAAAGAAAATAATGAATTAGGGTATGTTAAGCCTTCTAAAGCATATATCTGGTAATAAGTACAAATTCATATCTAATAATCTTATACCGGCTTCAAACCTCTTGTCAAGTGTTTTTTATTTTAGTTCACGGCTTAACATATTAAGCTAATATATAGATTTCTAATACAATTTCAATAATTACTATGCAATAATATTAATTCTAAGTTAAATATCATATCAAATCTTCTGAAAATAGAGTTATGCTACAAGCATAACTCAGTGCGATCAACTGTCACCAACCTATAGAACTCAAACTTATGCTTGTGACAATGTTATATTTAGTAATTTAGGAACTTTAACAAACCATGGTTATTTGCTTTAGTGATAATTATTATAGTCATCACAATATTTTCTAAATATTGTAACGATTTCAAAGTATTCCACGCATAAATTTTATTCTATTACTCTCAAAAAACTATTGTAGCACTATGTCGATCATCAACATTTAACAAGTAAATAAGTTATATTCGGAGCAACTGACAAAACAGCCCAACTAATTGCCTTAGTCGATGTAAATTCATAATATCATCTATAGCAATTTTAGTACGAAATATTCATTTTAACTTTTAAGAGCATTTTGACGTCGATTTTGAAGAAATCATTATTCCTACATTGCTCAACCGTGACATTTAACATACTATTTCATTGTGTAAAACTTGTATAATAATCAGACTTTGAATTATGGTTTAATAATAGACTAAAGAGTTTATGTGAAGACCATTTGTGAGTTCCTTGTCATTTATTTTATTATTGTAACCCTAAACAAAAAAGTGTAATATAAAGTTTTTATTTGTTGCAAAATAACATGCAACCTTAAAATTTTATGTAATTCTTCTGAATATGTAGTTAATTAAATGTTCATAAAAATGTAATAAAATACCTATCTGTAATTGTGCGTTATATGTTTGAGTATTACAATAAAGTGTTTTTTAATATTTTATAAAATTCTAATTTTTATTATCACCAGAGCCATGATTCAGAAGTCAGTGTTAAATTAAAACGAAACAGTCAATAGTAATCTTACATCTGGGTCCATGATTTGTAAAAAAGAAGTATTTTTTTAATCGCATTAAAACATTTTTTTTTCACTTGATCATATTTCTAAATCTGTTGTTTCGTAGCCTACATCAACAATAATTCCACGTAAAAGTTAGAATTTGAAAAGAATGACAATCGAATAACGATGTTGGTATTTTTACCGAACCAGTACTAGAATTTTTCGTGGTCTGAACCTTATCTTCTTCATAGATGCAACTTCGAATGCGCGCTTCCACAGTTGGCTCTGTTTTACGCTCCGCACTTGGGAGTTGGGACTATAGGAACTATCGCATCCGTGTGAGTTATATTCGATTCCATAGCTGGTGGGGCGCGTCTTCGTGAATTGCACTATCAGCTATCTATATCTATACGTAGCTAGAGTATAGAACTAGATAAGCTTCTAAAATAACAATAATAACTAAAGAGAGAAGGCATTAACGTGAAATACTTAAGTGCGAGCGAAACAGAGTATCAGTTTTTCTGTTTCTATTTGCGTATCGGGTTTTATTTGTTTACCACCGAGCCCTTGGTGGTAAACAAGTTGTCACCGCTTATATATAAATCTGTAAAACCTAAGTCAAACCCATATTCTAAGACTTTATCCTTATAAGAGGTGTATTTAAAGTGTCAGTCATGGTGAATTGTTGCATAATTGGCTGTAAAAGCTATAGTGAACGTAAAGAACCAAACATAACCTTTCATCGGTAAGTAGCTTATTTTGTCACGACTCAGTAACTTTGTTCAAGAATTATTTATTCGAATGTGTATTTTGGTCAATAATAAGCAATCTTCAATGAAAAAATAAAAAACTGTAAATACGACATATGTCAATCATTCGCTATCTCACACGCTGTAAGCTGATGCCTGGTCTATACCATAGTCCGTCTACGTATCTATACTAATCTTCTGACTAGCTATGACAAATTAGTCGGTACTCGGTAGGTAACTTCCGTCACAGTGACAAGTATTTGTGCTTCTGACAATTGATATTTGACAAATGCATTCGCTACCGGCACTATGAACCGTGTACGGAACTTTAAAAAATTGTTTTTATATTTTTACTCACAAAAATATTTATTCAAACAACCTGTTAATAAAATCCCAGATTTAAGTTGATTATAATACGATACAATGTCAGACGAAGATAATGAAGATTTACCTTCAATATTATTTAATGACAATAGTAAAAAGTCGGTGGGTAATATTTAACCTTTAATAAGGTAAATAGTATTCGATATAATGAAAGATGTAACAACTGCTACTTTCATTATTAAATTAAGAACTGCCTGATATTTAATGATTCACAGTATAACAATTAAATAAAATTGCAGTTTATAAATAAAATAGTATGTTATGGAGAAGTTATACACAAAATAAATTATTAAAATAATCGTTTATTTCATAACAGCAACAGTAGCTTCCCAATGGAAGCTAATAAATTTATAAATAAAATAGTATGTTATAGACAAGTTATACACAAAATAAATTATTAAAATAATCGTTTATTTCATAAAAGCAACAGTAGCTTCCCAATGGAAGCTAATGGAATTAGTAAATGATAATAGAATACAATTTGTAAATGACAATAGAATTTGTAGGGCAAATATTCAATAGTAGCAGTTCCACCCACTTTAATTCAGTCTTAATATCATGTTTTATAGCCTAAGAAAGCCTTTGTAAATGCACTTAAAACATCAAAAAATATTTTTTTTAGTCATGGTATCAGGGATTTTCATTGGTATTTCTTTACAACTTGGGTTAACAAAGCTTTTTTTTTAATATTTTATAGCCTATAATCATCAGGTTATCCCTGAAAGAATTTTTCTTATTGGTCCAGTCTTAGAGCCTTTTCAGTGCAAACAATCAAAGATTTTCTCTTTATATATATTTAACAGAACTGCAGTTGGATTAGTTAAAAAGTTTACCAAATCTTTGCTACAGATTTATATTTGGACTTAGTAAATTTGATCATAATATATTGGATTTCTAACAGGAGCCTAGTTATAAAATGCCCAAATGCATATTTTACAACTTTAACAGTTTTCTTCAACCTTATTATTAGCTACTTATTTTTATTAATTGTTATTTATGAACCCTAAGATAAGCATTGTTTTTTAGATTAGTAATTGTATAATTCTACATTGTTATTTGTAATTTCATCTTTGTTAATTTAGTTATGCACTTGTTTCACTTTACTGTTATTAGTTCTTTTTCCTTACTCTGGATGCCTGGAGGAGATCGCTTGTTAGATATAAGGCCATCTGATGCCTCCCTAATATTTTATGTTACCTATTTTTTAATATGTACATTTAATGTCTGGTACTGGTATGTTAATAAATAAATAAATATTAGTATAGATAAAATATATGATATTGTTTTGTATTTAAATATTATTCGTTTCTAGGGAGACTTTTCTATGCCCTCTGCTGATATATTGGCGTCACAAAGAGCAAGAGAGCAAGAGTGTATGCAAGAGCTTCAAGATCTGATGTCACAATTTGAGAAACTGGATTATAAAGGCCAGTTAGTGAGGCAAGCAAGTAACTCAAGTGGCTCAGAAAGTGAAGCTTCACTAACTACAGCTGTTGAGGCACTATCTGTAGAGCAATTTGTGCAGCATGCTGTGCTTTCTCGAACTCCTAATACCTTGTTGCAGGCCTTGCTTGGTGCCCCTATATTGCAGCCTTATGACCTTTCCCTGCTAAACTACTCTGCACTTCTACTAGAAACTAATGATAAGGAGCTCATTTTAAATACTTTAAATCAAGTAAGTTTACACTGAAACTGACCCTTATTGGCACATAAACTGCTTCTATTAAAAATTTAATTGATTTCAGATAGTATTAGATATCAGGCAGTGCATAAAAAGAGGAAATCGGAGTGAGAACTTATTACAAGATGAAGATACTATAGTACTATGTTGTTGGTTGTGTGCATCTAGTATGTGGAATGGCCCTCAGCCTTGTGGCTCAAATGCAGTGCTGTCAGAGCTGCTAAAAGTGGCGGCACCAACGGTAGTAGAAACAGTAGCAGGTGCTTTGACCACAGCACTGCAAGAACCTCATGCTCTAGTGGAAGCCAGTGATGCAGTATGGGGACATACTTTAGGACAGAGATGCCTTGCTGGCCGCCTTCTGGCTGCTGCCATGGATGCACTAGTGCCTTGTAGTGACTTACTTGCCTCACCTTCCCTTACTGTAAGTGTGGTATGTGGACGACTACGGTGTGTGTGGCGTGAGCTAAATGCAGAGAAACGCCATGCCGCGCTTATGGTGGCAGGGCGGGTAGCGGTTCTTGGTAGGCCTGAAATTGGTGAACTTAAGGCGCTGCGGGATTTGTTAGCCCTCTCAATGCAGGCACCTGCCCTACCTTTGCGGCAGTCCCCAGACTATCTTCGGGTAAAACCTTTTTAAATATGTATTATATGTGTACTAGTGGTCAGCCGTGTCACGGCTATAAAACATCATGATTATAAAACAGTTGCTATATTTATAGGAAAAACATTTTTCTTTATTATTGTCTGATCTGCTTAGTTATAAATAATATAAATGGATTATATTTGTGAATATTTACAGATCCAAGTTGCAGCTTCAAGATTACAGATACTATTTGAAGTGAACAACTTACCAACAATAGACTCTTAAGCCATTGCAATATTAAGCATCAATAATTGTCGATCTTTAATAAAATGAAGAAACATTTGAAATACTTTATTAATAAAATTTAAACAAATTAAAGTTTTATTCTTATAATATAATATCACATTGTTGAGTCGACATACAGTTGTAGCGAGTGAGTAATGACTGTAGATAGAAGAATGATCAAGCAAGGGGCAAATCAGTGCCTAGGCGTAGCACTGGCAGGGTAAGTGCAGCACCTGCAAGGCGGCGCTCATATGAGCCCCGGCATTCCCATCCAGCAGAATGCAGCAAGCGTCGAGCAGAAGGCTGTAAGTGTGACAAAGCACACTCAAGTGATTGCAAACCACGAACTGCCGCCGCTCGTCGCGCTGCTCCTGTCAAAGCTGTACCGACACCGTGCCTCCGCCATTCACTTATCACTGACAGTCCTTCTACCCACCCGCTAGCTGATGCTCCTTGGAAGTCTAAAACACTCACAGTGCCCACTATCTGCAACATCATAATTAATAATTGACACAAAAATAGTGGAAAATTGTAATAAGTTTATATTCGCATTTTTTTTTTTATTTATTAATCAGCAGTATTTTATTCTTATTGTAAAAATCTAAACTTAAAAATGTGTAAATTGAAGTTAAGTTAAATTATTATAACTTAATTTATTCTTTTAAAGAATTACATATTGAGATGAGAGAAATAAATATACCCACTAAATACGGAATACCTTATACCACTATGTACATTAATTTTTTTCCAGTAATCATTAACATTGAATTGGATTCTAATAGAAATAAATATAATAATAAGACCATAAATAAATATAATAATAAGACCATAAATAAATATAATAATAAGACCATAAATACATACATGTCCATGGTGAGCAGAGAGAGAGGATTTATCTTCATTTTCAGTTAAATGTATCCTGGTCGACAGAGAGTTGTTTCCTGGAGGCAGCAAAGAGCCATGGGCCTCTGCTACAAGACCATACAATTCTCTAGATACATTCTGAAAATATATTTTTAGTTTACTGTTAATTTAATTATATTTACAAGTGTTTTAGGGCCTATTGTAGGGTTTATGTACCTGTGAATGTTTGAGCGCCAGAGCGTAGCGGTAGAGCAGGACCGCAGCCGCAACGACTGCGGCTGCAGCTGGCAGCAGAGCGGCGCAGGCAGTAGCGGACACGCCGCAGAATATAAATAGCACCGCCGCTCCCAGCACGCATAACTCCAATGTTAACTAAACACGAAGTTTTACTAACTTGGCGACTAGACTATATATTAACACCGCGTACAAGACTCACCTCTTGAAAGAAGAAAAACAAAAATGCATCCCAAAAGTTAATAGAATAGCTGTTTTGTACGAGTTCACGTCTTTTTTGCAGATCTCTAAGCCGCGCGAACCGCACAATAATCTCACACGGCATTCTCAGCAAAACTAATTACATACATAAATTTAATTATACATTAAAAATATATCTATTAATTATTGAAGATTAGTTTCACGAACTTTTAAAAGTTAATTAACTGTTTATTTACAAGTGCTAGTTTTATCATATATTTGGCCTGTGGAAAGCGGAGAGCCACAGATCAGTATGATATTTTTATTAATATACAGATAAGTAAATATACTAATAAAAGGCAATGACAGTGTACTTCAACTTATAACGCGAGCAATAAACAAAATAAAGAACTGTAACTACCTACCTACAAAAATAAAGTGTATACCAATCAAAGGTGACAAAAAAATCTGCATAGGTGTATTTAAAGCATGGGGCTATACCATTAATTTACATCCGGTCTTTTACAATTTAATCAAATATATGGAGCATTATTTGAGCCAACTCGACGTCCGTCGTTCCACAACTGCGCGTTTTTTAAGGCACTTTTTTGCCGCGCACCACCACTATGTGGAACCAGCTGCCCACTGAAGTATTTCCGAACCAATTCGACTTAGGGTCCTTCAAAATAAGAGCGTACCAATTCTTGAAAGGCCGGCAACGCACTTGCGAGCCTTCTGGCATTGTGAGTGTCCATGGTCGGCGGTATCACTTAACATCAGGTGAGCTTCTAGCCCGTTTGCCGCCTATTACATTAAAAAAAAGTCAGTATAAGACATACGTATTCTCAAATCATGCAAATTTTACTGTTATATTCACGTTTTTTTTTAAGTTTAAACATTGTCTTACAGCATAAACACGATTATGTTCTAGCCTTTGCTTGATATACAATGAAAAAGAACCAAACTGAAATAACACTATGTCATTCAGGAATAATGTTATTAGTACAGTCGACTCTCGATGATTTGACACTCGTTAATTTGAATCTCTCGATAATTTGAATTTTTTTTTCCGGTCCCTTGAAAAACACTCGATAAATTGAATAAAATCAATAGTAATTGGTCCCTTCGGTAATTTGAAGTTGAAATAGTATTATCTTGCTCGCCAACATGCGATAATTTGAAATCTAGTCTTCCCTACTCTCTATAATTTGAAATCCAGTCTTCCCTACTCCCTATAATTTAAAGCGTTTATCATGCACGTACCTGTCGTTTGTTTACATACATGCACAGACTTGTCAATTGTTGCCGACACAAGTGACGATTACTTTGCAGCTCTCACCACTATCAAAAATTCTTTGGACAATGATAAACTGAAGTCACTCACTCAAAAAAAGATTACAGACTTCTTTTTGAAATAAAAATTTGTGAATAATTGTTATATGTAATAATAATTGTTAATACATAATAAGAATATAGAAATAATAAGTAACAAATTTTGATCAAATTCTTATTTCCTTCAGTCGCCCCTCCCCCTCGTGCTTATTCAAAACACTTGTTATTTTGAACTCTTGATAATTTGAAATTTATCTCTGGTCCCTTGAGTTTCAAATTATCGAGAGTCGACTGTATATTGAATACTAATAACATTATTCCTGAATGACCTCATAGGAAATTTTAAGTAAAAGCCACTGTTTCAAAAAGGCAGTTTCAGAGATTGTCTTCTCGAAACATCTCGCATACTCTACTTCTTTATATCAATAGTGGTTCTTCATTTAGTGCCTCTCCATTTTCCGGTTGGACGTCGCCCGTCAGTCTCTTGAAGCGCGTCATGTGCTGTGCCAGATGCAGCAACTGTTCCGCAGTCGCAACCGTCCATTCGTTGAAGCTGTGAAGCCATGATTCCTTTCTTCTACCAACATGCCCTTTACCCTGGATTATACGCATAATAATTATTCGAAGGAGTTGGTACTGGTCATGGCGCAACACGAGGCCCAGATACGCAACTTTCCGTTGTTTAATTTTCCGCAGAAGTTCCTTTGACATTCCAACTCGATTAAGAACCTACTCGTTAGAGACCTTCTGGATTCAGCTTATGCGAAGCATGCGACGATAGCACCACATCTCAAATGCTTCTAACGGCCGCTGGGTATCTTCTTTAATTGTCCAAGCTTCCAATTTTTTTTTAACAAGAACAATTGGCCAAACAAAGGAATATTCGGACTGGGAGTGGAATTGTCAAGTGACGACAGCACAAAACTTGAACAAAATGAAGATTTGTTTTAAGATCCTCGGCCAATTTCAATTTAAGACCTAATTTCCTGATCCATTTCTACTCGATTGGCACCCAAGTTCCCAAATACCAGCCTTGAGATTCTGTAATAAGGAGGGAGCTTGTAGTTTATTGTTTATCAGAATGCCAAATCGTAAAATGACTGCTTTACGACTGATTTGAGCGCGATCGCTTCTGTGAAAACCGCTGTGAGAGTTCAAAAAGTGAGTTACAGAATCGCAAGGCTGTATAGCCGCACTTGTTCCAACGTCTTTCTAGCTAAAGATAAATTAGTTGCTTATTAATAAGTTGCGTTTTGTTCTTTGTTCAGGTTTCTGATTACTCTTAGATCATTTTCATCGAGACCGGTGTCAATTAAACGATTTATGAGGAAGTAATGCTTAACTTTCTCAAAAGCTTCCTGATAGTCTATAAAGCATAGGAAGTCATCATTATATGTACAAGGACATTGAGAACAAAAAGAGCCTGTCGTGTACATCAGAGCGAAAGCCAAACGTCAGCCAGAGTCTTAAAACAGCTATTAACAACTCGTAAAATTTCTGATAGTTCGTAATTTCTTTGCAGTTTCAATTCAACCTAACGAAATATTTTTCATTTTATGTGTAAGGAGAACAAATTGGATCAACAAATTTTTTTAGTGTCAAAACCGTGAGATAATTCTTTATTTTAACCAAAATGTTCTAGACCTGATATGCTGGCATTTACCTAAAACTAGATACCTTTTAAAACTGCTATTTGAAATCGTTAATAATATAGTTAAGAGTTGCACATAAGAATTAGCATCATATTAAAGGCACGAGTTTTGTATCTTGGCGATCGTCAACTGTTTCACTGAATTTTGGCTGGGTACTGCGAACTGTGGCGTCCGTTGATTGCGCAGAGCGTAGACCAGTAGCAGTAATTGTGTAGCGGCGATGAGATGAGGCCGCGTCACCTTACCTTCAAAACTTAAGAAGAACATCGCGACTCGCGCTTCAAACAATTCACTAATAGTGTGGCCCTATGTTATCTAGATTATAGAAGTGTGTGCGAGTGAGTTGTGATACAAGATTCAAATCGTGGAACGCGCGTACATCTACGGTGCTACCGACGTGCTACGAAGTGCAGGCTGCATGTCTGTTATTACAGTGAAAACTACTAACACTCCATTAAATACAAAGGTTTGATACAACTATTACAAATAGTAAAATATTTATAGTAAAAAATAGCACAAGGCATAATAAAGGTAATACAATTTTGCAATAAACTTTAAAGCTTTGTACTGACTATATATATATATATATATATATATATGTATATATTAATTCAAAAATTAAATTAATAGTTAAAATCGTAAAACTTCAAGATTATATCAAAATTATTGTAATCTGTGCCATTATTCACTACAATCTACTTCAAGTGTATTTGTCCAAAATCAAAGGAAGACACTTTGTATTTAATCAGTCGTATTTCGGTTTCAGTAACGGCTGATCAAATATTTGTGCTCACTAGCCAATAGTTGTAATTATTTATACACAAAAACTTGTTATTAACTATTAATTATTTATTATCTTTGGTATAGTATATGTAATTGTATATTTACTACAATATCCGACGACCTAAGAAAAACGTCGCAGTAAAATGTAGCAATTAAAAAACAGCACAAGAAATATCAAATGAAATGAATCCATAAAAACTTGCTTTTAATTAAAATATCTGCATTTAGGGCTAAAACTTTTCTTGCAAAGCGAACGTAAGCCTACAGCAATAACCTCCTTGTTTAGGCATCTATTGTCTATGAACCAAAATGGTAACACATTAGGCCATAAGTGGCTCGCTAACTATTTTGAAACTTACGGCTTTTTTAGGTTTCATCACCTCATTTATTGCTTAATTTATCGGCGGTGATTTTATTAGAATCATTAATGTCCGAAAAAAATATAAAAATTGTTCTTCTGAAGAGCAGTATGGGCTGAATGGGTGAATTCTGTCCTTAGGTTGTGCGTTAAAATCCTAGCTCTGCGGCAATGGAGTTTTCTTTCTATATTAGGTAGTAGTGGTTATTTATATGCTGGAAGTACGTCTTAGGCTGAAATATCAACGTGTTAAGAATCACACAATGAAACAGAATATTACTAAAAATTTGGAACAATTGTAGTGCTTCACGCTTCAAGCTTCTATCTTTCACGGTGAATTGCGACTGAATACCTGAACTTTACGTAAATATTCAACGTAATACGAGTATATTGAAAGTCAATATAGTCATTATATCGATTCAAACCAATAAATTGTATTAAATTAAGTATACTTAGTCCCAACCCCTCACCTCTCAAATTTCATACTGTATTATGAGACACAAATGATAATTATACGAATATTAATCGATTCAATGTTTTACAAGATGATACAGCTTTTTCGTGAGTAATGAAGTTCGTGACATTTTAGGCACTTTAGTAATATTAAAAGTAATTAATCTTAAGCCTTTTTTTAGACTGGAATTATTAAGGATTATGACGTTTATGGCCTTTTGACTTCTAAAATTAACGAAACGTATAAATAATCATACGCATTGGTCATTGTGTGATTACAAAAACGTTTGGCAATTTTTATTTATGACCATTTAGTATTATTTTTAGCCTTTTAACGAAGATTATTTATTGATAATCGTTATTGACTTTGTAGATTCTCAATTTATAATAACAATGAATATTAAATATGCGAAAAAATTTAATATAAAATTCTGCAAACAAGGGAAGGAAAAGGAGTGAATAAAGAATAGTCTCGAGATGAATTTGCATTTTTATCTATATTAGGGACGACTTCCTGATTGTCGGTTAGGGCCAGCTAGATAATTAAATTATATAGTATACTTATGTGGCTATTTATTTAATCTACTTACGTGCTACTCGAATACCTGAGGTTGAAGGTTCGACCCCGGCTGTGCACTAATAAAATGGACAACGTATGTCAGGCAAGGCTAATCACCTACTTGTTATTAAGAAAATTAAGAAAAATCTTGATCATTTAAGAAACAGGTACAGAATTCTGAGGTCCAGACGTAAAATTTGTTTGTATATAAAATACGTCGTCAACATTTGGAGTTAGAAGAAGACAGTTCTATTCACATACATACGTACATATATATATATATATATGTTCCTTCTTTAACAATACAACAGTATTGGTAAATATATTCATCCGATATTCGTTAATTTATTAGCAATGTCAAAGCTTCAATGTGTGCGCGAATTTGAAGACAAAGCCGTGGCATACATTGGCATCCTGTCTTGTTTTATTTTGCTAACTCGATTTTGAAGTTCAAGGGGATATAAAAACATAAAAGTTATCCATATTATAATTATTAAATTTTACGTCCAACGGCGGGATGGAATTCGGGTAAAAACCTTAACAAACTTGTTGTACAAGGTTATTAAAGAAGTTAATTTGAAGATAGCCGTTTCATTAATTAAAAAGATGATTTATTCACTTCGTGTTATATGAAAAAATAATATTCAAATGATACGGTTCGCTTAATTTAAAATACAAGTCATTGTTTCGATCGAAATTTATACAAAGGGCAAGATCGAATATTACGACTATGTGACCCGCAACTTTGACTGCGCATAGTATTATAAAATGGTACGTTGTCTATGATAGCATTTTTCTCTATTATTTTGTGCCAGCCATTGTGAAAAATCAAAAAAGAACGTTTTCTTTATTCACATAATGCTTAGAAACAAAACACGGTAAAACAAATATCCATATAAATTTTCACGTTTAAGTTATCAAAGTGGACCGCGATACGAGGCATCGAAATTGATGTATGTGACATAATGCATGTCTAGGGGGAAAGAGGGAGCTGTGACGAGGCATATTGTATCAAACCACTCATTGTAAAGCGATTTTAAATTAGTTCATTGTTTTAAATTCAGCCACTGTTTATTTTTTTGCGCTTTTAATTATAGGCGGCAATACTGTTAACCAAATTATATTTTCCGTGGTGGTTGAGATCAAAAAACATTAAATATAGATATATTTGTTATAATTTTCAATATTCTACAAAGCTTCCAAATGTGTATATGCAATTTTTCCACTTTTAAAGGAATCACAGTAGTATTGTAACAAATCAATGGTATACATATGCATACATGGTATTACATTTCAATGGTATATCCTTCTATACCGTGTTAGTATGAGTAGAGTTCCTACTTTTTTTGCCGGAATGTCACTCATCTAACGACTCATTCATGATACAGTTCGGACTAGATACAGTTGTACGACAATGACCTTGGTTCCAAAGAAAATGTATTACAACATTGACTGCTCTATTGTCAGAGCGATTTAAAGGATTTCGTACAACCGATTCACTAAATAATTGCCCAGTTAAAAGAAATGTCATCTTACAATAAGACGCAATTTCGATAGTTCTTTCAATATCCAAAGTGCTGTTATCGTACGTGTAATATATATATACGTCAAATATCGCAAGTACTGAGTATTATGTTAAAAAAATTGTTTTTGACTTTTCCCTTATCAACAGAAGTTTAGCAACGTTTCTTTTAATAGGTTACATATTTAATTAGTAATATATTTGGCGGTGCGCATCAGGGCCTTGAATTCTTCTTTAACAAAATCTGTTTGTTTTACTTTAGAAGAGACAATAGTTATATTGCATAAAAGGTCTTCGTCTTGCACTAATTATGTAACTCCATGGTACCAAACTCCATTTACAAGCTTGTGTAGATTATTTGACATAATGTAATTTTTAATATTTATATATCGTTGATAAAACCAATGGATTAAAATATTTATTAGTATCCTCAATGTATATTGATGGATGTTCACAATGTAAAAACACACAACCACAACAAAAAACAACAAAAACTATTGAAATATCAAAAATCTTGAAGCATCAAACTTCAATTGAAGGGATTTATAAATTAGCTTATTTACAATACAATCAACAAATAAGTCTTTTAACTTACACAAATATAAGACTGTTCTTATTTATTCATACGATAATTGAATATTCAAAGAATATATGTCTTTGATTTCCATTTTTTACCTAATTATGATTTTTTAAAGCTCCGAAAAAAATAGGAGCCTATAGCAACAGGAAATCATACGGCAGACATTTTTATGATAACTATAAGAATTCGCAAACAGTAACTTTTCATCATTATATATATTTTGTAAGGCCCAATTACTAAATTTTCCAACTGAGACTGTGGTTTCTAGTTTCTTTTGGACCAATAGATTTTTCTATGTGGGTAAATTCTTTTGCGAACGGTGAAGCAAACTGCGAGATGTACGATCAAAAAATCGACGACATGTGTCAGAGACAGAAGGTGTAAGTGAGAAATGAACGAACAAGATAGATATCTGAAGGGGAGAAGTTTTTTTATAGAGTTATTCTATTAGTCATAGAAATCTATGGTAATGTATTAATATAATCTTTTCACCAACTAATGTTATTGTCTATTACAATGTTTGGCTCAATCTCACCGTCTCGATGCCGAAGTCTATTTTCGGCCGATTATGATAATTATATCTGTACATTATGTTAAATGTCGCTCAGCACATCTAATTTGCTCTTTTACAATTTTAAACTCTAAAATAAACAAATTATTAAACGTGTGTAAGCAAATAGATTAGAAACTTCTTTTTGTTTGTTCAGAGTCTTAATATTTAATTATTTAATAACGAATAAGTATACAAAACTGCTATTTCGTCTGAGTGTGTAGGTCATAGAAATTTAATGAATATCAGACTGTTCGCATCAGAACCTATAATTATTGGTCGGTTCTTTATTTAATTGGTTTCTGTTTTTATTGAATATTTTCGTTCTGACATAATCGCTGTAGAATTTACGGTTGATTACACAATGTATGTACCTTAAGGTACTATAGTTACCTACGGAGTAATACTGCGCATACAGATTCACTCAAAAAATTAGGAATCCGGTTTAATTTAAATGTAAAACGTTTGCCGTTCGCCGGATTACATCTAATAAATATAATTAAGAACTTGTTTGGAAGTGCGAATATTTAATTCCTACTCATAAATTGACGTCAGTGGACGCCAATAGCGGAATAACAATATGATGTTATTCGTTTTAGTTTAAGTCGACCTCGAGCCCAATATTATTTATAGGTATAAGAAAAAATTACAAGTTAGATATCTTTACTGATTACTGAGATTACTGACGTTTATCTGTTTTACTTACATTGTACCCTGTATTTGATTTTTAAGACAAACATTCTCAAACGACTGCTTAAACGCAACTGTCAAACAAGTTTTTTTAATGAGTAGTACTCGACTAAACCAAAAACTTTTTTTTGATATTTTTAAAATAGATTATTTTTTTAGAGTATTTTTTGTCTTATATAAGTCTCCTGTTTTTAATTATAAATGTTGTATACTTGTATTTATACGTTTTTGTATCTAATGCAAATAAATATGTTAAAATCATCAATGTAGTAACGTTTGTCGATAGTTTTTGCATTGCAGAATAGCCATCTATAATGAATTTAGTCTCAACGTAGTATATTCTTATCAGGGCGATACCGAAGCTTCGATTACGATAAGGACAATAAAAAGCTTAATATTGTTTTTTTTATGTTTATATTCCGTTAATATCACCTCGAAATAAATTAGTATTTTAATACTAACTGATCCGGCAAATGATGTTCTGCCATATAAATCGCCGTTCTCGACCATTGAGAGTTGAAGATTACTACAGTACTAATAGCGATATAAAAAATTTACTGTTGGTGGTTCTACTGGTGAAAATTAAATAATTGGACCAACAAAGAAAATTTTGGATAAAAAATTATTACGATCTAATCTCAGACTTGCAGAATATACATACACATAAATTGATAAAGGGAGGATTTTGGTCATAATCACTACACTTAGACTGGGCAAACACGAATTTTTCAAGATGATTAATATATATATTTTTTTTATTTTATATTTTCATTTACAAATATTAGTAAATGCACTTACATTTTCTCGAACAAACAATTTAATTTGATTGCAAATATAATATTGTTCCTGTTATTGAAACGGACTACGGAGTGAAGTTCGAATTTAAAACACTAACTAAAGAACTTGTATTTTCTACAATACTAAGAATTTTCACCCTTAAAGAAGAAGAATGTTCGATAATCGCGACATCAAAGCAGCAAAGACCCTGCGGACTTTAAGAACAACTTATTTTATTTCTTGTTTTCCGTTCGGTTTTTCCCCGTAGCTTATCCAAAAAACTACTCAATATTTTTTACATCAATTTTGATTATTGCTTATGAAATAAATAAAACTCGTTTAAACAATCTTGTTATGGATTTTCAACCGTAACGTTTTCGTATTTAAATATAATTCTGATAAAAACGGACAAAATTTTACTCCAATCAAAAATCAAAGATTTGAGTAATCTTAGCTTTCAGAAGGTACTTTTTTTATACCTACAATAGATACCCTAGATACATATATATATATATAGCTAATGTACTGATAAAAGTACCAAGGAATATATTTTACCGAGTGCTAAGTTTACTTTGAGGTACATCAGAATTAGCGTCAATGCTTTAAATTTTGGCTCCAGTAATCTTTATTAATTTTTATGAGCGCTAAGCTACAAAACAGAGACCCGGATGCGGAAGTAATTCGTAAATATCTTTCATTTTATAGCATGAATCTGGATGTTCAATTGTGTAAAAAATTCATTTAATAAAATTAATTTTTCTTTTGAGGTAAAAATTTTAATTCACAAAACACACAAACGTGACTCAGGCTGGCATTTAAAAAATACGTGTGGCACTCGGGGAATGCCACGGTAAAGCTATTGCATAGCATTTTTTATAAACTTATGCAATATAATTATTTATTTATATTTTTGCAGTATTTTTTTTTCTTTGATATTAATTCAAGTTTTTTCTTTGATACTAATTCTATCTACCACTCTACCAGACTCAGGCTGACAAACCGATGTGAGACGCAGTATGCGTTCTGTCCCGCTCTAACGTGTATTGGCCGCACCTATATAACGTCATCGTATGTTAGGTTTATTTCGTCACGGAATTTCTTGATTCGCTTAAAAAATCCAATACCATATTATTGTAAAATCGAAATACGCATCATTGAATTCTGATTTAAAATATATAACATAGAACATCGAAATAATATACATCCGTCAAAGAAAACAATGTCAGCTCGCCATTTGTATAGTCAATGACATTGAAATCTTTACTTTTTAGCGCCATTCATACGTTTTATCGCATTAACCCTTTGTTAATTATAACAATTTCAATTTGTGAACAATAAAGCAGGTTCGCGGATAACTTCAATATGTATAAATGATATTCTTATAGCATGAGGCTGTTTATATGTAAGCCTGTATCAATCAAGCCTTTAGTGAAGCTTCGCCGCGTCTCGATACTATTGTCTTAGCTGCTGATTGCTCTCCGTCGCTCGGTTAAGTTTACTATCGGGACTTCAATTAACTGAACGAGTTAATTCAGATAATTAAAACGAGATCAGAATAGTGGTAAGAAGAAAAACAAAGATATCGTCGCAAAATGTGACTTCTAAATGTAATTTAATCAACAACTAAAATTCTTGTATTATTTTTAATTGGTAACTCCTAGTTTGTGTAATTTATTGGTAATAATAAGACATAAATTTTATTTTTTACGCAATTATGCCTTAAATAGTATTTTAATTACAATTTACGAATCCTAATACTATTTAAGCGTATCTTGATTCTAAAGATTTCTTAACATAAGACCCCAAATTAGGTTTTTTTATATAAACAACAAATATATACCACGCAAACGCCATATATGTATAAGCTTGTGACACGTTTAGAGGCGAATAAGAAGATTGCATCTAGACGCGACGCAACTAAGTACGATCTGTAAATCACCTGCAATTCAAGTCTCCCATCTGTAAATTTTTTAAAACTAACATGTGGCATAATTCGCACAAGAATTTGACCTAATAACTGACAGACTAAGGGCGGATTCGACCATACAAGAGTAAATCTTAATCTTAGAATAAATCGTCAATAAAACAACCTTGGTTCACATTTTTAATACTATTTTTAAAATAAGATTTTACTACTATTTTTTAGGGCATTTGAAGGTGCCTCTTTTGCAGCAGTACTATAGTATTCAATCCAAAAAAAATTACATACTTTCTGACACGGACGTGTGTCTTTGATATGACGAAAGAGCATTGTTGACATATAAATAGATGTAACGCTTAGCGACACATAATTGACGTTGACTGGTGACGTGACCTTCACATTCAAACTACTCTCGTGGGTAATGTCACTTGTAAATTTATACAATTTTCTGTACAACTTGTACAGTCAAAAGATGATCTTAGAAAGTCAGATACCATTTTGATCCACATTACTTCATTGTAATTTATAGGCTATTAGATGATCCTACCTTCGCACCGGAAACAATCAAGTGAACCGAAACAACCAAACGATCCCTAGAGAATTATGCTGGAGCCTTAGCACTTTACGATAGTTTTCATCAAGTTAATAATTAATTGACAAATGTCAATACGGTAATGGCATTTGACAGCTCCAACTCATCAAATTTCCATAAAATTTGGTGCTTTAGTTCCGAATACGTCCACGGAGTCCCAGAAGTTTTACAAATTATTATGTTTTCCGAAAATTTATTGTTGCTGTTTGTTTACTATTCGATTTTACGATTTTATACACCAAATATAAAGTGAACTCCCATCCCCAATACTTCCTTGATAAGAAAATTATTGAAGAATATATCAAAATTACATGATATATGTATACTTAATTAAAATTAACATTCAAAAATCATTTGATCATATAGGTAACACATTGTTCACTTATGGTCGTCAAAAAAAAAGAAATGTGTATGAAATGCTTCTAACTTTACTTTTAATAGTTTAACAACAAAATTATATTAAATTTGTATTACGATTTACGTTTTAGTAATTTACATATGTGAACGCAAACTGGCTATTGTTCTAAATAAATGTTAAATTTCAATGATTACGGCATATTCGAGCCCTCGTGTTAGGCCGCTTTAGTAGAGATTAAATGAATTGGAAATCTATATGGGTAATTTGCTTTCGAATTGGATTCTAATAGAGAATTACTGCTCATTTACGAACAATGAAAAGTTAATACAAATAAAAAAAAATATTCTTGATATTGTCATATTTGAATGCAGACACATAAAAATGTCAAATTTGTTTATTCGCTTAATAAACAGTGTTGGCCTAGTCAGTTAGGCGTGCCACTCTCAAAATCCTGAGGTCGTGCGTTCAAACCACATCTATACACTAATGCATTTTTCTCTATCGCATCTAATACTGGCTCACTCGACGACATATTTTAGACACAGAATCTTGATCACCTAGTTGTATTTAAAAAATAATATGATCAAAGAGACGGATGTAAGTTTATTAAGTCTTTGAAGTTTGTTAATATTACCCTCTTTATTAAACCCATTCATTAAACTAATCTAACAATAATTAATAATTAAGCTAATCAGTTATTACACTGTAACTAAAGCACTCATCCGTCTGTTTTAATTATAATTTAATTATGCCTTGTTAAAAATATATTCTTGTATCTGTTTGTTATCAACATTTTTATGTCGCATCTTAAGATACTGCGAAGTACCAGTATTAACTGAAACTAAACTTACGGATAAAGCCGCAAGCAATAGTAAAAATAACTAGACAATTTTCATCCTTCGCTTGTTATTGTTTTAACAAATGCACCCCTGGACTCAGTTTCTAAAGAACATACGCCTAGTTATTAATTGAGCAATTAAAAGAGATCACTATCAAGCAATTTTACAGCTTATTAGGTCGTACTTATGGCGCCATAAATTTCATAAATCATCGGTATATTATAGAACAGTAATACTTTAAAATATGTTATACCTGGCGAACGTAAGGAAATCTAATTGAATACTTAGCGTGCTTCTTGAAGCGTTATATGAGTAAGTTGAGGACTTTGAGATAAGTTAGCAGATTGTCCGTCGTCTTTACACGGTAGAACAATGGAGGAACATTCCGATGCTTGGTCTCATTCAATGTTGAAAACTTCTATGGAAATGCAGTAGTGCTGGCTTATTCCACTGCAGCTACGGTCTTTGTCGCTTTCATGATCGGTCTGAGATATTAATAACATGAAAGACGAATCTTGTTGTTCACTATCATCCTTTATCATTCTGTAAAACAATTCTTGCTTATTTGAAACTTCTTTGTTCTAATGTCTATGTTTGTAAAATTTGTTAAGTAATTTTTGTTATTGTATGTTGTTTTAGTACAATTTTGAGTCTAATATTACTGAACTTATAGTTGCTCAAAAGCTATCTATTAGGTATAGTTTAAATATTAATATTTAAAATGGATTTTGCTTAGAAGTGCCGCCATGTTAGCATAATGGCAGGCATATTTGACAAACCGTATAACATGTCACAACCACAGCCCCGCCTCCACCAAACATAACTCATTAGAGTTGAGTATGAGCACTAATGCCCACTATTCAAATAACTCTGATACCAATAATTATGTACATTGCCATACATTAATTATGTATCTCATGCATAATTGAATTGAATGTAATTGAATTAGGACTATAAACTAGAAACAGCTTTAAAACCTATAAAATTAGAATATAATAATAATAATCATAATCGAGTGGCGCTATAACCCTATATGGGTTTGTCCTCAGATTGCGTCCCTTTTCTTTGGTCATTTTGTATTTCATAGACAAGATGATGATCAGCTTTCTGACACACGTCGTCGATTTCTGAATTTGAGACAATTTTTTAGACAAAAATTTGTTAAAAAAAGGTTGGTGGACTCAGTTTTCGCACTTAGACTCTCACTAGGTCCGTTGTGCGTAAATTCCTGGCTAACTAAGACAGCCTAGCTCCTTCCAGAAGCACATAAGTTTCCTGGGCACCTTCACGCTTCACGGAGTGACCTCACTGCTCCGATTTCTGTACGTTGTTTAGCCACAGCCTCGCATTCCAGGATTACGTGGGTGACTGATTCCTCTGTGCAGCGCGGCTGTTACAGCCGCTATACCATTTTTTCTTTACTGTACGAAAAAACGAGACGAGACTTAGATGCGCACATAGACAGAAAGTCCATTGGTGCACGACCGGGAATCGAAACTGTGACCTCAAGGATGACATTCGCACGCAGGAGCCACTAGGCCAACACTGCTCTTCCTAGAATAATGTGTCTACAAAGTATGAATTGCTTAGGAAAAATTCTATATTAAATTGTACTAAGAACTTTTTTCTGTAACTTCTATATAAAGTACAAAAGCAATAATAAAATGATTAATTTTCGTGGAAAATTTCCGCATAATCATAATCCGGGCCCGACTGCCCGTTTTAAACCCCTACACATCCGAACATTTTACGACTTAATAAAACTGAGAAAGACGATTTTTTCCTCTTAATTGATGACGGAAATAGGTCATTACGGAGCCGAGCTACGGCCCTCGAAGACAATAAAGTTATTCGCCACTCGCCGTTACACGTTAGATAAATGATTCACAGCTACAGACGTTAATCATTCGTGTAGCGGGAATTGAGAACAATTCGGAAATATTCTACATATTAGACTGTATATTGCTACAAAATACATTTGAAATAGTATTTTGTAGTATTAGCTAGGTCAACATGATAAATAATTGGTTGATTTTATCCGCACGCTGTCGTTTATAAAATAAAGAATTAATTCACCCTTTAATTAATATTCCGAGGTGGCTAAACGAATGGCTTATAAATGTGTATAAAATATATCACCTTATCTTATAACCATTATTACTAAACTTAGTTCTTAAAATAAAACATACTTCGGTGTTACTATAATATATACAATAGGTTATTTCATTAGTTCTTAAAAAATAATCATCCATTGGAACCAATCTTCGCCGCAGATTGGTTCCCTTTCATTAATATTTTTTTATATACCAACCTTCTATGCATGACGCATTTTTACGCCGGCTTTTTCTCTCGGCCTACACCCTCTATCTTCTTTGCCGATGAGTAGGGATGCCTTCAAATTTTATGACGTGGAATAAGTGATACATGTATCTTATGTTCCATAATAAACATTTTTTTTTTCATGTTATCGATTCTTGGTAATTCGGTTTTAGAGGTATGGAAGCAACAAAGGAGTGGTGGCCAATTATTTTTCAAATAAAATAGTCAGTCTTTTTCAGCCGAGTTTTCCAAGAAATAATTTGTTGTGAAACCAATTATATCTTTTTTATTATTAAATGTCTATTGTGGGGCCTCCACAAAAGAAGGTTGTAACGGCCACCCTCCTCTAAATCCGGGGCTAATTCTTAAGTTTAAGATACGCAAGTTTTCTCACGATATTTGCCTTCACCGTATAAGCAAGTTCATAGAAAGAAAAATCCATTGGTGCGGGCGTGATCTGAATGCACTTCGTGATGTTAACGAAATCAATGCACGAACAATCGAATTTTGATTGACTTTATAAGTTTTATAGGTAAATTATAAATAGCAATGCAATAAAATTAAGACAGTGCGCGTTAGTGAAATGTCATGTGCGTGACCCAGTTTCGGGTGACAGCCGTGCGCAGTGACACACGCGAGTTCTCTGAAAAATATTTATACAATGTCACGACATGACATTGAACATGTATTTTTAAATAAGCCATTTTGTGTATTTGTGTGTACAAAGAATTTCACACCGCTACCAATGAATGTGATAACTAGATAGCTTTTATAAAGTTATTTGTCACATGGTCATCCATATTTCAGTTTTATTAGTTTATATTTTTTGAGCAATTAGGTGATAAGCTTTAGTAGCCCATTAGCTTATTTAAAAGCTTAGACACAGATCTGTCAACAACTCAAATAATTATTATGGGGCAAGAAATCGAACCTTAGACATCCTGTCTACAAGTGCTAATAAAGGCGGTTCCTACAAAGTTAACTGGGAAATGGGCTTACATATTTTTATTCTATTTACGGTATCATAAAATAGATTTAAAAACTACGACTCATAGTTTCGGGTTCAGAAAGCTTGAAATTTACTACATACGATTTACTTATTAGTTTGACTGTCAGTAAGAATAATAATCGAGTATTTATTATTTGTAATATATAAAAAAGTATACCCTATAGGCCATATAACTTATCTTACTCCGAATTAAAGTGCATACAAAATTGAATAAAATAAATATTATTCGATTGTTTAGGCAAACCTTACAAGGAATGTTTACTTTAAAGTTCAATTAATTATAATTAAAGGTTACTTTAATAACAATTGAACTTTCTTGGAAACATTTAAAAATAAATCTGAGTGTCTTTGATCTTTCTTAAGACATGATTTAACATGAATACATAATTTGAGGCGTATTCTACAACGTGCCGCAAGTACCTATCACGTCCTTAGCTGTCAAAATGTCTAAAATCGTAGAGTATTGCTTGACAGGTTCGCATACTACATTCAATTGTCGTTTGAATTTCACCTGACTTGAAACACAAGAACGAATAAAATAGCGTGAGCAACGGAGCGACACAATCAGAAACAAAAGTAAAGAAAACAACACAGAAATGTCGTTACACGACATTTGATATTTTGGAATAATATAATTTGTTTGCTTAAAGGAAATTGAGTATTACTGAAGATGGCCTGACCTATCGAATGAAGTAGGTTCGACTACGATTCGAGTGGAATAATTTCTGTAACGAGCCTTTGTTATTCCTATACTTTATTTAGTGAAATGATTAAATTGAACAGATCAATTTTAAAGAGAGGATAAGTACGTTTTATCTATCCAATTAATTATCATTTGTTGACTGAAAGTTACTGTTGTATTCTGTTTAATTTTTAACATTCTTTTGTTATTCCTCCTATAGCCACCAAAAATAATATATGCATATATTAAACATGTATCTAATTTATTTACTGAATTAAAGAGGAAATAACTATATATTCAACGTCCATTTTTTAATATGCAGATGACAAAAATAGTTAATAAAAATTATCTGTGAGAAATTACAGTATTAGTGGAACATTAGTGGTAAGAGAGTAATGTTCAACCATTGGCATCGGTTCAAAATGTAATATAATTAAATAAGATCGCAGCATTACAGCTATGGAAGTAAATAAAAATGTCTCCTAAAAACTTTATATTTTTTATATTCAACGATTTAATTAAGGCAATTTGTCTTAATTTGACGCTTCAAATAATTGCGTAACTATAAATTATTTAAATGGAGCGGACCTAAATCAGAAAAGGGTGACCCTCGAGACATTTGTGTTGGTGACGGCGAAATAATAAATATATTCGTAAAGAAACCGCCCCAAGGTACTATAGCGTGTCATGTGACCGCTTCGTAGCGAATGGGATTTGTAGCTTACGAGCACAGCAACCGCTACGTCAAACACACGTACGGAATGTGTTTGCAAAGTGTCTTATGTACATAATGCTTTGATATTTAGAACCACGTACTAAATTTTAGTGCGATCTTTACATATCTATTGATGTTAAACGTGAAAGCTAAGCAGGTATAAATTTCGGGATACTATGTAACAAAATCGGTTCTCACCAAAGTAACCTTACCTACACGTTATTTTGTAATATAAAAACTGCGTTTATCATCACGAAACTTTTAATAAAAATGTTTTCTAGTAGAAACAGATTTACCACCAGAATTATATTGCTATAAACTTAAATTTATTTTATGATAAATAGTAGTACACAGAAACTTTATATTAGTTTTTTCTTATTCTTATTCTCGAACCTCTAACATAAACGCGCTAACTATATTAATACGTACTCGCTTTGAGTGAAGGCAGTCGAAATTAACAATTATATTGGCAAAATTCAACGTCAAAGTAAACGAACGAACGTCATTGATGCTTGCCGCATTCCCAACTTAAATTCCTTATAAATAAATGTAATAAATGAGGTAACATTTGCTTTGTTCACGGACAAGATTGTTTACATTAGACGTAAAATATATTCTTTATTCTAGTGATAGAAATGTTTTTTTTAATATCTTAGAAATTTATCTATATATGTTATTCAGGGAAAATAAAATTCAAAGGACGAAAGCATTTTTTAAAATAGGTCTAGTAGTTTTTCTTTACGAATACATAAATTTCTTCTTTATAACATTAGTTTAAATAAGTGTAGTGTAGTGTAGCTATTAGTAGCGCCATGTATTTTTTTGTGAATATTAAGTCTATCAGTCTAATTCTATCTCCGAAATTTAGCTTATCATTCGTATATTTCATAGAGCGAAATTCGATAGAGCCTCTTCACGCTGACGAGTTCTGAATCCTTGAGCCGGTTAGTGGTCCCACACTCTCGCCTCACTTACAAGATCCTTTTGATCATAGTCAGATGACAACCACTCAATAAACGTCTTATCCAATACTCCCAAAAGTCATATTTACCAGTTTGTAACGTTTAACATGTTGCATTTTTTGTATTTCGTATTTCTAAGTAATAAAATAATCTCAATATAAAATTCTCGTGTCTCAATGTTCGTTCCCATACTCCTCCGAAACGGCTCGACCGATTCTTATGAAATATGCATATTCAGTAAGTCTGTGAATCGGCTACTATCTGTCTCAAACCCCTAAGTGATGAGGGGTATCCACCACAAAATTTTACACTTTTAACTTGAACTCTGAGGTTTATATAGAGAAAATTCACAGATAACGTACAAAGTTTTTATTCCGGAAAACCGAACGGTCTCTGGGGTAGCATAGCAACATGTTCCATGTTGGTATGTACTAAAAAGGTAGGCTAAGTAAAATCACATTAAGGAGAAACGAAGTTCGCGGGGGCAGCTAGTATGAGTGTAAATATTTGTAAAAGTACTTAATAAAAAGGGATTATGCTGGACGTTATTTAGGTGTAAGCCGCGTATCGCCTCTCACACGGGTGGCCAGTGATGGCTGATGTGGCTTAGCAGGGCTGTTGACTATACCAGCATTTGAAATCAATTGAAAGATTTTTAATCTGTCTTTTATTAATATTATGCTGATGTTAATGGCCCAATCGTTATTAGGTTCTTCTCGAGGTTATGTATAAAGTTAAATGTATTGGAGAGCTTATCGGTTTTGCATTAAACTTCTAAAACAATTGAAGCCATTTTTATGACATAGGACCCCTACAATTAAGCCTATTTGGCACGCGATCAGGCGGAGAAGCCGAAAAGCTAGGTAGCAGGAGAGTGTCAAATCTCCTCTTTCCTAAAAAGGGACTTTACATTCTTAAACTTAGGTCTGGTGGGATTGGCGCCAGGGCGACAACTTCTCCGGAAATATCCTCTTAATATTTATGGGCGAGACGGAACCCGCTGGCCGACGGGAGCCGCGATATCTCTTGTGCTATTTATCTTACTGGCATACTTCACAATTCTATGACGTAATTTTTCCAGCTGCGATTTGTTTTCGAGCCACATGTCGGATAGCCCATCCTTCTTCCGCTATTAATGCTTATCGCGTCCTATATACCTGCGATGGCCAACACGAAAATGCTAGATTGACAGTTGGAAGTTGAGCACATTCTATATTGGAAAAAACAGTTGACGACTGAGGAACGCAATAGCCCTGGCCTGCCATCGGACAGAAATCCCCAGGATTACCGGACGAGTTACGACCCACAGCGTTGGTCACGAACGTTTAGCTGTAATGTCGTTCGATATTATTGCTTATTGCTCTCACCATCTCTATCTATTTTAATGCTTCGAGGATTATGTTATAGTTTAAACGTTAGCGGTATCGGTACCCATTTTACCAACTCAGACTGCAATACGATAAAATGTTATGGAATATTTTTCTTATATTGTCTCTGCTCTTGCTTACATTTCATTCTTGTTTCCTTGTTTTTATGTAATAAGAGGCAAAAGAGCAGGAGGCTCATCTGATGTTAAGTGATACCGCCGTACATGGACACTCACATTGCCAGAAGCTCGGAAATGCGTTGGCGGCCTTTCAAGAATTGGTACGATCTTTTATTGAAGGACCCTAAGTCGAATTGGTTCAGAAATACTTCAGTGGAGAGCTGGTTCCGCATAGCGGTGGTGCGCGGCAAAAACTGCCTTAGACGTTTTTAAAGGCAGTTGTGGAACGACGGACTTCCAGGTGATTCAGATTCCATTAACTGTATGGACGGCTAATGAAAAAAAAAAAGTAATGCTAAAGTCACTAAAATTGTAGAGCTGATAGATTAAATATTGATATGTCGTAAGAATTTATACAGAACACTGGAAATAAATAGAAAACTTCAAACTACCATGACATTACTAAATGCTACCGTTTTTGCAGATATTTTTACAGTTACAGTTATTTCCAATAGTTCATTAGGAATTTCTTACATAATTTCAGAATTTTCTCGATCATGTTGAAAACAAAATCTAATCATACCAATCTTGCAATGTTATTTTCTTTTAGTCACAAAGAGACTTTTAAATTCAAAGAATACAATGTATGTTTTTTACGATGTATTGTGATCCCTTTGAAGAAAGAATTAGTGCGTAAGTCCGGTTTTTATCCTCTTTCCCCGGGAGTAATACATCTGTGTTATCCAAACTTAATCAATAATGCCATAGAATACACATTACGAGGTTTGGTTGATGGATTCGAATTTCTTCTTTTTATTTTGTGATTTCTGTTCCTATAATAATTAGATAAGTGCAAAATAGAGAGAACAAGACATATATCATGTAACAAAAAATCGCTTATTAACTGCTGCCCATTCCAATCGGCGACTTTTATGTTTGTAACTGCGATATAATTAACGATATGATTTATCTAAATTAAGGTTTATTATCTTAATAAATATAAATTACGCGTCACGCTGTTTGTCCGCTATGGACTCCTAAACTACATAACCAATTTCAATCAAATTTGCACATCGTGTACAGTTTGATCTAACTTAAAAGATAGGATAGATTATAATTCTACTGTACGTGTGTATGTCACTGGACTCCTGGACTGAAACAGCTGGACCGATTTGAATGATTGTTTTGTATGCATTTGGAGCCCTGGATGGTTTAGATTCACAATTCAGCCTAGCAGATGGCGCTGCAGTCGTTACTTTTATACTTTGATTAATATCCAATCGATTGAAATATCGTGCAGGAAACGTCTGTCGGGTTCGCTGGTAATTATAAAAAAACTAGCAAACTCGGCGAACTCCGTTTCGCCACCAGATGGCTTCGTTTTATGTAACATTTCGTTTAGTGATCCCGCTTTTCTGTTGAAATTTTCCTGAATTTTCTTTGCTATAAACCTCACGGAGCCCGAGACCTTTTCAACGAATGCAAAACCGAGGAAATCGGTTCGTGCGTTCTGGAGTTATAGCGTCAGGAAGGAAAACCAGACTTATTTTTATATAGTAGATAATAATAATAATGACCTAAGTTTATAATTATGTCAAAGCTAGGCAGATTATTTTCTGTACGGTATCTTGGTAAACATGAGAGAAATCGTTACAAATTAAAAAATATATTGCATAATACGTATTTTAGAATTATAATGCATTGACATTACGCAGTTATTCATTCACATTATCCATTCACACATACATTATACGATAACTATGATAAACTGATGTTTTCATACAACCGCAACAGTGAGACGGTGTATACGTTAACAATAAATTAACTGATTGCCTTTATTTATTACTTTGTGAAGTAGTCGGAAAATTAAAAAATTGCCTACAATTTTTCTTTACGAAAATATCTTTTGGGAACTTGAAGCAAACTTTTATTAGGTTTACGCGAGTACTACATATTAAAACAACACATTTTAATGCAAACTCTTATTAACATATTATATAATAACAAATTCCTATTAATTGCTGTAAAGTATTATATAATATAAGTAGGTGAATCCTTAAACAAAGTTTTATTAAATAAAATACTAGCTGGTCTTAAAAAACTTCGTCTGCGCAGGATAAAAATAATATTAGTCCAAATGATGTAGCGTGAAAGACATATTTCATCTGATTTAAATACCAGAAGCGATAAAAGTATCTATTTTCATTTAGGAATCAATTTATTATACCAAATGTGCATTTTAAATAAATTATCATTTTTATTGTAGTTATGGTTCACTATTTTGGCTATAATGGCTTACTCATAAGATATAGATACTCGTATATACTGTGACGGGCTTTTTTGTAGAACTATTACTACATACAACTTCATTTCCATCATACATTACATATGTGTAACTCTAGCGGTTTTGGCAGCGCACGAATAGCTCGCAGATGGTAGATTTTTCCGTACTTACTTAATATTTTGGACAATTCTCACAATATCTTTATAAATTGTAGCCAATGTGTTACTCTGATGCTATATAAAATCCTTTCAGTAGTTTTGACATGAAAGAGTAACAAACATCCATACTTCCAAACTTTCGCGTTTATAACATTACTTGGATTTCCTATTTTTGATATTAATCTTGAATATTTTAAAATGTTGCACAATTTCATGGATTTAGCCAAGCGCCAGGTCATTAATAATGAAACGCAAACACTTAGCGTACACTCTTATATTTCTTTCATTATTCTTTTGTTTTCTTGACTTTATTGTATTTCTTCATTACGCGCCCAGACTCGCACCAGCACCCTCGTCTACCTGTCGATCTCACTGTTGTTTTAGTAAATTAATTTTATTACACACGAATATTTTTTGTTGTTTTCCTTATTTCGCTTATATGTCCACACAAACTATCTTGAATGCAAAGTCTTTTATAATTCTATAAATTCTTCTCTGTGTTTTAAAGGCACGCAAAGTTTATCCGGTCGAGTTCAAATTAAAGTCCTTCTTAAAATAGCGTTTCGATCGCTAAACGGCCGGCAACGCAGTCGCGAGCCTCGGTGAGTGTGAGTATCGATGAGCGCTTAACAGCCGATGAACCTTTTTCTCTCCTATTCTATAGAAAGTCTTTGAATAGCCCTGTCGGAGGATTATAAGCTTCCATATTGAAATAAAATATTCTACAATGGGTTTTATTATGAAACGTGGCAAACATTAGGAAGAAACTGCTTCCGACTGCATATTGTAAGTGATAATTGAAAAATAGATTTTCATATTATTACATTATTTTTATTATGCTTTGTAAATGGACGGAAATGCTCTGACTTTTTGGTACAATTAACCGTATTTTGTTTTAGTTTACGAAAATAAAAAACAACTAAAGATACAGGACCCCCCCCCACCTTTCTCGTTCTTAAGGTATTAGTAACCTTATATGGTAATTGATTACCTTAAAGTATAATCATAGAATTACCCAGTAATTCCCTGTACTTTCACTACTTGTCGGCAAACAGAAAGTTACAAATCAATATTTTAAACACTCTATTAAATATATTAAATAAATGTTTAACTCCTATCAATACAATTTTCCGAAACACACATACAATGTCTAAGCTGATAAGCAAGTGGATTCGAGAACTCTTAATTAAATTATAAACTTGCCCGATTCTAACTGAAACCGACATTACATGCGCTAACCATCGTATTGTTCCGCTTTCCTTCGTGTTTAATTCAGTAAGATAGAACGCAATACTTTCACGAAACACAATTCATTGTAATTTGACATTGTTATCTTTATGCAAAAGATGATATTAAAAAAACATTAAATTATACATTAAACATTAACATTATTAACACTTATGACAGCGTTATTTGTTATAGTTGAGAACTGCCTCCGAAGCGTAGTACACAAAGTATCCGCGTGGACGAAGGTCAAAGATGGGATTGCTAAAACAATCGTAGTTTCGAGCCCCTACACACAAAGATTTTCCTTCAATTAACATCCCAGTTTTGTTGTTCATTACTATAATATATCAAAAACATAAATACACATTTTTCAGATGCAGCCAATGAAAAAGATTTCTTAAAAATATTATGTTCAATGTGTATAGCAAACGACACCGACCGGAAGTTCTGTCGCGCCTAGAGCTTGCATACGCCGGAAACGGCCGGACGCGTGCCACATGCTTCTAGCGTCTTACAAATATAGGCATATATGCAAGTACATAATCACAAAAAATGGTTTTCTTTTAATAACTATAAATTAAATTTAATACAAACCAGCTACGAATGAAAAATCTCGTAAAATCTCATGAACCTTAACGACCTTTAACAGATATATCAGTCTCTTGTTTCAATAAAAGTGCTGAAATATTTTGGTAGTGTGTCAACGTCGTACGACACCGTGTAGACAGGGCATGGCTGGCTGAGTGCCAATAGCCATGTGTGTACACGTGTACACACACACCTGCCACTGATGGGTGCTTACAAATATCAGTGGTAAAAAAAAGATTTTTTATTCATAATATAATTTATTAAAAAACAAATGTTCACTTTGCGTTATCGATCTACTCTTAAAGATATTTAATAGTAGCTGAATAATTCAAGATTTTTTTTATCCCTTTAAATAATGCAACACTTTGTTAAATACGACATCAATATTAGAAATAACAAACTACATCGCGTAGTATCGCGTTACGTAATGGTTTTAACTTAATCAAAACTAAACTACTATTGAAAATGCCGAGCGAAATATAATGTTCAATAATGTTAAAGTTAACGCCGCCCGCCCTCAATATCCGCTATGACGCAAACTAACTACAGAAAAACAATCAATGCTTGCATAATATTAGATTTAAACAACCTCCACTTGAACGTAGGTAATAGTATATACAATAAATATTATGACCGACTAATAATGAGTTCATGAGTCTAGTTTGTTTATTATATCATGAAACACTAATTTAAAAGATGATATCAGCAGAATTCTCATCCCTTATTCACATTAACTAAATCAGACTGATTTTGTTCTTTAAATAAATGAACTCTTTCGTCTCATTCTGTCAAATTTTGTTAAGGTTGTGATAAACCTAGATAGATACGAGTAAGTTATAACTGTTAATTTAGAGTAATATAGTTTTTTTACTTAGGGGGTGTGCAGGCAACAAGTGGGGCTAGTATTAAAAGTTGCTTATGGATACAACTTTATTAAAATTATATAAACATAATTGCAGAGGTTTTACGGCTATATTTTAGCTATTATATAAAACCATACAGCACGGTTAAAAAAACTATTTTTATTTATCACTAATATCGCTTAGCAAGGCTCTACGTGTAACCCAACAAGAATATTGGATTGGTATTGGCGGAATCACTGGCACATGACAGCAGACGCATGACGAATGACATGTATTTTTTTTAATTAGGTAAGGTAGCGAAATTAAATATTTGTCTATAGCTTAAGAACAAAGTATATATTGGCACGCATGACACAGACTTTGAATAGACAATGAAAAAACTTAAATCAAAACTTTGTTTTGAACGTCTTCTACGTTCGATAGACTTCGTTCAAGAAATCACGCCGAAAGTAAATGTAGCGGTTTGGTGATAACGTTTAAAAGCTCCGACCTCGGGACATATAAATGGCGGAAATTAACGTGGAATGTACACTGCTTTTTCCTTAAAATTAACTTCACTGTGACATTTTGAGGAACTTTCGCCCTTATCGCGTAGTATGGCATGTAGGTATTTGGAAAATGTTATTTAGATCAAACAGAGGTAATTATATTTATCGTTTTGTATATTATTTTACTTATTTTAATATAAAACACAATGATATAGAACTTTATTAAATTACGTGTGTATAATGTATTTCTGTTGTGGAAAAGTTAATAGAATAGTTTCTAGAAATCATTATTATATCTATCCTACGTGATATTCGATTAAAACCCCGGTATTTTTGAGTTCATTTTTAATATACATACAATATATCTTTTATTAATCCGGAATAAGAATGTTGGACCAAAATTATCTGTATTGTTTCATAAAAATTGATTTATACCTTTTGACATTGCGCAATAAACCTTCATACAAATATTGATCAGTTTGTAGCTACTATGCTACTTAAACATTACCTTGGATGGAATGGTATACTAGGCATGACCGTACATCCCTATTCCGTGGAACATGAAAAAAATATATATAAGAGTATATACAGTATACCTTGTAATCCATGTTTAAAGTTGTATTATTATATATTTCCAGCCCCGATTGCTTTAAACAGGAAAAGTCGACGGCTTGTGTCAAGCGCAGAAGTCTGATCACCGACTTGCTTAATCGAAAAAACAAATGATCTCAAAACATAGACAATTCTGAAGATCATATCTAAAGGGTGTTTCTTCTTCCACTTATTGCAAATCACGTTACTAGTAAACACAAAAATTGTTTTAGGACGGTCTTATTCACATTTTTTTAAACGTTGTGATACAATGTGAATCATTAGATCCCCCTTATTTGTCAACCTGCAATATTTAGTGTTTAGTGGATCTAGGCTCTATGGTAAACTAATAACTAAACCCACTCTTAATCATCAGCTCTGGGAACGACTGTCAAATCAATCCTTTTTAGGTTTTAAAAGTTTTGTTCACGATATTGACTCGTTATTGTTTTATTATATAAAGCTCCGCTCTCGCGGATCGCTCTAATCCATTTTCCGTTTGAAACTTTTGTTCCTTTCATCCCTTGGTAGTGCTTTTATTTTTTTCAAATTCGATTCCAGCTACGTGAGACGTGAACTTGGTGTCCCTCGAGAACTTTTAGCCTCATAGTAATACCGCGTCGGTAAAGTTACCTGTATCGTTCTAAAATCTACGATTTGTTTCATGTTTCTATGAATAAAAAATGAGTGTCAACATTTAACGAAACAGCATGTTTTCTTAAAACGAAGGCTGAATTCATTAAAACAGGGGGCTCGTGAGTGCGTTGCCAGCCTTTAAAGAATTGGTACTCTCTTTTTTTGAAGGACCGTAACTCGAATTGGTTCGGAAATACTGCAGTGGCCAGCTGGTTCCACATAGTGGTAGTGAGCGGCAAAAACTGTCTTAGAAAACGCTCAGTTGTGGAACGAAGGACGCCGAGGTGATACGGGTGGAATTTCGTATTCTGCCTCAACGTCCGATAATGAAAATCAGCTGCAGCTGCGGGTAATAATCCGAACAACTTCTGTGAACACTCTCCATTGTAAATGCGGTAGAAGCGTTTCATTCATTTTATTATTAATAATGATTAAGCAATTAGTGAAACAGATAACTGGAACATTGAAAAACCTTAATGCTATATATAAAATATAAACACAATTTATTTTACAGGCATTTATTTATTTTATAAGGAATGAAAACAGATTCATAAAAGTTAAGAGATACAACAGATGTTATTGAAAGATCCAACAGTTTTCACAAAAACAATCGTAACATATAACAGAAGAAAATATTACATATATAAAAATTCTCGCTGCTTTAGTTGCCAGAGTTGATTGATGCGCAGAAGTCGTTCATTAGGTAATTTTTTGGCGCGAACAATGTGCGAACTTGCCCCCACCGCACTATAATGTTGCCAAGTACAATAATTTCGATAGTCTTCAAGAGGAATGTAAATTGATGCATGTTCTTTAACTGTCACGAAATTCCCAGCGTGAAAATTTATATCATAAATTTAAATTTATTATCTAGTGCGGTAAATCTTATTAAATCACTTTATCTTGTTATGTTTCAACTCTATACGATCAAAATCTTATCGTTTAGTCAAGTTTTTCTATAACATTTGTTAATTCATTACAACGCATTCTGCGTGTAACGGAAATATTTTATCACCGGTAAAGTATCAATTCAATTAAATATGAAATATAAACCACATATAAAACGTACATATTTTTTTTTCAATTAGGGTTTTTGATAGAAACATGAAATAACAAATCCACCTTCCACAGAATCACACAGTCTTCTCGGGCAATGTGTACAACACGTACTATCATATGTTTACAGCCCCTAGTTTGAGATGAGACTTACCAAGTACGCAATGTATGTATGTTGGTAGAAGGAAAAAATTATGATTGCGTAAAGATAGTATTGCCCATTAGTATATTAAATTCCATCCTCTCCATCTCAACGCCTGGTGTCTGGTCGCACTTTCAACCGCGCACTTCCTCTTGTACCAGCTACCAATAGAGGTATTTCCAAAGCGATACGACGTTTTTTTTTGAAGGCCCCTAAGACGTAACGATTCAGTGATATGTGGAATGGCCGCTGGTTTGATAAAGTGGAGGAGTGCCGTAAGAAGTGTTTTAAAAAGCGTAGAACGCCAGACGTGAAGGTGGAATTAAATGTTGTCGCAATTACAATTCACTAAAACAACATTTCAATTTAAAAAGGAATGTCTGTTCCACAATAAAACAATCGGTTTGTTCATACTTATTTTAGTTTGAAAATTTATAAAAGAAACACGAGGTAATGTAAATGTTATGATTCATATATATATAATCCGAGTAATATATGATAACGCTCCATGGAATCCTGAATTGTACAGGTATATTACACGGGCTGGCAAGTGCCTTCAAAATCTCAGCGAGGTAGATGGGTGACAGAATTTGTTTTCATTAACAATTTAATTAAAATACTTATTCACGAATTCAATTAAAGCACTGTTTGTTCGGTATAAGTAAAAACATCACGAAACAATTGTGTTGAATGCGAAACATTTCACAGCTGTGGTGATGATGGAAATTACTTAGGTTTTTGGTATATATTTGGCATTTTATAAAAGCCTTAAATAAAAAAAAATGTGTGCGTCCCGGGACGCACGACAGAAGTGATAACTTAAACTAATCTATATTGAAAACTTTAATATCTAAATTGTAAATCTACTTTCAGATCAATAACACTTGATATTTGGAATAGAAACCCGAAACACTGTCACCAGTGGATCACGTCGATACATTTCCTGAGGTGCTTCATATCTTCCGTTCCTAGTCCGGGCTATTAATGAAATCCGATCTCGGAGTGGGTTTATGACTTAATCAAATGTGTTATGATTTTACATATTCGCTGTCATTGCGAACTTCACTAAATATCAACCAGAAATTTTATTATTAATAAAAATAAACGTTTCATGTACATTATATTAGGCTAATCGAGTCTCGACCAGTGTGAAGGTAACGAAATGTACATGGTAGAGTTTAAAATCTAAACCTCTTACATGGTTTTAACTAAAGTACTTTTAAATCAACGTCTAGCTATAATAGGCCTCTTTTATCTCACAAAACTTATACACCATTTGACAGAGACGTAAGAGTACATGAATACTACAATGGACACCCCCTGTAATCCGACACGGTCTATTATTAATTATTGAATATTTTTAAACATCTAACATACATAATGAAGTATGATCTGTACTTCAGAGTACATATAACATATAGGTAAAGAAGAGAGAAAATTAAAAAACCATATTAATGAATCTGTAATTTGTCGGATTACAAGGTACTCGTTTGGACAGTACTCTACAATCCGACAAACTCGATAGTCCTACACTGCCGTTTGTCGGATTACCGGGGGTCCACTGTATATATATAGGTTTACACAAATATCACATATTATGTAACATGGATAAATAACGGACGTAAACACGAATTAATTACATTTACTCGTCATTTCGAGTGGTTCCGCTATCGTGATTAGAGTCTCTCGAGTCAATAACCTTCTTTCATATCAGTTGAAGTGAGATGAAAAAAGGAGACTAATAAGTACTGTACCTGTTTTTATATATCGAAGAATAATTTGTATTCAAGAGGAATTAGTTACAGCTCGGTGATGGAAAATGCGTGGATTAGTTGTGAGTGGTCAGCAAAAGTATCTCGAGTTAATCTGTACCTTCTGTCAAATCTTGTATATATTGAAATGATATGATAATAATACACCTATTAGATTGATATTATAACTGTTAGTATATCAGATAAGTTATTGTATTCAAGAGGAATTAGTTACACCTCCGCGATGAAAATGCGGGGATTAATTGTAACGAGAGAAGCGGGTACCCGTAGGTGTCGTTCAAAAAGATTAATTAGGAAATGTTAAACCTCAACCTACATCATTCATAGCCCATAAAATTATGTTGAGATGATAAGAGAAATTTGGAATTTTTACTAACAGATGCGAATATAGGCTGATAACCATCCGTCAATTTCTAACCTATGAGTTAAAATGGTCCCGTTATATAATCCTATTTCTCGTCTATTAAATTTTTAGGACACCTATGCTGTTACTAAAATGGTACTTAGTATTGTAACCTAAAGTACCGCACATATGCAATGTCTAGGCCCCGACACCAAAAACTGTGGCATTGTTTTTGAATGTGTGCGTTAACAAAATGCCGACACACGCACACTAACGAGTAGTTAAAAATCGTGTTTCTGTCATGGTACTTATCTGTTGTAATACTGACAAAATAGTGTCATCTCTTTTTCTCCTACATTAGTTGCAAACACTAGTTTCTCTTTCGTGCACTCGCCATTTAAATTTGTTACTTTAGACAGTGCGGAAGGAAAAATAAAAGTTTTTAAATTAAATCGCAATACTTACGAGTGAAATGTTACACCTCTGGCTTTATTTGTGTTTCTAGAATTGTTGTTGCACTTTACAAAGGCACACGATGGCATTTTGTGACAATAAACTGCTCGCAAACGTCCTTTACAACACGTCCAGCTAACACTGTGTTTAGGGGTGCACTGATCCCAGGTTAGTGAGCTCACTCACTTCGACTGTGCGACAACACGGCGTGGCCTCACTGCGGTAAGGGCCTATCTAACGATATAAATCTATGCTTATACCTACATTCAAAATAACAATCCTATAGGCAACGGCGGATGGGGTTCATGGGGTTCACCTTCTTTGGGAGGATAAGTTTTAATTGATATTGTTTTTGTTATACAGAATAGCTTATGTTAAAGGAATATTCACTAATCTTCTATATACATAAAAATGAATTGCTGTTCGTTTGTTTCGCTAAAACTCTAGCCCATTTGGCTAATTGTGATCTTGAAATATTTGTGCTAGTTCAGGGAATGTTTCAACGGTTATACTTAAATAATATGTAAATAATAATACTAAAAACGACATTTGATCAATAAAAAATGTTACTAGATGAAAAATACTTGATGTCTTTTGTCTTTTTAGAAATAAAAAGTTGTCACTTGGTTGTCATATACTATTTCTGTCCTCAATCGGCCGTCCAGGTCGGAGGTCGTCTTCGATGGAGTCCCTTCCTTGTTTGAAAAGGGCGTGCCATTATAAATCATGGTATTACCAGGAGTGGAGTCCTCATAAACAGCTAACATCTCTTGTAAGGTGGTTAGAGGTGTCTCTCCTTGTTTGGTAAGGAACGGCGCGATGTTCAATTTTTTGCGTAGTTGCTAGGATCTTCCCGATTTACTTGTTTACTCATTGAAAACTCAACGGTAATGACCCGATTAGGCTGAAAATTGGTATATACTAACAATGAGTCACGTAACAATTTGTTCTAAAGGTCATACATAAAGTTGTTAAAAGAAATATGTAATAGTGTTTAATCATCCGAGTTACCAATACCATTTACGTAAGTTATCTAATACCTCCGACGGCAACATAGCCGGGGAATTACCTATCTAGAAAATATCATTAAATAAAAACCGGATTCCTTAGGATGTTTTCCTTCACCGTACGTGCTAATGTGAAATGCACTCACACTGCACATGTGGGGACTTCAGGAATGAGAGTCACACTAAAGCTACTAGGCTAACACGGCTCCCCTTGCCTGTAATAAACAGAAAAAGCAACTGAAAAAAGGTAACGAATCCCTTATAAAAATGAAAAATGTTCAGCCCCAAAGATAAGCAAATTAACATATTATAAGAAACAAAATATTGCGGCCCTTTCAGTTAAGACAAATAACTCGCGTACGTGTGTCATTTGTAATACGTTGTACGCACACAACTGGTTGTGAATACAATAACATCGCTTCCATGTTATTTTAATGACTGAAATAGTTCTAAATTAATCATTATATTGACTGAAATAGAATCCTAAGTTAATCATTATATTGAGTGAAATTGAATTCCAATTTAAATATTATAATAACTGAAATAGAATTCCAAGTTCATCATTATAATGATTGATATATACTTTCAAATTAATCATAATAATGACTGAAATAGAATCCCAAATTAATCATGATATAATGACTGAAATAGAATTCCAAGTTAATCATTATAATGACTGATATAGAATTCCAAGTTAATCATTATAATAACCCATACAGCGTTCCAATTATTATTTAGTGTTTGTTGATAAAATGCTCAATTAATTTATATTAAATAAAAAACAAAAGACAAACGTATTGCGAGGTTAAGGAAATAGATTACCAAAGTTTTCCCTCACTGTAAGCTGTCTAATGTCAATCAAGATAAGGCGACGGAGGACGATCAACATTGACGAGTTCAGTTTTCAGGTTCAATATAGCGGGACGGAATTCACATTTCGCTAAATGTCGAGGATTCCAAGTTTTAGTGGTTCTCAATGCAGAATGAATTGTTTCAATTTGAGATAAACGACGACATTTCACTCGCAGGCTCTACATTCACTATGAAAATACTGTTTTTGACAATATTGTTTTTTTATTTATATAAAAGAATTCAAGCTTCAGAAAAATTAATATTCTTCTGAAGCTTGAATACTTTTGCGAATATCTAAATACTTTTTTCATATTTTACAGTTATTGAATATATTTAATTGTTACAGTAATCATTGTAAGTAATAATCTTTTCTTTTAATAATATATTTCAGTTATATTTAAGGTTAGTTATTGCTTTTGTTATATTAATTTATGATAGCATTCATAAGTATCTGATTGTCCTCATTTTATAATATAATTTTTAGTTATATGTATATCATTTGTACATACTTTATGTTATAATGTATTACGAAATCTATCGAGCCCTTCATTCATAAGCTGCCTTGTCGTAGACGAATTGAGTGACACAATCTCAGTTTTATTCGCTTTTCTCTTATCTTTTAGATTGCATCTAATAAAGAGTTGGAGTCGACAAACGACTCTCATCGAGACTAAGTACAGTTTCATTTTCACGAAAAAAATTTAATTGTAATATTTTAGTGCAAAATATTTTTAATTTACAAAAGTTTTTTTTCATTTCAAATTTATATATAGTACACCAATAAATTATTGTAAGTTTCGATATAAATATTTAGATAATAAAGTGATAGACAATATTCGTAACCTACTTAGTAATAGTTACAATAATTAAAATAAAAATAAAAAGTTTTTTCTTCTATTAATCTATGAATTGTATGTTGTACCACAAACCATTTGAACTCGCGAAATGTCACTGACATGTCATGGCATGTCATGACCTCCGCAAGCGACATGGCGCCGCGTGACGCCCTTCAATGAGTAAATGAAACCTCGACACTCGACAAATAGGCTCCACGGCTCAGCTTTGACACTTTAATATGCCCTACTTCATCAAGTAACTCAAGAAACTATTCACAATTACTCAACCACTTTCTGCGTGTAAAACACATAAATTATCGTTTCTGTAGCCGCTATTTCTACTTTTTATAAAATAAAAAGACATTTTAGACTCTAGAAAAAATACCTACACATATGAAGTTCAGTAAAAAAATAATGCTTCCAAATTTAAAAATAAAAGGTGTAGAAAGGAGTAAAATAACTAAACTCTCTGTCACTCTTTGAATTCGCCCATTTTGGTAAAAAACAAAACCTGCAACAATTACGTCACGATCCTCATCATATGTCATTTATTGGAATGAAATAAAAAATAGTGAACAAATAAATAAGAAAACCAAACGGTTTTCTGTTTCTGTATCCAGTAATGTAAGTACATTACTGAGGGATGTTGTTCCGCAAACATGTATTATTAAGGTGAATCAAGGCAGAAATATATATTAAGTCGGACCAGTCACCAGTAGCATCCGTTCACGAGCACGAAATTATTGACATAAATCCGTTTCATATGGTACTATCATATCAGAGAAAATCTAAATAAAATACGATCTTGATTGCAGATTTAGCTGTGATGAATATTGTTAGCAAATATAAATTTCAAAATCTCTAAAATTCAATCGCAATATTTTATCTGTTTAATCTGACTTTTGATTATTTTACATTTACGTTTAGGATTACAGCCTCCGTGTTTTACACCCGAACGCGGCGGGGCTTCAAATTGTATTTTAAAAATGAAATACATTTTATTTTATCACAACGGTAAATAACATAATATTTTCAAGGTACATATTTTTTATAATAGTGGAATAAAATATAAAGACGTGGACGTGTTTTTGTGTAAGTTGAAGATAACCCTACGCTCACATATACGTTAAAATTATTAATACTTTTTATTGCATTTGACAGTCTCTAAAGACGCAAACGCGAATGACGCCACAATTATACAAATCACGAAGCAAGAAATATTCTGCCAGTGTTCTACCGCATGACCCCAAGGTTCAGGGTAGAGAATAGCAGGGTTCGGAACTAGGCAAAAGTCAAAATATATTCATTAATTCTGGTAACTTTTTAGACTTATAATAAAATTAAATGGCTACCATTTACATCTCCTACCAGTTCCCTAATCATGGATGTAAAATAGACAAGAAGAATTGAACGAAGAGCTGTTAGAATCGTCGATGACCAATCCCTTTCCGAGCGGCTTGATCCTTTTGCGTTGAGTAGAGTTGTGGGGTCACTCTGCATCTTCTACTTCATTTACCATGGAGAGTGTTAAGAGGAGTTGTTCGGATTAATACCTGCAGCTGAGTTTCATCATCGGACGTTGAGGCAGAATACGAAATTCCCATATCACCTCGACGTCCGTCGTTCCACAACATTGAGAGTGTCCATGTGCGGCTGTATCACTTAAAAGCAGAAGAGCATCCTGCCTGTTTGCCCTTTGTTCTATAAAAAAAAACTATATAGAACTAGCAAACTCGGCGAACTCCGTTTCGCCACCAACATTTCGTTTGGTGATCCCGCTTTTCTGTTGAAATTTTTCCTGAATTTTCTTTGCTATAAACCTCACGGAGCCCGAGACCTTTCCAACGAATGCAAAACCGTGGAAATCGGTTCGTGCATTCTGGAGTTATAGCGTCAGGAAGGAAAACCCGACTTATTTTTATATAGTAAATTAGCAATAACAACATGTCCTAAAAGAAATGGAACTTTATATCTCTTTAGGAATAAAACCGAAGCCAAATAATTGTATTTATTCCTAACATGCTATAAAGAAAATGACTTAACAACACGAAAGCGTGCGTTCAGCGTTGCTTAAATAATCACATCAGATTTTGATTTAAACTGCGCTTTCCTCCAAACTCATCTCCATATTGTGGAACAAAAGATAAGCCTATTGGTACCACGATAATGATAATGGATTTGTGATTATTTGAAAAATTATTTACCGAATAAAATAAACTAAAATAAGCTAATAATTAATGTGAAATTAAATCAAGGAAACCACAAATCAAAATAGACATTACTTTTCGTACTTTGACATGGATGTCCCAGAAATCTCGCTTCGATACCCATAGAGATAAACAACACGATAACTGTTATATAAATTTTGTTTTATCTTTTGTTACAAATAAATGAGTTAAATATTATTGTGGTCTTACCACGTTTTTTTCCTGGAGGTCTCCTCCAGCGGGTGGTTTCGGCGGTCCATCTTTTGTCTATTGTCACTAGCCGTTCAGAATAGGTTATCTAGGCCTGTCTAGGATTATTTAACTGCTAGTTCCATTCTTATCCAAAGTATTTAACATAATATGCTTTTTTTCAATCATACCTTAATAATCATATGGTTCTTTTATATAAAAAAGTTACCAATGGTTGTTAAAGTCGATCAATGCCTTAATAATTAAGCCGGTTTTTGTTTAAACTGATAAATATAGTCATATTCCAATTAGATATATTTTTATAGCCTTATTATAGTTATTGTTTTTCTTAATCTACGATGACCGATTCTGTGTTTCTACGGGCAAAGGCCTCCCCCACTGTCCTCAATTTTTCCTCATTGTATACCAATCTCGTCCAGGTTTTTCCAGCCATTTTCATGATTTTGTCGACCCACCTTTTAAATTGCCTACCTCTGTTTCTTTCTTATTTATTCAATTAGATATAAAAAATATACAAAGCTTACGAATTTAACAATACGCTGATTTATATAATTGTAATTTGTGTTTAAACAATGAATAATTTTATTATATAATGAAATTAAAAAAAGCCTTTTTATTTCTTGCAAAAGAACAAAGTAAACTTATTACTATTTTTACACATATATTTTTAAGAAAGTAAATTACACCTTTTTTTTCCTAATTTTTATATCTATTTCCCAATTATTTTGCCAGAACCCTTCCGCAGGTGTAGGCCTCCTCCAGGCATCACAAGGTATCAGGATATCAGGTATTAGATATATACTAAAACGTAAATATCGAATGAACGCAGAGACAGCATAATATATCATCAACAAGAACTTGGTAAACTTTTATAAACTGACTAGCTGACCCGGCAAACGTCGTTTAGCCATGTAGGGGAAGGTCGAGACCCTTCGTACGGTTTTCACATTTTCTTTTTTTCTTTTTCCATGAATTAATCACCTGATAGCTTAAATTTATAGTCTAACTATCTGAGATTCATATAAAAAAATTACAAATGATTTCATCTGATGGTTCAACCATAATTATGATTTAAACTAAATCTGGAAAACGTACGAATCTGCCCCATCAACGGGGCACCTTCGTACAGTGTTGGGGGTACCTTCGTACGCTGTGGGGTAGTTCCGTACGTGCTATTAAAACGACACACATAAATCAAAATTCATTTATTAGCTATGAAATTAAACAGAAATATAAAGATTTAACTTCTATTGAACAAAAATAAAATAAAAATAAATAGCAACACAGGACAAAGTAAATGCAAAAATTAGCAATTAGCACACTAACACAATCGTACCTACCTACCAGAGGGTTTAGTCAAGATGCCTTAACAGTAGTATGTAGAAAGTCAAAAACTTAATTTGTATCAAAATGACAGTTCCTGTCGACAAATTTTCATACAAATTTAGTAGTACAATTCGTTCAAATGTGCCCCATCTAGTGCTGTCCGAAAGTACCCCACTAAATGAACAACAACAAAATATAACTTATTTAAATAGTAATAGGAAAACGTCATAAATTAAGTATTGGAGACGTATCTTAAGTATATTTCGCAAGTTCTGATAGAATACTGTACTCGAAAACTTATTTTATCTACGGAAACAAGAGACAAAAACATTGATCAAAAATTTACTTACCGAGCGCGAAAACACGTCCACGCCTGTAACTTCACTCTCATCGGTGCGAATTTCGCGAAACTTCGTTGATGTATAGTTGGTACCTCGACTCATACACACATACAAAAACAAGACTGTACTTTGTTTCGTTCAAGTTTTATTTTGACTGTATGAATGTGCCCCGCGTACGAAGGGTAACGATCTTCCCCTATATCATTTATAATAAAAAATAGGGGTTGATCGTAGAGGGGTGAAAATTAGGGGTTGTATGTATTTTTGTATGTTGCATCATAAAAAAATAGAAATTAAAAATTTTGTCTAAAAAATAAAAATAAAAATTTAGGGGTGGACTACCCCTAACATTTAGGGGGATGAAAAATAGATGTTGGCCGATTCTCATAGATACCGGATAAGCAAAAAAAAATTCATCAAAATCGGTCAAGCCGTTTCGGAGGAGTATGGCAACGAAAACTGTGACACGAGAATTTTATATATTAGATAAAAGGATGATATGTAAAGATTTAAACATAGTTATACCTCTATAACTAAATTATGTAACTTCAAAGGTCCGACGAGACAGCTCTGGGGATTGGCCGTCAAAATTCAATTGACTGACCGATACAAACATTTCGACCTAATATTGAATCTTCTAAAAATATATTGTTATAAAACATTACAATATGACCTTGAGCGACGAATCTCAATGGACCCAACGCAATGTAAATGGACTGAGTTGGAAGTATTCTTAGTCACCTTATTAATAATGTTGGCAATAATCCGCTGCCCGAATTTAAAGCACATATTTCATCTTTATACTTGCCTCCATGATATATGAATTCTTTAGTACAGTCGTATTTGAAAACACATCCAAGTTAACCCAGCTCCGTACCTGCTGGGGTTATAACGTTGTCTTCGGTAACACCCAAATGTTTATAATTTACAAACCAAGACTACTGAAATGATTCAGTAGTGAGTCACGTGATTTCAGTTACAATGCGCGCTACTCATGTCCCGCTACTCAACACTACGCCCGTCTAGTCACGCCAGTCTTAAAAATAACGTACGAATTGAAAAAGAAAACAATTTACACATAATATATATTCATCGGTACTTTTATTTATGTTGATTGACAGCACATGGCGGCCAAGAGTTGACGCTCGCGGTGTCGTCACTGATTGAATGCTTCCGTTATTGCACTGCTTGAACTATCTTTAAACAAGCACTTGTTTTTAGTTATTATACAATATAAATAAACACTAAAAAGTGCAACAGTTTTTTGTTATTATAAATGTTTTCTATATAATTCCCGACTATGTAGTCGTCGGAAGTATTAAATAGCTTACGTAAATTGTATTGGTAACCCGTACAATTTAACACTACGACGACTACCTATTTCTTGTAACAACTTTTTGAATGACCTTAACAGCAAATCCCAAAAAGATGCCTCCTAACCTATTGTTTAATATTATTTCCTTTAAATTCGTCTCTGGTACTTTTATGCCCATAGCTTGCTTAGTTTTATACCTGTCGTATCCATACATTTCCTAATGTGCAACAGTTCAAGAGCAATGTAATAATAATCCTCAACAAAGTGTTACATCGCTGCTAACATCACAAAACAGTAAAAAAAAGAATAAGCAAGTGGGCAATCTTACTGATAAAAGAACTATCTTCCAGACAACTCAGACGCATTTGATTACTGACACTTAGTTGATTCTTAAAATAATATCTAGTCAGTGAGGTCTGCACGGCTACAGGTACATTCACAACACCATAGCAGTAATAGTGATGTAATATTAACTTGTACAAATATATATATTTTGTTTAATATTCCGTTGAAAAACACGCTAGCTCTTATTTTTAGTCACTGTATAAGCAAATATGTCTCTAATTGAAATTTGTTTAATATTCTACTACGATTTTCGCTATCACGTGTTGTTGAAATATTTATTAATATTTAACGTAAAATAAAATGAGGGTCGCCTTTACAAGGCTTTTATCTTTCTACACCGATCTTTCTTTCAATTTTAGGCAGGGCAAGGACGAGATAACGAAAAACCTAAACAATTAGTGAACTAATGCAGAATCACAAAAGCCGGAGTAAATTGCCGTTATATTTGACACAATAGAGGCCGTTCATTAAGCCGCTATTAGGTCTCGGAACAAATTTTATAAATGAAAACTTTTACGTAGGACAATCACGCGAATTATCTGCGCTTGGACGTACGTTCAGCATTCGTAATTGACTCAATTCGCGAGAATGAACGTCTGAGTGAGCCACAAACAATAGCTCATAATATTTTACCAATATCGAGAGAAGGGGTCACGATTTGATCCACGCAATTTACCACAAATATCTCACTTAGCAACGACGTCTCTGTAGCAGATTCAACCAAAATAAAAGCACTTCATTAAAAAAACTCCAGTAACAATTATTTTGCCGAGACATTTAACACAACAAGGGGGAGGCTGTGAAGGTGCTCGGGGAATAAACATCATAACTACTTAGCGATTTTTAATAAATCACGTACTAAAGCTGAGAAAAAATAGGTGGAGTTCACGTTATATTATTTTGTGTACTCTTAATGGCGGTTGAGGCTATATTCACTAAGCTTGTAAATTATTTTTCCAGCTTTTATTGGACGCAGTTCCGTGTATTGGCTCTAGTTTATGTTGATGGTTTTCCACATAAATGTCGATAAAAATAATTTAAACACTTCTAGCTTGTTAAAAAGAATTCAAACCTTATATAGAAGGTCAATGACTTTTGATGAAATTTTGTACTAAAACACTATGAAGCCTACTGCAATATCTATGAATTTTGATTGTATAACAATGGAGTTACGGACATATGTTTTCCATTAAATTTTTTCATACCTTTGGCTTATGTTGTTTAAAAAATATTTATAGGGATGCTACCTGTTAATAGGAAGACACATTAATAAAATATATACTAATAATAATATTATTTAAACATTTGGCATAAAAGCTTCATTGGTACAGTAAAATTTAATTTAAGCGTTTGGTCTTGGATTTCTGTATCTGTTTCGAGAACATCACTTTTCACTGTTCTTTCTAATTGACAATTCAGACAATCTTCTGTGTCTGACATATGCCGTCAGCTTTTGCCCAAATGGAAAGTACATTTGTGTAGGTACAGCCGAAGTTCGAACGCTACGCTACACGCTAACATAATAAAATATCAAGTTTACATTATTTTCTATTATATTCAAAAGACTGAAAAATATGAAAGATGTGAACCCAGGGAGTTCCAAAAAGTGTTCCATATAAAATGATGTATGCTTGCCGTAATCTGTTCCTTGTATTTTCTCGGAGATCAATACTTTGTAAGTTAAGTGTAACATATATCATCATTATCTTTGTTGGTCTTTGGCCTTGTATTTCTACATCTGTTTTATTGATTTTGTTTCTTTAGAAGTAGATGATATTATTGCTTGAAACACGTAGTAAAATTTTATGTATCAAACACAAACTACAACAACTGTGTTTTAACAACAACAATTTAGTTAGATAATAACTGCGCATATTAAAAAAAAACGACGGGTTGCATTCCGGGGTGCCGGCAGAAGTGAAAACTTGAATATTAACGTTGTGCATTTTTGATATTTTAAAATGGTTAGGGAATAATTTTGTACGAATTGCTTTAAATATCAGTATAAAAGTGCTATTTTTTATGTGGTAGAATACAATATTTATTTATTGCGCTATCGTACACAAGCATGACAATTTATATTACATTAATTACGCCGCGCCAGCTGTCTACTCTCCATCCGTCTTACGAATTTTCGATCAGGTCACGTGTCCTGACGCGAGTTTTTAACATTTTTTACCCATTCCAAAAAAGTGTACAACGCCGCTAAAGAAGTTTTCACTTCAATAAATATTTATTGATGAATGGTAGAATGCACAATATGGCGAGAACTCGTTTAATTACTTAAAATAAATCAGTGTTGTTACACCGTTGCGACCTTTTTAGGTCTGGGCCTCAGAATTTCGTATATATTTCATGATCATTTGTCAATCTTATAGGCAAGTAGGTGATCAAGCTACTGTGCCTGCCGTCGACTTTTTGGGTCTAAGGCAAGCCGGGTTCCTCACAATGGTTTCCTTCACAGTTCGAGCGAACGTTAAATGCGCACATAGAAAGAAAGTCCGTTGGTGCACAGCCGGGGATTGAATCTATGACCTCAGGGATTAGAGTTGCACGCTTAAACCACTAGGCTCACACTTAATTTAAATTTGACCAATGTAAAAAATAAACAGTATAATTACTTATATCATTATTTTACTTAAAGGCGAAGATTAAGGAAGTTAATAAAATATCTAAGTACGAAATTTATGCGTCAATCTAAAAGTGAGATCCATTTGCAAGCAGGATTCCGGATTATAAAGTTTTTAATCCTTCCCTACAAATTGTAGTTGGTGGCAAGTTATAAAGTGTCCAAACGCTAGCCCACGCTCACCTCCCTGTCACCCAGGATTAATCTTTCAGAAACATTATATAATATTCATTTTCCAAAGGGTGAATATAATAGTAATATGAGATGAGAAAATATGCAAAGAAATTATAAGGATTTTTAAGGTCAGACGCTGTATAGAATTGGGCGAAATCCGTAATTTCAGTACTGGTGTAGGTACGTTTTAATACAACAAACTATATTACCTATCAAAGTTTATTTTTTCTCGAATGAAATTATAGATCCGCTTTTGTACTGGGAGTCTATAAAAGTATATATCTTGCAAATATATACATTCATTTAATCATTTAAAACAATTGTAATCTAATATTTAAAATTCTCGTGTCGATTAATTCTCATGTTCAGTAAGTCGTAGAATCGGCTACTCTCTCTTTCAAACCCCTAAGTGATAAGGGGTGTCCAACCCAAAATTATTATTTTTTTGTTTTTTTTTTTATTCAGCATAGAAAAATACAAACAACCCTTAATATTTTCATCTACCCTCTACTATCAGCCCCTATTTTTTATTTGTTAGTTAAGAACACATAACTTGAACTCTTAGGTTTATATACAGAAAAATCAAAGAAAAACCTAAAAAGTTTTCATTCCCGAAAACCGAACAGTATCGGGGTAGTATAGCAAAATGTTCCAAGTTAGTAGGTACTAAAAAGGTAGTCTAAGTAAAATCACATTAAGGAGAAACGAAGTTCGCAGGGGCAGCTAGTAAACTATATTATTTATTCATCCTGTCATCGAAGGCTGCGTATAAATGCGCCGTTTATACAAGTATATTTCTTAGAGTGAACGTTGTCATGTAATAACGGCCGGTCCGTCGTGACACAGCATCCCAATCACAGGATGTTTATGACACCATGAATATAATATAAGGGAAACTTCCCTTCATTTGAAGCATTTATTATGGTAATATTAAGGATCCGCTGGTGCCCATTGCCAGGCACGATGATGGTGTGTGTAGGCATAGACTAAAGGCGTAGCCTATGAAATATGTATTTTCTTTAAAGTATGTGCGTAATATAGCAACTTTAGATTTACGATCTTGGTTTCTAGAATACGATTTTCGACAAACCTGCCATTAACAGGACAGCTGTAAAGGGGATAAGCTCGAAACTACGAGTGAGCTCCATAATAATTCAAAAGACACTATTTGGTTATCATAACTCAATTTTTCATAAACATCACATAAACTGTCTTTATGCGGCGCCTTACGCACCGTCTGTGCGAATATTTGATAGTCAATAAAGAGTAATGTGCACTCATATGTCACTCGTAAAGTCCTCCCTCTCCCTCACGGCCGTCGGCCCTCACGAGTCGCTTTCATTTATTACAAATCGTACTCCACGTACATGTTTGTCATCTGAAAGCAATCTCACTGAGAATGGAGCATAATATGGTGCTTCTGTATACAGGGGATGTTGGAGATATTGTTTGTTGTAAATACAATTCTGAGTATTGTACGGCTTGTATTCAATCTATAACGCAAATACGAATTTTCGATCTAGCTGCATCATAACTAATTTTGAATTCTCAATACACATTGTTGTATCTAAATATTCCTTATTATAAAGGGTTTGACATATAAACATATGTATAATGAGTATTTACAATAAGAAAATAGTAGCATTCAATCTTAGCTTCGTTCCAGCGCCTATATTATTATTATTAAGCCTTTATTGACACCCAGTTTAATATGTATAAAATTGTTTTAGATACATAATCTTACTTAATCTAATACATCAGATGTGCCGGTTTTGATCAGCATGTCCCGTGACACATAGGCCTCTACCAGCTGCTTCCATTATTTTCTAAGGTTAGGTCTTCTAGTCCAAATTGTGCCTCCTATTCTCTTTATTTCGTCTGCCCATCCCTTGCTCTGTCATGTGCCTATAACAAATGATTAACTAATTTCTAGGCTATTTTTTTTGCATATCCGTATTAGCCCTATGTACACAAATAAGCTTTGTGGGCTCTTAACGCGGTCATCAGAACTTACCTTTCAATCAATAAATGTTTCTTTTGATGCGCTTCCTTGCTTGCGAAGTAAAAAAAATCGTGAAGAAACCTTGCAATTCAGAGTCGAGAAGCGCTAAGTAAGTATCAAGCGGGAATCACACTTAGGGATAAATCTCACTTAGCATAAGACACAAAAAATACACGTCAGGCACAAAAGACTTTGTTTATTTATTTTTTTACAGAATGGGGAAGCTCATCAAATGTTAAGTGATACCGCAGCCCATGGACACTCTCAATGCAAGAGGGCTCGCGAGTGCGTTGCCGGCCTTTTAAGAATTGGAATGTACTTTCCAGAACGACCAAAAGTCGAATTGGATCGGAAATACTTCAGTGGGCAGCGGGTTCCACATAGTGGTGGTGGCTAAAACTGTTTAAAATTTTTTAACATTATTTTTAATGTTTTATCATGTTTCGGCTAAATTCATATCTATATTAGAATATCAGTTTACTTAACTATTATAACTCTTTATCATGATATCGCGATTGATCAAACTCATACCCTTTGAAAATGACGGTTCAATCAGTGCTATGTATACTAATATAGAAGACATCATATCGTGAGCCCAGTAGTTGAATAAACGAGGTCACACAGTAATCAAATACGGAATTTCATCAAGACGACCTAAGTCATAATGGTTTTTAACTAAACAGACAGTTGAGTGGTTTAGTTAAAACGGTGCGATTTCAATAGCAAGGTTTATAGGGAAATAAACAAATTGTGACAAAACACAGAAGTACATATATAGAAAGAATATTCTATAACAATTAGCAGTGTTGGTCTAGTGGCTTCAGCCTACGAATCTCATCCCTCAGGTCGTAGATTCGATCCCCGGCTGTGCACCAATGTGCTATCTTTCTATGAGCGCATTTTACATTCACCTAAACAGTGAAGGAATGCATCGTGAGGAAACTGGCATGCCTTAAACCCAAAAAGTCGAAGGCGTGTGTCAGGTACAGGAGGCTGATCACCTACTTGCCTATTAGATTGATAAATGATCATGAAGCGGAAATCTGAGGCCCAAACCTAAAAAGGTTGAGCGCTATTGGTTTATTTTTTTATTGGCATAGTACTCAAGCCTGTGTGTAAGGATAGTATGTTCATAGTACTGTGTGGAGTAAGTAATACCTGTATCTTATGTTCCATAATAAACATATTTTATTTTTATTTATTTAGTATAAGATTTTTTATGAATAAATAATATCAGTAAAAAAATACAAAGAGGTTCACATTAAATAACTAGATCTTACTACCGGCATATTACTGCAACCGACGGATAAAAATTAATCGTATTCAGCGTTTTCGTCTAGTACATAGAGTATCTGTTAAAATTGTACAGTGCCGTCGCGACCGGTGATGGCGCGTAAAATTGAAACAGTTCCAACGATGACGCTTAATGCGCCTTGCACTCTAAAATTACACTCACTGTATCATGTGAACAATACTTGTGTCTGTAAATATTGCACTGAGAATCAATATTTGTTGCGAAAATAGTATTCTGAAGCCTGTTGCAAACTTAATCCTACGTTATATTAGATCCACGGTACACAATTTTGAAGGCATATCAAGTGTGTTTACGCTATATCACTAACAACTAAAAGTAAGTTTATTTAAGAACACGCTTTGGTTAATTTTATGTCCAAATATAAGATTGTTTCAGTAATTTGTAACATTACAGTCAATTAGGATTATGAACTAGTGACCACAAATAAGTTACTAGTTGATAATACTACTAAGAGCAGTGTTGGTCTAGTGGCTTCAGCGTGCGACTCTCATCCTAGAGGTCGTAATTCGATTTTCGGCTGTGCATCAATGGACTTTATTTCTACACATTTAAGATTTGCTCGGCCGGTGAAGAAAAACATCGCGAGGAAACGTGTGTTCGTGTGTCAACCACAGGAGGCTGATACTTGCCTATTTGATTGACAAATGATCATGAAACAGATGTATATATTTTAATTTTATTGCTTTGAGGCCCAGACCTAAAAAGCCAGTAGCGCCATTGATTTATTTAGTTTTAGTCCTTTTATTTGGCCTCAGACTTATCTGTTTCGTTTTTTTTCTTCGCATCTGATCATCTCTCATCTCTTTATATCAAGTAGGTGTCTGACACACACCGTCGACTTTTTGGGTCGAAGGCATGCCAGTTTCTTCATGATGTTTTTTTTAACCGAAAGAGTTCTTACTACTGAGTGAGTATCAAATGCCAGACAAAACCGTTTTTGCTCAGCCGGGGTTCGAACCTACAAACTCAGAAAGTACAACATACTCACAACTAGTATAAGAATAATATCATCTTAACATTCATTTTAATTTAAACATTTATATTTGCGAAAATTTAAATTTATTTTGCTATTTATTTCATTGAATCGCGTCAGATGAATGACGCAGGTCATTAATTCAAATTATCGTCGCTGTTAATTAAGAAATAAGAGAAAAAAATGTGGAATTAGAAACTGATGCAAATTTAAATATTAATTAATACACAAATAAATTCTTTTTAAATTTGCTTAGTTAGTCACATACATTGACTGTATTATGATATAATACAGTAAATTTTGTTATTATATGATAATACAGTCAATCTAAGTGATGCTAAATATATTTAAGGGTCTTCTAGTTTCGTATCAGTATTATTCATATTTTTTTGCTTTATTGACCCGTCCGTCTTTTGCGTCTAAAAAATCAGTCAGTAACTCAGAATCTAAGATCTACTAGTTTTCATATTACCCGTTTCACCGTACAAGCAGATATTTGAATATAAACCCGATTGAAAGTCAGCCGAGTTTCAAACTACCTTAGGGTTGAGAATTGTAAGTTTAACCACTAGAATTTACAGGGTAAAGGTTTTTTGTTGATTCCAATCCAAGTTTAATCAAATAACATAATGAAATTATAACAATGGGGTATGTTTTGCATGGTACCATTACATCTATAGAATACTAGGAATTATACTTTCTTATATAACTTTCCACCTTTTTTTGTCAAAACCATACAAACATGAAGTCAGGACAACAATAGTTGCCAAATCAATAAGAAATTTAACACTTTAGATGTTGTATATTTTCAGTATACGTTTGCTATGAACGATCTTTCGAAAACATCGAAAAAACATATTGACTTATGATTTCTTCAAAAACATATCTGTAGCAAAGGTACATACCACTTACTATAAAACGATAACTTCATAAAATCACCTAATTATGAGACGGAAATATTAACAGAGCTTAATATTAACAGTAAATAAGTGAAGAGTGTATCGATCGTGCGCAGGTGTCTCCAGTTAATTAGATTTAGGGTTGGCTTTAATACTTGGATACACATCTCGAATTATTTGCGGTCAATATTGGTGTAATCTTTTTATTGTTCCTACATATAGAACAGCAACTTTTCGCTGTTTATTTTGATAAAATGTAACTAAATGCCGGATGAACCTGCCACCTCCAATCATTACGTCTTATAAAAAGAAAATGTAAAAGTTATCTTTTGGAAAGTCACTCGGCTGGATTGGGAATTTAATTGCATATTTTGTTTGTAATTTAATTTTTTATTGAATTTAAATTGTTTATATTTTGTTTTGTTCAGTGTGTATAGCTGTCACTCCAAGACAGTATGGGTCCACTGAAAATCACTGTTGCTTGTAACAGCAACATAAATCTGAAGTGGGCCCATTTTTAATTAAAGTGAATGTTTATATTTTTTAATTAATAAATGTTTTTCTTTGTTGTTAATAGATAGTTTTATTTTATAAGAATATTTGTGTGTATTACCATTATGATCACATCCACTGATCTTAGAAACACATTTCGCTCTTTCGTAGTTCATAATGTACATAGCCACTTTCGAGATTTAGTTTAATATAGACTAAAGTCTTATTGATCGGAAACCATATCTTTATTATGAGTTACGAAAATTGTAACTCCTAGCTTACACTGGTAAGCCTCCGTCTTCATATTTTCAAAGGATTATCGTTAAACCATCCGGATGTCTGTTTGTTTATGTAAAGTTTCTTGTGATCTCATTAATATTAATATCCTTTAATGAACTTCCAAGGGTAAGTGACTTATATCGGCTAGAAAATATTACTGATGCGTAGAATATGATTTACATAGAACCAAAGTATATATCATAATATAAAGAAATATATACTATTATCTTTTTACTTTTATAGAAGACGCATCATAAACAAATCACAGAAAATTACACTTCTTGAGGTACTTTTATAAAGGTTTAATATTATTATTTCTAAAATTGTTGCATTACATGAACCCTACGAATAACGACATCTTGTACGATCAGTCCAACGTCGAAATACTCGTATATAGGGAAATTCCAACCGTATCACCTCGACGTCCGCCGTTCCACAACTGAGCGTTTTTCAAGGCAGTTTTTGCCGCGCTCCACCACTATGTGAAACCAGCTGCCCACTGAAGTATTTCCGAACCAATTCGACTTAGAGTCCTCCAAGAAGAGAAGAGCTCTCTGGCATTGCGAGGGTCCATGGGCGGCGGTACCATTTAATATCAGGCGAGCCTCCTGCCCGTTAGCCCCCTGTTCTGTAAAAAAAACACAAGGCCAATTTATTTGACACTTATAAACCGAGGTACCAATTTAAACATATGTATCCAGTATATCTCAGCCTTATAAAACGGTTTTATTGAATGAAAACTAATGGCAAAGTGGCAACAAGCCAGCTGTGACGTAACGAGGCATCATTTGACAAACTGATTACGGCATGTCGATATTCACAAACTGTGATTAGACTAAAATTATCCGGTCAAATTAAAACAACAATGTTCAGCCAGTCCAGAACTATTTACTTTTTGTTTGTATTTTGGCGCATCTCATATTTAAAGAAAACACTTTTTTAACGGATAGAAGCTATGTATATAAACTTATAATTATTTTACATAATTTTAAATTTATCCGACGTTTCGCGTGCTTTACAGCGTGCGTGGTCACGGTGACTGAAGACAAAAGGTGTTGAATGTCAAAAAGTATCACAGCTGTAGAAAATGTTATAAATAAATACAGATAATTTATTTCCCCGGAGTAGATATCGATATCTTCTTATATTACTTATATTCAGTAACAAGTACTCCATAGCAGTGATTGACCAGTGGGTTAAGCGTGCAAATCTCATCTCTTAGGTTGTAGGTTCAAAATCCGGCTGTGCACCAATGGGCTTTCTATGTGCGCATTTAACAACACTCGCTCATACGGTGAAAGAAGGCATTGTAAGGAAACCATCATGTCTAAGACCCACAAAGTCGACGTCGTGTGTCAGGCAAAGAAGACTGATCAGTTACTTACCTATATATATATTTCTTATATCATCACAGAGTCAAATCAAATAATTATTAGGAAGAAGACCTAAAATGTTGTAGTGCCACTGTTCTTATTTACATAACTAAACGCCTTACTAAGATGGTTTACCATCTCGTTAATATGTGCGACTTTAGAAGACTTAACAGCGGCTTAGAAGCAGCCACAAATTAAGCTTTAAATGTTAGAACAATTTCTACGTTCAGGTCATTGAGTTTATTTAGTTGATAGGTAATAGAGTTTTAATTAATACTTTTTGAATAAAGTTCGTGCGAATTCAGAGACTTTGTTGTGCCAAAACTCTTCACTAGCGTTAATAAGCGGAAACGCTTTTTATTAATTATTTTAATGCGTTTATTTTTAGTAATTTAGCGGAATAATAAACCAGGATTTAAAATAAATTCAGTAAATTTGTTTCTTATTTAATCGTACTATATATGTATAATTTGCATTTACAATTCAATTTCTTTGAACCTTGGACACCATGACCAACATTGCCAAAAGATTGCAGGTCGCGCTCAACGACATTATACGCCGCTCTCTTGCCTCCATCAATGATCCAGAAATTTTGGAGGCAACAGGCATCGCAAGAGACGATCGCAAACGGCCGGGTGGGATGTCGTTGATTCCTTAGAAGATGGGACGGGCTTTAGTGTGGCATGCTACTTGTGTGGACACGCTTGCCCCATCTCATTTCCTTTGGACAAGAAAAAACTGGGGCGGCCGCAGAACAGGCGGAAAATAATAAATGGCACAAATATAAGAGTCTTTCCTCTGACTTCGATTTTGTTCCCTTTGGAGTAGAGACTCTTGGGCCGTAGGGTTCAAGTGCACAGGCGCTTATTAATTTAAGTTGGCGCCTGATAGATTGTACCTACCGGTGACCCCAGAGCTGGTGCTTTCCTGGCTCAACGAATAAGTATCGCAATACAGCGAGGAAATGCTGCCAGCATTAAATGCACACTGCCACAGGGACCAAACTTTTTAAATTTGTTTTAATTTTGTTTTTTAATCATTTTTATTATTACTTTATAGGTTAAGAAAATTGTAAATACAAATTATTCAGTAAATTATATTTGCAATGTTAGTATTAAATATCAATTTACCTGTTATTGAAGGGAATTTGAATAGAAATTATAACAAAAGGTTCGTAATATAACGCCATCTAAGTTGTTAATTAAATTTAATGAATTGGAAGGATTATTAGTTCTCAACAATGTTTATAAACTGTTCGTCGATTCCAACATTTACAAAGCCTCAATGTCACTGTGGTTAACTAAATTAACACTTTGATATTTAAATTACAAATTATAATTACAACCAGTTTATATATAATATTTCCAACATGAAGCAAAATAAATAGACAAGGCTGAAATGCTTTTAATTAAAAGTCTTGGTCACTTGTGATAAATATGTCGAGCGTTAAGTGTTTTATAAAATAGTGCCTCAGAGTGACTTTATATCACGCAGGCCGAAAGAAAACTTTAGAAATATAAAATTCCAAAAAATATTCACGAAGGGATTATTTTTGCTATTTTCACTATAACTTAATGCTATACAAGCTAGCTAGTTCATAGTAGTATACTGGATAAAATAACATGTGAATTCCCTCGCGTAAAATAAAGTATTTCTAATATGTATGACCCATAGTCTCGCGAGTAAACTGATACGACAAAGACACATTACGTATCTATTTTATTCATGTTCCTCCTATACGCACAAAGATTGAACGTGGAATACACGTTTTTTACGTTTTCTTTTACGGTTAATAGAAATATCAAATGTGCGTAGATATAAAAATCTTAAAGTCGGGAGTCGCATGCTAACACTACTAAAATCAAATCATCATCATCATTGTTCAACTCATCTATATACTGTAAAGAATAACCTTTTGCAGTTCATCTGAATGCGCAACCGTCTTAGACCGGCACGGCTACCAACTGGTTTCCCTCGTAAAGAAGGTATATATATATATAATGCTATTAAAATCGTAAGACTGCCAAAGTATTAATGCAATTATATATTACACGTGGGTAATTATTATTAATAGATATGTATTACTCAACTAGATATTATGAAAATAATAATTCCAACGTACATTAAGAGGTTCCATTAATCAGTTACTGCGTTTTTATTGCAATGGGCTCATCTCCTTGTCCTTTATCTTCCCTCAAAAGTAGCATCAAATGTGTCAATCTATCATTCCTAATTGTATGCTTTGAAGGAAAAGAAAATCGTCTTATATCCTGATTTTGTGGCATGGTTTTCAATATAGCAAGGGAGGATTAAATTCTTAAACAAAGTGAGATGTAATTCTCAAAAATTTCCTACAAATTCATTTACAGAACTTTATCCTTAATTGAGGTAAAAAAATTCAAGGTAAAAGATAATAATTGGAAATCCTTTTATGTTTATTTTCACTCAGCCCTGTTTTGTGTTCAATTTATAAAGAATTAATTAGTCAAAGCCAAAGATGTCCTGTTATGTCGCGCGCCGTTCATTAGCTAAGTAATAACAGAGCTTCGCCACCCTACGCCCGCCCTACATCAAAACTGTGCCAGTTTTACTTTCTAGCTGGAAAATCACAACGTCAGAATCCATTCATCGTAGTGCATCTTGAGGTTACATTTAATACACATTTTTTTCCCATAAAAGTAAAACTGTCATTTGACATTACAATTAGAGGGATATATAAGCTAGCCGTCTACATTGACGATTTATATTACATTGACGCAGTGGGACCGTGGTACAGTGCCACTTACTTTTCTTGGCCAGTAATGATGATGATGATATTAATTTAACCCTAATGGGAAAGGCAAAGGACTTTAGTCCATACAGCCATCTTGGCCGGTAAGAGCGTCGCTGTAATGGATATTAGTATTGCCAGTAAATAAAAATTGACCCTAATAAGGGGAATAATTTGATGTCATACTTAAAAAAAAATTGAAATGTCAAAACAATGTATACTAGTATCTAGAAAATACAGTTCTAGGATTAAATAAATATGACACAAACTTAGGAACAACTGATATGACAGGTTTTGTTACCAGTACTGATCGATAATTAAGACTTTGCCATTATAATTAACAATGCAAGGAATAAAAATAAATACATTTTAGTTTGATTTTTATTAGAAATTGCTAGATAGTAAAATTATTATTTGTACGCACCAAGAAATTACAGAATGTTTATATTCTGTCAGTTTATGTCAGTCTGACATTTCAAAATGGCGACGGTAGTACCAATTTCAGCCGCTGGCCAAGTAAACTATGTGGCACTGTACTTGAAACAGTGAAATGTCTCGTTAGTGGACAAAGTGGAGTGTATACACTAGTGAGTTAAAAATGCCAAGTCATCAAAGTTGGCTGGTTCCCACAATAGAGCCAGTCTCGCCAGTCGCCACAATTAATCAGCGGGGTGAGGCTAGTGACGGACACGAGATCGTTAGGGATTCTCACAATGTCGCCGATAATACGAGAGCTCAAACTTATTACACCTTTTTGTTAAAATCCAATGTCTGAATTAATTGTCGTGTCGTCGTGCCCAAAAATTCACCGTTTATTTTCTATAATGGTTTCACCCAAAGCGGAGAACATTAACTAAAATTCAACGTAACATTCTCAACACAGATAAATTAAAATGATTCAAAAGGAGAATTAAATGTTGCAAAATTTTATATAAATAGTCCAACGTTGCACTGCACTCTTAACTTCAAACTGAATTTTTCATTTTTAGATTCACTTCGCTTTTTCCTCGTTTTGACTGATGTAATAAGGACGAAGTTTTTAGTGCCATTTTATTGTGTACTCATGGTTATTTGAATTGATAGTAGTAGTATCATCATCGGACATCAAGGCAAAATAAGAAATTCCACCCGTATCACCTCAACGTACATCGTTCCATAACTGAGCGATTTTTAAGGCAGTTTTTGCCACGCACCACCACTATGGGGAACCAGCTGCCCACCGATGTATTTCCGCACCGCACTTAGGGTACCTTCAAGAAAAGAGCATACCAGTTCTTAAAAGGCCGGAAACGCACTTGCGAGCCCTCTGGCCATGTCTATGGTCGGTCGTATCACTTGATGAGGTGAGCCTCCTGCCCGCTTGCCCCTTGTTACATAAAAAAAGTCAAAGTTATACTTTCCCTTTGGAATATATAGTCTCAGTACAAGAAGATAATAAATAAACCAAAGAGCGTATTTATTGGCGTCATTAATTAGATTATATTAACAAATTTTATGACACAATAATGACAGCTAACGCTCAGACACGTGACTACATCGTTAACGATATTATGGCTCATAACAAAAACAAACGATGGATTAATTGTTATTAAAACCCTCATTGAGTTCAACGCTTTGATATCGTGGGTGGTTTTGTTGCGGTGGTATGCTTTTAATTTTATAATTAACATTTTTTATGATTCAATAATTTTAACCTACTAATATAATATTTACAACAATATTGAAACAAACACAATAATAATCAGATGGACTTATGATTGTCCGCATAAATAAATAAATAATTATTATTATATGGTTAGGTTGTTCGATACTGGCACTATCAAAATAGTACCGGCATGAAATTTAGTTACAGTGGAGTAAAGAAAGAAAAAAGACATTCACATTAATAAAAAATAGGCACATCTCTAAGTTCGTGTCGCTAGAGCACGCGTAACACTAAACACGCCTATATACTATAGACGTGACACTAAACAAAACAAAAAATAATATATATACCCATATATATATAAAAAGAAGAGAAAAAATCAAATTACAAACACAAACAAACCATAGAACATAAAACATGACACAATGTTTTCTGTTCCTAACTCAGCCGACTGACTGAGTCAGCTGAGCCGACTGAGTCCATAATATAACTTTTACATTTTATTGAAATTTGAACATTAATTAAAAAATAACTTAAGCAGTTGCTACGCTGTATTATCATCACATACGCTTAACATACAAAGCGCGGGAATATTGAAACTTTTGGTTCAAAAATCCTGTATGTAAAGCAATTTGAAGAGTATTTACTTCATTTAGAGAAATTACATAATACTTAAATAATCGTAGAAACGTAACCTACATTTTATATGAACCTAATGAAAAAATTTTTTTTATCGTCCAAGCTGCTTCATTATTCAAAAGTATCTTCAAAACTGAACTAACCCTTTTGCAACTAAAGTTTTCTTCAGAAAACCCTTATGCTTCAAAAAACGCTTATGTTGATAAAATGTGTTTAAATTACGCTTTGTTTAAGCATAATAATACCGTCAGCTAATGGGAAATATACACAAGCGTATAAGTTATAAACAATCAATCCAAAACTCTCACTCCAGACGGATATAGATATTTGGTGCAGAACCGACAACTTAACGTACGGGTGTATTCCCGTATATAATTATTTATATATTGATAAAGTTAAACTGTTAAACTAACAGTATTAACTATGTTTCTACCGTTCTTTATATAGTATATATTATGTCTCATATTTATAATATATACAGACGCATATATTGTCAATGAAGTTTAATATACATAGGAAATATGTTGGTTAGGCAATAACGTACATTGCTCATGTCAATTAGCTTAATAGAAACTATCCTTATTAGATTTACATAATTTGAATACATTTGTCCGATGATTTGTTAGTACTGTATACAATATGATTATACATAAAATAATAACTTTAGCTTTTTATTTGTTAAGTTAAATACATATATACCTTGATTTAGTACCAACCTTCAAAAATTACAACTTCACTCCCCGTTTATAAACACTTTATTAACACTTAATACATATAACAAAGATTATTATCTAATAATTATAAGTGCATTTGGGAGTCGGTCGTTATTCGTTTTTTTTGCACACATAATATTTGCATATTTTCATAATGCGTTGTTATCGAGATCAAAGGGAGGGAGAAAGATAAACATGTCTACCCTAGTAGGTGCACTGTCACACATTTGACACGAAACGTCACACAACTTATCTGAAGTGTCAACTGTAAACGTAAGAATAAATTTGTTATTATTTGAATTCATACTTGCACGAGTGTACGGTGCTACGCAAGGTCTACGGCGATAACGCTACCGGACTTAGAGTCACTTATTATTACTAATAGCAGATTAACTAATTATAATCCAACGTTTTACATCATCATTCTATAGATATTACTAATTATATCTACGGAGTGTAATTCGGCGATGAAATTTTATTAATTAAGATATAAGGGAGAATGATATTAGTATTCCTATAACCGACCAATGAGGCCACATCTATTTCTCTTCACCATCCATTCAACATCTGGCATTGAGCTTTTTAAAAGAATTACAGTATATTTACAGCTAGGATTCTTTCGTTCTTGGTTAGGTTAGGTTACAAGATGGATATGTATTTGTAAGTGATATTGCGACAAATAGGCCTATATCATTTAGCAATAATCGAAATTAATAAAACAGCGTTTATGGATATAATGTCTAGGAACCGTATAAATACCGGAGATACTTAACAACCGCTTTTTTTGTAAAGCAAAATCTCTGACTCCTATTAATGACGACAGGTTATAACCAGAATAAATATAGGTAATAGTTTCTTTAAACACTGTACTAAGTTATTAAGGATACCTTTTAAGTATTCCCAGGATCATGTCGCTCGACACACTCTTTATTATAACACTTCGTTGCATACATAAATATAATACAATTGACTATAACTACAGTCATCAGGGATTAAAAAAAACACATGAAAAAGAAAAAGTGCACATTAATCACGATTATTTTAGATCAGCTTCACATCAGTTAATACGAAAGTTAGGGATACGATATGGACAGCTAATGTTTGAACAGTATAGATTTAAAGGAAGATAGAGACGGAGCTAAGCGAATAGGACGGAGCTGCCGAGACCTTAAAGGATTCGCCAAGAAACAGTAATGAGATGGGATTTTAAGACTTCGGAAGAGCGTAAGCTATAGCTCGCAAAAATTTGAAATCGTTTTTGAGATAGCAACGAAGAGATGGAGAACGTGAGCATCACGTCGCTGCCGAATGGGTAACCAGCCTAGCCGCTTACGAAACGCAGAGATATATTCATACTTTCTTAGACCGAATATAAAATAAGTGTCGTGTCTCAGATACACATTAAACATTTACGCACCCGTTGTCTCAAATACAATGTTTGTTCTTGGCATCTTTGTGATGAAAAATGTCAAGAAATCTTTAAATTTTCATATCACAGGACACTTTTGAAAAATTTCGAAAACTTTTATAATTGACTGACAACACAACCAGCTAGAATGAATATTTTTTTCATATATTGTATGCAAATCCGTTAGATAGTTCAGCGAAAAAGATTTCGATCGATTCGATCCTTTAATCTTCATGTATGATATATTTATTAACAAATTTGTTTACAGAACAACAGTTTTGCATGAGTGGACGGAGGGTCTTCGGGTCGGGCAGCACTAACCATAACTGAGGTGCCACGGCCACTGGTCTGGTGGCTCCTGACACCGTAAGTCACATTTTAAGTTTTTAAATACATGCATAAGCTAAGTTCCTTGTTTCTTTGTATCAATAGGACCTCTATGAGTGTCCGTCTACTTGAGTTTTAGATAAGTTTAACTTCCGTATGTCAAAATATTATTGAACTTGGTATACGGGAGTCATTGTTCACGCAGACCCTGAATCTTACTCTTAGCACCTGAAGCCAAGTGCGTATTATAATGGAACGAGCGTTCCACAATATTCGCATGCTTTTTCACAGCTAAATTACAGTTTTAGACATATTTAAAAAAACGTCTCATCAACGTGCCAACGCGCAGGTGTCCTTACTTAAGAACCAAACACCATTCTGTCCCATTCACCTTCACCATGTACATACCACTACTATTTCTAAGTGACCATATACATACTCATGTCTACCAGTATTACTATATATATTAATTGCTAATCTCTCTTACTATCATAAAGTAAGCGACTGCTTGATATCTGATGTGATATCTAGATCGTTGATGTAAGCTTATATCCAGATAACGTGTTCACCGGGCTGACAATAAATTTAATTGGTGTGTGTGACCTCGTTTTAACAACAACAATGCTTCCCACAGAGCGGTGACCGACACCGTGGTACCACAGGACTAATTATATTGTTGTGGTATACGATTTGCTAATCAAGCATGTGACATTCGATTGTCACCCTAAGTGATACAAACACTTACAACTGTTAAGATTACTCCTACTAAGAGCTACTGCTAAGAGCTTCTCTTGAGTCATCTGTGACGTGTCCATGCGTCAACAAACAAAAACAAAACAATACTACACCAACACCTCTAACAGTAAACAATGTATTTAACGAATTGAACACAAATTATTAGCCAAATAAGAATCCATATCGTTCAATGATGATTATCAATCGATCAGATCTAACCGATTCATGGCCAGTTAGAATTAGCTATTTCATAAAGTTCTCAGAGCGATTTCTTGGAAAAATCAATAATACTATCGAGCCTCTTCATAAAGTAGATAAATCTCAAAACATAAAATAAACACATTGGATGTATCCACAAAAAGTTTCACTGACAAGAACGACAAACATACTAGTAGCTATAATAAAGATACAAGGATTAGGACTCTAATATTAGTTTTAAATTATTCCTAAATAAAGCAGTAGAGGAATGTGAAAAAGGGATGTTAGTGGCAGTATCCAAAGTAGAACACATCCTGTGAAGAGGCTCACGGAACCCAATGTTGGTTCTGGGAGTCGGAAAGTTAAAGGTTATGTGCGAGCTTGTTCACAAACATTCCATCTAGAATATTATAATTCTACTAACTCAGTTTCTCCACAAACGTTCTTGTAGCTAAATTAAAAACAGAGAAATGAGGAAAAATCTACAAGTCCAACAAGATCTAATTAATACTTTTCACAAACAAAGTACATTTGCATTCGCCGAGCTCTAAGTCTCGGATTTAATGGCGGGCAAGTCAACAAGAAAAATAGGCTTTTGTAATTTTGCTCTCAAAACAGAAACAATTAGAATTTAATAAGATTTCTTGTGAAACACGTTTCAGACGCTTTGTCTATGTTTTTTTGTTATTCGTGGGTCTGCGCTACTGCCTTGCGATTCTGTAACTCACTTTTCGAACTCTCACAGCGGTTTTCGTATCGGCGGTGGTAGCTTGTAGCTAATTGTTTATCAGAATGGAAAATCATAAAATGACTGCTTCACGACTGATTTGAGAGCGACCGCCGATGCGAAAACCGCTGTGTCAGTTCGAAAAGTGAGTTACAGAATCGCAAGGCTGTACTCGTATAATATTCCATAGAAGCAATATTGAGTGTTTGAAATTTCGTGTAGTGGAAAGCTGTCGTTGTAAAACCTTACTATAATGTTTGTAACATATAAGATATTATTAAATTCAAGTAAGGATAAATAATATGAAAATATGTAAAAATTCATCTTTTATATTTTATAAAAACAGTTTTTACCTTTGCATTTTGGTTTTGTTTTAGAGCTATACAATTATCGTATAATATAATGTTTGCTTCCTTATTACAGTAAAGTTACAACTTAAGAATAAATTTTACTTTTTAAATTAAATTAAATGTTTTCAAAATCTTGAATATCATTTTGGTTTCACCCCAAAGAAAATTCTTTTGATAACTATCTCCAAGAGGATGAAATTAGCATTCGTTGAAATGCTAATTTCGTCACGACTTATCAAAAACAAACAAATATTCCATTCATGTCCAATCTTAAACGCACTTAGAAAAATATGTATAAACTTTTAGAAGCTAACCCATACAAACCACAACAATGGAATTTATTTTATTTCATACGATTTTCAAGTTTTAATGATGAAAGTAATGTCATACGAGATATAATGACGTGAGTATTAATAGGAGCTGTAGCTGAACAAACCTTCAGCTTCACGACTGAAAGTCCAAATTTCAACAGTATTAAAGTTTACAATGGGCAGGATGGAGGATGGAATCTAGAAGCCACAGAAGTTAGGAAACGACTTAGACTCAAAGTCAGAACTCATTGAGTATGAATCCCTATTGTTGGATTAGGCTAGGTTGTGATTTCTCATAAAAGGCTTTTACAATCATTAACAATAACGACTGTTTATCAGTGACTTAAAACAACTTCAAGATTGTACAGTAAAACAAAACTTTCAACGGTACGACAAGTATACCGTTGTGTAAAAAAAAAACGTGGCGATTAAAAAGAGTGGCGGAGAGTTTATTGCCAGTTCTTCTCTTCCGATCTACGCCCTTGATTTGAGAACTGGCACTAAATGTAAAATTAGAAGCATTAATATGTATTTCTTTACTGACAAGTCATAAGTGTACAATGTGTTACCTATATCATATATAAATGTTTTTTTTTACCTTATTGCACAATACAGACTTTTTTGGAAACAATACCTAAACCTAAAAGGTACCCAGAAAAGGCACTTTCTTCGTTCAAAGCTATTTGTCCTTTAAAGGCCCTTACATTTTTAACCACTTTCTTAAAAACATAATGTTCACTAACGATCCATAACTTTATACATTCATTAACAATCGTTAACAATATCTTCTTAACTTGTCTTAGGCTGCAGAACATATTCTTATTGTGCAATAATAGTTTAATAATAAAATGTAAGTGTTATGTAGAAATTATTGTCAATTACTGTTAACATGATAAAAGGATAAGACTAGATGCCCACGACACAGGGAATCTTAGTGTGGGGGCTAGCGCACATTTTTTTTACATACATATCCTTTTTGTTATGTATATTAAAGTTTTTCATTTTTTTCTTTCCTTACAAGGAGCTTTACCTAGCTAAAAAACAGACTCATCATCAATCAGTTAACCGAAAGTGAAGTAAGTTCGCATGTGCATTCGGTAATTGACATTTACAGAACACGAATATTGAACCAGTATTATTCTAGTAGTGAAACGTGCTATTCTAACCTCGGACGTATTTTCATGGGCAACTCTCTCATACCTTGAAGGAAATGGCTAGGAAACTGATTTTAAGCTCATCAACTACGTGGTAATGGTATTACGGGCATTACGGGATTTCGTAATTCTTAATATTAATGTGACAATTTTAAATTAATTGACAATGGGACGAGAAATTTAATTTTATTACTTAAATACAAATACCTCATTACTGTAATTCCAAGCTTAACTGATAATTGATAAATCTCATTAACAGTGGAAGTAAAATGTATCTACAAATGGTTTCGTTGGTTGGGTTTATTGGCTTGTGACATTTCAATTTACTTGTCTTTATTAAATTAATGATCGATACTAATCGAGTGTTTTTCCTGCCAATGACAAACTATAGAGTAGAATATCTATTAAAAATAATCTATTAAATTACATTTATTTAATTAGTCGCAACTAGGCCACACGTAAAAAAAGTGTGTGTGTGTCAACTACGACGCACGATACTCCTTACGAACGATAAAATGGCGATAATGTTATATGGCTGTCGACCATATTTTCATACTAAAGGTGGTAAGAATATGTGTTTTTATAATATAAATGTTTGTAGTAGTAATAAAACGTACCTACATCATCTATGCCCAAATAGGTTTTTCTTTCTGTGACCAAAGTTACCTTTATAGTAAGAGAAGAATATGAATGAACAATCTTTTTAGTTTTAATTTCACTGACCATTACTATTGACAAAACTCTATGGCACGCTAGACAATCTACTTTTATTTTGTACACCTGTCAACACTGACAATGTTGTAACGTGGCTGTCAAAACGTGAATTCAAAATGGAAAAGTCTGTGTAATGTATTCCATCTCATTCTTTTACACGTTCAATCCTACAGATATATATGTTTGTCTTTTTCTACATAACGCCTCAACTTTTCGTGTTACACATAACGCCTCAACTTTTCGTGTTACACTTGATTTTACTCCTCATAAAATGTCCGTACCGGGCCTTATATTATAATCGTTTCTTAAGGAGTAAACTCCAAAAAACAAAAATGAAAGAAACAAATTATAACCAATCTGTGGCCAACCAATAATTAATTTTAATATTACTAATACTTCAACGATCATTGTTAAATAACCCCAACAAAACTTTTCTTACCCTCTGCATATGTAACAGGTATACTATTAAATATTAATGCTTATTTGTATGAAGGCACAAACCACACATTGGTTAACCAACAGTTCCATGTCAATAGACGCTCAAAGGAAATCTAATAATAATTAATCATATACCTCGTAGCGCCTACGTGTCAATAAAAGGTCAATTATTTAAACAATTTAATTGTTTTCACACATTGGAGGCTTTGCAAACAAAGCCTTTAGAATTCAAATTCAAAAATCATTTATTCACATAGGTAACAAAATGTACATTTATTAACGTCAAAAAATAAATATATATGAAATGCATCTAATTTTACATTTACTGCCAGGAATCAAATCAAAGGCGTAGAACGGAAGAGAAGAACTGGCAAACTCTCTGCAAATCTTTTTAATCGCCAAGTTTTTTGTATTACACAATGTTGGTAAGGAGCTGCAACCATTACACCACATGACATCATAAGTAATTAATAATAATCAAATAAATTAAAAACAAAGATTTGTCCTCTATCAGCAGAAGGCATAGTGAAATAGGAGCACGCACTTCCATTCTCGTCGGAACAACACGCAAATACAACGTTGAAATAACTAACGTCACCGCATACGAAACGATATACACGAAAAAAACAACTTTTTTAAGCAGCATCTACAAGAAGGTGCGCCCATCTCACGTTGACTATATAGTCAACACTACAGATATCATATTACTATAAATACCACTGAGGATCCGGTAGTATGCGCAACCCCCTTTAATGCGCACATATTGGTGCTTACATAACAAAAACAAAGCCCACGATAAAACATCGCAGGATTGGTAAATAAATCTAAATTAAAATATTACCTAAGCACCTTACCTTATACCAGTAAATGTATGAAACTGACACTCTTGACGATATGAAATTTTCACGCCGTATATATTAAAGGTCACGTTTGTAATGTAAGCGCTAACGATGCGCGCCGCTTTACTCATCTTTCAACTGCTGTCAAGAGCGGTTCATTAGATGGTTTCATATGAATATTTTTAGGCCTATGTGCCTTTATTTTGCTCTATTACCGTAGATACATTACGATTCTCGTAAACATCAGAATTATGCGCTCTTCTCACGCACTTCTAACCAATTTTTGTGGTACGTCATAAAAATATATAATACGGAATATCTGTTTAACAAACACGTAGTGGCAGATAGACTGTAGCTCTATAGGTGCCGTGATTGATGATCTCGGGACTCGCACAAGGTATAACATACAAATTGCTACAAATTACGTTCTTACCCAGATAAACAGAAACTGTTCCGCCGTGAGCGGGCGCGATCCTCACGCGTTTGTATCTATTTGCACAACTTTGAAGATTAAACCCGCTAATGTTTATAGCTTTCTTAACTTAATTACAACTCAAGTTTGTAAGATAAAAACTAAACAGTTATCTTAAATGGTTACTGTTTCGGAATTCTAATGATTCAAGTACCTACTTGGAAAGCACTTGCAAATCTTATGTGATATTCGTTAATATCCTTAAATGAAAAGTAATGGCAATCAATACATAATGCATTTTTTTCAACTCGATAAAAGAATTCTGTTATCAAATTTGCTGTTTTTACAAGATTTATTTATGATATGAAATTAATCGACTGAAGAACTTTATTCATAGTAAACCAATGTTATTATGTGCTACTTACTATGTTTTAGAAAAATGTTATATTAGATATTAAGAAATGTTTTCCGGCAAAATAATAATAGTTTCGTTAATTTGTAAATTGTTGGTATTCACAGTAGAAGATCACTTACATGCTATTAAAAACTTTAAAGAACTTCCCCATTGGAGCATACAGTGCAAAGAAAACTTATTATTTAATGGTCGTTTTAAAAAAGACTCCGTTGACACTTAAATGTCTTGAAGTCAACTTTTTTATTGCTCCCGGCATGCAAAAACTTTACAAGAAACAACAAAGAAGTGTAGTCTAGTTTGTCTTTTCCAAGTTCCCATTAATTGAAAGATGTATTTGTAGTAGCAGTACTTTCTTCAACATCTTTATAAACGTGATTTAAACATTACATTAGCATGTTTCACTTCACCCAAACTATTTTGGTATTTCTCGTATCTTCCGATTATTTTAATCCAATAGTAATACCGTGGCGCCATAACCTTTTAGGAGGCCTCAAGTTTCTGCATCTGTAGCATAAATCATTAAGAATAAGGGTACGATTAAGAAATGAGATTTAGCACTTAATCTGACTACCATGCATCAAGTATGAATTGAAATATAGACAGTCATAGTTCGCGCTAAGTGTTGTAATAAATAATTACTATTTTTTTTAATGTTTCTTTCTATTTAACGGATGGAGTTTGAACAGAATTAATAGCAACTCAAGTCCCTAAATAAAAAAGTTTCCCAGAAAAAGATTAATATCTAGGAATGGGTCGTGATAGCCGTCCATTCTGGTAAATGGCTTGCGGATTGGCGGATAGTTGGAACAAAGGACAAGTGACATAAGCTTTCCCTCTCTCGCCTCCAACTAATAGTGAGCCCAGAAAAAGTGGCGAGCGACTCAGACGTAAATTACCAATTAAGCCCGGATCCGAGAGACACGACCACTTCTGTTGAGCTTCATGAAATTACTTACTAACTCTATTACGCTGACCTTAGAGATTTAATCATTTTAAATAGTTATAGATTTAACATACCTTATTTTTGCGAAGCTTTAAGATAAGATAAGAGCAGTTTTGATCTACTAGCTTTAGCGTGCGACCGTTATGTCTGAGGTCATGCGTTCGAATCACGGCTGTGCTACAATGAAACCGACATCTCTCAAACCCAAAAATCAATAACATGGGTCAGACACAGAATACTACTATCCATAAAATAAAAATTTTCGAAGATACGGATGCAATCTGATAAGCTAGAAACAAAAGTACAGATTGAATACGAAATTATCAGGACTTTTAATATTGTAGCTTAATTATTGGTTTACGCAACTACATAGTTAATATAAAACAGTAATTTCTGTTTTAAATCTTGTGTGTCATTTCAATGTTTCCAGCATTTCTAAATATTTTCTTAAAATAAATTTTCGCTGCCATCTTAGATTTGACTTGACGTGAAAAATATTATAAAAATGTCTTTATTCGAGTACCATAATTAAGATTACATTAAGATTATGGTATTATTATATTTAATACGACCTCTGATGGATTCCAAATTCTTTCACTTGTCTATTATGTTCGCTACTATTTTCCAATCTTTCACCGCTATCTCTTTTATGTCATCTTTCCAGGTTTCTGGTGGGTGATATTCGCACTTAGCCATTCCAAGACCTTTTTGATCCAGCAACCATAACAAACGCGGGAAGAAATAAAAAATAGCTTGATAATCTTAATTGATCTTTGAATAAAATATATAAACTATTAAAGGTGCTAAACAAACCTTGATATTAAGCCCATTTTTCATTACGTTCTCTAATAGATATTAATTACTTCGACCTTATCACTCTCGTGTCATTTTGAAAATGAATAAACGTGACAAAACATTTGTGGCTTATGGACACGTTAATGTACATACATTAATGTAATAATCGACCGTACAATTTCGATTTATTTAACTTTAAAACAAAGTATACGTTGCAATTTATTTTACAGTGAAAGTCATTGGTTATTTTATTATAGTTATTATAAAAGTAAGACATTTGTAAACAGAATAGTTTTTTTTTTAAAGACAATTCACACCAAATGACCTAGTCCCATGCTAAGCTGGTGAAGCTTGTGTTATGGGTACTAGGCAACGGATATACATACATATTATAGATAGATAGACATATAAATACATATTTAAACACCCAAGGCCTAAGCACAACACCAAATGCTTATCACATCGATGGTCATCTCAGCCGGGGATAGAACCCGGGACCCATGGATTCGCAGTCAGGGGTACTAACCACTGAACCAATGAGTCGAAAGTCGAAAAGTATTTAGAAGATTTATATTCAGTAAAATACAAAAATAATAAGGATGAAGGAAATGTTTAGAGTTAGTTTTATTTTCATAAAATTTATCTTTCTTCAATTCAATTACCAAAAGATTGAAACCAGTGTTATTTTTTTAATCTCTAATGTAAAACATTTGAGTAAAAAAACAAACTTAAAGTATATCTAGAAAAAAACAAGGGAATCTTGTTATGGTGGATGTGTACAAGTGGTTGTTTAGAAATACGGAAAACATTTTTTTTAGACAGAGAGCAAATGGACAGGACTGTTAACTGGTGTTAAGTGATACCGCCGTCATGGTCACACACTGCCAGAAGACTCATAAGTACGTTGCCAGCCTTTTAAGAATCGTTCTGTTCTTATTTTGAAGAACTCTAAGTCAAATTGGTTCGGAACTACTTAAGGAGGTAGCTGGTTCTACATAATGGTAGAGCACGACAAAAATACCCTAAAAAACGCTCAGTTGTGGAACGCTGGGCTCAAAAAATCGTATATTCATATCTTATACAATATTTTTTATATGATATTACTCATAATATAATTATTAATCTACCATTAGATATAGTATAATGGACGACTTTGAGTACTATAAGTAATTTCAGTCAACTGACTGAAATTACTTATAGTTCCGTTCCAGCTACGACGTAACTTGCTACGAATGACAACGAGTCGCTTTACTACGAGCTACGAAATACGTAGCTCGATTCGTGGGGCGAATTCCATTGTAAATTGCCTTAATAAAGAGTTCCCTACTACAGTATGGTAAAATTATCATAATGGAGTTTCAACAGACAACAACATATTAGATATTGTTAATTCTATTGTCTATATCACTAGCTCATGAAAGTAAAACTATGTAGGAACAAATTTCCTACCTTGCTAGTTTTGTGTCGAAGAATACTATTAAGCAGAAATATTCTTAATAATAATAATAAAAATCGTTCATAATTTATTAAAACCTAAACTTAGCAATCAAATATACAGTATTATCAATTCCTACATTAATAATTTTCTTAGCCTACATAGTAATAATAAAAAAAATTAATAAAAAGAAAATTAAAACATATTTATAATATATATTGCGATACTTATTCGAAGAACTAGGAAAGCACCAGCTCTGGGTTCCGGTACACCGGTACCACCAGGCGCCAGTTTCAATCTTTAATTAGCACTGTGCACTTGGACCACACAGCCCAAAAGTCTCCAATAGGGAACAAAAACAAAGTTGAACGAATGACTTATATTTGACCCGTTTATTGTTTTCCGCCTGCTCTGCGGCTACCCCAGCTTTTTTGCTTGTCCGAGGGATATGAGACTCCCATAACAAAACCCATCCCATCTTCCAAGTGATCAACGACATCCCATCCGGCCGCTTGCCATGGTAATAAAATTTTGAAGTACGCGAAGATTACGCGTTATTTATTATGAAGATTTATCGTTTATTTATTATTTCTTAACTGAGCGGTGTTGGAATAGTAATTACTACACGTGACTCACATACCTGGACCAGGACTGGACTTTTGCAGGAAAACAGCGTAAGGAAACCGGCATATCTTAGACATAGAACAGTGGACGGCGTGTGTCTGGCGCAGAAGGTTGATCACTTACTTGCCTATTGGATATGATCACGGACAGATACAGAAATCTGAGGCCCAGACTTAAAAGGTTGTAGTGCTAGTGTATAAGTATAGCAAATTACTAAAAAATTAACACTGATGTCTTGAATTTCAAACCATAATTGTATATATTACGTTACGTAACCAGATATAGTTTTGGTTATAATAATTTACTAGAAGCCGGAATACAGCGTTCTTAACGTAATAGTGGCTCACTAAGAACACTACTTACTCATTAAAGACTGTTAATGAACAATACCTTAGCTTAAGGTATACACTAGTATTGTAAAAAATTAAGTCAACATAATATTACTTATTAGCCATAATTATTGTATAGGCTAGATTGTTATTCATGTAAAGTCGCACTCTCTTTTGTGAACTTTATTGTAGGAAAAAAATTGTGGTATGCGGGAGTAGTAGTTCTCAGACAAAGTAAAGTGTCACCGGACACGATTTAGCTTTCAGGAAACGCTGTGGACCGCCATTAAAGAAATCAGGCTTATTTCAGCCTTTCTTGATTAAAAATATTGGCGTAAAATAAGAGAAATAAGTTGATTCTGAAAAACCTTCCTTTACGAATCAAGAGCCATTAAAATAAAAGCCGCTAATCTATTGTTACACTTCAGATAACTGTTCTATGCGGGTCTTAATATGGAGCGCTGGCGAAAATTTATATAAAAATAAAATTCATATTAAAGACTGAAATTATAAAATTTTGATTACATAGATATAGTTTATTAAATCTTCTAACAATGTACCTCTCTTAGAGCATCATTTTGAATGACCCAAACTATACGTTAAGTTATGCACTCAATTGCCACAGTAAATTAACCAAATAAAAATTATCAGCAGTCTTTACCAATGACATGATTTGACAAAGGACTCTCTCGCGGCTCATCGCATCCATATTGAAGCTACCGCACCGTATAACTCACTAGGGTTAACGCATTTTGTTAATATTTCCATGAAAATACATACTTTCTACAGCTGAAAGTGGACAGTAAATAAACCAAAAAAAAAACAAAAGGTATACAAATTTCCTTCATAAATTATTTTATATCTAAATATATAAAAAAAAATGTATTGCGAATTATTACTATACTAAGGTGTACCCTAGGCGCAGTTGCTCGTGTTACCTAAACGCGGACTAAATAAAAATATCATAAACCAATAAATAATATTCATATACTAATGTTATTTATTTACACAAATACAGTGTTTACAATTTTCTTAACCTATAAAGTAATAATAAAAATAATTAAAAATAAATAAAATAAAAATTAAAACAAATTTAAAAAGCTTGGTCCCTGTGGCAGTGTACCTTTAACGCTGGCAGCATTTCCTCGCTGCATTGCAAGACTTATTCTTTGAGCCAGGAAAGTGCCAGCTCTAGGGTCACCGGTACTATCTACTAGGCGCCAACTTAAATCTTTAATAAGCGCCTGTGCACTTGAACCCCACGGCTCAAGAGTCTCTACTCCAAAGGGAACAAAATTGAAGTTGGAGGAAAGACGCTTATATTTGTGCCGTTTGTTATATTCATATCGTGTGTAACCCTATCGATGTGCATGCACGCACGACAGCAGGTTAACGGGAGAGGTGACAGCTCGTTATCAGAGGCTGCGTGCTTCATCGGTCGCTGCACAGCATTATAAAACTACATTCGGAAAACTTTTCTAGACTATACTTTGTCCCTTTTTTAATCCACATTTAATCGAATATTACCTTGTCCCGTAAACATATGTAATGTATTTAGTTTACGGTAGATTCTACAAATTAAGTAAATAATACCACGAGGGCCTTATAGTCAAGTCAAGTCAAGAATCACTTATTCATATAGGTAACACAATGTACACTTATGAACCTCAAAAAAGAAAAATACATTAAATGCTTCTAACTTTATATTTACTGCCAGTTCTCAAATCAAGGGTGTAGAACGGAAGAGAAGAACTGGCAATAAACTCGACGCCACTCTTTTTAATCGGAAAGTTTTTTGTTTAACACGACGTTTTTAAGGAGCTGCAACCATTACACCATGTTCCACATGACATCTTAAGTAAAAAATAATAAGAAAATAAATTAAAAACAAAGATTTGTCCTCTATCAGCAGGGGGCATGGTGAAATAGGAGCACGCACTTACATTCTCGTGGGAACAACACGCATATATAGTCCGTAGTACACTTTACACAAATACCTGTGTTATTAAACTCGTTATTTTCTAAAAATAACTCATCTAAAAAACTAGTAACGCTTAACGTTTGTTCTATATTTTTGTTCCAACAAAACAATTGAAAATAAAATCGGCTCTAAATCCTGCTATACACGCTCAACCATTAAAATCGGCAGCGTCTGTTTAATGACAAATCGTAGCGTTGGATTTAACTTTGGATTAAAAGAATTCGTTTTTATGTATCCATATACTTTTGTGCATTAATTAATTGTATGCAAATATATATACCTCCCTAGTCATAGAATAGAATGTAATGAAAAATAAACATGAATAAAAGGTTGCAAAATTGTATAAATAATAATGAAAATATAATAAAAAATTAGTATTAATCAGTCAGTGAATATTTTCAGGAAGGTGTTCTGTCAAATCAACTAATATAGCTTTTTAAAATTTAGTTTAACAGGCTTTATTACTTAATTATTAAAGCTTTTTTACGACTGGGTCTCTCTGTTTTGTTATTTCAGTTCAAATTTAATTTTACATTATTATAAGTATGTAGTATTGTACGTAGCGTTCAATAAAATTGAACGTTATATTTTGTCCTTGTTGGATTTTAGTACTGATTACAGATAAAATATAAGAACACATTTATCTTGAGGGTAATATTAATAGTCGAGACTTAGCGCTAATTATGGCTCCCGTATTTCAAAACTGTATTTGAATTAACTATATTTATACATTTAAATCTTACCCCAAGAGACAAATGGATAAGCTAGTAGCATAATAATAAAAAGATTTACGACGTTGTAATCTTTTGAATATAATATATATCTATGGTAGATATAAGGGCATTCAGATATTGCCAGGTCATTAGGGTGTCCAACAAATTAATAACCGCGCTATGGTCTGGGGTTTTAATTAACCCGGGGGAAACAGCAGGGCTCAGCTTCTAAATATTTTGCGCAAGTACACTTGAAAATAAATATACGATCCATTGTTCAATATCCATTTGCCTCACTTCAAAGTAACCACGTTTATTTCGATATTTGATCCCGCCAGGAACGGATAAAACATACTAAATTGCACACGTACACTCACTAAATTTGACTAAAAGACTCCGTGTCAAAGGCTCGTTTTGTAAATATTGACTTTATTTTTTATATTGGATAGATATTTAAGGGAGCTATAAAAGTTATTGCCGTTAAATTATAATACTATTTCATAACGCACACTTATAATGTTTTCTTCTGTATTAATAAAAATAAATATACATATATACTATGTACCTTAAACTAGTAACAAATTTAATAACTACACTAATAATAAAAACATCTTACATTTGTTTCATAGTCTTTCACAAATATATATAGATCTGGTAGGACACGGTTAAGATGACTTAGAGATCTGGAATGCTTTTCGGTGAACGAACGGTTTCAGTAATACTGGAAGCAGAACAATGCAGTCCGTTCTTCCCCTCAAAACTATTGGTGAAATCAATTTAGGTGGACCTTTATATTTAAAAATTTGAAACTTTTTTTTTTAAATTATAAATCGGTTTGGGGAAAATGATAGGAGAAAATTTTTACGATACGCGCAAAGTCAACATTTTAAACTAAAAAATGTACATTTCTTTAATTATGTAGAAATATTTTTGTGATATTTAAATAAACTTTATTTTACTAGATAATGCGTTATAATAAAACTTTCAATGTATTAAATAACTTTTTTTTCTATTGTTAGTGTCGTTTTACTAAGAACGTAGATTAAGGCGAAAGATTAAAATTTTAAAAAGATAACTTCTAACGCGTGTACACACACTTTTTTTTTTAATTAGAAAGCTTACGTTGCGCTTCAATTACTTGAACAATGTTAATCGTGGAAGGGACATACATTTAATATAGCCTGCTTAATTGTACCACTTGCCCTACTTCTTACAGACTGACGTGGACTATGCTAATATCAAATTAAGATGGAAAACGATTCAGGTTAATCCCTTTAACTTAGTTTTTTCCTTGCTGGTCTCAGAGTTAAATTAAGTTATCACAATTCTTCGGATGAATGTTATATTTAATTAAATTTTAATAACCCAGAACTCTTAATGAATTGTTCGGTTAGTATAATGGAGTAGAGTAGAGACATTATTATAGATACACGCGTAGCTAATTTTATTAGCATTATTTAAATAGAATTGCTAAAAGAGCCCGGATTAATAGCTAAGTCGTTAGAATACAAAATCAATTTCTGAGATTGCAGTGATATTGTCCATAGTATGTGGCATTGTTACTCGAGAAAATAACAGCATAATATCAAATATAGCTTCGTGTACTTGATAGTATAATGAAATCGAATACGCCTCAGATTGCTGTTCCATGATTCTATGAATCATTACATATTGCATTCACGACTTAGTTGAAATAACAACTCTGAGATGCGCTATTCTTGTGATTTAATAATCTGTGGGTGTACACTCTTTTCAGCCACTTGCCTTTTCAGTGCTACTCTGTTGGTTATACTGCAAACATATTACTGAAAAATCTTAATTAATTAAACTTATAAATGATAGAAACGTTTCTCGAATCTTCAAAATTAACTATTAAAATAGCGCAGTGGAAGCGTTCTGGGCCCATAACCTGTTAAATTAAACTAGTAATTTTAAAGTAATCAAAGGTTAATTATTTATTGTAAACCAGACCATGGCGGAAATATAGCAGGTACACAGAGTAATCATAGTGATCAGACGTGACTTAGACTACTATAGAGTGATACATTCTATAATGACTGAAGGCGCCAAATTTTAAACTTTATACAACCTAACATATTCCTATTGCAATATAATAACGAATAACGAAAAGGAAAGCGTATATTTGCTGGGAAAGATTCTAAGACTGTACGTTCCGGACAATTATCACAGCTGCCGGAAATATAACCTTTTTGCAATGCATTCGTCTCGCACTGTCCAGAGTCAACAAGCTCCCATTCCCCGCTTACTTTCGCTGCTTAATAGTTCTCTCGACTCTTCGTTTTCAATGTAGAGACTTTAACTACGTAATCTATATATATAAAAATGAAACCCGTTTTCCGTTGTCACGACATAACATGAAAACGGCTTGACCGATTTGTCTGATTCTTTTTTTATAATATTCCTTGAAGTACGAGGATGGTTCTTACGCAGAGAAAAATTAAAAAAAATTCAGTGAAAAAGTCTAAAAACAACACTTTTCTATATTCCCATACAAACTATTCGTAATAATATTTAAATGCAATTTGAACTTTAAAACCATATCATTAAGTTCAAGTGTTACTGGAGGCGTTCCGGGAAGGTAAATTTTAATTTTTTGACATAATGTATTTGTTGTATTATCAACTTTTTTTTTTATCTTACTAGCTAGACCGGTGTCCCGAATAGCAGAATAAGTATTAAAAAAAATAAAGAATCGACTGGTAGGCGGTACGATGTTCGCCAGGCCAGCTAGTGTATAATAAAATTCATAAGAGAAGTTTTAAGTTATTTCACCGTCTTACATAAAACAATATATTTTTATTGTCCTTTTTCTAATCTGAAATAATCGCACGCATTTTGTTCCCTCTTTATCTATTTCCCTAAATCTGCTGATACATTAGGCCCGGCCCGTCTTTCGGTCGGCAGGTCAAGGTCAGGAAGTTAGACCGGGGGTCACTACCGGCCGGAACTTGTCTAAAATATTAAATGTTCTAAGTATGTCAATATAAATTTAATGCCAAAAAGACTGTGACAAACTACTGCAACATGTTTCGCGCTTTCGTTACCAAATAATAAAACGCATATTATTAATTACCAGTCAAATATATTAAATATGGTTAAACAAAGCATGCGAAATATATATTTATTAAATAACGATTATGCCTTCCAATTTATATAGAAAGCTATAAATTCAAAACGACTGTTTTGTAACAATCCTCTTTTGTAGCTCAACATGAATTTTTCCATAAAACTGGTAAATAAAGAGTAACCAATATTATTATCGGATCAAAAGTCAAATGTTATTTATAGGGGAATATATCATCCAGATACTATTATAACAAGCGCTCACAGCTGAGAAAATCTTCAGAATACGTCGCGGTAAAAGAATTCATTCTTTTTCGGCCTAGATAGTTGCGAATACAACCTCCTCTTGTTAATCTAGTCGTATATCTCCCGCCTTTGTCGCTGCAGACGTCACGGGAAATATATATGAATCAAACTCAGAAAACAAAAACGCTTGGTAAATGGCTTTGAGCTTTTCTGAATAAACCGTTATCTCTTTGACTTAGTCCTTATACGTTATCGATCTTACGATATTATTGTAGAGGTGTAATTATTGTCTATATAGAAATTTCGCAATTCCACTTGTAATATTGTCGATGTATCGTTATTTCGTAATTCCACTTGCATGTGGATCAATCAGTCGCCCTAAAACCGCCATGTAATTCAGAGGACAATAAAGACAGTGAATTCTATTTCGGTTTTCATTTGTTGTACCTCAAACACTAAATTATGTACGTAATTATGTAGAATGGAACTTATCGTAGATTATTCATCTTTATAATATAAGTAACATCATTGATTTGTTTCCCTATTATTAGTTAAACAATAATGAACGTCCCTGGACTAATATCCAATTCCACATAATTTTATAGATTACAGACTAAACAAAATGGTTCAAAAACGATTAGATGATTAAAACCTCATCACGCCGTTCGAAAGTAATTAAAATGTAATGTAATTTAAATATATCCCTAATTGATAACATTCGTTTGGTTTTATTTAAAATATGTCAAGTTAACTAAAGCACTGTATTTTATTTCAAATCCGTAACTGTAGTTTCTTTCAAATGTCTATTATAATGAGAGCGATGTTAAAAATGTACAATCTATTTTTATACGACGCCTTGTGCCAAAGATACTTCGAAAACAAAACAATAAAACACTTCAGTTCTCACGTATTGAAGTTATCTCTAATAATGATACACACAAATCATGACAGTACTACGTTACTTTGATAGACAAGTATTAACTTTTTTTTTCTGAACATTAACACTTTTTCATACCAATTTAATTAATACATTTAATATTAAAACACTATGAAATTATTACTATCAAATAGTCGTTAATTTGTAGAACTATTTATATTGGCAATTAAAATAAACCATATAACGGTTTTGATCTAATTTGAAATTGATGTTATTAAATTATAATGAAAATGGCAGCCGATACCAACGCCATTGCTCCGACATATACAAAGTTTGTAAAAAAGGGGTTTTTTAAATTATTGTAAATTAAGTTTACAACTTCTTTACCAATGATTATTCGGTGTTCACGCACACACTCAACAAAATTAAAATTGTGAACCCGTTAGGAAATTTTAAATCAGAATACAGTCAGAAAAGCAAGAGAGAGAGCAGATCCTCCGAATAAGTACTTCAGCTCTGGAGTACACGCTTATCAGGGTAGTAGGCTGTGAAAGGTACTGCATTTACTGCACATACATATAGTGCAGAAAAAGTTAGTTATGATTTATTTCTAAAACCACAACTGTACGATCACGAAATCACGCGTTCGTCTGTCAATGGTAGTAAATATAAATAACTTATAACTTAACTAAAACATAATATTTCGTAAAATTAATCTATAACATAACCAATGGTCTGCCTTTTTTTTCAAAATGATACAGAATGCTTAGTTTAGCCACCAAAAAGTTGCACGTCTGTTTCAAACGTCGATTATCCTCTTACTGGAAGTAAACTATAAAAAAAGGTTACAAATCACGTTGTATTTATTATTCAACTACGGATCATTCCGACTAAATAAAATGGCATAAATGAAAATGCTATTCAACGACCGACCGCTTTAAGTGGCGGCGGAAGCGTGCATAGACTAACTATGTGACATTAGCAAATTACCAAGTTTCAACGAGGAGAACTACTAACAAATTTTCATGTTACCTTAAACTCGGCGGACGGTGGCTCTTGAAATATTCAAGTTTCTCCAACTTTACCAACTCTGAATCTATTATATTTTCCAAGTAAGTAACTTTTAAAGCAGACCGCGTTTCCCACGGAGTTGTAAGACTTTATATGATATGTAAATATTATACAGAATAAGTTATCGGCAGCCAATGTAATATAAGTTTAAATCAAGTATGCTATGGACACAATATTTACTATCACAGTATTGTTGGGATACGTACAATATACGGCTACAATCAGTACGGTAACGTCATACCTGGAATCGAATACCAGTAATCAAGTTATTTCGGCCGCTAAAGCGTTAACTAACGGCCGTCATTTTACGGTTGTTAATAACGGCCGTCTTTACTTTTTAACATAATGCAAAAAAAACCTCATTTTCGCTCGTCCAAGTCACGTTTCCACTCATGGTATTAACTAAATATAGGCACCGCTATACGCGAAAAACGTTGAAGTAATGTTTATCACCGCTATGACGGCCGTCATGCAAATGACAGCACCAATATATAACGTTACTCAACGTTCTCTATAAAACCTACTCCGATGTTATTTATAGACAACGTATGGGTGACGTCACCCAACGTTACATTACGGCCGTTGAATAACGGCACCGCTTTTCTAGGAAACCTAAGCTTAAACCTATTTATTCCCTTAACCACTCGGCTTTAGAGACGGTATGAGTGGTGGGACCGGTCGAGGATCCCTTTAGATTGGAGGAAAACCATCTTCCATCCACCATCCTACAGTATCATAATCTGTGTCAAAATGCACTTTCAAAATCTAATAAATTCTCGTGTCACAATGTTCGTTTCCATACTCCTCCGAAACGGCTCGACCGATTCTTACGAACTTTTTTATGCATATTCAGTAAGTCTGAGAATCGCCTACTATCATTTAAACCCCTAAGTGATAAGAGGGGTTGTCCACCCCAAAATTTATTTTTTATGTATTGGATAAAATTTTTAAAATGCATACAACCCTTAACTTTCACCCCTCTTCGATCAACCCTATTTTTATTATAGTATTTATTTTTATTGAACTAAAAAAATATTTTCTAGAAATAATATAGATGGCAACAACAACGTTTGCCGGATCAGCTAGTATAGGTATAAAGTGCATTCATGTTAATTCAATAGAGAATTTTGTTCTTGATTACGAATCTGTCAATGAAAAATCTATTTGAGACAGGAGTACATAGCTTTGAGCTCGTAGTATCATTATCTGCTTTGGACAGTCAGTTACCGATAGCCAAACGCAGAAGAAACAAATCACACAAGTTAATCAACCGAGACTATGACACAAGCTTACAACGATTTGTTAATGAAACTGCTATTAATCGTCGAAACAACAACAAATAGCTTTTTGTTAAAGAAAAATTATTGTACCGTGAAATTATATTAATTGTTTCAGCTCTTATAATAATGAAAGGAATTCGCAAGTCGGCGAGGGACTGCTAAAATATTTTGATACCGAGCATCTATAAATTTACGATACAGACCCTTACAGGGATATTAAGCATCAATCAAAAATATTCACAACATATAATATATACGTAGTGAAACGATAACATAATAATAAACCTTTACCTTTAAATATTAAGCGGTTTATTAAATGCAATAGAAATACATAACTATTTTCCATATTATTTAGTATTTTAATATAATTATCATAATATTACTGAATACAAAAACGTAAATAAGGCCAAAGAATGTATTTTAGTCCCTCACACAATACCAAAGACAATAAATATTAGTAGGAGCATGTGTGGGATGAACGTAGATCGGGAACGGGGTGCTCTTGAGATGATACTCATTCGTAACGCAGCGTCCGCACCGGTCAACGTGGCGTTTAGTAGTGCCGCCGACGGCTGTAACCATGTAAAGACACTAGTGGCGCCAGCTGGTGGTGGCCGCGCCGTCGAACACTCCACTGGTCCCATAGAGGTTACTCCGACCTGCACGCCTTCATACAGAACAGGCCCGCCCGAATCTCCGGAACATACAGCACGGGCGGCTCTCGGTGCTAGCCCGCAAATGCAGGGTTCCCAGCCTATTCGCTCGCATGATGCCGCTGTTAATTGTACGGAGAAGAGCTCCTCGCCTAGTGCTGACCACTCCGATCGCCCGAATCCCAGCACTGTTACCTCTTTATTGTACAACTCACTCGAAGAATACAGACTCATACCACTAAGCACATCCATAGCTGGAGCTGCACTCAACCGCATCTCATTTCGCGTACGCACCAAACCAACATCATTATGCAGCACCGTGACGTCCAGCCCTTGACCCTCATCGGTCTGACGCACTTCATACCTGCATATACATCATATATTTTTAAAAGGAAACGTCCTATAGTTTGGAAGGTGTTTAAAACTAGACATGATACAAAATTTAAAATCTCATCGGTAACTTGCTTGGGATGCCTGTAGAGATATTGAACGGGTGTGACGTCTCCCTCAGGCGAGTTGGGGCGGCGCGTATTGTACTTGACATATGCGAGGCGGCGATTGACACAGTGCGCTGCGGTGAGCGCCCAATGCGGCGCAAGCACAGTTGCAGAGCAGCGCGGGCCCCAGTAGCGGTCTAGGAGCGCGCACACCGCTGGGAATTCTGATAGAGCTGCCACCGAGCCCCCATATACGCGCCGCCCACCCTTTCCTTGGCGGCCACCACTTCCATCATCCAATTTACGAAAAAATGCGTGCCTCGTTGCACTTGAATCCACTGCGTTCCATGTGAGAATAAGTAACAAATACTTCCACATTTCCACAAAGTTCTCTAGTAAGCATTGTTGTATAAAATATTTCTTATTAATGACATTGCTGTGTCAATTTCGATTCGAGATGTTTAATCATGACGTAGGCGGCTGATCATGTCTACACAACTCCACAGATAACTGAAACATCATCTTCCAACTCCTTTTCTCAATAATTTATTTATACTATTTTATTTTTATTTTTTATTTTATTTTTAAAACGCACTTTAATGAAACACGTACAAACGCTTACGGAGAACACACGACATACAGAAACACAAGTGTGCACATCATTTAAAGGGAAACATTACAATGATAAAAGAGAAAAGAAATTATATCATAAAAATAAACGACGAAAAACTACATTAATAAATACAAACAAGCATTATAATAATTATATATATTTCTACATTGCAATTGTTATTATCGGTGCCGGAATAACAATGGCTGCAGCATCCTACGCCTGAAGCCATGGAGACTGTCATAAAATGGGTCAGCCTCGCATATACTCAAAGCGTCGTTTACTGCAGATAGAGATGTCTTTAGAAGAGCATTACAACCGAACGTTGGTCCTCACTGGCCCGAACGTAAAAAAGGAATGATGTGTTTCTCGTTAAAAGAAAATCCACTTGATTTATATATATATATAGATAAATTCTATTCATCTACCAAGTTATTTAAAGTTTTCTATGACGCATACTTTTCCTTATTACCGAGTTTTCTTTCTATACATAAAAATATTTTAACATTTACAGATGGCGTACGATGACTAGGACGCGGCATGCGGGCGCGCCATGAACTCGACGGCGGCGGCGGCGGCGCTGGAGTGCAGTACGGACGTGGGCGTGTCAGCGCGGGACAAGTTGATCCGGTTCGTTGTGCACGGTGTGATGCTCAACGCCATTGGGGCGGCCGGCCTACTCGGCAACGCTCTTGCGGTACTAGTGTTGTCGCGCCCACAGATGCGCTCCTCCATAAACTGTCTTCTGGTGGGGCTAGCTGCGTGCGACACACTTCTTATCCTGACCTCAGTGCTCCTGTTTGGCCTCACTGCTGTATATCCGTACACTGGTGCGCTACGCTACTATTACTACCACGTATGTCCGCGTCTAACGCCCTATGCCTACCCACTGGCCAATGTTGCGCAGACCATGTCTGTCTATCTCACGTTGATCGTAACCGTAGAACGATGGGTAGCTGTATGCCATCCTTTCCGTGCCAAGGCACTGTGCACCTCATCACGAGCGCGCTGGTATGTACTCGGAACGGCAGTATTCGCACTTATCTACAACGCGCCCAAGTTTCTCGAAGCCGAGGTGGTGGAAGAGCGCGACATCGAGACCGGCGAAGTGATCTACTGCGTACAGGCCGATATGCGGTTCCGCAACGAAACATATGTGGCCGTCTATATCCATTGGATGTACTTAGTAGTAATGTACATCGTACCGTTCTCGCTACTGGCAGCGTTGAACGCTCGCATCGTGCGCCAAGTGCGACGAGCGCAGGCCGAGCGTGCAAGACTCTCGCGCGTGCAGCGCCGCGAGCTCGGACTGGCCACCATGCTGCTAGTAGTCGTGCTGGTGTTCTTCCTATGCAACCTATTGCCGCTAGTTACCAACGCCTTCGAGGTCTTCCTCGGGGATGCGTTCGACAATCTCGACCCACTAGTGAAGACGAGCAACCTGCTGGTCACAATCAACAGCAGCGTGAACTTCGTAATATACGTCATCTTCGGCGAAAAGTTCAAACGGATTTTCCTGAAGCTATTCTGCGCTGGACGAACTCGACGAGATTCACCGGAACACACGCGCGACGACTCGTTCGCATCAGGTGCGGGTGAGCGCGTGTCGCTGCGGCTGCTGCGGAACGGCACGCTTCGCCGGTCGCGAGGCGCGGCAGGGAGGCGCCGATCACCCGCGCCCACCGTCTACTACCCCGCACCACCTGCCACTCCTTGCACGGAAATATCGCTGGCCTCACTAGAGCCCACGTCTCGCACCAACGGTGCTTCTCGACTACACTTCTGACGCAACACATGCTCGCGGACTCGCCGGTTCCAATAGCGGGCTGTGTATAAATAGAAACAAATATATTTTATGAACTGAAAAGAAACGAATATGTTTATAGACTCTGAATAGTTATTTTATATTATTTAGGGTTATGCTCGGAGGAGAAGGGTGGAAAAAGACAGTATTCCATAAGTATTATAATGTATAATAATATTATAATAATAAATGTCATGATCTCTGAGGGACCGTCTAAGGTCAACAGATATGACAGAAAAAAAATTATCTGTACCCAAATTAGATTTTGCGGACACTTTTTTTTTTAAATTCATAAATAATAACAATTGTGTCACTGTATTTAAACACCAAAAAGAGATAATTAATTACAGAATATTTCTTTCATATTAATATTTGACATATTATATGTTACTACTATAACCCATTAAAGCCTCATGTAATTAAATATTCTATAACTTCCAGTTTAACCTTATTGTTCCGTGATGTACGATTAGTTGTTCTCTTTAAGAGAATCATAATTAGTAAATAGCTGTATAATACTAGGTTGCGTAAGACAGTATTTAATATCAAAATCAATGACCTACATGTTCGACATGTCTAATAAAAATAATTTAATGTGTTGTTTTTATTTTATTATATTCCATACCCTACTATGAAGGAACCATTAGAACGAAGAAACAATAAATTACAACATTGACATAAAAGAAGAAATTTAATATGCAGAGACGGCAAATTCGATTAGATTGCCTTTTGGTGGGATTGCCTCCTCTAGCCCCCAACCGATTGTACTTGTAAATAGTGAGATTTCCTGGCTTCATCTATCTTGGACCAAATTTAGGACATAATATGTACTTGAAGAAGTTTCTACAATAGGCAAGATTTATATACATAACATATATTTTAATTATTTTTCCTCTTTGTTGCTTTCCCTCTTCTTTTACTGCAGGTATAACCTGATATAGGTTTGAAAATCGTTCATATATTTTTGAGCAATGCAAATGCAAATTAACATTTTATTGACGAAAATAGTAGAATTCGGACTGAAATACTTTTTTTTTTGTGTGATCAAAAAGGTCGCGGTGTTCTAAATGGATATTTACGGATCGTTAGTCGCAAGATGGTTCAGACCCGCTTCCATACAATAAATTATCCTTGACAGTGAGATTATTTTCACGCGAAAAAGAAATCTGAGATCAGCTTTACGCCTTTTCTTATCACATTCGTCTGATTTATTCAACTTTATAAAGTGCCCGAGAACAAAATTATATTCATTCTTATATCATATCAATAATGTACAAACCGATATCAAAATATAAATTTCAACGCCTGTATTTTGTGTATCGCAAATTGTCATTAGCGTGTCATTAGCGTGTCTTTGATATTTTTTTCGAAAACATATTAACCCTCCACTTTTTGACAGTCAAGACTTTTTAAAAATATATACGCACACATATTAGTTGCCGTAGCAAAAAATCCATTCAAATACGAGTACAGTTTTCGCTCAACCATTTATCTCAATTTGAAAATAGCTTGATTTATGTTTCAAAGTTTATTAGATAGTTGATATAGCCCTTTGGGTTCAGCCTATCGACGTCCACTGCTGGACATTGATTTCACATCTAAATTTCCAGCATAACCGTTATGTTGAAATTGTTTAATAGCAAATGATCCAATATTTTTTTGTTTATTCGTAACAACGAACATTATTAGGCCTATTTCGTACACTTGTTTCATTAATTCGCTTCGTTGCATTATAATAACAAAGCGAGGGCCTTCAACCTCCGCTTCCTATACAACACTAAAGACGAAATTAACTTGTAACGAGAAAATATGAACTCGACGAATATATCCCGAGGTTACTGCTTTTATTCACAGCGCCTTTTATATTATTACCGCACATTCTTCATCTGAACTTAATGAACATTAAATAAAGTAATTTTAAATAGATATTGTTGATTTTATCTTCGCTCCCTATGGAAATGTATGTTTAGTTATTTACACTTATTTGCATGAAATACAGTACAATACAAATAGTGAAATAGACAGGAGCGCAACTGGCGGCCGCGGCGGTTTTGAGCGATCTCTTCCAGGTAACCTCTGTGAGGATTATTAAAATTAAATAAGGTGATTGCTAGAAGTAAAAAACTTCATGAATAATATACAGTTACTATGAAAATATATAGACAATGAAAAGGACACATGAATCACGATAATTTCAGTTAGACCAATTAGTACGGAGCTCCCTAACTTTACTATAAGATGTAAACAGGTAATGCTTGTTCAATAAAGTTAGAAATCCTAACAGCATCTGAAGAAATATTAATGGAGCTAAGCAACGCCAATAGAATTTCGAAGTTCATTATATTAAAAGCGTTGCTGAAATCTGTGAGACTTGTAAGTTTTTTGTTCTCCATGCCTCTGCGAATGTCATAAAGATCCCTGACTAGCGCAGTATTCGTGCTATGGTTACAGGACAAAACCCAGTCTGAAGAACAGCATTAAAAGAAATACTCTTCTCAAGGTTCTGGCTAATAAAATTCACTGAAAAAGAAAGATAGGAAAGTGGGACGAGGTTGATGTGACAAATACTCAAGTGTAAAGTCCAGATTCATATTATTTGAAGTAAAACAAGAAGTAAAATAGGCGTTTAGACAGTATTAATCCATTCCTCGGTTGGTAGCTTACAGACCACACATTACAAGGGATTTTGAGGGATCCCTATTTGACATTGAGTCGTGAATGTCTCTCGTTGCGTAAGTTTTTTGTAAAATTCTTAGTCTGTTCTGATTGTTTTCGTCAGGGCTTTCGCGCCTTTTTGTTTAATCAAAGTTTTGATTTCATCGTTAAGCTAATAGTACGGGAGGTAGCAACGTTTGCAAAGGAAGAATTTTAGGTCAGCTGATTTTGTGATGTCTTCCTTCTTGCACTTTCGGTTAGAGTCTTGGCAATCTGGCTGACGGTAGCGGTTGCGTTCTTTAGTGCGCATCCTATCTGTCCAGGTAATATCCTGGATTTTAAAAGCATTTTAAGAAGCGTAATTTTTAATATTTCGTTTTTAAATAAGTCTACCTGACATACTTTTTTTATTGCCAGACATTTTTCACATTGCTAACTATGTGCCAGACGCGATTTTAAGTTTCTTTTTTATAAAAATTTCAAAGTATTTTAAAATGTCTGTAATTTTAATATTATGTTATTTAAATTTAAGAAAAACTAAAAATGAATTTGCCAGACATTAATTCGATTGTTAAGCCTTGAATTAAATGAAAAAGTATTGCAGTATGATAAAGTAAAAGCATTTTAAGAAGCGTAATTTTTAATTTTTCGTTTTTAAATACGTTTACCTGACATACTTTTTTTATTGCCAGACATTTTTCACATTGCTAACTATGTGCCAGACGCGATTTAAAGTTTTTTTTTTTATAAAAATTTCAAAGTATTTTAGAATGTCTGTAATTTTAATATTATGTTATTTAAATATTTCAAAGTATTTTAGAATGTCTATAATTTTAATATTATGTTATTTAAATATAAGAAAAACTAAAAATGAATTTGCCAGACATTAATTCGATTCTTAAGCCTTGAATTAAAATGAAAAAGTCATGAAATGTATTGCAGTCTATGATGAAGCATTGCATTTTAAGAAGCGTAATTTTTAATTTTTCGTTTTTAAATAAGTCTACCTGACATACTTTTATCTAAAAAGTAGTGAACATAATATTTATGTTGTATTTACCATATTAGTTTCATAAATTATCTGTTGCTCATTGACTGTTAATCCGTTTCTCCACTGCCGGAGATTTCCGGGATTCTCCGGTCCGGCAAACGTTAATTACAGATCCGATTTAGAAACTCACAAATGCCCTGCGATTCTGTAACTCACTTTTCAAACTCACACAGCGGTTTTCGCATCGGCGGTCGCTCTCAAATCAGTCGTGAAGCAGTCATTTTATGATTTGGCATTCTAATAAACAATAAACCACAATCTCCCACCTTTTCAGAATGCCAAATCATAAAATGACTGCTTCACGACTGATTTGAGAGCGACCGCCGATGCGAAAACCGCTGTGTGAGTTCGAAAAGTGAGTTACAGAATCGCAGGGCAGTACTTACGTACTTCTCCACTACTACGGCATCCGGTTTTTAACGATCCTATAACTTGCTAGATCAGAACGCGGTGTTTTATCGGTCCAAGAATATCCAAGTATCCAAGAGGTTATAAATTATTATACACAGGTTTATTGATAGTTTTTTTTTAATTTGAAAGAATCTGGATAACCTGGACCAAACCAAATAATGTTGCTATTTATTTATATTTTTATACCATACTATTAGTGGACTATTTATTAAGTAGATTTTAATATTTTAAGAAAGACAGTATAAAAAAAGTAATAAACTTGCCAGGGCAATAAAATATTCAGAATTTATAACGTTTTATTAATAAAATAAAGTATATAGGTTTTAGTTAATATAAGTGTTGCATAATAAATATACAAGTATCGATCGTTGTCGGATCGGATATAGTGGAGAAGCGCAATCCAGCCTTCCGATATTTTTCTCATGAATCATTCCGGTATTCGACGCCGGACCGAAGCAGTGGAGAAAGGGCCTTAGATGATACGAAGTTAGCTGGGTCAGCACGTCTACATTTATTCTAATTTTTAGATTATGTACTACAATTATACATACTATTGAAAAAAATGACTTACCTATTCAAATTAAAATTGAAATACGGTAAACAGTCTACTCTAGCACAGGAAAGGCGCCTTATATTAAATGGGTGTCTACAAATAAAAGAGTCACAGTGTTAGAAGCGATAAAGACACACGGGACATACTATAATTTTTTTGGTGGTGGTGTGTTGTGCTTTGAGAATATTGTCCGTAAATCAATAGTAATTGTACATTACACGATAATATAAATACCTAATAAAAAGAAAATGGAACTGGATCAGTCATGCAAAAGGAGAAGGGGACACTTAAGATGGACAGATAATGGGCAAATCTGCTGAAAAATGGGGATAGCCAGATAGGATGGAACAGACTGGGCATAAATAGGGAAGACCTATGCAAATGACGATATAACCATTAGTTGCTAATTTCTTTGTTTGTTTACAAATTTATTATTTGTTTACAAATAACTCAGCGAAACGAGACTCAGCGTTAAATTTCACCGCTATATGTCAAAAATGCAATTTTTTATTTTTTTATTTTGACATACAGTAGTCACACTTCGATCTAAGTTTCGTTTCTGTATATCACGTTAATACAATTAGTATTGCGTCTGTGAGAAATACGCACTGTAGTCTGTTGAGAACATGTCAGATTTATACTCTGTGAATAAGAAGGCATTGACGTCGTACGTCTATACCAAATGTCACAACGCAAAAATAAAACTACTAACTAGTGTCAAATTAATTTTCTATAATGGTGGTCGTTTACATATTTAAGTTGTTTTATTTAGAAAATTAGTTTTATTTAAAGTATTGGTTATATTGTCAATTAAATTAAAATTTATGGTATAAGTTTCATAAGTTCACTATAGTTGAACTATTATTAATTTACCTAAAAAATAAGTGATCGACCGTCACCTATGGTATGTCGTTTGCGCAGAAGGGTGACTTCTGAAAACCGGCAACGAATAGTGTGTTTTTTGTTTTATTTGATTACTGAACAAAACTCCATAGTGTTCTAAGTTTTGATGGCGTTTTTGTGAGTGAGTGTGGTGTATCGAACACTGAATGTATCAGTGTTCGAATTCGTGACTTTTTTACGCTTGGAAATCAATGGATATATTTTAGGAGGTAAGGTATGCGAGGCGCATACTCTTTAATTAGAGTGCATTGTATGGTTAACAAGCAGACGCTATTACGAGTCGATGAAAAGGTGGTTTTTGTTTGAGATGGTGTGAGACGTGAACAAATAGAGATTACAGTTATGTGGGATGCGGCCCGCTACGGGGTCAACGACGTCTATAATCGAACTGGTTAAATAATATCACATCAGTTTTTCTTAAGATTATAATTGATTCCGCATTGCTTTATTTTTGTATAATATTTATATATGTAAACCAAAGTACTGGCAAGATATATTGTGGTACATATTGATATTAAGTTCTATCTATGCATTGCAGAGATAACATATCTTCTATATTGATAATAGACCTAATCACTAGCTATATTATTAGGAGAATATTGAACATTCATAAAGTGCTTTTTCTTAATGAAACTCCATTTTTCAATGTCCTTTAGAAATAAATTAAATTATTAACGTATTTGGAATATGTTTAGTGCTTTATATTTTGTTTTGCTTGTTGTTTGATGCATTATTTTTTGTGGCTATAGCAATTGTAATCGTGAGCGGCCACCTCAAGATGATGGTGGAGACCATCCTCGAGTCCTCACAGGACTTCGGTGAGTCCATTACTTCTTACTCATAGCTTATTAGCTTCCTTTACATATTTTTTAACACATGCTGTTACACATTATGTATTAATTTGTAAGGTAAATTAAACTTAAGTTTGTAGAATGCAACTATTATATTTTTAATAAAGTTAACATTGTTTTAGCTTCAACCCTTGCTTTGCAATTAAAGACCAATTATGGGTAATTAGTAGTTGACAATATACTATTTTTCATTTTTACTTGATCATATCTTAGTTAGATACAAACCAATATGATCTAATTTCTAACAAGAATTCAGGGTTTCAGTATGATTGATAGTTTTTTTTGTTAATTGCCTAAGGTGTTTTTTTACACAAAGAAATTAATTACCAGTGTAAGTGTAACTAGAAGTACTTTGTATGATGAGTCGCGTTATTCATTGTCTCATTCTGCATCTAAATCACCTGTATATTATAATATAAAATTGAATTAGTATGTCTTACCTCGTTTAACTATGAGGTTTATATCATTGAAACTAAAAGTTTTTAATAAAATTTATTCAACACATAAAATTCAAGACATCATTACAATGGTGTATAATCATTCTTGTTATGCTGTCTCTCTGCATTCATAAAATTGGATGCCAAAATAATTACAATTTGTCACAATAACTTAAGAAAGTCTAAAATAGATATTATCATTAACAAGTCATTAACAATATTATCACTGATGCTAATATTTTTCATTAAACTGTGACTTTTAACATACTTTCTGTTTGCAATGTATTGGGTGCTATTTTCCTTTTTCTACTTTAGACTTATTTCAGATAGGAGATGAGGAGACAAATATCTATTTATAGTCAAGTGAAATAATAGAAGGTTGTGTGTAGGCATGTCGAATGGTCCGCTGCCGCAATGGAAGCGCGAGCTGCTGCAGAGACGCGCGGCGCGCTCTCGACCGCCTGCGCCACCTGCCACTCCTCCGCCGCAGCCCCCACCTCCTCCACCACCGCCCGAAGACGACGAAGAGCTAAGTTACGGGCCCGGTATCGTGAAGCGTCTCAAATCGCGATACCTCAGCTTAGCGCTGCGAGAAGCGCCTCGCCGGCGACCCTCCGTCCTACGCAGGGCCGCTTCCCTTGAGCACCTTTTAGATGAGCGCCCGCCACCTGCTCCGCGTCCATCTGCGCGTCCCGCCCGACCTGTGTCGCTCGCCGCTCCACCTCCCACCGCAGTCCCGCTCCGCCGCGATTCCGTTAAGCGCGCGCGTTCCGTGGACGCTCTCAGCCGCCTCGATGAGCCTCCGCCGCAGGCGCCGCCCTCTCCGCTGCCTCGAGCCCCGCGTCCGCCGCGTCGGCCGGCTCCTCTGCTACGCGATACCGAGCGACCCCCACCCGATGTGGTTCGTTCGACCCTTCGCAAGTTCGAGACGACACCTCCTAGGCGGTCTGCGCCCGCCGCCCGTGTGTCCGCTGTGGTACGAGGTCTGGAGGCCCCACGTACCTCAACGCCCGAACCAAGCGCGCGCTCCCCGAGCCCAGCCGCCGCCGACCTCTCCGCCATCGATGAGCCCGAGGGCACCGCACTTTCGATCGAGACAAAACAGGTGTCGCAAGCGGCGTTGGATGGAATCGCACGCGCCGGTTCCACCGTTCGCTACTCGTTCCAATCACCAAAATTGGGTTCACACCTGCCGCCACTGGCAACTACGAACCCCGTTCTGCTCAATCGTGTGCGCCTATCTGCTTCCCCGCGTAGAGTTGGTGTTATTAAGCCTATGCCGGCACCGTGTGCCGATGTCGCGTCTCCACCACCGGAGCGCACTGCGGATGTCATAGATGAGCTGCCACGCCTCGAGACTCCACCTCCGGATGCGCCAGAAAGCCCGGTAACGGCCCGGACTGAGCGAAAAGACCCTCCACCATCCGCCGTCGTCGAACCCATCCCAAGACCGCCTCCGGAAAAAACTGAAATGGAACGAGATCAGAGCGCATCTCGCGAGCCGTCGCCGGAAGTTGATCTGAAACTGGAGCCGATAGTGAAATTGGAGAGTCCAAAAATGAGTGAGAAGCCGTTAATGAACGGTCACGCAACTCCAGAAAGGAGCCTGAAGACGGCAGGTGTGGAGCGTGCTTGGACGGGAGCAGGCCCTGAAGGGGGAGCGGGCCCGCGACGGCTGCGATCGGCGGTGCCGGCCTCGACGTCCGTGGTCTTCAACTTCTCACATCGCAAGGAAGTACCCGACTACATCGAAAATGATGGCATCGTGCTACGAGCTGCCAAGAGGAATCGCTTTAAGGTGAGTTTGATATTAATTTATTAATAGAAATAATAAAAGCAACTAGAAATGCGTTTTAGAGATTTAGAAGAAAAATACCACAAAATGCCTTGTAAGCGAAATCGCGGTCTAAATTTAATTAATTAAATTAATTGTTCATACATTAATATCGTGACGTAGCAAACTTAATGATGTTGAGCGTTGTGGTATATTGTCTTTTAGGTCAGTTTTAAGTTTTGAGGCCGAATTAATGCAATTTCTTTTATTTCTTTACTATATTTTACTAAATATAATAAATACACAGAAATATCCTATTACTGGGTATTTTTTATATATATAAGAAAATAATACAAACCGCTAAAGTATGTATATGTCGAGATAGCTTATGCTAAGTAGTGAAGTTTTAATTCATCTTTATCACAGCAAAGCATTTTGATGTATCTCATTGGTTTTTGGCCACTTAATGTGCAAATACAAATAAAGTCACCTCTATATATATCGCGCTATATGAAAATTTGCAGTTAGTGTGTAACATGATAGACACGATAAATTCCGAAGTATTAGACACAAGAAGACATATCATCCCGCCAAAAAACTTGTTCAAACGAATCGACCACTTAACGCTAGTAACAATTACGCGTCACCGAAACATTAATTCTTGACTACCTAATTGGGCGGATTTGATCGTCACTTTCGGATTTCTATGAACGTCCGAATAAGAGCCTAAATATGTATTGTACCGGAGAAAGTGATGGGACGTGGTATGGCAAACGGCACTATAAACGATCGAACTCTCGATTTCCGCGCGACAGCGAAAGTGTTTGGAGTATTAGCATTACTTAATATATTGGCATGAAGTACCTTCGCAACTGAAATTGGCTTGTACTTTGATGTGGTCTACACGATCCGTTTGACTTAATCAGGTTATTAGCATAAACAACCGATGAGCCGGCCGGAGCTTTCTAATTTTAAGCAAATTATTTATTGGCTCGATGAACCGAGACGCTAATTATTCGTCTCGTCCCACTTGGAATCTGTGAACTTCTGAAACCGACCGCACGCTTTAATACCTAATTATTGATTTACTTTTGGATTTTCCTTTACTTTATGTTTATAGTTAAAAAGTTGATTTTAATTGATAATATTTAAATCAGGGGCGGCCCATATACAAATTCCTAAATGCTCGACAGGTGGCAGCGGGCACTGCTAAACGTGTTTTATTGCGCTTTTGTGAAGTTTTTTAAGCATAAAGACGTTTTTGTATGAAAATACATGAAGGACGCGTTTCTATACCTTTGTTTCGTTAATGGGTTTTAACATTTCTTGGATCTTTTAATGTAAAATCGCATTTATGCAATACAGGTACACTTCTACCGTAAATATAGTGGTCGCAGAATTATTGCCTAAACTACGACACCAGACTTTAGCTATTGTTGTCATATATAATAATTATATTGCCGCTTGTCCCGCGAGACATTATAATTAACTATTGATATACATAATTGTATTTGCTTCAGGTAATCCGGAGACAATTAAGTCACGCTTAATAATAGTCAATATTAGTATTACTGTAAACGTTTCGAAAACCTTATCCTTGATAAATGCCGTTGATTCACTTTTTCTATTTTATTTCCTAATCTATTTGATAAGACAAAACTTATTTGCTAAGAAAAATAAAAGTATTATGATTACGGATTACCTTATCGCAATATAAACTGCTTTTAAAGTGTTGACGAAACTAGTAGGTAAATTAGGAAATCATTATTTACAATGAGACATAATCCTAACCCTGAAACTATTGATACAATTGGCTTAGGGTTAGTATGACTCCCGAATATCAAAACAAATACATTTTAAACATACGGAAGTTATACTTCGCTCTGAGTCTCGTGTCTGAATCTTACCCTAAGCCATTTGTATCAATAGTTTCAAGGTTAGGTTAGGAGTTATGTCTCATTGTAAAAAAAAATCTGCGAGTATTTACAATCAGCCCTAAGGCTATGAGCGTATTTGTTCTGTGGTGCCGGTGTTTCTCTAGAATATGGTGACGTTTTAGTCGACTCACATATTGTCTAATGGTGAGTTAGCGAGCAAGTTCGTTTGGGTGATAGCTTAACCATTGTAATATAGAGAAAAAAATGATGCCTCAATTGTTTCCTAATGTACTACTTTCGTCAACACTTCAAAACAAGATTACATTGCGATAAGGTGAACATGCGGAAGACATACTTAGCGCTGAAACTCGATTTAGAATCTGAGAGTTTGATTCTCATAACAGTAATTTGTTAGGACTTAGAATATTGTGTTTTGCATATTATCAATTTTAACATTTGTTTCCTGTTTTGCATTCATTTTAAGGAAATTAATATACTTACATTTCCCTCGCAATATATTTATGAAAATGTTATGTATGTATTACAAAAATTGTGATAAGTTTACTACAATAGAACAATAAAAGGGCCTGGGATTAGTGCTAGACAGGCTACTTCTAAATGATTTGCGATATTTGTTTTAATATAAGTGTTGTTTGATAATTTACTATTTTAAAGGAGAGTTTTTTACGCCGGCTTTGATGACGTGGAATAAGTGATACCTGTGTCTTATGTTCCATAATAAACATATTTTATTTTTTATTTTATTCTATAGCATCGGGCTGACATCGGCTAGTTTTACATTAATTTCTTAGTAAATAACGGATTGGCTCTGACGACGCGGCGCGATAAGGCAGTGATAGTGCAATGCCGTTTCAAGGCTGCACAAATCGCAGTTACTTCCGTACATAAAATAATAAATACGTTCACTAATTAATTGGAAACGTGTCAAAAACACAGCAGCTATAAAATTGTAACTAGAAACTAAGCAAATACAAAAGAAGGAATTTGTTTATTAAATACACTCTGTCTTTAATAAACGAATATATTTTGTGTTCTTTCCGCCACTTTTCGACTGCAAAGTAGATCGTTCTCCGATTTATTACTAACTGGGTCGGTCACTAAAAATTATATAAAAGATTGTTTACAATTCCTTTGTGAATCTTCCAGTTCAATTGCCAATTTATATAGCTGAACATAATTAGTCATGAAACCACATATCGGGACGAGTGATTCAATAAGGAATTATACAAGGAAATTAAGACCGCAATTGTTTTATAAATTTACAATCCACTACAGTTTTGACAGTATTAGTCTTGGTGAGAATTAAGAAACGAATGAACTTGTTTGAGCCCTTAAATACTGTTTCAGTACACTAACCAAAAGCTTTGAATTTTTGTCTACCTGTTATACGGACACATTAAATTCGTATGAAAAACGCACACTCAGATTTGCATATTTCCACTCTCAAATTCGAATTTATTTGAAAACGCCAATGCAATTATAGGCTGATGTTCCATTGTTTTTAAAAATGGCCAATTTCAATATCAAATAAACTACAACTCGAGAATAAAATTGTTACTATTATAATTTAGTATTACCAGTCAGTTCAATACCTTTAACCGCAGAACAAAAGTTGAAACAGGATTCATTTCTAACTTTGGGGTCACAGGTCATTTTAAAATAATTATAGACTACTGACTGATGTGGAGTGAGGCGGTAGGTCAGCAGTCCGTTAGCCTTCACACCTAACTGTAATTATGATAATCACCGAATATTATAAATAAATGTTATTACTTCTAATTCTGTAGTATTCGCCAAAAATTTTAACCTATAGTCACACAGCCCATTGCAAAAGGAATAGGTTCGATTCAAATTCCATATCAAAACCTGCTATAAAAAGTATTACTTTTAATAGATATTTCTTGGAGCACGAAAAAATTCATGTATTATAATTATTCATCGTACAAGTAGCGTTCTTGAAATACGATAGGTAATCTATTTTTTGCTATCGAGCTTGATAATGAATTTACAATACGTCACAAGTTATGTTTTTAACTGGATAATACGATGTGTGCATATAATATTGTTTATAAGGAAAATTTCGTATTGTGGCTTATTAAAACTAGAGCAAAACAATATTTGTGATAATGCGGCACAATAGGTATCCTAAACGCACTCAGTATAATGTTGATTTATTATAAAATAACATAGATTAAAAAAAAATATATTTGTTTAGTTTTTTTTTGTTCCTGTTTAGTTTTGCCTTAATAACTATATGTGTTATGTATTTTTGCATTTCTTGCTCATGTAATACTTTTTTTTTATAGAAGAGATCGCTCGAAAGCGATAAGGCCGCCAGTTGACCTCCTTTTCATTAAATTATGTTCAATTTTTATTATGTTAATGCAACCAAGTGTTAAAAAATAAAAATTAAATAACTAATAAATAAATAAATTAAAGAAGGCATCCTCGGCGTAAGAGGTGCCCATGGGCGGCTGTTAGCTATTTTCTAAGTGAAACGGTGGCTCCTTTACCCTGTTTTCCGTTAAAAATTTAGCTCCGCTTCCAACTTTAGTATCATTTTGTTTTCGTATGAATAGCGTATGACGGTTTATTTGACTTGCTTGTTTACATTTAAATATATTTTGATAGTAAATTGGAGGCCATTGTCAGTACCGTGACGAGCGTATATAACTGGAGGTCGGCGAAATTAACAATTTGTAGGGAAATTTGATAGAGTGGCGTTGAAACCGATACCACTACACACGAGCCCATTGTTCTCGCTGTCACGTTGTACACCAAAAAACATACAATGGCATTCCAAACACGTGAAATGATATAACTACCTAGAAAGCCGTTGGCGGAAATTTAAAGTTAATTATTCGTTTTCTTGGGTCACAGTCCTATAAGACAGAGTGTCTACAGCTATCTGTGGGATATAGAGTGCAGACGATTCAATGATCAATTACAGTATAATCTGTACTTCACCACAGATTAACGCAAAGTTCGGAAGCATAATACGTATCTGAGAGTTCACTTTCTATGTTATTATGTACAATGTTCACTTAAAAACTTATGTAATGAGTTAGTGCTGCAACTTATCGATAGATATCTAATATTTATCAATCTAGTGGATGTTACACTAATTGATCGATTGATTAATTATTAGTGTTATTTTAAGTGGCATGGTTGTCTTTAGGTTGCGATAAAAGCGCAAATGTATATTAAACTTATTTATTTTTGAAGTGGAAATGAATGTATCCCCTACGAAAGTAGCTGTGGTATACACACCAGAATATCTGCTCTTCCAAGTCGGACTGAGAAATCCCCATTAAAACCACCTCGGGTAGTTCCTACAAAGCCTCGTTAGAGAGGGTCCATAGGGGGCATCGTATATACTGACGATGGAAAATAGAATAGAAAAAATAAATGTTCTTTTAATTAAGATGTTTACACTGGGGATTCTTTATTTAAAAATTTCATTTCCGTTAGATTGGTGTTCGACCTCGATCGTGTTATTCAAATATCGAACAGTATTTTCAACAAATATCGAAAGTGAAGGTGAGTCCGTCGCTTTACATAATTGTTGTCATCAAAGAGACATCGAGCGGATGTCCCACGCCGGTTTTGCATACTTTTTTGTTTATAACTCGTATGTGCTGGGAAATTCTACGCCAATCCGAAACTATCTTAGCATGTGTAATTAAAGGAATTCAATCGTATTAAGTGTATCTTCTTCCTCAAATTTTGTGCTGGAAATTATGTTCCTGGAGCTTCATTTTTTAAATAGTTTTTATAGCTTGATTGCGAAGATGTCTGAATTGTGGGCATTTGTTAATTAAACACGTATATTCAAGTTATTCTAAATTACCATGCTTCTACACGCTATTTTTATTCGTATACACGCGTAAATAAAGGCAATATTAGTTTAATTACTCGTCCAATTTAGTAGAATAGTAATTAAATATAAATAAATTCTCGATTTCTAGCCCATCCTACATTGTTTTTTTATTTAATATGTTTAATTATAATCAAATTTCGACGTCCCGAAATATTTCTCCATACAAACATTTCTTACACGCGAATCTGAGAGTATTAACATACATAAATTTCACTTATGTATGATTATACAATAGTTGTAGGTTAGCCGCCCACAAGTGTCGAGTTTCAAACAATCAATCTGTAAACTGGAAGCCTTATATCAGCTATTATTAGACAACGTCAGCAATCATTTAACCTAAATATATATTGATTATAAAAAAAATATACTTTTGTATTATTTAATTAAAAACAATTAGACTTCGTGTCATTTGAATATAATTTGGAGTGAAAGCTTTTAAGTTTAATAATACATACCTTATATTTAAAAGTATATGTTTAATTTTAATAAACATAAATTATTATAATTTAACAAAGTAGGAAACGTTCAAGTATTACGTCACCCGATTATTGAGACCCCCCCCCCATGTAACGCGCCGTGACGTTTCTCTTTATACACTCTTGTTACAGATTGGTTAATCTTAAAATTCTGTTGAAATATCATATATAGCGAATAACCAAACGCCAAGTGGTTCGAGTTAATAAGCCCCTCGATTGCGGTGTACACTCCATAACAATGTTAGTTTATGTCCCCACGAAGACCATTTAGGTAATAAACACTGTACTTTACGTTCTTCACGAGATTACAGGCACGTAATGTATTAAAGTCCTTGACCTTTTCATATAGGAATCAGGATTGAGCCTAAAGCTTTTGTACGCTATGTCCATTTCAAAAGTGGATGGTGGTGACTATTAAGTTACATCACAGCAATACTAGAATACAGCATTGGCACAGGACAAGGAGTGGTGGAAGTTTCTCTTTTCGGAAGTCAAGGTACTTTTGGGCCCCAGATTAGTATGTGAATGTATGTGAATACTAGAATCGGTGATAGTCGTGCACTATAATCACGGGCAGTCATTTGTCAATATTTTTTTGATTTCTGATTTCTTTTAAATGTAGTTCTTTCTTTACACTAAGTCTTCGCGTATAGGGTGATAGCTGGAGTAGCATTAGTAAACGCGTAATCTATCGTTTATCAATTAATTTGTTTCATCAAAGATCTGTACGATACTAAAAAAGTGACTAACTACAAGTAGTAATATTCTGAATGTATGCTATGAGTATGACTCACGTGTCTAGCATCTGAAACTGGAAATTTTATTGCGAAATGTAGTCTGTGCGTAGTAGACTAAGTGTTTATTCTAATTCAAGAGACCCGCCTGGGCTACTCCCTAGCGGCTCTGCAACCTTTATCTAAATAAGAAAACTATTTCTAGGCTACAACTGCAATGAAATTACCACAATGATATTTATAATGGCTTAAAACTCATTAATAATAATAATTAATTATAGAATATACATAGTATAATCTAATTTTCACATAATGTGCAAATTTGTCTTAAATAATCAAAAGGTAGAATTTTAGATTTCATATTACATTATATTAAGAATCATATCATAGTCAATTGTTTTATTATTTTATCACTACGTCATCACATTATTAAAATATATAACATTATCAAATTAATATTCATTATAATGTTTCAAATAATAATCATTATTAGAATATCAATATTTTTCCAAAAGTCGATTTTTAAAAGCTCTAGTAGAAATATCTTTGAATTTTGGTAAATTATTATAAACCTTGATTGACATACAAAAAAGTGTTAAGGGCTATACTTAGTCCCTTAAAAGTAACGGGTATTTCAGCCATGAATATATTCACTCTAGACTCAAACGCAAGCTACAAATGTCCTTCATAAAGACGTCCTTATTCTTTATAAAATCAGTCGTTAATTCAGCATTTTTTATAAAGATAATTTAATGGTCAACTCTGTGTACGGCTGTAAAATAAGTAGTTTTTACGAGTTCCATGTGTAAAAGTGAGACCTGTTAGCAATTAAGAATTAAATAATTAAAACGGTGAAGCACAAATGTATAAAAAAAAGTTGTGTGATCAGTTTCTAAGATACTCTTAATATGTACATGATTGAAGCTTTATCGAGATTCACGTAGTTTGGGCGTGTTCATTAGCATTCGATATCTCCAAACTAGTTTTTTCCTATATCTGTGCATATTACATAGATATTACGTAACTATTTCTTAACACTTTTACTCTTGTTTAGCATATTCTATGTGTGCAATTTATATTGTGAGGTTTTAGAATATTTTTGCGCGCCTTAGTCTGGGTTTAGCCAGCTTTACCATAGTACATTATAAACGGTAAGTTTTATCATAAAAGTAACCCAGACAAAAATGTAGATCATAAAATTATCTATAAAAAAAAGTATCAATAATTGTTTTCCTACGAGCCACCGTTTTTCAATTTTATGTACGTTCGAATGTCTAAATTGACCTTACTAAAATCCACAAGACAACGCTCACACAAGACAAAAAATCTCGTGTCGCGGTGTTTGTAGGTAAACTCCTCCAAAACGGCTTGACCGATTCTCATGAAATTTTGTGTGCATATTGGGTATGTCTGAGAATCGGGCAACATCTATTTTTCATCCCCCTAAATGTTAAGGGTAGTCCACCCCTAAATTATTTTGTTTAAATTTTTAGATATTTTTTTTGTTTTATTTTTTTATGATACAGCATTAAAAAATACATACAACCCCTAATTTTCACCCCTCTACGATATCAACCCCTATTTGTTATTATAAATGATATACATGGCAAAACGACGTTTGCTGGATCAGCTAGTAATTTTATAATAACCGATAAACGTTTATGTTGAGCGTATTTTAAAAGCTTCTAAATTTACTATTAACATTCAAATCAAAATAAATTATGTCCACTGGCTTAGACGTAAGTATATCAGGTGATATCGTATCATCGATTACACATATCAGATTAATAAACGATTATCCACAAAATAATTTCGCAATTGATGCCCATACAACGGACTACTGACAACAACTTTAACATACTATATTATGTGTACAAGCGCCCTCTGATAATGGGAGTGGTAAATCCCCATTTTGTGTGGGCCTCATCCTGTTCCGCTCTGATTTGTCCGCAATCATTGAGGCCCTCTGATGTCACGCCACTGTGTTACAGATCACTCTTAAACTAATAATTGGCAATACAATCTACTCTATACTGCTCTGATTTTATTGCTGATATTTTATGTAAAATTGCATGATGAATGACGTCATTTATGAGTGTAATACATACCAGAAAGTTGTACGATTAGTATGAGAGCTCATAAGTGAAGCCACATAAAGGGTTGACAAGATTACAGGGAATCAGAGCCGGAATACTGACACAGATTAAAAGGTATGAGCTCATACCATTAACTTGTTTATTGAAAACTAACGTCGACTCCTAGAATTTTTTGGAAGAAGAAAATAGCTCTGAATAAAGAGAATTTTTGTCTTTGATATAAATTCAGAAGGCCGAGTCAGTTACAATTGCTAAAGATAGGTCATTATTTAATATTCAAAATACATCCGAAATGTATCCTCCATTAATCAAACAAAATGGAAACAGATATCCTCACTCCATTAACTCGTTTTTTCCTGTAATATCCAGGGAATGTTTGGCAAAGTAGAATGCGCACATTACGCTTGATTGGCAATCTTGTGCCATTCATATCAGGAAACAATTTGGCGTTTAATTTAATGGCGTCGCTTTATTTGAATAATTCAGCCAATCGACGATTTTGTTGAGTCGCGGAGATATTTCCGCCTCCGAACGCTTCAAGCTGATAGCACCTGTTCCTGCTCCCTCGACTTATTTTGACATAAAATCATTCATTATTTCTTTACAAACCGTATTAGATTCAAGATTCGCATATTTAACCATAAAGGTATATTTTGATTGTGTTGTCAAACAAAGCGGTCAAAAGAAACATGCCTGGAGAAACTAGGCCAGACAAGGTCGCAATGTGAGAAATGCTTTGTAAATACGTGACGCATCCCCGGACATTCTGCTGATTGAATCCGTCTCACGTGTCACGGGACATGAACGAATTTCCCCTGGGACGCCGCGAATTATGTGGGATGTGTGGCACGCCGAAGGATTTGATTTACTGAGCAAACTTGGTAGCAACACCACGACTTGGGTAACTTTACTTATTAAGAGTCAGTCTAAATGTCAGTTGAGTCACACATATCCGGAATCGATAGTCAACAACCTTGTATTTTTGATCTGTCCAGCAAATGACTGCGGAGGAATGTAGAACAAAACAGTTATGTGCCCTTACCTTTAAATAACAATGTTTTGTATATAGAGTTGAAACACCTTCCTTATTCTCCTAAATGATAATAATAGGATAAATGTTCTGTATGTATACTGGGGATAATATCTTAAGATAAATTGGTAGTGTATAATTAATTAGTATTGACGAAGCACTCGTATTCACTATGGTATTGGCAGAAAGGAAGTAATCTGCAAAGGCGGCCGAGAGACACGTCCATCTTTCTTTTATACCCACTCTTTAGCCAATACCTAAATAATATAAAGCATATTTTTATTCATAAAATATTTTTGTATAGTTGAGTAGAATTTAAGAATTATTATGTAGTTTTAACTATTGGCCACGTCGTCGCTCGTAATCTTGTATGACATGTTTTATTACTTATGGCTTATTTTAGTCGTGGAAATTGTAAAATATTACAAGTAAATAAAACTATAAATTTCGATTTAAAAAACCGGACTCGAAAAGTAGATTTTTAAATATAGAAGCGCGTTTAAATTACTGTGCGAGATGTAAATATAAGAGCCGTGTACCGCTAATTATTAGATATATTATCAACAGCATTGCATTTATTATTCGTATAACGATCCGTTACCCGTGCACGTGTTTCGGTCAAGCGTAACGCGCGTCATGCTCAATACTAGAACATACCTAACTTTTTTATATATTTAAGTTATATCTTTATATACACAATAAAGATATAGTGTAACGAATTGACCACTAATCCAAGATAGTCGTTATCAATAGATTGAGCTCACTGTTCGTGCGTTTAGCCAGCTACTAGCCTGTGTTAGAGTGCAAATAATTATGTTGTTTTGGACTTCTTACTCTGTGCAAAGCAAGGTATAGGAATTTTAATACTTTATGCGACAATCTCAGGCTTTTATGCACGCTTCAATAGTAGTGAATGCAAGAAAACCAGTGGTGCTACCTTTGTCTTAATAGGATTGGAGGCCTACCTACGTTGATATATTGGAGATAAGTTTCCGAACATAGAAAAATTTGTTGAGGGACAGTCGTGACTCACGAACTCAGGCTTGAGAGTCACAGGCTCATGGCACTGACACTGCCCTAGTAGTTATAATACCGAGATGTTATTCTAACTGTGTACGTAAATTGTATGTATTTTTTTTAATTCGGCGTATTTGAATATAACAAATGTATCTTGTACCTTATCGATGTGCGGGATTCAGTCAGTGGCCGTAATAATCTGATGTCAATCCGTCCCTTGGAGTAGACTCGTTCCCATCGACCGGTTGATCGGTCGCATGACGAACAGTTTCTATTGCAGCATTCCTGTGACTCGTTCCCCCTATTAGGAAGTTTGGTATTGACTAATTGCAATCACCGTGCTATCACACGTCTCCGTTATCATAAGTCGTAGTTGCCACACAAGAAAAACTATTTATTAACGAGTATCAATTGCAATGTGTTGTGCTTCAGTGAGCCTTATCAATCTTAATATTTATCATTTCTATAATATTTTTCATTCTAAATTCAAACAAAGAATTTGATGTTGTATTTTTATCGTAAGTTTGAAAGGATTAATTTCGGATTTAGGAGGTATTAAATAAAGGTATTACATATTTAAGGTTGTCATGAGAGAATGATCACAAACATATGTAATCTGAAACCAAGACCCATATGGGGCTGAAATTCCACTGGACTTATTATTATTAGTACATAATTTAATAAAAGTATTTGCTTATTTCCAACACAAATGCACAAAAAAGAAGAACAATTAAAAGGAGTCCCTTTAGGCAAGGTTCCGAAGATACTGGCAGCGTTCCCCCTTTGAATTGCTAGACTAATTCTTTGTCCGCGCCAGCTCTTCGGTTTCCTGTGATGTCGACTAACTTTTTTGAAATTCCTTAAAAAGCCTTAAAGTGCTATTTAATAATACCTAAAATCTACATGTATTCCCGCTATTACGGAATACTTGTCAAATGAAAAACACGTTTAATACTAATAAGGAAGGTACATATTTCTAGACAACTTGCATAGTTTATCATTATTGGTTTATCAGTTTGGTTTTAATAATGATATGTGTTTCCAGGCGGGTGAGAGTGGTGTAGTCTTACTTAAGGGCGCAGAAGTACCCGCGGAGTCTGATAGCGACGGTGAGGCAGAGATTGACGGGGCGCGGTCCCCTTCGCCCTGTAGCGTACGGTTCGTTAACGACAACGTACTTATCAATGGACGGTCGTCGATGCTAGCGCGCACGCCATTGCATCGCGAACGAGCTGCTAAGGTAACATAGAAGTTTGTCTAGGAATAAATTTAGGGTGATTATTAAAGTTGAGACTTAACGTTAAGAATGACTCCTGTATGCCAAAATTACGTTTTTGATATAAGGAAGTAATTTAGCGTGAAGTCAAGACTCTAAAGCTTACCCTACGTTGTTTTATCTAATTATATCAAAATTCCGTTGAGTATTTAATATGTTATAATTACACTAACAATGTAATACATAATAATAATTAATTGTTATTACTATGATACATCAGCAATAAATAATTTTAGGTCACAATAGAAAAAGTTGAGCAATATAAATCTGCAACTGCTGCAAAACCGAATAAGCGTAGAAATGTAACGAAAATATGTTTAGGCATGTTTTTAAATTTCGAAGTTAAGTAATCAAATATTAAATAGGATAGGATGTTTCAGTAGCTTTTAGACATCAATCTTTCACAAGGCTAATACTTATTTTGTTGTGGTCATAGTGGATATTAATACTATAAATTAATATGACATATATTGCATGTGCTTAATAATCTGTTGATAGCATTTTCCGCGTTATTAATCCATTTTCAGTATGATCAACGCCCGTATTCTGTAACTTCCAAGTTCTACAGAGTTTTGGCAAAGCAAAATTTTACTGCTGCTTCACTTACTTACTATGACGTCACACGATCTTGACATTATATAATTCTGAATATAAAGTAAAATGGATGGATGATAAAAGAGTACCGAGAGTTTTTTACGCCGGCTTTTTCTCTCGGCCTACACCCTGTCTTCTTTGCCGATGAGTAGGGATGCCTACAAATTGAAATTTAATAACGTGGAATAAGTGATACATGTATCTTATATTCCTTAATAAACATATTTAATTTTATTTTTATTTTATGTTGTATTTCCAGCTAAAGCTCCAATTCGACGACTCACTGACGCGGACCTTTGAATATCCCTCCGAGATTTCCCTATGCGAAGATGAGCCCGCTCCTGCCGCTCCACCCGCTGCCACATCCGCTCTCACATCCGCTCTAGCCACCAATACTACAATTGGTAAGATGATTATGTAGTTTTAAGACTCGCAATTCTCAGTTCTGTGTTTTAATTTATTATTTTTAAGACTAGGTTACGGCTTCTGTGCCCATCAATTCAAAGTAACAATTAATTTGCTGGGAATAGAACTCAGGATTTTTCTGATTATTCGGCGTGTGCGTCACTACTAAACCGAATGAGCATTTAACAGTTATTTTTAAGTTTACAGTCTATTTTATTGGTGAATAGTTATTTAAGATACTTTTCAAAACCTACTATTACTAAATAGAATAATGTAAATTTCATACAATTTCTTTTTGTATGCAAATTCCAATACAGATATATTGGGATTGTAATATATTAATAATTAATATGGTATGCAGTGAGACACGGCGAAGTAAAACCGTCCCCGCCCTACGTCCCAATGCCCCCCGACGAGATCTTCATATAAACACGGTTCTTATATACCCATACTTTTTGTCGTGTGCTAGAACATTATCATTCTGCTCACTATCATATTAATTTAGCATTTAATTGCTAAGCTTGTTTTTAAGTCAAAAAGTCGTTTGGAGTTCTCAAAGACTTATTTATTCGTTCCTAACTCATATAATAAACGATTTTTATTCATACCATTGCTACTAAACTATTTAATTTACTTGGTAAATAGATAAAGATTAAAGTAGTGCAGGCCAGATTTCGTAACTTAGGCACGGAGAAGAGCCCTTAAAGTGAAATGCAGAAAGTCTCTTTCTTAGATATTAAACTCAAATGTCTTTTAATTTGTTTCTCTAAAAAAGAAATCATTTGAGGAAGTCCTTTTTGTATTAATTGTGTTCTAAACCAGAAATGTGTTCGGTAACAGTAGCTAACTCATTTTTCTATATCAAAGTTTTCGCTATCAAACAATTCATCTATTCTGATAGCACAAATTATATTGTAGTACTAGCTACCCCGCTAACTTTATTATGCCTTAATATGATTTTTTTACTTAACCCGCCTTTTAGTAGCTATTTACCAATAAATGGAATACCAATTATGCTATCCCATAGAGACTGTTCGCTTTTCCGGAATATAAACCTAAGTAGTAAATAAAATAAAAAAATTCAATTTTTTGAATTATTTTTCCAATATCCATAATAAAGTTTCATTTTTATGAAAGTTCAAGGAATAATATATATATTTAAGGATATTTTTTTTTCAATAATTTCTGTTTGAGAAGCGGCCACAGACTAAATAGTCCAATCACTCATAAATAAAACAGTAAACAAAAACAAATAAATTTGTGTATCACAGACGTTGTGGCGCGACCCACATGTATAATTCCTGTGTAATCAAAGGTGACATAACTCGATGTCACTGACTTCTTGACACTGATAACTGAATGTGTGTCACGTGGAAATGTTTATAAATACAGATAAAATTATATTTTACACGAGAAACAATTTTACGTAACAAAATTATACACTACGGATGGAAAAATATTTATTTATTGTTTCAAAATGCATTACTAATTTTATATAAACATCAATAAAAGCTAACTAAATATATCGCTGAAGATTAAAATATGATTGAATATATAGGCAACACGCACCAGAACTTAAAGTCAATGGTTTAAAAAGATAACAAAAACTATTAAGTTATTCAAAATCTTAATATATACAAATTACGTGTCACGTTGTTTGTCCGCTATGGACTCCTAAACTACCGAACCGATTTCAATCAAATTTGCACACCGTGTGTAGTTTGATCCAACTTAAAAGGTAGGATAGCTTACATCTACGGGTATAAATTGACCCGCCATATTATTTTATTGCAAAATATTTGTTTATTTTTTGACAGCCACAATTTTAACAGATGACGCTGTGTTGAACGTACCAACGTTTCACATAAGCTACAATTTAATGGCATAACCCCCAAAAAAAGCATGGTGGTCCCCATGAATGGTGTTCTCCTACCGTTTCCCTTGAATAGTTTGCTACTATGTAATATAACAAAAACCTTAGCCACAGCAACGCTTGGCCGGTCTGCTAGTAACATATAAATAGTAAATACGACGTTTATAAGGTAATTATGTATATAGGTGGAGGCTGCGGCGGTCTGTCCAGATACACGCCTAGTAAGACTGTCGCTGACACATTCCAGCTGGGACTGTCGAGAACGCACCAAGCCCGTATGTATTATTTTATGTAAATTTTCTTGAGTTATAGAAAATTGTCTTTATTTTAAAAACTCTCCAGAAATACAGACCTCTGGTATTTTTTTATGAATGAGAACATTGGAGCCCTAAACCTTTGTTTTTTTTATCGTATTTATATTAAGTGTCATTTTTATCTTATCTGGAAAAAACTGCTCTTAGCATTAGGAACTTCCATTTCCATTGATCGTCTACTTCTATTTTGTGATGTAAATAAAATGTTTATATATACATATGAAGTAATAATAGTAGAGCATCTGCGTCTCTTGCTTTGATTTAGACCAGAATTGATAGTTATTATAACTGTATAACCTAGTTTTGTGTATACCCAGTACATATTATTTCAAACTGGTATACCTGCCAGAATAGTTATCCTAAATTTTTGTAAAATGTTTTCAGCGGAGGCTAGCGATTGTAAAGTGACAACCAACGGAGCGGAGGCTGAAGCGGAAGCGGATGCAGAGAGTAGAGACGCGCGTCCCTGTGCCGCTGATTCCGCTCGCTCTTGGTCTGAATCGCGCACACACACCACCGATTTACTCTTCTGAACACAATTCTGAAGAAAACACTTTTAACTCTTGACACATCATGCGTGCGCTAAATGTGTAGTCGGTTGGACTAAGGGTATTCAAAATCGAGTCTTAGCTAAGTATGACTTTCGTTAGTCAAGTTTAAGATTTGACATACGTGAGTTGTACTTATCGTCAATCTAAATCTTAGCTTGACTATTACCCTAAAAATCTTGAATTAATCATACCAACAGCGGACGATATCCGATGTGTCGTATACGTAGTAATAAACTTGTTCAAAAATGTACGCCTAGGTTCAAATATCAAAAAAATATATAAAACATATGTACAAGGCGTGCGTTGGACCGATGACGAGTCTGTAATTGTGATATGACTTGTCCAAAATCCATAATTAGTGCGTATACGGTTGTGTGCGCTTCATCGACTAGTTTTAAAAGTGAATATTTTGATATCATTGTTATGAAAAACATGCCGACTGTGATACGTGAACCACGAGAGTGGACACTCAATTTGCAAATCAAAAACTATTTTTAAAGTAGCATTTTGTACTCGTTTATGCCCCTCAATATACGGGAAATTAGTATAGACATATATCTGAATTGCTCAATGTATCCGTGTATCAGATAAACCTCATTATTTAAGTAAAGGCATTGCATTTATCATCAGTCTTTAACACTGCCATGCAATGATTTCCTATAAGCCAAACAAGGATATGTATTGTACATTGACCGAGTGAAAATGTGATTCATGTCATTCCTAACCTCATTCCGGAGATAAAATATTTTGGAAAATTTTACAATAACATTGTCCTGTAGCATTTAAATTGTGTGTGTGCATTTATGTGTATATATTCGATTGGACTATTCCATAATTGTACTCAAAAAGTTTGCTTTTTGAATATATATAATCACGATGCATTTTGTGTGATTTGTAGGGTTGAGCTCGCTTGTAGCTTAAGTGTGCAAAGTATTTTTTATAAGGACTATGACAAAGTCGTATCCCTAATCAAAGAAGTATCTTTAATTTCTCTTCGGACTGTTTGTAGAATAATCATTCCTTTATTTTGCTTGTATTACTTTGTGATATTTTGCATTTTGTATAAAGAATGTTATGTTCAAGTTGTCTAAAATACAAATAAATGTAATGAAATTGAAAACAATGTTTAAATGTCTTATGGAATGTGTAGATTTAGAAAACTGTTTATTAAGAATGGTTTTGCATCGTGTAGATGTCGCTTTAGTTGATAGTAAATACTTAAGCATAGAGAATAGACTGAAAGACTGGCTGTCAAATAAATAAAAATAAAACAATAGTGGAAAACAAATCTGTGTTTTCTTGAAGTCTTAGAAGAATAATTGTGGTCTTTTCTCTATGGCTAAGCACTATTCAGGAATGAGCTGACGACACGCTCTGAGAGTGTCATATTGTCTCTGTCCTACTCCCACGGGTGGGACGTACTTGCCAATGCCTAGTTGTATCTTATGCTTATATGATATATAATAACAATGCATTTAGTGATAGCTTAGTTTTATTTGGGTTCGCAACGGTCGTTTCTGTACGTGAAAGAATTTATTGTTGAATGCTGGAAGCAAGAAAGTTAAAGCCAAAAGGAAACGCGTTTTAGAGACGGATTAACTCGTAACGCTTTAGTTAAGTTTGACTGTGCTCTAGTATTTAAGGCTACATGTACTGATGCTAAACGGCAATAAAATCAATTGTATACAAAAAGGTGTTTTTTTATAAACATATATATACATACGTATATCAATCCTAATCCAAAAGAAATATGGTATTCATCACATATAGAACAGAATTTTCCCCCAAGTTAAACTTTAATGAATATTTAAGAAGATATCATAGTTTTATCATTACTCATTGCAACTAAATAGTGGGCATACCATCGTTAATTTATAACGTGCACTGGTGCTAACTAAATTAATACGGGTGAATGGAATTGTATTTTTTCTACTTAACACCATCTGTATGATATAAAAAAAAAGGGTGCGTGTACACACGCGCACGTACATATACGCGCGTAAGAAGTTAAACTTCTTTGGCTTTCTTTATTATTTTATTAATTAAATAATTAATAATAAATATTTAACCTTAATAATATTAAGTATATTATTCAATTATTAATTATTATTATTTTTATATATTGTTTTATTATATTATTCATTTAATTGAATAACTAGGAATGTTTCATAAGTGGATACAGGTCGAGATATCGACGAGGTACGCCTGAGGAAGAAATTGTGGGATGACAAGACAAAGTCTCCTGCAACGGCTCTCTGCTCAATCAATGGATGAACATGGAGTCTTCGTCGTCGCGGGATTTGATTTTTTTGAGATAGGTAGTACAAAGCAGCAATAACTAATACACTACGTATTTTGGTCTTCGTACCATAGATTTATATCGTTAGATAGGCCCTTACCGCAGTGAGACCGCGCCGTGTTGTCGCACAGTCGAAGTGAGTGAGCTCACTAACCTGGGATCAGTGCACCCCTAAACACAGTGTTGTAAAGGACGTTTGCGAGCAGTTTAGTGTCACAAAATGCCATCGTGTGCCTTTCTAAAGTGCAACAACAATTCTAGAAACACAAATAAAGCCAGAGGTGTAACATTTCACTCGTAAGTATTGCGATTTGATTTAAAAACTTTTATTTTTCCTTCCGCACTGTCTAAAATAACAAATTTAAATGGTGAGTGCACGAAAGAGAAAGTAGTGTTTGCAACTAATGTAGGAGAAAAAGAGATGACACTATTTTCTCAGTACACTTGTTGTGTATAGATTGCACAGGTGTTGTCGGCATTATGTTAACACACACATTCAAAAACAATTCCATAGTTTTTGGTGTCGGGGCCTATCTAACGCTATAAATCTATGCTTCGTACGATACTGAAACGAGCCACGCTGAGCCTCAGCGCTGATGAACTACGCGCTGATCTAGAGCGCTGACGGTGAGCGTGAGACTAAATTTAGCCTTAACATGATATTTACTCTTACGTAGTTAGGGGTTTTTAAAAAATAAATTCGTAATTTAGAACTAATAAATTTTAAAAAATATTAGGGTATGCGTTTTAATTGATAAACTCAAAAATTTATTGACGTGATAACGTCTTTAAAATCATTTTAGTCGGGTGACATGTTCAGAAACTTGTGTCACACCAAAACCTCACGAGCGCGATCGCAGGTATAACGAGAGAGAGACGGACCGATCTCCCGTCTCATCTCGAGCGCTGCCAGTCATTCCGTGAATGTATGAAGAAAAATGTATATCATAGTCGAATAAGTAAACTTGTCATTTTACATCCGAAATTTATCATCAAAAGTGTGAATAAAACGATAGATGTAATTTAAAATTTGAAAAAATTGTTATCTTCATAATTCCTTACTTCCCAAAAACTTATATCACCAATAAGACGTTATCACGTAAACTACTATACAAACAACCAATATTTTTTTTCTTAACTGGACTAAAAATGTATTAATTTCCAGTTAGGGTCGATAAAAGTTTAAATATTACATTCAGACTTCAGTGAGTCTTCCGTCATCCGTGATTAAAATTTGTGGCCGCAAGAAGTTCGTTAAAATCATTAATTGTAGTGTAGGGTTGCCAGTTAAGGTTTCAAAACATTGTACCTAATGCCTAACCATTATACCCATACCTGCATATAATGATTTAAATAATGACGATCATATATATTATTTGATTAAGTTTAAAGTTATCTAAAAGAGATGCATTTAAAAAAAATACTTAAATTTATGGTTCTTATTTGTTGTGTCAGCTGTCATTGCAATGTAAGAGTAAGACTGAGACAAAAATAAAAAATCCCAATTCCCAACACATCAATACTTAAATTCGGGTTGTGAAAATTTCTTACTTGGCAACTTGACGTCTTTCTATATTTGCGACAAAATGTGAAATAGTGAAGGTCAACCTTGCAGTGTCGTGGTGTTGGTTGTTGCCAATTACGTTTTTTCCGTAACAAATCCATTACTCGCATCCTCTGCGGTCACCCGCCGGACTTTACGTAACACGTAACGAGAACGACCTTCTGTCACGAGTTGCCGTACGAATCTCGAACTCGACATTGATTATCTTATCAGTATCTTGTATAAGTATTTTAGCTGTTTACTGCATAGAACCCAAGTAGTCCAAAATGATGTCTGCGTTATGTACGAGGAGCTTTCTTCGAGCGCGTTCGCTAGAGCGCTCTGCCTCGAGCGTCGTGGAGCTTTCAAAGTTTCAAGACTTTGGTGTGGTTAATGAGCCCGTGCTTGGATATCTCGCTGGAAGCCGCGAGCGTGACGAGCTCACTAGCGAGCTGAAACGCACGGCTGCTGTCACCGAGGAGGTGCCTATCGTCATTGGCGATGAGTACATTAAAGAGGGGGAACCTCGCCATCAGGTTATGCCTCACAACCACTCTCGGTCCATCGCCAAGTACTACTATGCTAGCGAGAAGACAATTCAAAAGGCGATCAGTGTGTCTGCCGAAGCGCAGCGACGCTGGGATCGTACTCCTCTTCACGAACGGGTACAAATCTGGCAGCGTGCTGCAGACCTAATGGCTGGTGAGCACCGTCAAAAACTCAATGCTGCAACAATGCTTGGCCAGTCTAAATCTGCTGTACAAGCTGAAATAGATTCAGCAGCTGAGCTTATTGATTTCTTTCGGTTCAATGTTTTCTTTTTGAAGGAAAATGCTAAGTATCAACCAATATCTGAAGACCCATCAGTAACACTTAACTCACTCAGGTTCAGAGGTCTGGATGGTTTTATTGCCGCTATTAGCCCATTTAACTTTACTGCTATTGGGGGCAACTTGGCTTACACCCCAGCTCTTATGGGTAATGGTGTCTTATGGAAACCTTCTGACACAGCCCTGCTATCAAACTGGCGGATTTTCAACATAATGAGGGAAGCTGGTCTTCCTGCAGGAATAGTAAATTTTGTACCTGCTGATGGTCCTACATTTGGACGCACAATCACAGCATCTCCATTGCTAGCTGGAATTAACTTTACTGGATCTGTTCCAACATTTAACTGGCTATGGAATGAGGTAGGAAAGAATTTGAATGTGTATAGAAACTATCCACGATTAATTGGAGAGTGTGGAGGCAAGAACTATCACTTCATTCATCCAACAGCTGACATACAATCAGTTGTAAATGGCACAATCAGATCAGCATTTGAATTTAATGGTCAAAAGTGTTCAGCTTGCTCAAGAATGTATGTTCCTAAATCACTTTATGAACCTATTAAGGAAGGTTTGCTTCAAGAAAGATCAAAACTTAAAATTGGAGATCCTACTGACTTCTCTATTTTCACTGGGGCAGTAATTGATGATAAAGCATTTGCAAGAATTTCTGGCTATATCAAACATGCCAAAAACAACCCCAAGAATAAGATACTTGGTGGAGGAGAGTTTGATGACAGCAAAGGATACTTTATTCAGCCAACCATCATTGAAACCAGTGATCCTCATGACAAGTTAATGACTGAAGAAATCTTTGGACCGGTCCTTACGATGTATGTGTATGACGATAAGGATGTAATGAAGACAGTGTCACTAGTGGGATCTTCCACTAAATTTGCTTTAACTGGAGCTATATTTGCTAAGGATACGAAATTCTTGCAAACAGCATTAGAGGAGTTAAAGATGACAGCTGGTAATTTCTATATCAATGATAAATCTACTGGATCAGTAGTAGGACAACAGCCATTTGGTGGTGGTCGCATGTCAGGCACTAATGACAAGGCAGGTGGACCTAACTATGTCATGAGGTGGACTAGTCCACAGTCCATCAAGGAAACCTTTGTCCCCCTGCGAGAAATTGACTACCCATACATGAGGGATTAAGTAAATCTTTTAAATCAAATGAAACAGTACAATAATGATCTATCAATAATTACTTACCATAGTTATAGAATTACGCTTTCTTGTTTTAAAAGCTATAGTTAGTATTAATATTGAAAAGTATTTATTCTTATCACTACTATAAATTAGTAGCTAGGCAAGAGTGATGTGTATATCTGGTTAATTTATAGTTACATAATACAGCCAACAGGGCTAGAAAAAAAATAAGCTGTTAAAACTGTTACCTGTTAGATGTAGCTCAATACTAAGGAGAAAACATTGTTGATGTGATAATTTGAGATTGGAATTATAGAATATTAATGTACTATGCGCCTTCTGCGCCTGCTTTACAAACACTACTAATCTTATCTTATAATTATTTTATTATTTGCCTGTTATCATATTTAATTTGCTTCTACTATCTACTGGCCTTTGCTCTCTTGAGATAATGCATTTAAACTTAACACTGTAACAGACAATTTTTTGTTGTAATTGTTTCAATAACAATTTAATTTCATAGAATATATTTATGTTGTGACTTGTGAACCTATTTATATAAAACTAGTTGTGATTAAAGTCACTTTGAACTGCTTGTTAATAAATTTAATTATTACTATTACAAATAATAAGTCTTTTACTTGTGTTATTATTCCATGGACTTCAACAAAATCGATGTAAAGATATATTTCAGGTATATTCCAACTTAATAAGAACAGTTTAAGTTTCATCAAAATCCGTTCAGTAGTTCCTGATATATGGTACACTAATTTTAAGAGGAACAATATGGGACAGTTGAAAATTAATCCAAGTACCGAGTTATATTAAAAAAGTATTCAAATCCTCAACGTCGAGGTCTATTTATATTTTCGAATATTACGAAATGGGCGTGAGTCGTAATGCATTACAATATAATAATTTTAAAAAAATGTTTTTGCTGTCTTCTTTCGGGCATGCAGATAATTTATATTATTTTTTAGTAATTTTACTTCTATTTTTTTCTTTAATTTATGTTATTTCTTAGAGAAATTTGATTATCAATTAATTTAAAACTAGAGATCGTGTGAAATGTCAAATGTGTGTAATTTTAATAACGATATTATGCACCGTTTGCAGTAGATGGCAGTAATACGAGGTTAAAAAGTAATGTCTATGTTTTATCAATGTACTCTGAAGTTTTAACTGTCATGGCCCGAGCCGATGTCATTCTCTTAATCCTTGTGCTTGTCTTACCTTAAATTCCGTGTTTTCATATCGTATCACAAATTTCCTATAATTTTTCACAGCTTGGCTTTATTTCTGGACTTTCGAGATACGCTTTTACTTTATACCTTTTCAGCTTGGAATACGATTTGCCCGCGACTGGACTTTTTAATAATGCCTTCGGAAAATTTTATTAGAGTTTATTGAGATGTGGAAGGTCTACTTAAGTATAATCATAAATTAATCTGTTTATTACATACCTACATATTAAAATGTTCATATTTAGTTTTGTATATATAAATATTAATTTAAGTTCAAACCTTATCGCACTAATAATTTGTTTCCGCGGTCATAAGCAAGAAACTTAGTAATATGTTGAAAATGATAACCTTTAGGATTTATGCATCATTTAGTGTCCAACCTTTCTTAAATAATATAATTTTTAGTTATGACAAACATTTAATAATTTAATACCGAGTTGTAATACCGAACAGATCAAACATTTATGCTAAAAATACTATGTAAGAAATCTTATCTCACAATTAGAATTTATAATTTAAAAAATCTGATAATAATAATCAGATGATTTAAGTAATAATACTTAAATTATCATTAAATATACAATTATACTACATATTTCTATTATAGCTCTAAGAAACATACCATAAAATTATGCTATTGCTTACAGAGATAATCTAATATATAAAATTCTCGTGTCACAATGTTCGTTCCCATACTCCTCCGAAACGGCTCGACTGGTTCTTATGAATTTTTTCATGCATATTCAGTAAGTCTGAGAATCAGTTACTATCTATCTTTCAAACCCCTAAATGTTAGGGATGGCCCCTAAATTTTTATTTTTTGATAAAAACCTTTGTTTTTATGATACAGCATACAAAAATACATACAACCCTTAATTTTCACGCCTCTACGATCGACCTCTATTTTTTTATTTGTTAATTAAAATATTACAACTTGAACTCCGATGAGGTTTATATAGAGAAAATTCACAGAAAAACCTAAAATGTTTTCATTCAAGAAAACCGAAGTCTCTACTGCTACGGGATAGCATAGCATAATATTCCATATGGGTATGTGCTAAAAGTAAAATCACATGAAGAAGAAATGAAGTTCGCAGGGGCAATTACCTTGGTTTAAAAGAATACAAATATTAAAACGTTAATTAACATTGGCAATACGGAGACCAGACCATGCCCATCAGAATATATATAACAATTATCTGATAGTTGAAGCCAACATTGTTTAAAGAAAAAACTTTTTAACCGGATTAAAGTTATGTATTATTATAAATTTACAATTATTTAACATAATTTTAAATTTATCCGACGTTTCGCGTGCTTTACAGCGTGCGTGGTCACGGTGACTTTAATCCGGTTAAAAAGTTTTTTCTTTAAATGTGTAAAGGTTATGTTAATCAAAGACAAAACTACCAACATTGTTTGTTTACAATTTCTCTGTAGGTATTCCATTAAATCATGGTATCTAAATAGAAGCTTACATCAAAAATTCCGTTAACCTCTATTTGTCATAAACAACCTTATTTAATTCTTTACTTACACTTCGAGTTTTTTAAATAACTTATGTGTTAGGTGTCTGAGAAGATTCAAAGAAGAAGAATTATGGCACTACGCCACGAGCTATCTAAGAGCATATAGGCTTTATAACATTTTTCCTTTTCCTGCCTGGCATTAATAGTACGGGCTAATTGAAACCAAGATTAAATGAACATATATTACAGCAACTAAAAAAAGAGGAAGACCATGAAGAAAAAAAAACTTGCTCCAATTATAATTTTTCTACATATGCTAATTTATGTCTCAGTGTAACAACCTTTTTAATAAACTTTGATTATTTTAGTGTGAACAAAAAGTAATCAATATGGTTGATGGCAATTTGAATTTATTCAGACGCGTGAATTGGTATTATATTAGTCAGCACATATACATTTATATAGTTGAATAAAATCATTTCATTGTTACCAATCCAGTTAATGTTATTAGAACTTAACTATTTGTAAAGATTTATTTAATGGCGTAAAAGAACATTGTATTTAATAAGTAAGTTAGTAATAAGCTGTAAATCTTTCTCAATAAATAAAATAAAAATAATAAACAATTATCTCTAGGTAGCGCTAGTGTGCTACAATATCGAGTGTTGAGTCTATGAACTATGATATATTCTGATTTTTGTGTATTGTGTCTGGTTATTCAGTCAATAATCAATATATGCTTTGACAGTGACAATATTAGTGACACTAAAAGCAAAAGTCTGTGGGCTGTGACCGCGGCATACATATCAAATTTGAAGTTCTTTCTAGAAAACCTAGAGCATAGAAAGATGTTTCTAAACTTATTTTTATTTATGTAAGCTCAAGTATTTATAAGTTGTAAACAGATAAGTTACTACTGAAACATGTCAAATGTTTTCGGATTGATAGTATCCGGGCGATTGGTAAGTAAATTCATAGAAAATTCGGGACTAATGATGTTTGTTTACATGTTTGTATTTATTCTGGAGTTTAAATGGCCTAGGTGCAGACAAATTTTACACTGGTCTCAGAGACGAGTCTCGTCACCACAATTCTAGATGTTGATTCTATCAACCATGCGGTAGTGTTTTTGACGGGCTCGACGCCGTTACCTGCCGGCTCAGTTGCAATCGTCTACTGGAGCTGGCCCGACCCCAATGCGCCTCCGAATTGGCAGCCGCTCGGACATATCTCAAATGCTAAACCTTCGGCTATATTCAAAATTCAGAATTTAAAAAAGCTTCATGAATTATCAAGTATGTAAATCCTATTTTTTTTAATCTATAATATAATAATAACTACAAGCTAATCACATCTAACAATAAATTTTAAATTCTTTTGCAGCTGAAAATAAATTTATAAATGCGTTTGGCCAGCAGCAAATCTGTCACAATGCTCAAATAGGGATCTCCATTGAACCAGAAGTTAATGCTCAAATGTTGGAACCTGTTCTAGTAAGTTTGTAAAATTGATTTCTATTATATAATAAAATGTATTTTCTTTCATTGTAATATTTCACTTAGGATATTGTATTCTTCCATAAACTAACTGTAATTGTATTATATAACTTTTTTTAGGAACAACAAACAAACAACTATGTGTCATTTGCACAGAAGATGCTGGAAAACTTAGTGAACTTTGTAGCATCTTTTTCTGTAACGCAAGATCAAATGACCCCCACTCCGGGTGTCTCCTACATACCACTAAATACTCTACATACATGGTACCAGAACTTCGAGAGGCGCTTGCAGAATAATCCCAACTTTTGGAAAAACTTATAAAAAAATATAGGATAACTGCATTGTTTAAGCAATTTGAATAATATGAAGGGTAACTTAATTAATAACTGAACAACAGGTTTCAATGAGCATTGGGGATGTAGTGTGTTTTTTGTTAAACAAAACTTTAAAAATATGTAGATTCAGATGACTTATTGTTGGATTGCTTTAAAAGTTCTTTATTATTATTTTAATTCAATTCATTGTAATGCTTCTATTTTATTATTCACTATAAAATACTCCCTGTGACCTGTTAGTTTTTTTTTAACCTAAGTCTGCTAACCCATATATAGTACTAACTGTTTTTTTACTCTTAAAATAAGATAAAATAAAAAGTTATCAAATAAGTAACATATTCCAAGACCAAATACCAGACCTGTGGTAAAAACATATTTAAAATAAAAGACCCTCATCATTTAAAATATTTAATTTAACAAGGCACAACAATTCAAGGCACTTATTAACAGCTAATGAACACTGTTGAGGAAGACATGTTGCTTATCAATTCTAAGCAGGTATTCCAAATATTAATTTTGGCTTCATTGTATATCAATTTAATTTTCTTGGAAAATTAACAAATTTACTATAATAGTCAAAAACTCCACAAATAATTAACTCCTTCAAGAGATTTGAATTGAAACCTTAAAATTAATCTGAGATCTCTATTACAACAAAATGGTAAAAGCAATTTATTAAATAGTTGTATTTAAATCACTACAATGTTTTCGATATGATTTCCATAAAGTTAAAACTTTAAAATACAAATTGATAAGTCAAAGTAAAAAGAACACCATTTGTGCGCATTTAAATAAATAATGAGGTAACATTGGGTGATTTGGCCTCCTAATGGTAACAAGAATTAAGTTGGTAAGAAAAATACATCAACTTTAACGTCAATGTCTCATGGAGGAAACATACAACCAAACGCAAACCTATTTTGGCTAAAGTTCTTAACAATTACAACATGCAAATTCTACTTGAGACATTGAGGGATTGAAGTAAGGCGACATTTATAAAATATTTAAATAATTAAAACTACATCATGTACTAGTAGGTAAAAACCTAAACTTTGGCACATAACAGTAGCAATTAGTAGACGAATACTATTAAAATATCCAAGAGTGCACTGTCAAACTTCATAGGAAAAATGGTTTCACATGTATTAAAACTAGATTTAATTTTGGTTCCTACTTTTGTTTACCGACCTTACTCTGTCGGCTCACATTATTTCCTCCATTATCTATGGCTTGGTGGTCAGTGGGGCAGATGTGCTAAGAAAGGATGCCTTAACGCCTGGTCAGCCGTAATGCGCGTACGCGGGTCGGGGTCCAACAGCCGCGCTGCTAGATTAAAAGCTGCCTCCGGAAGGTCATCCACTACTATCGTTTCCAGGTTGCGCTCCTGTACAGATAGATGTATGTTATAAGAATATAGATGCTAGTTGTTATTCATAATTTGACGGCCACATCAAGTTGACAGATAAATATTTGATAATATAATTAGAACCTATAATGATGTTGGTAAAAATGCCACCAAATTAATATATCAATTGCTTTGGTTTGCAATTATGTATATATTTTCTTACCTTCAAAGAAGTTTTATACTTGCCTACCTTATAAAATTAGTATATGTGAACACAATACGATTTTTATTGTTTAAAATCCCGTAACATAAAATAAATTGTTTTAAAGCATGTACATCTTCCTGCGCCTATTAACCAAAAATTTAAAACCCAGACTATACACAACGTGCGTAAACTCGGAAGCGGTATAACAAAATTGAATTGCAATATGCATGACAATGTCGATAAAAGCACATAAAAATATATATCCTCATGTTAACCATGATCTGTAAATAAAATAAATCGTTGTTAAAGATGTGAATATATATTTTTTTAATATTTTGATCTTTAGATAATACAAAAACAATACAATTTAGGTATTGAATCAATGAAGTATGAACTATTAAAAACATATTTATACCTGCGTATCTGTGGTGAGGCAGAGACACTGCGGGGCGGGAAGACGGCAACGGAGACACGCGGGGTAAGGGCACGGAGGGGGTGCTGGGTTACGTAGACGCTGCGCCAACTTGCGAAGGCAGATGCCCGTGCGATTGCCTGACATTACCACGCGGCGACCTAACGACGTTGTGGTGGTGAGAATGTGAAACAAAAAACGAAACGATTGTACGTTCGGTTAAATTTAAATTGTTCAACGGCATTTCTAGTCCAATACGTTACTACGACCGTTAGTCCATTCACAATCGAACGAAATGTTGCGTCTTGCGTTTTACCTACCTTTTTAAAAAACTATTCTAAAATGTATCAAGTGTTTTAAGGATTATAGTTTAATTGTAGATAACCCTATACTGTACTTGACTGGACAACAATGTTCCTGCAGTTATTGGTAATCAGTTGCTTACAGACCAGACTTAATACACAATATGTATGGTTAATTTCGTGCAAGTACTGCTTCATGACCGAGTAATAAACTGTACGGTAAATATTTGTTACAAATACACCTTAATAAAAAGTATTAAGTATTTAACGATAATTTAAAGGTATTTGTATCGACTCGTTATATATGGATCCTGTTAAATATTTCTGTAAAAAAAGATAGGTACGTATACATACGAAGAGAGGCCGCGACACGATGTACGGCGGCGGAACCCAGCAAGTCCACAAGTTCGGCCAGCGCAGACACATCATCTGTCGCGCGAAAAAATGGATACCTGCACACACCATATTCCGCTTGTATTATATCTATATGATCATCAATCTATTATGATATTGTTTATTTTATTAAGTTGAACTTAGTCTCAAGTAAATTTAATAAAAAAATATTCTAAATGACAATGACAACACACACACAACAATCACAATAAGGCACAGACTCAATGCTATTTTAATTTAGATCGCATTGTACATGTTAGCAAGCCTACCTGGCGGTAAGGAGTGAGGTGAGTACGACCCCAGCAGCCCAGACGTCGACGGCTGTTCCCTGCAAGGGGCTTTTGAGGAGCACCTCTGGGGGCCTGAAACCCTGCGTTCCCGCCCTTGGAGCCCGAGCCGTCGGCCTTCGACCACACCCTGTGCAGACCCCACCCAAACCCGCACAAGCGCAGCTTACGTTTAAGCCTGAGACCTTAAAAAGATATAATAGTCAGAGGAAGAATAGTGTGCAGAATAAAGTACTAATTCGTCTCTTTCTGTCACATTCTGTGTTGAATATGATAGAAAGAGACAGAAAAGGGAAGTGTTCTGGGAGTCAAAACCTTGATTCATTTCATTTGAAGCAGTTTATCTCTTTAAATATCATAGGGTTTAACTTTAATAATGATAAACAGAGCCATGTGTGTGACCAACCTTTGTGACGTGTTTAAGCGGTGTTTGTTTGATTGTGTCACCGCGGCGTGGTACCGAAACATGTCGTCCGCGCAGCGACAAGTCCAATGCCACACGTTTGGCACCTGGCGACGAATCACACTCCTACCGGAATTGCACAGAATAAGAATTAAACTAATCTGTGAATTATTTAAAAATCTTTAAGCTAATATTTAAAACAATAGCTTGCTTTACAAAAAATTAAGACAATAGAGACCACATTTATAAGAGTAAAACAAATCCTTGTTTGAAAATATGGTTTAAATCAATTTTTATGCAAAGAACAGACCTCTTCGCGCGGTCGCTTTGCGGATCCATTACTATGGGCAGGTGGAGGCTCTGTGGTTACCACGCGCTGCGCAAGACCAAAGTCCACTAGCAGATACCTGTAATTCACATCCAGCAAAAATTACAATGTAATATATATTTATAGACTTCCCTAGTTAAAAAAAGGGTGCGTGTACTTATGTACGCGCGTAAGAAGTTATACTTCTTTGGCATTATTAAAAATAGTTTTTGATTGCATGCAAATAATTAATTACAATTAAAAAATCAAAGACTGGAAAAGGAGTCATTATAGTCAATAAAGTTCAGTTTACATTTGAAAAATTTAATAAATAAATATTTATTTTTATTATTCATTAAGTGTAACATAAATTATATTTTTATTCGAATGTTGTTTTTAAATTATGTCCAATGCCGTAGCATCTTCCGTGGGCAACTTCACTCTGTAAATTTTGTGTCACGGTGCGCGCGCATCGAAAAATTTCACTCTCATCAATTTTACATAACGCGCCTAAAGAAGTATAACTTCAAAAACATTAAAGTTTAAACTTCAATAACACTTCAAACAATACATGTTTTTTTTTTATGTTTAACATATTTTATCACATCTTACAGCCCGTTCCCACTAGTCGAAAGTCGCATAAGAATAAAAGTCGAAAGTCTGATGTCCCTGTTCACACTGCGTCGCGAGTCGTATAGATCGTAGTTTCGCGTCATTCAGTACGTAGCGAATTCGCGATGTTGTGCTCTACTACTTACGAAGAAAATTTAAAAAAGTTGAAAAAAATGTCAATTCCAAGAAAATACTGGATGTATCCAATCCTAACAGAAAGATCGACTCAACTAATGGAATAAGTTCTTAGGCTTTTATTTCTTTCTCGATTTTCACACAACAAACAAAAAAACACGAATGGAGTGAGCAAGCAATGTGTAGGAATGTGTGTCTAGGAAGCGGGGCGGGGAGAGAGGTAACAACGCGCTCGAGTCGTAAAGACGGACGACTAGTGTGAACAGCAACAAGCAGGCACCTATGCGAGCACGATTCGACGCGACTTTTAGTCTTAAAACGGGCGCTGGCCCGTCGGATGGTTTTTTGAGTCGTATTCGACTGAAAGTCGCGTCTCATCTAATGTGAACAGCTCCATATAAAGTGTATGGTGACCAGAGCATTCGACTTTTAGTCTTATGCAACTTTCGACTAGTGGGAACGGGCTGTTAGTGAATACAAATAGCTGATCGCTATTTTATCATGGTTATTATGTTTCCAACTGAGATTCTGCCTAAGTTGTTTTATTAATATGTAAACATTAGGTGATTGGTTAAACATACCTCCTGCGCTCCCGGTCATAGAGAAAGTTGCTAGGCTTAACATCCCGATGGATGACACCAAAGGAGTGTACATGTCTAAGGGCTATCAGCAATGCATGCAAGTAACGAGACACCTCCTCTCTGTCCATATCATCCATATATTCCTTAAAATTTAATTAGGAGTTGCTTAAACAGTGTGATATTACTAATAATATTACACTTTTTATATTTTTATATTTAATAAAATATATTGAAATATTTTTTGTGATTTGAACATTATAAATTGTTAGCAAATCACAACACATAATACCATTTATACTTATCCAACCTCATATTGAGAAACACTTGTTTTCCTGGGAAAAGCCCTAAGTAATTCATATAACATCATTTCCATAACTTTAGTCATTTAATGACATCTACTATTAAAAAGTATTTATAAATTGACATATTATGTAAGTAATGTATTTAAAGGTATTTTGAAAGATGATTTCATGTGGGTATATATTATATAAATAATTTAAAGTTAGTTTGTAAAGATTTCTACTTAATAGAATGAAATATTAGTTAAATATTCCATTATTAAATGAATCACAACTGAGCTTTTAGATTAGAGAACTAGTCAAATATTTTTTAAATTCAGTTATTTTTATCAAACTAAGGATAACTTACTGCAAATTTTCTATGAGGTATGTATGGCATAATAAAAACAATAGTGTCTAATTGCCTTAAGCATAATTCCACACCAATCACATTGTGTCTGCCACTGAAAAGCAAAAAATATGTCATAATTAGAGACCAGCCTCGTTTAACTGATAAAGATGAAAGATTTTAGAATTAATAAAATATGTATTCCAAAATATAGGTGGGCAGCTTCAAGCTTCATATTGTTTATAACAATAATAAGTTCCTAAATAATAATTATTACTACTACTTCTATCAACAAAAAAAAACCATGTGGGATTCTGGTTCACCATAACACTGCACTGGCAAGTTTTATTTATTTACTTAGAGCGACAATATAAATTTAACTTCAATGACATACCTATATTTGTACACCTAACTTTGGAGGTAGGTCCCGATATACCAACAAAAAACACAAGATACACTATAAACTATTACAAATAAACAAAATAGTAATAATTACTGTGTGGGATGATGGATAGGAATGGCTTTAAAATAGTATATCTAAGAAATTTATACTTAAATATAGAGTAAATTTAGAGAATTTGGCAATAATGGAACCTAAATCATATTTAACTGTTATTTCTGTCAATTAAGGGTAAAAAAACCTAGTAACATTCAAGTTAATTTTGAAAATCTTTCAACTCTCTCAAAATAGATGTTGATAAACAATGTAATACATTATACAATCTTCTTTTATATACTGGTACATGCGAATTGAGTAGTGTTATTAGAAAAATGGACTTAAATGCAATGTGATAGAAAATTTTATAAAGAAACTTACCCCATGTCTTGTAGGCATTTGAGTTCATGTTCAACCCTAGCCGGATGAGCTGTAGGAACTAAGTGTTTTATAGCAAACAAACGCTTTTGTCCATCTGGTAGATTGGCATGTTGCCGCAGTGAGCCAAGGTAAACAGAACTGAAAGTCCCTTCCCCTATTTTGCGGTGAACTTCAAATATACTATTCAATTTTGGTAACTTATGTACCAATTCATTTATTTGTTGATCTGAAATTGGGATATGAAAATTTACAATAAACTTAAATATTATACAAACACTTAAGTAAGTTAATAATTTATAACCTATTTACTTATAAATTTTTTACCAAAATAAAAACCAAAAAATACTTACTTTCTTGATCGTCTGAACAGGAAAATTGATCTCCTCTATCCTTTTTATCTTTTTTGTGGGTCCCATTTCGTGCTATTTGTGAACTCTGTAGTTTTAAAACTTTATTTTTAATACCAACAGTATTTGACATTACTTTAACAAAATAATAACAATGTTAATAATATAAATTAGAAAAGCTTAAGAAGGCAAAAGAAAGTGCTTATATATGATATGCTAACTCATTATAAATAATGATAATTAACAGAAACAAAAGTAAGATAAATTTAACTTTGAAAAATTGAAAAAGAAAGTTTGAGAATTTGAATTTGAAGTATGAAGAACATTACACAGATCCACAGATATCTAATAAACTAACTTTTTTTTTTTATTATAATTTTATGGCCTGGTAACGAGACCTTTAAGCCAATAATATACTAACTATTAAGATCCATAAACCTATTTTGTTTTATTAGATTTTTAGATTACATCCACAGATACAGCGGATGCCGTGCTCATCTTATACAAAATAGTAAAACCTTTGACAGTGTCTCTTCAGATTTCCACACATATTTAACAGGGATATTGGTAATTATAGGTATTCCCGTGAGGAGGTGATAAGAATGAGTAATGACTCCTTATGAAATGTTAGGCGATGGCTATAATTGAATAAACTATAAACATTCTCTTGGCCGATATCTTAAATAAGATACCCTGTGGTTGTGTTGCAAGAGCAAGGTCTTTGCCAAAGTTTTCTCATTCAAAGACTTGTGCTGGCTAGTGAACTAAGTGTTACCAAAGCATATAAGTGTGTTTCTTCCTCCCGCCGGCCGCCCCTCAACGTTTTACTAAAAGATCCAACATCCTATAAACCTATTTATAATTACATAAAAAATACAATTCACACAATTTAAGTGATGAAATTTAGTGAAGTGAAGTTAGTGTCGCCTAATTAATGAACATACATATTCCAAATAAATCATGACCTAAAGGTCTATGTTACCAGGTCATAAAATTTAAAAAAAAAAAGTAAGGTCGTATTTTTGGACAATTTACTTGATTTGAAATGACAATTGTCATATAGTATTATGAATTCATGAAGTAAAATAAAAACAAATTTTAATATTCGTGATTAATTTCCTTTACCATTTGCTTAAATATTCCAAACAGTTTTACTTCGTATTTTATCAGTTTCTAATTTAATGTAATAAACTTTAATTTAAAAACAATAAATTTGTTAGTAACCTTAAAACAAAAGCAGCAATGTTTTCGAGAACATTTTTAAAACGAAGCACCTTCATTCTTAATTCAGTAAGTAGAAACTGTTAAAGTAAATTTAATGGCGTTAGGAATGTGATGGAATACCATTAATTTATGATAAACGACTATTTTTTTAAAATACTTTTATTAATTACATATGTCAGCAATTTCATTACCTGTACATTAATTTTTTTTATTACAGGTCAAGTATGTTACAAAAGCTCCAAAACCGGAAATACCAAAAAATCCTTTGACATCAGTTTATTCTGCAAATAATCAAAAAGCGAATGGCACAGTATATGATAGAAAACCTTTTAAAATGTCCCTTCAGGCAGGAAAGACTTACTCCTGGTGCCTTTGTGGCAAATCTAAATCACAGCCACTGTGTGATGGAACCCATAAAGATATATATCTTAAAATATCACAGAAGTTGGTATTGCAATAATTATTTAAGGCCCCTATTTTCATAGAAAAATAATCTGTCTAATAACACTGTCTTAACTAAACACTAAGCATCTGTCTCTTTTCATGATATCCTATACTTAAAATATACATAAGAATAATAAAAACAGATGATAGATGCAATTAGGCTGATTTACCTTTTGTGAATAAGGGGGATAGAATAGAGCTTTTTTTGTGTCAATTAATAAATTAACAATTGTTACAGACCTATTAGGTTTACTGTAGAAGAAACCAAAGAGTACTGGTTATGTAATTGCAAGCAAACTAAAAATAGACCCTTCTGTGATGGAACTCACAAACAGAAAGAAATACAGGAAGCCACTACTATCAGAGTGTGAAATAATAAAATAATTACATTTAGATAAGCTTAATTATTAGATTATGTAAAAATATATTAGTAACTGAATTTTTAATTCACTAATCTGTTTTAATAATAAATAAATAAAGTTTAGCATCGAAGATCTAGTCATGAATGTTAGTTTAGTTCCAAGAGAGAACATCTTTTTAATGTTGATGAGAAATTGTTTTCAGTAATCATTAGGAAAAATAAAGGCATAAAGTTAAAACTATTGCCATAAAAAAAATGAAACATAACATGCATTATACCAACAATGCTTCTAAACAGTAATAAATTGTTCCTTTTTTTTTAAATAATGTATCTATATTCTACCGGCTTGTCATAATTTTTGAACTATATTTCATTAAATATAAAATAATGTATTAAGGTTAAATAATGTATTAACTCTTATGAACAAATCAATAACCTTTAAATGTACATAGGATAGATAAACAAATCTGCCAAAAATGCTGCCACTTTCCTATTAGCGACTTTATGGATAAATGTGCGAAACTTACATGAAGTGAATGTATAATAAACCTTAACTTCGACGATATTCATTTTTTTGAATTTATATGAAAATGGTCATGTGACAAAACGTGAGCCATTCATACAAAATCATCTAATTTATATTCTATGGAAAAGGTGTTATATGATCCAAGTTTGGAGGAATACCGTGATAGAGATTTACGTGCCGCCGCAGCTTTTTAATTCCATACTAACCAAGTTCGACGCTCCTAACATATTTCTTCGCTGTATCCATTCTCTAACCCAAAAACGTCTTTTTTTTCGTTTTCTTGTGGCCTGTAAGCGCTCAATCTTTTTTGCTATGATAGTAGCAAAAAACGAACTTAAAACAGCACAACTTTCAACAACCAGATCATTCATGATCGATGTTTCGATAATAACTAAGTCGAAACACGAAGCGTGAACGGCACGAATAGTCCAGTCAGTCAAGACAATTAATTCATTATAATTCCAAAAGTTTTCAAATTTTGATGTAGGGTCGGGAGTGGTATTAAAACAAACTATAAAATTTTGCAACCTGCTCTGCGGTCCGGAACATTGTTAAAAATGCAATAAATGATAATTTGCTTAGTTCTTGAGACCAAAATTCCAAAAGTTCTGCAAAGTTGGAGTGGTGTTAAATATATTATTTTACATCACGTGTCAAATTTGCAACCAATTTAAGTGTACGGAACATTATTTAATTAATGTTGTTCTTTATTAAACTGAAGGAAAACGTTCCAAAAGTTCTGCAAATTTGACAGATATATCGAAAATAAAATAAATAACAAAAAATGTTCCGTACACTTAGGTTGGTTGCAAATTTTATACGTGATATGAAATATTATATCGAAAACTTCCCCAAGTTTGCAGAACTTTTGGAATTTTTTTCACGACCATACAGACATAAAATTAATTTAATTGCAATTTTAACAATGTTCCGGACTGCGGACAAGGTTGCAAAATGAGATTTATTGTCGTCCCAATGTACCATTCACTTGACCGAAGTTTGAAAACTTTTGGAATTATTATCAAATTTTCGATTTCGAATGTCTATAATGACTGGTGTAAAATCCCCCAACCATGTGAACGTTTCATCAATTCACACTTTTGTGAGTGTCACGAACGAAAGTTGACTAGCGTAGTTGACTGTCGTGATTAACGCTTCGTGGGAACGCCCCATAACGTTACTGGGTCACGCCAGTCGAAAAGTGATTTTGTCTCCTGACTCCTGAGTAACGAGAATGACGTTAGTGACCTTTTTTTTTTTTTAATTTATTTATTAGCCGGATACAAAGTACATTGGCACACGTTAGTGACCACTTCCGCAGTGTTGCTAACACACTGTACATTATAGTTAGATTTAGCAATTATTTGACGTTAGGCACGTACAAATTTTTCAACTTGTAGCTAAACTTTCTAACAACTATTGGCTTTGAGTACAGCAGTAATAAAATTAAAAAATAAACCGAGGAATTAATTAGTTTAAAAACTAATTAATTCCTCGGTTCCTAAATTCTATCATATGGATTAGAGATTCACTGAGGAAAAGCCTTCAATGCTGTCGCAACTACGTACTTCCTAAATACTTGAAAAAATGGGTACTATGGAAAAATATTCAAAATCAAGTGCAAATGAACAAGATTTATCTTTATCTTCTTAGTGTTCCGAACCTTCTACATCTTTCTCTCGTACCTAATTGATTAAATGTTTAATATTCAGAATATTGTCTTATTTAATTTGTTAATTAAGTAGTTACAGTATAAATAGAATAATTTTATGGCGACAAAAGTTTGTTTGAGTAATCTAATTTAGTAGCTACAGTGTTTTATTTCCTTAATATTACATTTTAAATGCTATAAATAGAAGATCGTAGTGTGATCACAAGTAATCACGTTAGAACGGCCTATATTTTCATCTGGACATTTAGAGTCTGGCTGATGAAAGAAGATAATGAAAAAGCGCGGCAAATTCAAAATTGTTTAGTATTGTATAAGTAGCGGCACGAAACTCTAGCGCTGACTGATATTGCGCAGAAGTAAAAAAAAAGGTGCGGGTACTTATGTACGCGCGCAAGAAGTTATACTTCTTTGGCATTATTAAAAATAGTTTGGCTTTGTTCCATCTCCAGTTTTTGATGTTTCACAGCGAGAAGATGACAACTCTTTTTTGGTATTCAATTTAGTGCACTTACACTGAATCATCAATTGTTTTTTGTCTCTTGTCCTTATATTTGCTAGATTAAATCAGAAAAATTACATGTTTTGATTAAACAATGTGGTAATTTTTTAAATCAAAACATTACTCGATAATAATAATACATACGGATAGTTAACCTCAATTGTATTGAAGCACTTAGGAAGGTTGATGAGCACAGTTTTTTCACAAATATTAATTAGTATTGGTTTAAATTTTCAATTTAAATCACTTCTGATTATAATTCAAAAAGCATTGCTAAATTTCTTTGAAAAAATAATTAAAACTCCTTTATTTGTTTAAAAGGTAAATAAAAATGACAAATGGTCATTCAAAATTCTTGGCATACGAACTTCACGCATATTCTATTTCTTTTTACTTGTAGATTGTCTTATTCCTATCTCGCTTGCGCACGCTATAATCACACTCCTAATTTTGTGTCACAGGTGCGCGCGCATTGTAAAATTTCACTCTCATAAAATTTTTCATAACGCGCCTAAAGAAGTATAACTTCAAAAATTACTCAATCTAAGCAATTTTCTGTTAAATTTCTAGCTACAAGCCTTTGGTAGCAGTTGGCAACACTGGATTTCCAGACAATTTAGTGTGCCAATGGACTTTGTATCCGGCTAATAAATAAATTTAAAAAAAAAAAGACAATTTAGTATTGCGTTAGTTGGTCACGCCTCTCGCCAAGTGACTTTCTATCAAGCCTTTGCTTACACTTGGCGATTGTAACTTTGTCTAACCGTAACGTCACTTTTTTTATATTCTATAGTATAAACTTAGTCTGTGGACAATCGGTGGTGGGCCGCTGGCCGAGAGTAAATGATAATTATCATTTGATTTATTACTTCATACTTCATAGTTATTTACACAGAAACTATTGCAGCGTTCAGTCGTCAGTATAATCGTAGCTAAATTTATAAATAGTGTAGTTCTTATTAAAATGGAAAAACAGGAAGTTAAATTATTTACCCGCGAGGAGTTGAAGAAGCGAAACACTCGCGAGGACTGTATTCTCATCATCCACAACGAGGTTTACGACGTCACTGAGTTTTTAGAAGAGGTAAGTAGAATCTGATTGCGTGATAATTGTGTGCATACGTCGGTCTATGTATTTATTCATTACCTGCTGACAGCATTTTCATAACATATTTACTTATTTTAATTTATTCTAGATTTTTAATTTTAGATAAAACCGTATCTTGATAGATCCTTGGTATTGCTCCAAGACTATTTCTTTTTTTATACTTATTTTTAATAAATGTAGCAGACAGAAATAGTAATTACTTGCTAATATTAATCAAGAAATAAATAGATTTTTTTATGTATAAAGTTAATACATATGTCACAGTTAATAAAATCATTTTCCTCTCCTAACTAATAATAATAGTTACCACATAACCATTTAATTATGGTATATAACTGTATGTATGTACCATACTGAGTTTTATAAGTAAACTAATATTTTGTTATTATAAAGTTTATTTTATTGTAAAAATAAAGTATTATCATATACATGTCTGAGTACATTTAATTATAAGGCTAGATTGGCAGGCCTGCCTTGGTCCAAGTATTCAAGTACCTAGTTTTTTTTTGTTTTTTTATTAATTATTCAAGGTTAGAGACAGGGCTGAATATCTACTCAAAGAATAAAATTAATAAAACATCCAGAAATTGCACTACCATAATATGTATAATACAACTTAATTATGATATATTTCTGTATTAAGCAACAAAAATTGTAAGATTCAGAGGCAAGACTTATCACAAGCCAAATCTTCAATATGTATATCAAATAATCCATTTGTTTTTGACATTTGAAATACAAATAGTTTACACCGTCTTGATTTAGAATTTAACTAAAAAATTAATTCAATCACTAAAGATAGCTGATTTGTTTCATTGAAGTAAATGATTTTAATCAATCAATTTGATAACTTAATTAAAGCAATATGGATAATGATCCATGAACTTATCACCTACAAACTTAATATTGCAGAATTTTTATATGCACTTATTGTATAATTTTAGATATTTTTGAGTAGACTAAAGGTCTGTTTCACAATGTACGAATAAGTTCTACATAAGTTCCAAATAAGCTATTTATTACTTATTGGTAGGATAAACGCTATTATTGCGTTTCATGACTGTCAGATAGAGCTTTTCGTCACATAAAGTCCATCATAAGTTATGAGTCCGATGAAGTCAAATAGCACAATTTATCTTCCAAATAATTTGTGTTGCATAGCTAGTTGGTACTTTATCCATACATTGTGAAACAGACCCTAACTGTAACAAACACATTTATATTTAGATTAGCCCCTATCTAAGAAAAATGTCATATGTTTATAAATATCACTTTATGTTTATCACAAAATTACACTAACAAGTTTTGTAAACGCTGCACACCTTGACGCTAATATTATTATTATTGTGTTTAATCCGTAAAAAAATTACCCTCAAAGCTTGGGTAGTTTAATTAGTAATAACTGTTAATTCACACCCCAATAGTTTTCTCTTTAATAACTTTAGCTGCTTAAGTAATGCTTAACTTACTTAAATGTTTAGCGCAAATTATAACATTACTAACAAATATGTTAATATTACTAATTATTTCTAAAAGATTTCTTCGTTAACATGCTACTAACTCAAATGAACAAATCCTCAGAATAGCTGTTGTAATTCAATTTATTATATAATAGCTGTATAGTAAATTTCTTTATTCGTGTATTCCGGTCACGTTAAATGGATTAAAGCGAACGCAGGAATAGGCATCTGATGGAATGTTGGGTGTCAGGAATTTCATTAAGCAGTAAGCTCAATATGGGAAGTTATCCAAGGCATTATAATATTTTATTAAAACATCCTTGAAGATATAATGACTTGATAAATGTATTATCGGTAATGTTACTTCAAGTTATAGACGAGATTTAATATTTAAGTTGAGTAAATTTCAGATTATTACTTCAATATTATTACTCGTCCGCGTTTTGACAAAAGTAAATATAACTTTCACATTATGTTCGTTCATAATCTGGCTGAGGTTAATGCACGGCTATACCCGGTTTTCCTTTTGTATTGGTTCAATTTTAAGTCAAGGTTGTTCGTACATCGTGCTTGTTAAAGTTTCCTCGCGGTCAAAGTCTCGTTTCGTTCACACGAGGTTTAGGTCACAGAGCACGCAGCGCAATATATTGTCTTGTATTATAAAAAGCCAAGAGTCTCCCGAAAATTATAATCCATACATATGCAAAGTAAAGCTTTCTTCCACTATGAATTTAATATCTCATATTTGGTCAAGATAAGATTATGAAGTACTCGACTTGCTCACCATAGGTGAATAACCTCAGTATTTAAATTGCTAAACAATGCATCTCCCCGGTAGGTAACGATCACTGTATATACAAATCTTATGTAATATCAACTTTGATAAAAATACTATGCATTGAACTCGACCTATAGTCTTTGCTACGAGCAAGATTATGCCGTTGTAATACTGGAAACAGTAGCGCAAAAATTGATTTAATAAAACGTAAGCGATATATTTCATATTGAATTATAGCGAAATTTTCTTTTTAAAAAGATTTAAAAAGTGGATGACATACTTTGATTTTAGTCATTAAAAATATATTTATTTCAAATTAAGAGACCGAACAGTTTTACTTATTAGAGATAACAATACAACGTGATTCAACAGTTATTGAGGAAATTTTATTGTAGATATATATATATTTTTAACCACAACATCGAATAAATAACATATTATTCTTTCGGCTTTCACAGAATTTAAAGTTAAAACTTTAATTCTATAAGTATTTCTACAACCTTGGTTAACAATAATAACTCAAACCATTAATATCGTTTTTGCATATTAAAACTATACAAAAAAATCGTTACTTTCCAAGGTGTTGCGTTAAATTAATTACATAAGTTATAAAGTACAATTATGATCATGATAATCGTAATTATCCTTAATAAAAAAAAATTTTTTAGCACCCCGGAGGTTTGGAGGTGCTTATGGAACTGGCAGGTCAAGACGCCACCGAACCCTTTGAAGACGTTAGCCACAGTTCTGACGCAAGGTATCTACGTTTATAATCTTTTATATATAAAGCTATTTCGGCAAACTGTCACTGGACAAATAATTTTTAGTAAGAAAATTAAATTATATCATTTGTGTTTATATTTCCGTACATATTTATTATCAATGTAAATTTCAATGTCAATCCTATTAAAAAGAATGAAATAGCATATTTTTAGCAAAATACAAAAATTTTAACCATGACATAGCATTATTTATATAAAAACATTGATTATCAGTACTCATCTTATTGCCGTTTATTATTTAAAGATTATTTTATATACCTACTAATAGGCCGGGAGATAGTGACACAAAATAATGGGTCCATTCCACAAAAATTCTAGTATTTTTCGATAGTCCATAAAAAAAATAAGAGGCGGCAGTGTAATGCCATACTTCTCCGGTGTGACTTACAGCCCGCCATACCGACGCGAATGCGTTAATTTAAAAAAAAATTGAACCATTTTTACCAGGCTAATTTTTGCACAGTTAATCATCGACGAGTTCGACTAACGCCCACGCGATTGGGCCGCCGATACCAGCGCTATGAGTTATGACCATCATTTTTCTTTTTTTCATTGCGTAATAAGACCCCTGAAGAACCGCCATATTGGTACAAATGACAAACTATTTTGTGTCACTATCTCCTGGCCTATATACAAATGACGTATGATTATTGAAACGAGATACGTCTAATAAAAACTTTTGTTTTTATAGATAATAATAGATAGAAGCAAGAAAGTAGGTATTATAAAAAAAGACATTAAACAGCGGATGGGTGATGGTCGTTTAAAGTAATATATAAATTAAAGTACGCATGCAGTTGTGGCCTTGTTGTCTTACGATAATTAACCCCATTTTAACATTAACGTGTAATGTTTGACAGGGCGTTGATGAAAAAGTACAAGATTGGCGGACTAGTGGAGGCAGACCGCACTCAGACAAAGGCGGCTTTCGCGCCTCAGTGGAACAACGACCAACCGCAGGAGCAGGGCAAGTGCGTAATCGCCTAAAGTTCCACTAACAACTCATTTAACGCTCACATCATCGGTCACCATACAGCAACCATTCATTTATTTGATTCACGGTGTTTTGATTTGGTCTGCATCGCGTTCTGGCAGTTTCTGCAGCTGGACTTGTTATTGGGTTCATAAGTGGTCTTTGGGTATTTAAGTAGGCAAATGCATATAATCATTAAGGTATATAGAAGAGACTATATAATCACTTAGGTAGATAGAAGAGGAGATATAATCACTAGGTATTTAAAGAAGAGGTCATTTTAGAAATGCTAAAAAGCTGATCTCAAAAAATATTTAGCTTTTTAGCTTTCAAAAAATATTTTATACCACGATACCCGGACGTTACAATCAATGAAATTTTTAAACAGCAATGATATTGTTTGTTTATAATTTTATTTGATTTATTCACTTCCAAGAGATATCATTTCACGTGATGTTTAGTCATTCACACATACGCATGGCTCTGTGTTTAACATAATATAGTTTTATGTACTTATATAAGCAAGACCAAATGTATGTACAAAACGTGACCATAGATCTGTTATTTAACATTAATTTTGTGATCTTTAGCGTACGAGACTTATATTTTTTTAAATATATACTAATGTTTATTGTATCTTTAAGAATTAATCTAAATATTATTTTGCTCTACTAATATTGTGTTCTGTGATATCTTTCGAACGTCTATAACGGTAAAAGACCGATCGAGTTACCACTTTGCTAATACACGCTGCTAATAATAATTAGTTAACTACAATTATTGTACCTACATTGAATAACTGTTAATCTATGCACAGAATCTCAAAAATATACGATATATATTTAATAATAACTAGACACGTATAAAATTAGAATACAGAATCACATTTTCTCAAATTTTTGATAAACAGGAAAATGGTATTTCAAGCGGGCTTTTCCGGGTTACCCCTATTTAGTGCGTTAGCTATTGTGATTTGTACTTTGTAGGACTCTGTGCTTCCTATATTATGTACCTTATATCTATTCCTAATAAGTATATAATTGTAACTGTCTAATAAATCCTATACTAATTGTGAGACTTCTTATTTCTTTTTATTAACATATCCCCTTTTACACAGAACCATGTCGTATTTTTACATTCTCATGAAAATTTTGATCACTGCAAGTTTCTCGATGCATGTCCGAATTTGTAGTTTAAAATTTATGCTTTTAAAAACGAATATCAATACTTTTAAATAGCTAATCGGGCCCTTAACAGGTGATGCCATAGAATTTAATGAGGCCTTTATAAAACTAATTTTCTATAGGTAAGGAATAAGGTGCTAGTTTTGATTCATCTGTATGGGAATGACATTAGATAAGATATGTCACGTGACCACTCCAGGTTAAGGTGGTCAACTCAAAACTGATAATAAAATTTGTATATGCCTTGTACAGTATTACATAATGTATAGTAGAGATTAACGACTTTACAAATCATGAGTACTCCAAATAGTACAAATCTCAGTGCTCACGATGCAATCTTTGTACCTGCTGATACTCGGCTAGGCTATACGGTTCCAGGCTTACATTGGTGTAATTTTAACTTTCGAATTCAATAATTGTATCCCTTATGGTCTCTATGAATTCAATAACGTGCCAGGAGATAACAAATGATAAAGCGGTGCTTATCAAAGGGCGAGGTCAACTCGACGAATAATACGTATTATAAATGAAACCTACTGCAGTTTTGTGGGTTTCACGAGATTTTAAACTTCAATGAGATTATCATTGCAAAACATTCAACAAGCTTTATCAGGATACCTATAACAAGATGGGTCGAGCATGTGGAAGGTCGGAAAGAGTATAAAAAGGTTTCACAACTAGAATGGAAATTTTAAAGGCTTTAAGAAAGGATTCATTACCTGGGAAGGGTCCGAAAACTAACATTTTTTATCACAAGTCAGGTACAGCTGCCGTCCCTTTTTTAAATAAAATAAATAGATAACGTTAGTATGCAAGTTATCATGGATTCGTCAAATAATGATAAATATTGGAACCGTGGGTTTCATTATCTTTGTCACAAGGTATAATCATTAAATTTGTATATACATTATAAGTTTTTATCGGTTTTAAAAGAATTTCGTCAAACCATAAAATTTGTTATTACATTATGTAGTTGCTAGGATTATAAAAATATTTAACGGCCACACCTTATCGACTAATGGCCTAAAGGTAAAAAAAATTAACATCTAGTGACAAAATTTGTAATAAGTATCCTATTATAAACTAATATTATAAAAAGGACAATTTGTACATATGTCTTAAAAATATATATTTTTTATACCAAATTAATCTGTAGGTTATATCTCATAAAATTTTGAATCGATTTCGTTTCATTATTTAAGTACGCTTAAGGGTGGGAAATGTTCATTTGTGAAGTTGTTCCCCATGTTACATTTAAAATATATTTATTTAGGATTTTAGAGACTTCAAATTCAATAAAGTAAATTGTCTTTCCTTTTTCCTTAAAGTCATATTCTGAGACAGTTGTAGTATGTATAATATTTCAAAACTTCGTGTCATCTGCGATTGTCGCAGAACGGTTCGTGAGATTTAATTGCGGTTGATGCACACTGCAGGCAGCATGTCTATGCGTTTCTTATTACCCCACGCGGGGTTATTCTTCAAAGCTGATACAACAATATTATTTATTTTATACACTGTTATAGAAACCTTAAGCTGATGGCAATAAAGACGCCCTTGCAGTACATTAAAAATCATAGTTATTTGTATCATTCCTGTTAACTCAATCCAACCCCTATATTCTACTCCTTGTTTTCAGTGTGAGAGTTACATTTGTGTATTACACACGCCTACGGGCTAGGAGAGTCAGCTTGTATAGTTTTTGCTGTCATTGTTAAAATTTGGATTCGTAATTCTAATTAAAATTGTAATCTAGTGTACAGTTTCGAATTTTGTCAGTTGATGGGTGTGCCGTGATTTCTCGGATAAAACTATTAGAATGCCTCGCCATAAGTGCAAAATTTTAATTTTACGTAGGTAGGCAAATCATTGTTTACTTTGATTCTAACAAATTAAATATAACTATGCCTTGACTACATCTGTTCGTCTCACGCACCTGCAAACGTGGTTACTTGTTTATAGCCGCCATTACATTGAATAGTGGTAGTATTTGGTCATCGAATACAAAATACTATTATGCAAGAATATTACAAAAATACAAGAACAACAAAAACGAGCGAAGAAAATGGATCATATTCTCTCAACGTAAATCATAAAGACTCAGATTATATATAATCATAGAACGATTTGTATATTCTACGTACTTTTTATAAAAAGAATTAGGCCTTAATTAACCAATTAAATTAAAACGACGTAAAGATGATTTATAATGTGGCGTTAACGACTAGATAATTAATTTTATTCAATATAGTACTTCGTATCATCAACTAAAATAACAATTCTTGTAATCGTAATAAATATCGATAGCAAGACAACATTTCAAATCGTAATTGTACGTAAAGCCATAACCAGAAAACGTCTAGTAAATTGTAAATTAGGAATATGTTTATACTATGATATATGATAATTAATTATGTATAAGCAAGTTATTCAATATAAAGGAAACTCGTAGTAATTAATAACGAATATAAAACTATATGTATTATTTATAATATACTCCTTCACATTTTTAAAATAACCAAACCATATAATAGATTTACCACTCAATGTTACGATAAATTTTGATTATGTTATTCAATACGCTCGTTTTATGCTTGCAATAGCCTCGAAAAAACTTATACCAACTTTCTTTAAAATTTCGGAAATTCAGAAACACAAAAATATTTGTCCTCTATTTTAGTTCTGTTGTTTTATCATATTTTCCTCATACATTGCAACGGCTCAGTGACTAAATTCGAACGGTCACAAAGTCAAGTCATATATTATTGGACGTACATACAGTTTTAATGTTTAGGGCTATTTAGGATTCCTAGCTGAGCCACCACACATCCACAAAAAAATTCTAACATTTTTTACTTAATAAGACACTTCTATAATAAGCTATATTGTCTTTTCAGTTGGAGTTCATGGGCTCTACCGCTACTATTGGGCATCGCCGCAACTATTCTCTACCGGTATCTGTTCATGTAGTGAGTTCCTTGCCTCTCTCAATATTAGCAGAAGTTCAGATCTGACTCGAAGGTGCTGGCATCACCCAACCACACCCATCAAAATGTATAAAAACGACAATCCAATAAACTTTTTGTTGTTTAGAAATTCAGCTATAAACTGACAAATTTTTCAAGCATTTCTGGAGTCTGTCAAAGCAAATACTAGCCTAAATATATGTTGCAACTGTTATGCAACAATAAATGATATCAATTGTCATGGCATATCTTTGTTGTAGGCAGTTTTGCTCATACTGTTAGGGTAATATTCAGTCAGATTACGCACTAAGTATGACAAAGTATTGAATTTTACTCATACTTATTGCTAAGTCTGGACACTGAATACTTACCCTAAATTTCTCAGTGTTCTGCTTTATCAATATTGTATGCCATCACTGAAATGCTTTTGATCAAAAAATATATAAGGACCGTTAATGAGCCTATTTCTGACATCAGAATCTCTCTTCAGTGGTGTTGCAGAGACAAATTATCATTCCCATCTACATTGTACAGAAGCAATTTTTTTATAAGTATAATAATTGTTTACATGTAAACTGTAGGAATAAATTAGCCAATTGTGTGAGCTTGCAGGATTTATTAAGTTTATTTTATAATTAGTATTTAATTTTTTGGGGCATTTACATTAAATAAGCGGTAAGGAATCAGCATTTACATACATAGGTGTATAACATTTTTTTTAACACATTTGAAAGAATTAAATAGTTTTAAGAGCCATTATTTCATTCCTTATTCAATTTAACAACAAGTTATAAAATTATATGTCTATGTCATGACTAATAACATCTAATCTAAGATGTAAAATATCATTATTACTGAACACATATGTTTAACTTCTAGTGTCCATAATATTAAAACTATAACTCTTGGTGCACACCAGTTTCATAATTATTAGCGTATGCTCAAAGCCAATACCTGAAAATATTTCACAAATATACTCTGTTAGTGAGAATATTAATTTAATAGGCTAAGTGCCTTATACCTTTCCCTTTTTATAAGCATAAATTTGCCCCAGGAATGTAGCCCAATCTGTATAATAGAACAAAAATATTGAAATTGTTTTATTAGTGGTTAACCACTTTAAATATTTAAAGTAGCTCATAAATAGTAATTTCAAACCAGGTTTTAAACTATCATATTTTAAATATGTACAGAGCCAATTTTTGTTCTTTTATACATTTTGGCCTGCTTTAAGTGTATTTGTAATGTGCTAGAGGAGTGTATTTATAATGGTTAAGGAGTTGCTATGAATGTATTTGGGTTTGTGTGGATTTTGATAAATAAACATCTTGTTTAATAAATAGTACTTTTAATTTAATTTTTTCCTGAAGTATATTAATTTAAAACACCTTTAATTCATTGAACAAGGTTAATCACAATAGTTAAGTCTTAAGATAGTATTTTTTTATGCTATAGTTTCATCTTGCATATTATATATTTACATTTAATTAACAATAAATAACACCAAATAAGCCAATAATTACTAGGACTTAGTCCGTAGACATATGTGACAATTGTACTTATCTACTTTTAACACAAAGACAATATCTTAAGTATGTAATCAAAAGTGTAAGTAATGTTGTTTTTAAAGATTAAATTAGACCTATTTGCAAACTACTTTATTTAACTATTCCTTATCTATAACATGAAACACAAACTGCTGAGTCTTCAGACCTGAAATATAAAGAATCAATTGAGCTCTGATAGTGATGAATCTATTTATCTACTTGTTAAACCACTTTGATTAATAAAACTTGTAGTATCTACTGCCTATTCTTCTTAAGGTTTTATCTTGCACTACACAGTTTATGAAAAAACATACTCACCCATACAAAGAGCACTCAGAACAGAAGTTCAGTTGACAGAGATAACACACTAACTTGCAGAATGCACACAGGTTCTTATCGCAGTATGCACATAATTCTATTTTAGCTGCTCCACATTTGCACAAAGCCTCAGATGAATTTTCTTTGACCTGTGATCAAATGTGAGTTATAAATTTAGTAATAGTGTTCTAAAACATAGTAATCTTAAAACACTATTTTAGTTAGGTTTTAATTTATTAGTCATTCATACATGAATTACCTACTTACCATCTGACCAGTATGTATAAGTATGCCATTGGCGCCAATAAACAGTTGCTTCAGTCCATCTTTTTTGTAATTGTCTTCTAAACTGCATTTAATCCCGTTTTCCTGCGCTTTTCTTGCTCCTTTAAATAACATTTGCAATGTTTTCTCTGTAAGTATAAAGTAATATGAAAACATCATTTCATACTATTGTAAGTAAATCCTCATTCCCCTAAACCATAACCGATTTTTTTAAACTTCAGAGTACTACAAGTCATACCGTAAACTTTTTGCAGTCTTTCTTCATTGTTATTAAACTGTTTCAGTCCTATATGTACTTTGCTTTGTGGAACATAGTCGTCAATAAACGGATTTGCTCGCTTCGCCATATCCTGACTGTTACTTAATTTTTAGAATAAGAATTATAAATTAAGTTGGATTTTGCTAATTACTATATTTTATTAAAGATTGCATTAGCAAGCATTGCTCTTATTTATACCTACTTAGAAGTAGAATTATTGTTGTGATGATTGTGTTAAATATATTGGAACTTTGTAGTAACGAAACACTATTTATTAGTTAAATTTGAATGAAATGTCTGAATCAGAATCAATCCAAAACAAAATAAGAGTTCGGACTTCGGAAATAGAAACTAGTAAGTGGTAACCCTCGGTTTCAAAATAATAACCTACATTACCACAGTGTATAAACGTACGAGCCCTCAAATTATCACAGATAGTAGAGGTAAACAAATAACTGAATTTAAGCCAGGTAAGCAATCCTATTCACTATTATGTTATTTATTATGCACAAATTTGTGATTAATAGCCAACCTCCACTCTCCAGGAATGCGAAAAGCATGAGAAAAACAAGATATCCTAACTCATATAAATACAAGCGGACCCGACAGTCGTCCTGAACACACATCTTAAATACAAAATTTCAAACTTAAAAAACCAAACAAAAAACATCTAATAATCTGAATTATTATTGAATCCACTTAAACTCTCATCAAAATCCGTCCCTATAATACTTAGATTTATAGCGTTAGATAGGCCCCGACACCAAAAACTGTGGCATTGTTTTTGAATGTGTGCGTTAACAAAATGCCGACAACGCCTGCGTAATCTATACACAACAAGTGTACTGAGAAAATAGTGTCATCTCTTTTTCTCCTACATTAGTTGCAAACACTACATTCTCTTTCGTGCACTCACCATTTAAATTTGTTATTTTAGACAGTGCGGAAGGAAAAATAAAAGTTTTTAAATCAAATCGCAATACTTACGAGTGAAATGTTATATCTCTGGCTTTATTTATGTTTCTAGAATTGTTGTTGTACTTTAGAAAGGCACACGATGGCATTTTGTGACACTAAACTGCTCGCAAACGTCCTTTACAACACGTCCGGCTAACACTGTGTTTAGGGGTGCACTGATCCCAGGTTAGTGAGCTCACTCACTTCGACTGTGCGACAACACAGCGCGGTCTCACTGCGGTAAGGGCCTATCTAACGATATAAATCTATGCTATAATATCAATAATATCGACACGATAAGCTAATAGAAACTCGAAATAAACACATCAAACGATAAACTTTAATATCGGTTTTGCTATTCTTGAGAGATAAAAAGTATTCTATGTTCGTCTTTTGGTTCTAAGCTACCTTGACCTTCAGCCGTTCTTGAGATATAAATAAAGTTACTATTTTAACACGACTTTATTTAACATATATAAATTTTGCAAGTAAACATATTCTTAACAATCATGTGATAGTAATACTGACAGCTGACAGTAGACAATATATGGCATTGGCTAATGCCTAATGGCAACATTGCAAGCCAACAGGGCACGTTCGATCGATGGTTAGATGTCAATAAATTGAAAAAATATTTTTTTCATTTAGGTATATTTATGTATAACAGTTAAATTTTTATTATAAACGATATAACAGAAAAGACTATTCTATAGGAAACGTCGATTTCGTAGTCAAACTGTTCAAAGCAAGTATTGATATGGTGAAAGTGAATATTTATAATTTTATTCTATGCTAGTGACGAAGCTGTTTGTGGTGCTAGTAACATATGTGAAGGGGCTCGATTGTAAATGTTACGTAAGAGGCGATAACACGGAATGTCGTGGATGAATCGGGCTCAAAGCGGCGCGCCCCAGGCGCCGCGGCCGGGGCCCGATCAGACACCGTATAATACCAATCAGGTGAGCTGAGCTGCACAGGTTATGTCAACGGAGACGTAAACAATGACGTGGATAATAGGATAATGTTTTAATATTATGTACAAACGGAATAATTAAAAAAACCCATGTAATTAGAACTGTAAGGCAATAATTTTCTTGAATTACCTAACAATTAAATTTCTACCTTTGCTTTTACAGGCATATGGTGCTCAGCCTAATATATATCAAAACTTTCAATCTGGACAAAATACACAACAACAGAGTATGTACCCAGTGCAGCATGAACAACAACAACCACAATTTGATCAGCAATATGGACAAGTTTATTCACAGTCTAGCTATGGCAACAATTCTAATGAGTTTTATCAACAACCATCTCAATTTAATCAAAACTACCCTAACCAAAATTTTGACAATGTGCAACAGGGATATCAGCCAAACTTTTACCAAAATACTTCAACTCAACAACAGGTATTCAATCAAAATGTACCTAACAATGATACATGGGAAGACAACTGGGGTTGGGGATGGGATGATGCATCAAAACAAAGTCAAAAGAATGTTAGTCAGGTACCTGTACAAGTCACTCAGGAACCAGTGTACAATCAAAATGCTAATATTATTGAAGAAAGTTTTTCTTCCAATGACAACTGGAATTGGAGCATGGAAAACAAACCAAAAGAACCTTCCTTAAAATGTGAAGAAAAATGTAGTACACCTGATAAAAACCAAATTAATGCGAATGCACTTCCTTATAGCCAGGGAAATGTTAACACTACTACTTCTGAACAAGTGAAAACATTAAATGATAGGGATGTTGTTAAGGAACAAATGCCTAACTTGATGATGGGTAAGCGATTCAATCTGGAAAACCTTACACCCCAATGGTCTATTGAGTCTCAAATGTCTCAAGATTCTAGTGATGGTCCTTTAACACACTCGGAAGGAACTCACAGTACACATAGAAGTGAAAATCAGTCCAGAAATTCTAACAAAAGCAGCCCAGGGCCAAATATTGACTCCACAACTTTTAATTTTTCACAGACTGTTCATGAAATGTCTGATCAAGTAAATGAACTTACAAAGTCTATAGAAGACTCGGTTTCCGAGAGTCATAATATGCTTAATGCTAATTTATTACACAATTCTAATGATTTATCACAATCTATGAGTGAAATGCATATAAATAAAATAGAGAAATCGGAAGCTGTAAATGAAGAAGGACCTATAACTGAACACTTTGAAAACACAGTAACTAATACATATGCTTCAAATGTGAACCAGAGACCATCACCGCTTCCATCTCCAGCAACTAATCTCCAACAGACTCCTTTGCAATCTATCCCAAGCTTGCACTCTAGACATTCACCAATGCCTCCTGCTCCACCTGTCAGTGGGTCAAGTCAGCAAAATTTGAATTTGCCTCCTCGAAACTCTACAAATACTATAGCAGTTACTAATAACGCGGTGCCTACTCAAACATCTCATCCAGCAACAGGTTGTTTGCCACCACCACCAAACTTTTCATCATCTTCAACTAATCCTTTCAAGCATGCTGGACCATTTTTACACAAGACAATTGGAGTGACACAACATAATTCTTATCCAATGCCACAAGCTATATCTTCTGCTTCTAATTTGGTATCCCCTGCAGCCGTAAGTAAATTAGTACAGGGCAGAATGCCAGATGGTTTTGGAGCAAACTTAGAAACCACACCAGACAACTCAGAAAGACCTGACCAATTACCTCTGTCAACATATAGATCATCTATCACACAAAATATGCCTGACAATTTAGAGGTGGCACCACAGAATGATAGAAATGAATACTTACAAACGGCTCATTTATCTGGAAATGATTTTGGAGAAAACACTGACTTCAGTCGACCCCCGCCACCTGGATCTCGAAGAATGGGGGTAGGTCAACAAGATTTAGAATACAATCAAGATTTGAACATCTCAGGTGAAGAACCACCTCCTGGTCTTGCACGTATGGTCCCTGGCCAGCAAACAGAATCAGATAATACTTATAATCAGGCTAGTGAGGTTTATATGGATAGGCACATAGATGGTCAACCCACAGATAGCATAAATAGGCCGTATCGAAGGGCTGATGGACAACAGACTCCAGATGAATATGTACAAACTCCACAGAATAGAGGAAGTGACAGAAGACTAGTTGGTTTGGATAGAATGGTGCCTGGAGAGCCAAGTAATGATGACTATTCACAATTTCAGAACACTAACTATAGCGGAAGTAATGAACAACGTGTTGTCACCGGCGTTGACAATAGCTTCCCAATAACAACTGAAGTTGGTTTATCAGAAGTTCGGGAACAGAATGTGGATGGCTCAGACTACACTGAGCAGAATTTGACTAGTACTTCTCGTAATGTAATAGGTGCCCGCGAAACAAGCAATGTTACCACGCCCGAGTATAATCTAACTGTGGAGGATCAGCAGAGGGAAATAACTATGGAAGGAGAGAACTTACAAGATCTTAGTATGGTGTCCTCTGCTGATTTATCATTCCGAGAGCATACCTTTGAAACTACTAACGTTAATATTGGCTCTAACATGGGAAGTAATGACGCTGGCCTTGAATATATAGGTAATAATTCCCGGAAACAATCCCTTAATCGGTCTTCTGGTGACTCTGGTGAATCTGAAGGCGACAGAGGCTACAAAGCCTCCCCGCGAAAAGATCGTGAAAAGCACAAAACATCAAGGGATCGTGACAAAGATTTAAAGTACCCTAGAGATGATCGGAAATACGAACGAAACTCTGAACGACGGCCTCATCCCGAAGACAGACGCTCAGAAAGGGAACGAAGAGACAAGGAAAAGGATAAAGAACGAGCCCGGAGGGACAGAGATGATAGCCCTGAGTCCCGAAGGCACCGTCGTAGCGTTCGTAGTCGACGTTACGAGACAGAAGATACTGACTATTATAGTGACAAAGAGAGAGATCGCAGGTGAGATAACGCTTAAATTTTTTCTGTTTGTTTTGTTACTTTAATTTTGTAAAATAATGGATTGCTCTATTTACTGTTTTAATCTTACAGGCGCCACCGTGAAGGTTCATATTCATCAAAACTGCCTCGTCCTGAAGAAAAGGATAGGCGATATGACGATCGACGACGCCACGATACAATAGAGCGAGAGCGGCGACACGACGACGAGCGCGAAAGACGACGGCCAAAGGATCGCTACGAACGACGCTATAGGGAAATTGACCCTACACGCCGCCACCCGCGACGACCAGATGAAGATAGAAGACGAGGTTAGTACTTCTCTTAACAATACCCACTTCTCTATCTCCAAAGTATAAACTATAAATAATTTTTAGATTTTAATATCTCATAGTACTGTGAATTTACGCTTGTTTAATTTTTGAAAAGGCGTCTAGGAAACTAAGCTTTTTTTTATTGCTCTGGTACGGTTTGTGCATTAGCCAGCGTCAAGTATAAGATTTTTATAATCCGTGCTTTTTGCCTTAGAAATTCGACCATGTCCTCCATGTACGGTTAAAGCACTCGCCCTGTACCGCACAACCCTCCCAAAGGCCGAGAACAAATATAAATTAAATTAAAACTTGCCCTCGAACCGGGTATCGAACCCGGTACCCCTCACCTAGCTGCCACTTAATAAGACCGCTAGGCTATGAGGCCCCTGGAAACTAAGTTATTAATATGTTTACCCAGCATCAGCTGTGTCTTCAAAGAATGATACTCTGTGTGACTTTTGGGTATATGCATCCGGTGGTCTTCTTCGGTAGTCACATGTTAGCTTATTTGAGAGACGCGTTTATGTTTCAGTTGTGACATTTTCGAGCGATGCTAAATCGGAGTCAAGTAAAGGTAGTGCAGAGTGTTCGCTTCTCACCGCTCCACACACTTTTCGGCAATATTTCTTTAATCAATATCAGATCTTAATATTTATTTTATTTTCAATTGATATTTCCATTGCATATTGAATTTCGCTTTATCGCCGAAATTGCTTTGATTTCTTCGTCTCACGGATCATCAGCCGTGGTCGTATCATTTGTTAATTAAAATTGTTCATATAAAGATCTGTTTGACACGCTATTTGTGTAATGAAATAGGTTGAATTCAATGGGGTTTCACTCCATGTAATGAAAGGAGTAATTAATAAGTGTTTAATAGTTTACGCTGATTTATCACAATCTTAAAAAATACATTGATATAACTATACTTTTCAAATTAAATCTTGATAGTGAATTGACCTTGCTTTCATGTTCTAGACTAAACTAGCATTAATAAAACCATTTGCATATATTGCATCAACGAGTTTCTATGCATGAAATTACAAAACCAAGCGTAACAGGTTTATTGAATGCTGACTAAAACTTAAAATTGGTTATGCCGAGCAAATATCACGATATCAGATTTCTGCTTACAAAAAACAATGTATCAATAACGGAATTTCTGTTAAGTTCTTAATTTACTAGTAGCACCACAAGAATTGATTGTGCAACTAATTTAATTAATTTTTAAGAACGTGATATTACTAATAAAAGATTTCAGACATTGTTATGATTAAAAGTAATTTACGTAATCGTTTGTGATACTTACTGCAGCTGAGAAGCTTAGGACAAATAAAATATTAATTCCTCATTTAGCGATGAGGATCATTGAAGTAATCCTTTACATTATAATAACATTTTCCATATCTAAGCAGGAGGAGATACGTACTCGTCAGGTTCTCGTGCCGGGTCACGTGAAGCCACTGCAACAGATGAAGATCCAGACGAGCCCAGGAGAAGGCCTCGCGATGAGCGAAGGCGGCATAGGACCAGACAGGATCCACCATATGACGGTTAGTATGCGAGGGTGATACAGGATTCTACTGATTTATAAAATTATACTACCTTACCCGACAATCCTCGTTTTGCCAATTATATTATTTCCAGGAAACCTTTTTTAGTTCAATAAAAAAAACTATCTACTATTTAATAAAAAATAGGGGTTGATCGTAGAGGGTAGATGAAAATTAAGGCTTGTATGTATTTTTGTATGCTGTATCATAAAATATAAAGTTTTGTCTAAAAAATAAAAATGTAGGGGTGGGACCACCCTTATCATTTAGGGGGATGAAAAATAGATGTTGTCCGATTCTCAGACTTACTGAATATGCATAAAAAATTTCATAAGAATCGGTCGAGCCGTTTCGGAGCAGTATGGGAACGAACAGTGTGACACAAGAATTTTATATATTAGATAACTTCTAAACTACATAATGATTTTGTGTATTATTATTTGGTGCTTTATAAAATCATCATTGGGATCTGCAATCACCTATCTTATAATGCGTCATTCCTTTTATCATGTGTTTATGCGTTCACGTTGGAATATACCTGATTTAAATGACAGGTATAAAAGGGTCATTGATACGACTTTTAGTTGGAAATAAATTTGTGAACAACCACACATACGGAATTTCGCATACATTCTTCTAACCTAATAGGCATCGAAGCCCGTAAAAAAATTCAAAATGTCACCATTTTGGACCAAATAAATAATATTTTATCTTCGTTATTGTATGATCAATAGTTTCTTAATATTTTCTATACAGAGTACGCGATGAGTGGTTACGGCGGTGATGCGTACGCTGCGCAGTATGAGTACTACGAACGCTTGCGACGCACTGACCCTGCCGCTTACATGCGATTGTATCATCAGATTATGGCTGGACATCTTCAACAACATCGCTATCCTGGTACGTTTTATCATTTATGTATTTATTTCCTAATGTAAATCCAAAAGCATTTTCCGTTATGACGCTCAAAATAATTTTATTTTGGCTAAAGAATGAATTTTGTTATTATATTTTATTCCTCCATAAAAAAATATGTTTATTATGGAATATAAGATACAGGTATCACTTGTTCCACGTCATTAAATTTGAATTGGTAGACATTGGCAAAGATGACAGAGGGTGTAGGCTGAGAGAAAAAGCCGGCGTAAAAAACCCTCGGTACTCTTAAAATAGCAAATCATCATAAAAATTACTATGTCGCACAGCACTTATTTTAAAACAAATATCGCAAACTAATTAGAAGTCGCCTATCTAGCAGTCAGTACTAGCATTCATACCTTTGTTTGATTACTTTTTGTAATTTTATCATGAAATTTTTAAATTCTATACGTGTATAATATAATTTCAGGTTATGAGTTGCGGGGAGAAGAGCGTGGTAGCGTGCACTCGGGCCGTTCCAGTGCGAACGGACTGAAGGGACCCGACGCGTACGTAGACTTGCAATTATCTCTGTATTATGTCAATAATAATTATTCATCTTAATATATTATATAAATTACGTGTCACGTTTGTCCGCTATGGGCTCCTAAACTACTTAACAGATTTCAATCAAATTTGCATACCGGGTGCAGTTTGATCTTACTTAAAAGATAGGATAGCTTACATCTCAATTTATACCCGGAGTATTATTTTATTGCAAAATATTTGTTTATTATTTGATAGTCACTGGTGTTCTCCTTCCGTTTCCCTTGTATAGTTTACAACTATGTAATATAACAAAAACTTTAGCCACAGCAAAGCTTGGCCGAGTGTGCTAGTATGTAATATATTTGTCTTCTAATACATTTAAAGTAGGCGTAATAGAAATAGAAGTATAGATTTTTATATAGAATTGTATACAAACCTAATGCGTGAGGACGAAGTACACAAACATATAAATTACTAGCTGGTCCCTGCGACTTCGTCTGCACAGGATTAGTATTTCGAATAGCTTATATTAGCGTGGCGTAGAAAAAAACTACTAAAGATATTGACTATGTAAGATAAACATTTCCATCATACATTACATATTTGTAACTCTATCGGTTTTAGCAGCGCACGCCAGAATAACTCACAGATGGTAGATTTTTTTCCTACTTACTTGATATTTTGCCCAATTCTCACTATTTTTATAAATTGTAGCCTATGTTTTATTCTGATGTATAAGCTATATTATTGTAAAGTTTTATTAAACTCCATTCAGTAGTTTTATGTGAAAAAGTAACAAACATCCATCCATACTTACAAACTTTCACGTTTATAATAGTTTTTTTTTTTTAATTTCATCTGTTCTATGGCTTCAGTTCATTAGTTAATCCCGTACGTTTTGACTTTTAGTAAAAAAATACAATTGTATCGTGTTGGAATCATTTGTTGGCATAGTTGAAATAGCGGCTAACCTCAATAGGCTATCGGCTTAAAAACACGAGAGAAAAAAAAATGTTTTTTCTTATGTTTTTATTACTTGTAAAAAGGTTTTTACAGCTTTAATTACATATGCATATAACTAATAGTTATGGAAACAGCTTTTTCATAACCACAGCCTAACAAAAGCATTCACATATTTTAAGCAAATAAGGGGGCGTCCATAAATTACGTGAGGTGTTTTTTTTTTGATGTCGTGAGATTTTATTCAACCCCCTCCCCCAACCCCTAATCTCACGTAAGATTAAATGAAATTTGACTCGACCCCCTCCCCCCCTTAAACAACTCACGTAATTTATGGACGTCCCCTTAAGTTTCATATAAATATTTATAACTATACTGTATCGATGGATTATATGAGATTTTGCTGCATCACACATACAATTATATATGTTTTATGGTTCAATCGTAGAATGATGATGTGGCCGACCATTTCATGATTGTATATCATGCTATAGAAATTTAGAAAATCTTATGCCCTCAAAGAAAGTTTAGCCATAAACAGCTAGTATCATCATCACTCACAGGTTTTGATGCTAGAATTATAAAGTTTAACAGCTTGTATATTTGTTTAAATTAAAAATGTCAAAGCTGCCCATAGTCAACGTAGAATTTTATTAAAATTATTATTTTCGGCCACAATTTTTTTATTTTCGGCCACAATTTTTGAAGTTATACTTCTTTAGGCGCGTTATGAAAAATTTATGGGAGTGAAATTTTACGATGCGCGCGCACCTGTGACACAAAATTAGGAGTGTGATTATAGCGTGCGCGAGCGAGATAGGAATAAGACAATCTACAAGTAAAAAGAAAAAGAATATGCGTGAAGTTCGAAGATCGCAAATTTTGAATGACCATATTCCATAATGACATTTGTCATTTACCTTTTAAACAAATAAAGGAGTTTTAATTATTTTGTCAAAGAAATTCAGCAATGCTTTTTCACAAAGACCTATTGTTACTTAGTTAAAAGGTTATGAACCATACCTAGTTATTAAATTGAATGAATAATATAATAAAATAATAAATAATAATAATTATTAATATTAATTGATTATTGAATAATATACTAATAATTAAATATTATTAAGTTATTAACGTTAAATATTTATTATTATTTATTTAATATTTAAAAAAAATAAAGAAAGCCAAAGAAGTATAACTTCTTACGCGCGTACATAAGTACACGCACCCGATTTTCAGAGTCAATTCATAAAATACTTATTCTTGAAATTGTGGGCCATGTCACAAAATCTAGGATTCCACGACATATTTATCGCATTAATTAATCAAAAAAGTAATCAAAATTGCGTGTGTTATATAATGTATAGCAGAATTCACAAACCATCAACATGCTTTACATCATGCACGGGAATCTATAGTTTACAAAGCCTAGATTCGAATTTCGAACACAAATTTGTCTGTAAAATATTAAAAGACAAAAGTGTTTGATGTTGCACTGTGTGGCATGGTTTGTGCGTGCGAGTGTATGTGTGTGTGTAGGTACTACGGGGGGCTGCTGCAAGCGCCGCCAACATTCCGCACTGATGTGTCCGACAGGTATACCAACATCTTGCATGCTTGTTCATGAATCATTGCACACAAAATACTTAAATCTAGAAATATTCAGATATCTGTTTTTTATATATTGTATGACGTGATTCTAATGACTTTGTACTATGGTTTGAATTCGTTCGAAGCTTATTTTGTTTAATTTTAAAAAATCTATACTAACTTGCTTGTCTTCTATATGTATGTATTTGAGTATTTTCGTAATTATGAGCTTTCAATCGTATTTCACTTGCGTGTATCATTTTATCAATCTTATAAATTAAACAAAAAAAAATGTATAGTATAGGTCTATGGTGTTTTGTGTATATTTTATCTTCATTAGTTAGGCTGCAATCTTGTATGAGGTATTATGATAACATTGATACTGACTTTATTATTTCTTTTCTAACGAAAAATAATAAGATGGTCGGTCTTCGAGCGTTTAAAATAATTTCTCGCTAATTATTTGACTAATAAAGGAGTCTTGTATGTAATCTGTGGTGCTGTATTTTGAGCTTTAAGTGTTACCAAGGAGTTCCTCGCTAACCTGTGTTAACTTATATAATGTGTTTATTAGAGAGGTGACCACAGACGCGTCCCTTAATCTGCAACTGGAAGACTCCACGGTGCGCTCCGAACGAATGACGCCCTTTAAATACTCCACAGCACATATCAAGGTATGAATATTTTTCCGTTTAAATGTGTTACTTTAATAATACATAGTTTTATACTAAAGTTAAATGTCTTACTATATATGTTCGCCTTCAATGGTTTTTGTTTTTATATAAATTAAAAACATCTATAACCTGTTACTTTCCCTCCTACCACCATACTAATGTCCGCAAAGTATGGTCCGCAAATAGTTGAAAAAAATATTTTCTGTATTTATGCCATAATATTTTTAGTTTTGGTGTTTTATTGGTAGATTAAGGAAACAGTGAACACATAAGTTGGAATAATCAGTGTTCATAAGTAATAGAATGATAAATCTATCTTAATGTATCTAGTATTTGGAAAAAGGCTCTTACTATTATTCTTAGCTTAATACAGTAGAGCCTCGTTAAGTCGAACCTCGATAAGTCAAAAACCTCCAAATCTCGAAAAAATGTTTTGTTCCCTTCCCTTAAAACACCAAAACCTCCATTACTCGAAATCTTGACCCTCTGTTAATCGAAATAATCACCGAGTCCCTCCAAGCCATTTTGGTACATATTTTCACTCTATAACTTGAAAAATTAAATTTGACCTCTGTATCTCGAACATAGGAACGTTTTATTTACAACCTTTACAACTTGATCATTTGGAATTTATTATCTCTATTGTTCGAACAAAAATAAGTTACCGACTTTAAGAACTTGCCGACAATGTGAGTACACTATTGTTTCTTAGAAAACATTTTAGGAGTATACAATAATAAATTTATGACTCATGGAAACACGTGTTTGCTTGCTTTGTGTCAGGTGTTCAATTTTGATTCCCTTTGAAATTTAGCTAAGCCAGTAATTTGTTTTCGGCTTAAAAACCTCAAACTCTTTATGTCGAATCAAAATCCGCCTAAGTTGAAATCCTCCATAAGTTGAAAACTCTATAACTCGAATTTTTTGGCGTCTCCCTTGATGTTCGACTGATAGAGGTTCTACTTATAGAATTAGACCAAAACCAACTGAGAAACGATAATATTATGAAATTATCTGTAATATCTTATTATACAGGCTTCGGAAAGTACGAACGAATATAATTTTATTTTTTACGAGTCATGTAAATATATAATTTATTCACATAAATTATATACTTTTATTTTTATGTTTTGTCGAACTATAATAATATAAAAGTGTTGTCAACAAAAAAAATCATTTAGCACTTCAGCGGCCTCAAATCCCACGAAGACTCTCTTTTTTTATATTTCAAGTAAAAGGTAGGGAAACTACACGCGAGAAAAAATAAACAAAGACATCCAAAGGAAACAAAGGGATAAGCTAGTTAAAAACAAAATATGTACATAAACATATTAAATCTTAATATTATTATTCATTATGGAAGAACATAATACAATAAAGGATAAATCAAAAGACGGGAGATTTTAGTCGGAAACGGAACATGTAGTATTTGTAAGGAATTCAAAAAGGAGGTTCGGTCATATTGGGAACAAGAAAAGAGGGATGGCTCTCTTCGCACTGAATCTACTACATTTTATATTACTATGCGTATAGGGGACCCTATCCGCTGGGACTCTCGTGGTGGTACGTGCGGCGTGGCCGGCAGATGGGCGACCAGCACCGGTGCGACTATTACCACTCACAGCTTTACTGGCAGCTGACCCCATGGCCCAGGAATTAGCTGCACTGCCCGGACCACTCGTTAGAGGTAATTATCGGCTTAAGGAAATCTGTTCTATATATTTCTGATATGGTAATTCACTAAAATGTCGAAAATCTTCCCGAATATTATGAACGATTTGTACTGATAAATTAAAACAATTTTTTTTATTTAAACAATATATTTACCCTCATTATCAATAGTTGCTGCCAGAATCGCAAGTACATTTATGCCATTGCGATGGATTTAGATTTGACAAACTGTGTACAAACATTTTATACTTTTCGTAGACAATTTTACGAATTCAATATTTACGTTTGTATCGTTTTATTTAGGTGTAACTCACAAGAAGACCGTGATAGAGTATTGCATGACCCGGGTACGAGATGCCCCTCGGTGTGAGGCGGCGCGTCGTGACGTCACAGGGTACACACTTGTTTGGGAACTGCTCGCTCTACTACTGAGACAGAATGGGGTCAGTTAATTCATGTTTTTTACTTGTTGTTCATTTATTAAATGATTTGTAATAATATAATTTTACATTTCTAGCTAATATTTTCATTTTCTGTATGTGTTAAGAAACATATACAGCCATTGAATGTAAAGAATTATTATATTTTATTTTTGTATTATAAAATAGTATTTTTTTATCTAGGTGGTGATGGGATCGGACGTCGCAGAGCTGTTGATGAATAACGCTAAAGAGTATGAGTACCGAGTGCCCTCACTTACACCACCCTCAGGTACATATATTATAAAGGGGTAAGATTTGTGACGGATAAACTAAAAAAAAATTTGGTAGCATTGTAACAGTAAAATTTTTTTTTATTCGATATTTATTTCCTAAATTAAAAATGTTCATCAATGGGAAGCCTCAAGCCTGAATGAACTAATAGACTATCTATTGCCTTGAAATGATCAAAGTACTTAAATATTGTCTAATTTAATATTTATTAGGAGGGGACTGCGAATATAAAATGCAGAAGATTTTAAATACATAGTTGTTTAGGTTTAGGTAATTTGAAACCCATATTCTATTGATTATAAATATTTACACAATAAATCGTTTTAACTGAAGTAATTGTTTGTCTCTTTTCATCACACGGTAATACAATACGATAGTAAGGGACGAAAGAGTACTTTAAGAGTGAAAGGTGAAATTCTAGTAGTACACAAAACTTCTATATCATTGTAATATTTTATGATTGATGTATGAACAGAACGCGTCGCGTCTTCGGCAAGCCTTAACTTTGAAGAAGAAGCCGCTGACGTCCAAATTACACCACCTCTGCCGAGTAAGTAGTATTTTATTATCAAAAATAAATGTTAGTTTTAAATTGTACTAGATAACGATTGACATATGTCAGTTAATAGACGTATTGTTAGATTGTATTAGCAGATAACAACAGATAAATATTTAATGTTTTTTGTAGCCCCAGCAGACCAAGAGGTGGTGGTGGACGAAAAAGAGGCAACGGAAAAGCTTAGAGAGCTACTCATCTATGGCAGTCAGCAGGAAGCACTTGGTAAATATTAATTAATTAAAATTAATAGATATAATATAGTGAAAAGTGCAGATTCGAAGAAATATCAAAAGTTCCCTAATTTCACCTCATTTAATTTACAAATACATATTTTTATGTTATATTTCAGTTTAAAGATTTAATAACGTCATCGACAGTAGTTTTTGTATCTTTTTAATATGACTGAGAAAATAGATGAGAGTGAAATTTTACGATGCGCGCGCACCGTGACACAAAAGTAACAGAATGAAGTTAGTGGCGCATGTTGGCACGCACGCCGCCTCTGTTCACTGTATATTATTATAATATTTATCCACTTGCTTTGAGTTTCTACATTTAAAACACGTGTTTTCATTATACGAGTGTGAATTTGATATGTGCGTCTGAATTATAATCAGAAGTTATTGAAATTAACTATTTAATATTAGAAAATAAAAATAAATATTTATTTATTTCATTTTTCAAATGTAAACTGAACTTTATTGACTATAATGACTCCTTTTCCAGTCTTTGATTATTTAATTGTAATTAATTATTTGCATTATTAAACTATTTTTAATAATGCCAAAGAAATATAACTTCTCACGCGCGTACATAAGTACACGCACCCTTTTTTTTTAATAGTGAGATAAACTTACAACAATATTGTGTTACCAGAATGGGCGATGAATAACGGGCTATGGGCACACGCCCTCACCTTAGCAGCGGGATGCGAACGCCGAACACGTGGTGCCGTATCTGCGCGATTCGTGGGAGCTCTGTCCGCCACCGACCCCCTGCATACGCTTTACGCTGCAAGGGCACAGCGCACGCCACCTGCTGCCACCGTATGTAAACTTTCTTAAACTGACTATGAAGTTTCGGCATATATAGTTTGTAGAAAACCGAATTAGACCTACCAAAGTTATAGAAAATCTGAAAGGAAGTTTTCTGACTTAATAGTGTTTAAAGAATTGAAGAATACAGGAATAATTGTATTGATAAGAAAAACTAATAATCACGTGATATCAATATCTCAAATCTGTAAAAATTACACTGAGTTACACTGAATTTGTAATTATAGGTATTTTAACTCCGTAGAATTCTGACTATCATTTTTTGACATGTCAGAGATTACAAACCTTTTTGGCCGGACACATTTTCTAATTTCAATACGAATCAACATCTGTCTCTATACAAACATTTTATTTGTCAGTGAATGTATCCATTGTTAAGTGCGGTGCTCAACATTAAACGTGGTTTTACGGCGACTTATAATTACGTCCCTTTTCATCACAAACAGTAAAAAACTACAAGTAAAGATAACATTTTAGTTTTTTTTAAGGTTTACTAGACCTGGAATTGGTAGGCAGTGCAACTTTTTTAGTAGCAACATTTATGAAATGTCAGAATTCTACGGAATTAAAAATCAGAGTATAATTCGTTCAAATCATGCGTGTAACACCGCAGCGAAATTTTAATATCTTGTCACAGCTATGGTAGGGATAAAGAAACGCTTTTTACAATTCAACTCCGTAAATCCGGCCATTTTCTACATATAATGTAAAAGATCGAGACGATTTAAAAGTCTCATACCAATAGATAAACCCTTATTATACCAAAACAAAATAATATGTATATCTCTGTCTAAAACCTTACAGTGCGTGGGTGACGTACGATGGGGTGACTGGCGGCCTCACGTGGCCATTTTGTTGGCTAATCCCTCAACTAAGCAGGAACAAGACCAAAGGACCGTCACCCAGTTTGGTAACAAGCTTTTTTAATTATTCTTTTTTTTGCTATTGAATTTGATTATGATATTGAAAGGTTATTTCAAAAATAAGCTTATAATATGCAATGGGTTCGATAAGTTTTATAAAAATGTCTGTAATATTATTATTCTTCTTATTAATTTTTCATAAAACAAAACTGTATAAGTAATAAATTAGTTTAGTTTGAATTTACATTTATCATAATTTTTATCGATTCCAGTTAAGAATTTCTAGTATTCAAAAATTACGTTTTTAAAAATAACGTAATTTGTAGTAGATATTTAAAGACCAATAGACTAAACAAGTGGGGTGAGATGAGATTGGGATAAGACTCGCGCCCGGTATTACGATGTCTGAATGCGAACTACCTTAAGCGAATATAATAAAATATATTGAAAATGAATACACTAGCAAATCGTATGACATGGTGTCATTTACATTGTAAATACCTGTACGGGTTGTTAACCGTACATTATATAATGTATCTACATTTTAACACGTTTATTTCAGGCGATTCGCTAGCGGCCCGTGGACTTTTATACTCAGCTCAGTTCTGCTACTTAACCGCGGGTATGCCTTTCGCGCCTCACCCATTGGCGCCTTATGCGACGCCCACACCGGTCACGCCCATTGCGCCACGCCTCTCGCTGCTATTGGCTGATGGAAAAGCCAACAACCTGTCACACTTCGCTACTAACCAGGCGATATTCGCAACTGAAATTTACGAGTACGCAGTGTCGCTCAGTCAGGATTATATCATTGACAATTTGCAGGTATGGCTTATTACAGATAAAATAAATAAGAAATTCATTTTTGTCTCATTTGCTTACGAAAAGTTCTTAAAAGAGTTACTAATTATTATTAGGTAAGTGGCTACTCTGTGGTGATACTAACGTTCTAAGGAATATATGATGTCGAAATCTATTTTATTTTGCGAATTGTCTCTTCAATGAGACATCATTGAACATTACGATCCTAACTTAAGACTAATAAGTAATGTAAGTCTAACCTAATTTACAAATAAGGTTTCAAATAATACTACTTACAGTCTCTATTAAGGGGAAGACACTCTGTTCTTGTGTTTTTCACTTACCACTGTTTAGCTATTAAGACTAACGTGCACTAGCACTTAATAGGCCCGTGGTGTCAATAAGTAAAATAGCCTCGCTTCACGTGATGGTCGAGCCTTTGTTCATGGGATCAAAATAACTTTAAGGAATTAAATATTATGACACTATCTGGTCAATATATTCTTAAAGCATTGTTGTATGTACAAAAAGATATAAACGATTTTAAAACAAATGGTGGCTTTCACCAGTATAATACTCGAAACAGAACAAATCTTAGTGTACGACCAACCAGGATCCAGAATAATAAGAAAATGATAAACCACTCCTTATATGGAAATTGTATTCGTTTTTACAACAAACTCCCAAGCGAAATTATCACTGAATAAATTCAAAACTCTCGTTTAACGTAAATTAATCAATAAAGCTTTTTATAAATTTGACGATTATTTAAATGATCCTAATCCTTGGGATTGAGTTGCTCCAGTTCACATATTTATAGATGCTCTGCCTTACAAATAATTTGTATGACTCAAAACTTGGTGACTAAAAAGATTGGCGGAGAGTTTCTTGCCAGTTCTTCTTGCCCGCTCTACGCTCTTGACTTGCGTAACTGGTAGTAAATGTAAATTTAGAATCAATGTAATATCTTTTCTGTTGACGTTCATAAATGTACTTTTGAGTTTCATTCACCAATCTTTTTAATTATTCTAATAACCCAAATAAAGCAAGATGATTGAGGCAAAGGGTGTTCCAACTCCGCCGACTAGTATACAAAGAGTAATCGCCGATGATCTGCTTTTAGGTATACAAGTTTCTATTAGCCACCCGGCTTGCAGAGTGTGGGTTTGTGGAACGAGCCCTAAGGTATACGGAGGCAGTCGGTCGAGCTGCCCTCGCGAGACCACAATCCCAGCCGCCGGCACTTCTTACTGCTGTTACACACCTTGCAGACAGGTAATCATTTTTGAATTCTATTGGCGCGTTAGGGAAAAATTATGAGAGTAAATTTTTACGATGCGCGCGCACACCGTCACAAAAAAAAACCGACACCCTGAATATCTGTTCAAACGTCGGTAAAACAGTCTGGGCCTTGCTCTATTTTATTATTTGTGAGTGTACTCTTTAAAGGGGCCTTTTGGGGACGGGTAGGACTTGAATTTGTGTAACCGGTAATTGTTTTCTGCCTTAATTCATAATGATACTACTTTAGCGTGTTGTTCCCATAGTAAGTGGACGAAAGATTGACTATGACTATTTCTGATTACACATTTATTTTTCTCTGATCTGATGAGGGGCAATTGTTGTTCTAGTCCGTTCTCTGTTCTTGATTTCAGTTTTTTTTTTATAGAATAGGGGGCAAACTGGCAGGAGGCTCACCTGATGTTAAGTGATACCAGATTCAGATCTTAGATTTTTTTGTTTTTATTTGTTAAAACCTTTATTGTGTTATGTATATCTGAGGAACGTAGTAGGTCTGTCATGTTATCTGCCAATTTAATTGATATTATACATTGTCGCAATTAGCAAAATAATTTTACGCAATCCACATTGCCAAAGAAAAATTGGATGTCATAAAGCAATTATTGGTATTTACGGCATAGAAACTATATATATTTGAATAATTTAAATTCCTATAACTGTAAAAACTCTCAATCAAATATCTTTATAGACCTTCTTTGTCTTATTATCATATAATTCCACCCAGTTTTACTTGACGATTAATTTTATTATACCAGGCTAAAGTATCACGACCCAGCCGAAGCAGCTGGCGAAGATGTGGCTGATACTGGGGAAGGTAGTGGTGAGGGTAGCGGGGAGCCTTCCCCTCGACATAACCACTGGATACAGGACGTTAGGGATATGGCGCACGCTGCTGTCATCGCTTCGGTAAGTCAATAATCTCCAAAAATTGCGTGACGTAATACTTGAACGCTCCCTTAGCTTCAAAGTAACGTAACATTAATTAGCGCATTGTTAATTATGTCTTAATTTCAAATTAATTTTTAAATTACTAATGAACTTTTGCAAATCGTAATAAAATTGGAAGTAATTCTAAGCTTTGGTTTGAAATGTAATCTTAGGTCATTTAATTTGCTAATGCCACGAATATCATGTTTTGTAATGAGAAATAAAGTTCTTTAAACATTATATCAAAAAATCTTTGTAAATATTACTTTCCTAAATATTACACAAGTTAAAAATGGATATCGGAGCGCATCATATGTTTGTATATTTCAGGCGGAAGCATCTCAACAGAACACGCCTCAGCATCAGCCGATAGCAGAACCTTATTCGCAACAGAACTGGGCTGATCAGGTGAGGAATTAATTTATAAAAAATCTTCTACATACACTTACTACTCTTATTATTCTAAATGAAAACTTTCTTCGGTTATCAGTCAAAGTTATGCTGAATAGGTTCCAATTTAAATATGTAATTAGAATTGTAGTAATATACTTTTTTCTACTTTTGTGTATATTTATCGATTATATTTTTTCTCTTTTCAATTACAGACAATCCAACCTCAGAATTACCCTGAAGTTCAGCAACAGGATCCACAACCAGACTATCCGCCTCCTGGTCAGTATTATCAGCCTCCCGCTACCGCTGCCACTTCCGCTCCTGCACCCGCGCCCACTGAAAATGAGTACGCGTATACGGCCACAGATGATTTTACGTACGGCGGCAACGAAACAGATTATACTTATGGCGGCGAATGGACAAGAGATGATCCCTATTGGCAGGGCGATTCTCAGTACCAATATGGAGAGGTGAGTTTACGATTTGCGAATAGTTTAAATATTCTGACAATTTTACACTGATTTTAAGTCTGCGCGTTTTTGATTGAATATTTCCTTTCCGGGTGTCGTTATTCGCGGAATCGTGTGAATTTGTGTTGTGAATAATTTTACATTAGCGGTTTGCGGTTTTTTCCCGCTAATTTCCGTGGCAATGTGAAAAGTATTTAATTTATTTCATCTCGATCTATCGCGGGAAAAAATCGTAGTACCGCTCTAAGTGTTGTGAGTGTCGGGTCGCTAACACGTGTTGTGGGTAGCGCCCGCGTGGGCTGCGGCGGCGAGGTCCCGTGCCCGTGCCGAGGCCCCCGCGCCCCACTGCGCCGTGCCCCGCGCCCCGCCGGGTCCTTCGCCCTGCCCTCAGCGCCGGCCACTCGCCGCTCTTCAAGCCCCTGGTGTTCGGCGGGACCTACCCCATCGACGAGCCCTGCGATCGCGTCTCGTCCTCGGACGACGAGGAAGGAATAGGTTTGCCCGACACGGTGAGGATATTCGAGTCGATGCTCGCCCGCCGCGCCAATATGTATCGCCGGGGGTACAGAGGTGGCCGAACGCCCCAAACGTTCGAAATCGATGAGCCCCTAGACCTTGCGGACACGCCCCGCGAAGCCTTCTTCCGTGAACGAGACGCGAAGTACTACGTCGCCGGACCGAAGACCTTCGACATCGACGAACCCTTCATACTTGAATGAAGTATCAAATCCACAAATTTGTCCCGAGTTGAAAGTCGACGTTCTGTTTGTAATCAAGTTCCTGATTTAAGCAATTTGCGCGTTCGAGTAATTACTAATCTCAAATGTTTATCCGAAGTACAAGATTCTTGTGCAGTAAAACGTGAGGTGCCATATCTAATTATTTACGTTCAAATAAAATAATTTAATTATATTTAAATGTTTTGTTGTCTATAGCAGCACAAAAGTAAGCATAAATTGTAGATTTCCACTGATTGTGATGTTTTAGTTGTTTGATGTTAGTCTTTGTTGTGAATCTAATTTTTTGGTCTGTGATATTTGATCTGCTTTTGATGTTGCATTTATTTATTCTGTTTCGTTTACCGTCCAAATTGCGGTCCGTTAAATTAATTTAATTATATTGTCTAATGTTGCCGTCTTAAGAATATTTGTTAATTTTTAAGAAAAAAATAATTTTACGAATATTTATTAACATATGTGAAATTTTGTTATTTAAAATTGCTGCTTATTTATTTGCACTGTATCTCCTATGTACATTTATTAATAAAAACTAATAAAAGCGCAGTGAGTTTAATTTTAAAACTAAGTCTGCCAAAAATATTTAATAATACATACATATTAAAATAAGACTTCTTTAACGAGAATTAAATCGACTACCAAATGAAACGTAACTTGCAAAGAAGATTTATTTATATTTGTATGAGTATATCTTCGTAAGAGACGCGTAGGAAATGCGTAATGTTACAAGTCTTAGGCTAGTTAGTGTCAGCAATAAATTGGTCGACAGAGTTACGCAAAATGTAAGATCTAACGAATAGAAAATTCATGTAAAATTAAATTTTAGGATTTAGGCATTTTATTCTCGTTATATACAAACGAATTCGTAGAAACATTTTGGTATATCCGAAGGAGACACAATCTTTTTGCTAGGTTCACAAGAGGCATAATTATTTTATAGATTAGATGTAAATTACCTCCAAAAAACCTAACGCTAAAAAACATTTGCTACCGCATTTACTATAAGTTAAGTATTTTTTTTTAGTCTATAAGTATATGTTATGACAGCAGGATCAAAATGGTGTAACAGATCAGCCCGCGCCAACCATAACAATGCCAGGTGCTTCCCGACCTGTCCCTTTCAACAACTACGAAAATGATCGTCCGCCCAGTGCAGATGTAAGTCATGCTAGAATTTAAAGTATGGCATAATGAAGTTTTTTTTTATTTGGACCACAAAATTAGGACAAACACATGATATAAATTGACTTACATACAAAAATATAAAAAGCGGTGCCGTCACTAAAACATGTGGACAAGGTGTTAAGGAAATACATATATCGAATTTAAAAAAATATTAAAGGCATGTTATAGATGGCCGACAGATTCATGATATAATAATTATTACTATTTTAAATTTTTAACATATGAAGATATAACTTACTTCGAATGTTATTCAAAAGAACGATTTACCAATTCATTGATTTAATCTATATTAATGGATTTACCATACTATGTGCTAACGAGACAGATCCATATGTTATCTATATTCTATATATATATATTGCTGTTCGTTTTTTTTTCTTGAAAAATGCGAAAAAAAATTTTCCACAACCTATTATTATTATTATTATTTATATATGAAAATGAATTGCTGTTCGTTAGTCTCGCTAAAACACCAAAACTGCTGGACCGATTTGGCTAATTATGATCTTGTAATATTTGTGGAAGATCAGGGAAAATAAACGGATAAACGTAAATAACAAAGAAACGTACTAAAACCGATACATATGTGTTTCGTAGTATGTAGTATGCTGTACGAGGTCTGATCGCTTTGGTCTGTTTTAAAAGTTTTGACACAAATATAATATGTATATTGGCGTCACTGAGTAAGTAAATAATTTGGACATAAGATACTTTAATTTTGTTATATGACCAACAGCAAACAGATCGAGAGACTGACACTCCAAAGCCAGTGAAACCGGACAGCAAGGGGGACAAAGAGGAGAACAAGGGGGATAATAAAAAAGGAGGCTGGCTTGGGGGAATCCTTACCAAGTTATCCCTTCGTGGCCCCAATCAGATGATCCTGCCCGACGATAAGAATCCCACAGTAAGTGCCCAATTACTTAAACATAAACCTATGCCCACGCTACTGTAGGTTTTTTTGTTCATTTTGAAACATTTATCTGTTTAGTAGATTTCGTTTGTTATTTTTCTTGAAAACTTATTTGCTGTTTATATACTTTATATATTCTGTGTATTTATTTATGTAATTTAATATTTTTCCGGATATTTATATATGTTTATTCGTATCAATAAAAAACTTATATTCTGTTCGTCTTTTATTTGAAACTTTTCATGCATGTTAATTAACATATATCAGAGGACATACTTTATTTATTTATTTATTAACACTTCGTTGCATATACATTAATATAGTACAATTGTCATAATTAAATAAAAAGGAGAGGAACTGGCGGCCTTATCGCTTTCGAGCGATCTCTTCCAGGCAACCACTGTGAGTGAAGAGAGAAATTATTGTAATATATACTTTATTACAAATAATAAAAAAAATACAATATATTTGTGAACTTGTCAAGGGAGAAGTCAAGAAAGTTGTATAATAAAAGGACTTTTATTATATTTTAGCTACACAGTTTTTTCGCCCAAAACATTCCAATGATTCACACATGTCTGCTTTTGTTTCATTGATATATACTTGGTGATATTTTTCTTGCACCGCTTATAAAATATAATTTCGTCCCATCGAACGGCAAGTTACGCATCAAAAACGCTTTATTGTTGTCTCTTTCAAAAATAAATATCAAGACTAAATAGGTCTGTACGTAATACGTGTGTAGATCGTGTGGGACGCGGCCACCAAGCGTTGGGTGAATCGCGACTCTCCTGACGACGAGCCAAGCGCGCCGCCGCCACCGCCCCGTATGGCCCCGCCACAGCCGTGAGTTATGATTTCATTCATATATTATAAGTCTGTTAATGTAAATTCTTTATGTTTGGTGATTCATGTATAATAATTTTTTTCTTGTTTACTGAGAAAATATTTATATACCCCCATACAGAGCCGCTTTTTTATTGTATTTAATTAAGTAGTGGCAAATTTCGTTTAGTTTGAATCCAATTTAACTGTCACTAAATGTCGATTCTGAGATATTAGACCAGTCATTATAGACATTCGAAATCGAAAATTTGATAATAATTCCAAAAGTTTTCAAACTTCGGTCAAGTGAATGGTACATTGGGACGACAATAAATCTCATTTTGCAACCTTGTACGCAGTCCGGAACATTGTTAAAATTGCAATTAAATTAATTTTTGCTGTATGGTCGTGAAAAAAATTCCAAAAGTTCTGCAAACTTGGGGAAGTTTTCGATATAATATTTCATATCACGTATAAAATTTGCAACCAACCTAAGTGTACGGAACATTTTTTGTTATTTATTTTATTTTCGATATATCTGTCAAATTTGCAGAACTTTTGGAACGTTTTCCTTCAGTTCAGTTTAATAAAGAAAAATTTTTAATAACAAAAAATGTTCCGTACACTTAAATTGGTTGCAAATTTGACACGTGATGTAAAATAATATGTATTTAACAACACTTCAACTTTGCAGAACATTTGGAATTTTGGTCTCAAGAACTGAGCAAATTATCATTTATTGCATTTTTAACAATGTTCCGGACCGCAGAGCAGGTTGCAAAATTTTATAGTTTATTTTATTACCACTCCCGACCTTACATCAAAATTTGAAAACTTTTGGAATTATAATGAATTAATTGTCTTGACTGACTGGACTATATAGCGTAAACTCTTTATAACGTCATTCGTTATAACGCCAAAGTCTCTGTAACGTAAAAATGAGGTAAATTTATGTGGTTTAACTCAATACCCATACTTTAATTCTTCCCTGCCTATAACGAAACCTCTCTATAACAAATAAAAATGCTCGGTCCCTTCAAATTCGTTGTAAAGAGTATACGCTGTATAATATATTCTATTGGTTTTTTGAATTGCAAAATATCCTTTTAAACATTAAGATTAAAAATTGTAAAGCAACTGCGAGCAAGCAAAACAGTATGTCTTCGTTCCTCAGTCAGATAATTACTACAAAACTATTAAAGTTTAAGTATATTAACGTTAACAATTACGTTTAAGTTACAATTTAACGTTCAACTGTCTCAAAATGTCGCAATTACTCGACGCTTCCTACCAGTAGTAGTACCAATAGTAAAACAATGTTTGTCTCCATATAACGACAACTTTTTATAACATCAGAAAATGCAGTCTCTTGAGCGCTGTAGAGAGCTTACACTGTACTATGTATGCTAAGGATTTATAAGTACTTACGCTTGTGACAGGGTCACATCGACGCCACTTCAGTCTCCTGGTGTTATTCCACCTGGGGCCTCGGCTCTAGCTCCTGGCATTCCCAGTGCTGCGGGTGGCAACCTATTACGAATGCAGAGGGGCAGAAGTAAGCTTTTTATTTAAATTTAATATGAACATAACATTATCTTTATATGAGTACATTTATAGTCTACTCTTAAAGTCGTCAGCGGGAGACTGGTAAATAATCATGTTTCGATAACGTAGTTTTATTTTGGTGTGTATTTTTTTATTAACAGTCAGTGGCGATTCAACCTTTTTACGTTTGGGCCTCAAATTTCTGAATCTGTTTCATGATAATTTGTCTGTATTATATTGACATATAATATTAGCAGCAGTGTTAGCCTAGTGGCCAGGTCTAGTTTAGCTTGCGACTCTTTTAACTGAGATCGTAAGTTTGAACCCCGGCTGTACCAATGGACTTTCTGTCGATGTGTGTTAATACTTGCACGTATGTAACATCAACGTTACAACTATTATTACGAAACAGATACAGAAATTTGAGGCCCAGACCTAAAAAAGGTTGTAGCGCCACTTGTTTTTTTATATAAATATAGGTAAAAAAATCATAAATCTTGTTCCGCCGATGGCACTTCACTATTAAATGTTACAGACATTAAGAAGTCGTACGTGGATGTGTTCAATCCAGCGGGTGCTCCGCCCCCTGCCGCTTTGCCCCCTCCGGATCTGCCCCCTGCGCCACCTGCGGCAACCCCTCAGTACTTCGTGCCTGCCCCCCTACAGCAGGTAGTTTTCATTCCTTTTTATTATCAATTTAATTTAGTTATAAAGTGTTTCTTTTAAACACGTTGTTTACTATAAAAATAAATTATAAAGTTTTTTGGGCAAAGAATTTTCAGTTGACTCTAGAAACATAGAAATATTTTAACTGTTGTGAAAATTTCAGTTCATTTTTATCTCTTAAACATTTTAAGACACAAAATATTATGTAAACTGAATTCGGAACGAATTTAATTACTACAAAATAGTTTTTCTACAAACATATTTCGATTTGAATGATTTTTTTTTTAATTTTAGTAATGTAGTATACGTGGCATAAATAGATATGTGTAAAAGCTCTATTATTTATATTAATAAAAATATCGCCGGTAGTAGGAGCGGGTAGTACAAGTGTCAATGCCCCCTTCCCCTGTCCCCTCCTTTACTGTCCCTCCTCTCCAGGTATGTCTGTTGCAATATATATTTTTAACATAGCATCCCCTAGCTTAACGCATATAATGAGGTCCATTTCATTTACAAAATTATGGTTTAGGGTCGAAACAGTCGCAAAAATGGGTCTGATCTTGCCAAATAGTCAATCAATTTTGAATAGGTGTAACAAAAGTCAATTTGACTCTAGCTAATCTCTAGCACCGTGCAGATATCTCTTTTGAATTCAGAATTTAAACTACTATTGATATCAGGTTTTAAAACTACAAGACAAGAGCGTACCAATTTTTAAAAGACCGGCGACACACTTGCGAGACTTGGCAATGTGAGTGTCCATCACTTAACATCAGGTGATCCCTGTTTGCCCCGTTATGTAAAAAAAAACATGTAAACGTCCCTACATATAAAAGTCATGTGAATTAATTGTAATATGTGATTATAATTTAGCTAATGTTTGTATGTTTCTTACACGCGTCCAGGATCAGAAGGTCCCAAATGGTCACTGATGATGGTACTGATTATTGTTTTTAAAAGTTTTTTTTTTATAATACTAGTAGTGCTGATAAAATAATATAACGTTATTAATAAGTTTGCATTTGGAATTTCAGAGTGGAATTTATGATCCAAACGCAATGGAACCCGAGCGTAGCGCCATCTAGCAGTACTAGATATCTTCTGTTTTCATTTACAACTGTATTTCATTTATATCCCTTGCTCATTCAACACCAAATTTTCATAGAATCAGTTGATATTTGTGAAATACAGTGTAAAGACCAGCGTTTGTAGATAAAACGATTCATTATTTATTTATTTTCAAATGTCAGACATTTTTTAGTTAGGTTCGTGACTTTCAAAACTGAACATTCCTGTATTCTATTGACCTATTCTAAAAGACATTTCTAATTTAGTCTTTCACAAGTTATTGGTATTGAAATATTACGGCTAGACTTTAATACAGGATAGCAATATGACAAGACTCCATTTTTAAATAAGATTCGCAATTTATCTTATTGTACTGGTTAGTGATGGTGCCGCGTTGGGTGGATGGAAAAAACTTGTCAACTAAGCAGTTTAGTTGTGCCACAGTAACGATACACTGCGAACGTCACGAAATATTGCTCACAGTGGGATCTAACGAGATAAAATAAAGATTTTGTTCTTTCTAATTCTGCATTAGCTACGCACTACGGCTATCAAGATATGACTTTTGAGGTGTGTGAACATCTCGCTAATTTTCCCCCTTTTCTCCATCGAAATCGTTGTATAGTATCCTTTCTTTCTGAATGCAGTAGTCTTTACTTTTCTCGTTAGATATTTTAGGTTTAATTTGTAATCGTAGTTTGAACTTGTGATTTGTGAAACATCTAGTATTATAATCATTCGACATTTATTTTAAATCACATTTTGTCTTTCTTCAGTTTTGTATATGGTATTATTTTTGGGAATAAAATTGAAATTGGGCAATAATTATGTATTATAATAGTAAGTGGTGCAATAGGTTCTATCTTATTCCGTCGCTATTGTAATGAAATTATTCGGAATTTACGCTAATGCGAAATGTACAGTCTCCATTTGTAAAGAATAGCCAACGTTCTGGTGATTGGAAAGAGACTAATGTATAGAATGTTATATCTGTATATTATGATGCGTCAACTCGCTATGTATTCCGATTTGAGAAATGTATAATAATTCAATATCTAAATATTTAAATAAATTGTTTATGTTAATGCTTTGTAGTTTGTTTTATTTTATACTCAATTATATTTTAAAATAGGCACTTAGTTAAATTGATTCATAAGCGTCTGTGATGGTATCGTTAGCGGTTGCCGTAATGAACTGGAACACCGAAACGGTAAGAGCACCAGCCACTAGAGCCGCCATCACAACCGAACATGCCACCAGTCCCTTGTTCACTGCCATCATCATCACTACTCCATACACAATCCATATCTCTGATGCACAAGCATGTTTTTTATTTAAATTCAAACTGAGCTGTCTTTGAAGTTTATTTGTATCGTTTACTCTTTGGTTTAATCTGTCATTCTAAAAGACGTAAAAACCAAAGAGTTAGAAGTTTTTGAATAGGTTCTATACTTACATCTCCAATAAAAACTTTCACCATCCCCTCCCCCCATGTAGCGCGACGTAATATTTTCTATACCCTACGTAGTAAAAGTCTGAAGGAAGAAACATCCAACCATTGAGTCACTACAGGTAAACCTAAATTTCTTTTTTCATATAAATGTTTATAAATATGTACTACATTAAAAAATAATTCAAGAGGATTAACATTGTATTTAACATGCATATCTTTTTGAAATATATTATTTTAAATCATAACCCAATGAGTTTATAATATATATTTTATTCACAATATATTATTCTGAATTAATTACAGAATCCAGCCAGTCCCTCATAGCTGCTAGATTGACATATAAGTTTGGTTCACAAGATAGTCCACAATGTTTGTTGTCACTCATGATTCCTAAAAGTATTTTGCCTCTCAATAATGGTGCTCCTGCACAATAGTTGCAAGCTCCATTCGACTCTCTAGGTGCAGCAGCGCACATTGGCCTACCAACGGCTTCACACTCAGATCTAGGCACTGCCTCTCCTCTGGATAGGTGTCGCAGAGACCACATATTATCTCCAGAGTCGCACTTTATTAATGGTACAATATTTATAAATACACTTCGGACTCCGCGTGAAATGGAAGTCTTGTCAATGCTCCTGAAAATATTAAATTTTTGTTGAGTCACAATTTGGTTAAGGGGTAAAATATTCAAAATACGAGTTTACCAATACCTAAATTTGCCAAAGCCCAGAATATTGAGACCTTCTCCTAAATTAATTAAAAGATAATCAAGAGCCTTTGGTAACTGAGCAACTTTAGGAATGTTGATTTTATCTTCAGATTTTATAGCTGTGAGATCATAACTTTTATTTGTGCCTTGATATAATGGGTGTATATTTATGTCTGATACAGAATGAACTGGCCCTTGCTTAATTTCTCCAAAATTTTCCATTATAACAAATGAATCTAAGGAGTCAACCTCTTCAATTGATTCTATACAACTTGCTGCAGTTAAAGACCAAAACTTATTTACCACTGTTAGTATACAGCCAAATACCAAATTCAGTGGTGGTTTTATCTTCACTAAAGCAAGAACAAAATCTTTTCTGTTGGTGTCAATAATGCCATCACTGTCACTTATCTCTTTCATTATTGGTTTTTGATCTGCATAATTCATATGTTCAAGGTGAACAGTTGGAGCTGTTTCTATATGTTTAGTAAAATAATGTGTTACAGCATCTGTAGTGTGAGATGGATTCCAAGTACAGTCCACATTTTTAGAATTTTTTTTGATACTAGTACTGAATAAACTTTTAGTACTTAATTCCAATTCCTGGATTTGATTAGATGTACTAATCTCAGATGTAGAATACCTTGATATATCCTTTTTACTGCAAGCTATGAAATGTAAAGTAAGGAATATAAGGAAGGCTATAAATCCTACAAGAAGGGCAGCTTGTGCTAAGCTCAGATATACCTCTGTTCTCGTAAAAGCCTTGCACCAACCTCGGAACTGAGCACAGCAAGCATTACACATCTTTACATTGTTTCTACATTTTATTTTGTACTGACATTCACATCCATCTTGAATTAGTGATACTCACTCGAATGATTGTCATTTACTGTCAAAAGCCCTTATGTCAATGGCTGCTTGGCCCGGGTTCATTTTTTGCAGCAACATAATATGGTTTTCGGAATGGTCTTTCAATACATCCAAATCGTAACTGTCCAGATTCTCTCCTGCCACCAAAACCTCCTCCAAGCCTACGAGGTTTCCACCCTTGTAGTCTCCGCTCTGCTTCTCTTTCGACAATGATTTCAGCTCCATCTATGTATTCATCATGCATTTCTTTTAGTGCTTTCTCCACACTGTGCCCACTTTCATATTCTAAAAATGCATATTTCTTTGATTTCCCTGTGACAATGTCTTTTACAAGGCGACACCTTTTCACTTTTCCAAACTTAGAGAATTCTGTTTCAATAGTATCCTTTAAAAAATAATCACGAATGTTATTAAAACGCCCAAATATTGTAAATCATTGTAAACTAAATTAAAAAAAGGTTTACCTGTGTAGTTCTAGGATTAAGTCGGGCTATAAATATTGTATACTCAGGGTCTCCCTTAACCATCTTGTTTGGTATATACTCAGATAGGATAGCCCGAATGATTGCACGATCGTGTGGTTCGGTATCTGTTCCTAAATGCAGATAAAAATAAGCCACATCATTAATTTATTTTAAGTAAAACGAAAAAAGGATCCGCATTTATTTCATATATTAAAAATACTTACGGTCAATTGATCCCACTTCAATGGGATTGTAAATACCACTGGCATATTTTTCGAAGTGAGAAGTATTTCTCGACATGGTAAATGAAATTCGAAAATGGTAAATATATTATTCTAATGAATACTAATCACACAATTTTAGAGATTAAATATAATTTTAAAAGTTAGAAAGTAGAAACTAGAATCACATTACGATTCAAATAAAATTAATAACGCAAATCATTAATGAATTTTAACTGTCAAATGTCTTATGTCACTGGAAAATAAGTTAACTAGCCATACCGTAGTGATGTACATCGTACGATCCAACAGATTTTTGGATCGAACAACCCTTAGATTGTTGTTGTTACTATGGGTATGTTCCGATATACACTGCGACCACTGTACAGAGTACCGTCAATTTAGTATACTGTTAAACCGTTTCTCTATAGCCAGCTATACTGGTTACAATTTAAAACGGAACGCAGTCCAGTATACTAGTCAGCTTCGTTTATCGACACAGTTTTCAAATGAGTGCATCAAAGTTTTTCAATTCAACAAGAAAAACTATTATTGGAGTATTATCGCATTAAAAAAATCTATATTAATATTAACTGTCATTTGAATTAATACTACAAAGAAAGTAAGTTAGAATTTTAAATGTTTGTTATAAGTTATATCAGCCGTTAGGCATTCAAGTGGTTTTGATTGATCACGTGATCAAAGCACTGCGAGTACCTTACCTCGAAAACGCCAGTGCTCGCAGTAGAAGTATAGCGGGGATTTGTGACGTCATATATTTCCCTAGGACGCTGCGGCTGTATACTGGCAGTCCATAGCGGAACGAATTTTTGAACAGTGGGAGCACTATACAGTACTCGCAGTGTATATCGGAACATACCCTATATTGTATACGTTTGGGGGTTTGTACTTTTAACTCTCAGGACCTGTATACATTACTAAATATTCGACCAAGTGAGTAAAATAACTTTTGAAGTTATACTTCTTTAGGCGCGTTATCAAAAATTAATGAGAGTGAAATTTTACGATGCGCGCGCACCGTGACACAAAATTAACATAATGAAGTTGAAAACTATTGAACTAACTGAATTTAAAAACAACATTCGAATAATAATAGAATTTATGTTACACTTAACTCTTATACTGTTAATGTAAGAGAATAATAATAAATATTTATTTATTTAATTTTTCATATTTAAACTGAACTTTATTGACTATAATGATTCCTTTTCCAGTCTTTGATTATTTAATTGTAATTAATTATTTGCATGCAATCAAAAACTATTTTTAATATAAATGTCAAAGAAGTATAACTTCTTACCCGCGTAAATACGCTCCCTTTTTATGTTTATCTTCTTTTCATTCTATTGAAATACAAGTCATGCATACTAAAGGCTGGGGATACACATACCAGTAAATTGGGAAAGTAGCTAGCATGAAAGTTACTGGCATTTACGAGTAACTGGCACACAGCGGATACATTTGCAAGTAGTACTGGCATGCATACTGTGCCCTTGCATGCCATTATTACCATCGTGTATACACAGGACAGTTCGTGAGAGTATTTCGTACCTACCTTTTCTTGCGCGTTAAACATGGATAACAATCGAAGTGAATAAAACAAAATTGTGTTGTTACAATTATAGCAATTGAATGTGTAGCTAAATTAATGAGAGATAAAAAGAAAAAACGAAGACGGGTTTGGGTAAGAGAGTCGGCTACTGGCATGCTCGTAGCTGTCGCGTCTGTTCACACGTGCCAGGTTAGCAGTCACCCCGCGACCCCTCCCTAAACGGGCATGCAAGAAAATCAAATGTTGAGCTACCTACTTGCAACTAGCTGGCTTCCAGTTACAGGCATGCCAATTAGTGAATACACATGACTGCAAGTGCAAGCTACGGGCATGTGTATCCTCAGCTAAAGTGTTGTTTAAAGCAACGCATCAATCTGTGCCTAAGCAAGCAGGTATGCCAACTTAGCGACGTTTTATTTTTTTGACATATCTGAAATGGCAACAAACAACGTTTAATCAGCGCGAGTGTGCGCGGAGAAAATTGAGCAAAAAATAAAAAGAAATGGCAGTTACTAGAGAGAAAGAAAATTGTACAAGAAAAATTAATGGCAATATACCTGCATTGTCCCTTAACAGTGATAACATGTCGACGTCCACAGATAGTGACGATATAGCCGACCCAACGTACGAAATTAGGAACATACAGAGTATTATAAACGTGACCCGTGAAAACATCGATGCTCTTAACGCGAAATTCGCTGGATTACAGCATCCACCGTCTTTATACCTTACAGAATATCAGGAACTAACGGCGAAGTTGCATAATTTAGAGCTTAGGGAACGAACTTTAAGGGAGTTGTTGCAATCTGAGTCGCCGGACAGAAGTGAGGAGTATTCGTGGCAGGATGAAAACAAGAAGTTCGATACGCTTACAAGGCAGCCGAAGGTGTTTCTGCGAGCGCACCTTCCAAACCAGCAGCGCACCAGCGTGCAAGTGAAAGAGGGTCTAAGCTTACGTGAAGCGCTATCGAAGGCGCTCAAACTCAGGAACTTGACGTGTGAAATTTGTGAAGTGGTGAGGACAGGAAACGATGAAGTGATACCGTGGGATATTGATATAACTATGATAGATGCCGAAGAGGTCAGTTGAACACAAATATTTGTTTTGCGATTGTCACACAAGTTTTAACAGCTGTTTGCCTTGTTGTAAAAAATTTTCAATTTAGATTAATTGAATACTAAAACTATTAATTTAAAATATAATTACAAATGGAAATTACAATACCTCAAATATTTTTAATATGTGTATGACTAGCATTAAAAGAAGAAATTGCTGTAATATCATTTTAATTTCAATGTTGTTAATTGAAGTTAAAATGGTATTATGAACTATTTGTTACAACCTCTCTGTGAGTTGCAGGTGACAGTGAGGACACTAGACAAGCTGCCCATAATGTCCCACATGTCCCACCAATACACCCGCAAGACTTTTTTTACTCTTGCATTCTGTGAGTGTTGCCGCAGACTGCTCTTTAATGGCTTCTACTGCTCACAGTGCAACTTTAAGTTCCATCAGCGTTGTGCTGACAAAGTGCCTAGTATCTGTCATCAGGTATTTTATTTTAATATATTTATACAATAACAGTTTTTGAAGTATTCATTCTGATTATAAAATTATGCATAAAAATGTTATATTAAATAGCATAGTGTTAGTCTGATAAGAAGTAGTTATTTCTGAGAATGTGATTGAAATGTATCCAATGTTGCAGGTTCGCATGCCTGATACCTATTATGCTGCTCTCCTTGCTAAGAATCCGGAAACACAGGCTGGAATACTGTATCTTCCCTCTCAATTTAGCTATAATCAAAATAAGTAAGTTTCATTCTCAAGTATCATGTTAGGTATAGATATATGTTTACTTCTTGTATAGTTCAATTTACCTCTTTATTGTTATAAAGTGAAAATAGAAATGTGATGGTGTGCAGGTCTGCTTCCCCAGCCAAGAAGAACAGGGAGTTTGATATGAACTGGTGAATATTCACACAAGATCATGTCCACGTTTGTTATGGCTTATTGTAGTTACATTGTTTCACTTAATATTATGATTAGCCTCAGGTGGTTTCAAATCCTAATAATCTAAGCCAAAACTTACATATGACTGCATGAATTTTAATTTGCCTTTAATATAGATCATAACAAAGGAGAACAGACTGAATAACTACACTATTTTCATCTTATAAAATAAATGTTACTTATATAATGCTTTTAAACACTGGGTTAATCCAGCCTTGCTCTCCTTACAATAATAGCTAATGACTTGTTACAAGAAACTTACTGAAAAGATCTATGTAACAAAGCATTTGGAAGTTCAATGTTATTTAGTCGTTCTATAATTTTTATTCATAAGAAAAAGTCAATCACTATCTCAAGGAGGATATAATAGTGATTTGATAGAATTTTTTTTTAAATATGTGTTTTAATATGCATAACACCAACTTTGCTTAAATCCATGATATATGTTTATGTTAATTATAGATTAAACTTGATTTTAGCAATAGTCTCTTGTAATAGTTGGTATACTATAGTTGCTTAATAAACTGGTAAAAGTTATTTTCAGACCTAAAATAAAAATTAAAAATACACTAACTTATTTTCTGTTAATTTGTGCATATTTACAATAGAGTGGTATATGCATTTCAGGCAGCAGCACCCTCGTTCACTAAACCAACAAGACCGTTCCAACTCGGCCCCCAATGTCTGCATCAATATGGTGCAGCGCCCTCTCACACTAGCAGAGCATCAGAGAAAACATAATCAGGTATTATAACACTAATTATTTTGTTAAGTTAACAATGAGACTTTTATATAATAAGGAACTGGTCAAGTGTTTTTGATCATTAAATAAGTAAAAAAATTATGACAAGGCAGCCCTAAATATAACAACAAATGTCAAAAGCGTAATGGATGACTACTTGTATGACAGCTTGTTCTTGACATTTTAAATGATTTTCTTATAGATAAGTACAACGTCGACTTTTAGGGTTTAAGGCACGGCGGTTTCCTCACAATGTTTTCATCATATGCAAACTTGTGTATTTCAGAGCAACAACTCTCCACAATCATCAAATTATCTAACATCAGGAAGACACTATAAAGACGACAAGGAAAGAGGAGACCACCAACACAGTCAAAGTACACAGGTACTTATAATATGATTTATATCTGAGTTTGCATTTATTTGTCTTTGGATTTAATACTACATATGTGAAATATTACGCCCGTCGCCTAGTGGTTATAGACAGACAGACATAGGGAGCTTTTAACAATCTTCTAGAACTAGTAAACACACATTTTTAAGAAGTTAAATATTATCCCACACAATGTCTAAATTGTGTGTCGAACCTCTATAAGCATACAAGCCTAGGTTTAAATAGCTTAATTTTTCATACCAAATTACATAAATTAATATCATTTATAAAATCGGTATATAGAAAAAAATTAGAGTATTAATATTTTGTAGGCATCTCCAACCGGTACGCTCCGTCCACGACGCGCGCGCGCACGTTCCGCGGATGAATCGTGGAAACATGCACTGGCACCGCGAGAAAGTTATGACGACTGGGTTATACACGCCGATGAGATTCTTATCGGCGCACGGATAGGTATATACTTGTTATTGTAGGTGAACTTTGTACGATAATATTTTTTTTAATATGGAATATAATATTTATAACAAAGCAAAACGGGATAATGAGGTTATGTATATTATACAAAAATGTTATTTCTCAATCACACCTAAACAACTTAATTAACCTGTTATTTTTGAGGAACAATTATTTTTAATGGAACACGAACAAAATATTTTTGATACTTGTGCGCGCGACAGTAGTCACCAGCAGAAATTTACACAATTTATGCATACATTTTCCTCAAATACTTTATATATTATATATCCTTAAATTTTACTAAAATTTGAAATATTCATAAAAGTAATTATTATACAGGTTCTGGAAGCTTTGGGACTGTATACAAAGCTCATTGGCACGGTCCTGTGGCTGTGAAAACGCTTAATGTCAAAACACCAACACCTGCTCAGCTGCAAGCATTTAAAAACGAAGTGAGTTATTCTTGAGTCTATACAATCCATATAAAAAAGAAATCATCATATATCCACCTATTAAGATTGAACCCCATTAAACCATGTTCAACAATTAATTAACTTAACTTAACTGAATAATATATAATACTTCTAGTTAGCGCACACGGATTATATAATAGCTGAATTAGACGTAAAACTAAGAAATTTTAGTTTTAGTCCTTCGAGCCGGATATAATATAGTGTGTGTATAGGTGGCGGTACTAAGGAAAACACGGCACTGCAATATCCTACTATTCATGGGGTGCGTTTCTAAGCCATCACTAGCTATCGTAACGCAGTGGTGCGAGGGCTCGTCCTTATACCAACATTTGCACGTGCTGGAAACGCCTTTGCCGATGCTTTATCTCATCGACGTAGCTCGGCAGACAGCCCAGGGAATGGACTATCTACACGCGAAAAATATTATACATAGGTAATTATCTTTACTGAAATTCGTGAATATTGTATACCTTAGTGTTAGGATGTCATAACAGTATAATAAAAAGAAGATATTTATATATTGATCACCATCATTTGAATTATTTATGAATTATTAGAGTCTAATGGATGAATAATATTTAAATACTAATGATTAGACTGTAGTAAATAACATCTCCATTGAAATAGGTGACACTACCTTTACCTACCAGTACCATAACATAATTTTAAATTCAACTTAAATATTTGTCCAATTAAAAATTTATTTTTAATTGGACAAATATTTAATAATAATATTTAGTTATGCTTATCGAGATTTTCGTAAAATCTGATTATTAAAATTATTATAATTACTATGTAATTACATTAATAATTTTCAGTCATATATTTTGGAACTCTGTGGCCTATTTTGGTTATACATAGTATGACTAAGTAATTAGTAATTAATAACATAATGAAAGTCTGTACTGAAAGAACAGTCATGATATTTGAGGTCGGCAGTTCCAAATTAGATTTTTGTCTCCAAATGCACACACGATTTATATGAGCTATTGGACTCGCATTATTCTCAATTTTTTTTGGTAATGGCTAATGTAGCTTTTTAACAAATCTAAGGCTTAATCGCTTGAACGTATGGCTGACATTATGTTAAACACACTTTCATACCTTTATAGTTCAGACAATAATCTTGATACTTAATATGAAAAAATATTATAAGTACAATTATAATTTTTAACACTAAAAATGTTAGTTCGCATAACCGTCATGCTTCTATTTCCGCACAGTTTCTAACACATTTTAAGTAACATTTCATAGGGACCTCAAGTCAAACAACATATTCTTGCGCGACGACTGGTCTGTTAAGATCGGGGACTTTGGTCTGGCAACGGCCAAAGTTCGATGGTCTGAATGGGGGGTGGCGGGTGGCGTTCAATGGCAACAACCCACGGGCTCCATACTTTGGATGGCTCCAGAGGTCATTCGCATGGAGGAGCCGGCGCCTTACACTTTCCGGTCTGATGTCTACTCCTATGGCATCGTGTTGTTCGAGCTGATGGCTACTGAGCTGCCCTACTCGAATCTCAATAACAAAGATCAGGTGAGATATTCCAAACGGAAAAAGAAATAAAAATGGAAGTGGACTTAGCCCGAATGGCTCCCGTATTTTTCACACACGGGGCTCGGCTTTAAGTCTTTGTCCAAGAGTCATGTATATAGGGAAAGTTCTTTTTATTTTGCTTGTTTGATTCGATTTCTTGGCAAGTATTGGCGTTTTTGCGTAATTATGCAATATTTTATTGTTCTTGGTAACACCTTTCTTACTATGAACTGTATAAGCGTTTTTAAAAACGCATATTTTGTGTTTTTTTGTTTATTTTAAATCAGCATTAAACTATGATATGACTTAAATTCGGTTGACCTGATGATCTTGATGTGTAGCCTAGCCTTTCTCAATAAAAGCTCAGCATAAAAAGATTTCCATACGAATCCGTAGTTATTAGGAAATATTTTTTCACCGATGATCTTAGTGACGCATATATTAGTGACATTAGTATAAAAAGGCGAAACATCTACTTCACTACCCTCTTAATTTCAGATCCTGTGGATGGTTGGCCGTGGCCTACTAAAGCCGGACAGCCGTAAGCTTCGAGGTGACGCACCCCAAGCCCTCAAACGTCTCTTCGAAGATTGCATCAAGTTCGACCGGCAGCTAAGGCCTCAGTTCCGTCAAATTTTGGCAGGGCTAGAGTCGATGCTTCGAGCGATGCCTAAAATCACTAGAAGCGCCTCGGAACCCAGCCTTAGTCGGCAATTGCACGCCTCCGACGACTACCTCACATACACCTGTGCTTCGCCGAAGACCCCTGTCAACTTCCACTTTAATACAGATACCAATTTCCCGGCCTTCTATGGGTAGGTATTTTTTCTGTATTTTAACTACCACTAGTTGTTAGATACACAAATGTATTTTTAACTTTTTTGAAGTTATACTTCTTTAGGCGCGTTATGAAAAATTTATGAGAGTGAAATTTTACGATGCGCGCGCACCGTGACACAAAATTCAGTATGGGCGCCGAGCGTGCGCGAGCGAGATGGGAATTAGACAATTTACTTGTAGTACCTTTTAAACAAATAAAGCAGTTTTAATTATTTTTTCAAAGAAATTTAGCAATGCTTTTTCACAAAGACCTATTTATACTTAGTTTTTAACTATATTATTCTGTTATGAAACATACTTAGTTATTAAATTGAATTAATAATATAATATAATAATAATGGTTATTAATTAATAATTGAATAATATACTAAATATTAAATATTGTTAAATTATTAACGCTTAATATTGATTATTAATTATTTAAAAAAAATAAAGAAAGCCAAAGAAGTATAACTTCTTACGCGCGTGCATAAGTACACGCACCATTTTTTTTAATATTCCAAATGCGCAAACCTACTCACAAAATCTTGTCAACGCTCTGATACAAATTATTAGTACTAAATCGGTCTTAAGTCTATAACACAATAATAAAAAAATATACACCAGTAATATTTCAAATTTATTTTCGGGGGTAAATTCTCAGTTCAAAACATAGGAAAGTTTTAAATTAACATTGACTTCTTATTCATAATGGTACTAAGTAGAGCAATTGTCAGTTCACTCAATGGACAGTAAAAAAGATCTGTTAACTTATGTAATTCGTTGACTAACGAAATATATCCAAAAATATGTGTCCTTTTTAGATTATTTCTAGCAGTGGAAACTTATAACTTTGTACTTTTTTTAGTATACCAGTGCCAAACCAGCGGCACTAGGAGTGAGCGACCGGCGGGCGGCAGCCGCTGATCTCACACACCTGCGGCCGCATTGCCCATACATACATGCAGTACTATATTTACATTATAATTTACTTAAATGCACCTTTTTCTTTTCTTCAAACTAACTACTCTTTGCCTGGATACAGTCACTGTGTAAAATTTTGAGAGTATCCTTATGTTGTCCTTTCTCTTAGAATGCTATTGAAATAGTACTAATTTTTAAACGTCAAGTTTTTTTAAAAATCAATTTGTATTTGAAAAATATTACATTAGTGATAACATTTTTGAGATATAATAATTATCTTACAAACCAGGATTATTTGGCAACATTCTGACCAGAGACTAAAAAGCCCTCTGGAGGAAATGTGCCTTAATACTGAATTAGTCTGTGTCAACTTAAGCCCTATCTCTAACTTTTTATCACTAGAAAATAATGATTTTGCTAAAAATATTTGAAGGCTCTGTCCTTAAGAGAAGCATGATTGTAATTAATTGTTGATAATATGTAAATAAATCTTAATTTATGATATATTAGTTCTGTATAAAATTAGATATAGTTAAAAGTAATATTGCTAGATATTTAATGATTTCAAGACTCTCACTCAATCTTTTTAAAAATTGCTGTTTATATTTTAATAAGAAAATAGTTAAGTAAAAGTCCAAAGATTTTTCAAAAAATATGTTCACACTTACAACACACGAATTTTATTAGTTCATAGCAATTTGAAGATAAAAAGTACTGTTGTACAGAATTGCATAATATTAAAAAGTATTAATTATTTATGTAAATTGTAATTTATAGTTATTGTAAATATTGTCATAGTTAGATACCTATTAATAAGAACTTGTGTATACATTATAATGCATAATTGTCGTTTTAAGGATCCCAATAAATTATTGTTTCAATTTATGTGTTTTAATGTAAAAAAAATTTATGCTGAAATAATCATTATTACAACTTCTATTTTAGAATTCAAATTGAATTGTACTATAAAAACTTGTTTTGAAAACTATAATTACTGCAATAGAGTTGTTTCTGAAGTATGGTGGATATCATATTTGCACACGGATGTAGTAATCCTTTTCCCAAGTTTGATCCTAGGTAGAAGAACATTTCGGTAAAATAAAACTAAATGCATAGTGTTCATTATAAAATATTTTATAATTAAATGTTTAGATTTACTCAGGCTTGTTCAAATATGTTAAAGAATTAACCCAGAAACTAAAATAATTATGTGTATAAAATTGATAGCTGGATAAAAACATTTGGCACAAATTTCAATTTACTTATTTGCATTTAGTTATGCAAATTAGGTATTTAGTTGCTATCATTATCCATTGCTAGTTCTTCCTTAACTGTTTTACCTTTTGCTTCATCTTTTTGAGTTCTGAAATGAAACATATTATACAAATATCAGATTTCTATAATTAGGATATATTGAACTAGCCGTTTCCCGCCCGCTTTGCTGGGCGAATTAAAATAGGAAATAAATAAAATTTTATGTTTCATTATTATTATTATTTTTCATATTTTTATTTTTCTTCTTTTTAACTTCCCGCTAAGAAAATTGAAAATTTTCGAAAATCGAGTTTTTAACAGATGTTGACGTTTTGAGGTTCTAGGAAGCCTCCCCGAATGTTTCCGCGGTGAAGTCCGTATGTATTAATTTTCATAAAAGTAAAACGGCAATAAAAAAATGATGGAACGATGGATTTTACATAAAAAATTAAAAATAAATAGCCATAAACCATCTAGGAAAAATTTCGCATCGGCAGTAGTTTCATGTCGATACGAACAGTGGTTTAGGCGTGAAGACCGTTTTTCTTATATAAATATAGATAACCTTTTAAACATTGTTCTATACGAGAGTATACATTTGTGTAAAATAATAGATCACTTCAATAAGATTTTCATAAAAATTATAAATCTCCAATCATTTTAAGAAAATGAAAATAACTCAATAACTAATAATAACTCTTTTTACCACGTGAGATTGATGTAAATTGATTTTTGAAGTTATACTTCTTTAGGCGCGTTATGAAAAATTGATGAGAGTGAAATTTTACGATGCGCGCGCACCGTGACACAAAATTAACAGAATGAAGTTGGCCACGGAAGATGCTACGGCATTGGACATAATTTAAAAACGACATTCGAATAATAATAGGATTTATGTTACACTTAGCAGGCCATAGACGGACCGCATGTTGCAGTGAAGACCGACTGCAATATGCGGTTTGCTCAGGAACTGCTCGAGCGGTCCGTGTATTGCGAATATGAATTTAGTATGGAAACTGCAGATCGCCGAGCTCCGACCGCATATTGCAGTCGGTCTTGACTGCAACATGCGGTCCGTCTATGGCCCGCTTTAATGTAAGAGAATAATAATAAATATTTATTTATTTAATTTTTCAAATGTAAACTGAACTTTATTGACTATAATGACTCCTTTTTCAGTCTTTGATTATTTAATTGTAATTAAGATTATTTAATTGTGATTAATTATTTGCATGCAATCAAAAACTATTTTTAATAATGACAAAGAAGTATAACTTCTTACGCGCCTGCATAAGTACACGCACCTTTTTTTTATTTTTCCATTGGTTCAGTAGTTTTTACATAAGTGTTTTTGACTTATTTTAGTAATAATGCTACAAACCTATTTTTGTTAGAAGGCGTAAAAATCCTTGTCACCTGAGCAGACAATTTCTTCACACGGATTATGTTACCTTCATATAGTTCATTGTCTCCATCTAAAGCCTAAGAACAAATTAAAAACTATTATACTACTAGTCACTTAAAACAATAAATTATATTAAGCAGTTTTTAAAATAATTTCAATTTGTAGTAAAAAAAAAAATTATGAATGGGACATACTGCTGTGGCTTCTTTTTCTGTTGTAAAGAAAATACGTGTTGTGAATATTGGTTTAGCTTCTTCTGCACCACACTTTAAATCTGCCACACTAAAAAAGACATCAATTATTATATACTAGTGGACCCCACAGACGTTGTCCTGCATGATATTTCAACCGATTAAGATATTAAACAAAGTATGAAAGTACCGACTGCAGCGCCATCTGTCGGGCTGATTTGTGAATCTAAACCATTCCCAGATCCCCTTGAAGACACACAAAAAAATTCCGGGCTGATTTGTGAATCTAAACCATTCCTAGATCCCCTTGAAGAAACACAAAAAATTTCATCAAAATTGGTCCAGTCGTTTAGGAGTTCAGTCACATACACACGCACACAAGAAATATATATATTAAGATAATACTATTGCGTTCAAAAGAACTCATTTCAAAGGACTTACCCTATAGACTGGACTGTGCCATATTTGGAAAAAAAGTCTCTTAGCTTTTGCTTATAGGTAAGAAGTATTCTGAAAGGTAAATTCTGTACTATTACACCAGCATGCATTTTTCGGTTTCTACGTTTCCTAGAGTTTCGATTATTCTTTGGCTTGTCTTCAGATTTTTTATCAGGACTTGATGTTTCTACATTTGATTTTTTATTATTTTTTTTCTTAGTCTTAGTAACAATCATTTCATCTAACAGATTAGTTAATGTGTGAGTATTGTCTCCTATATTTAAATTCTCTATTCCATCCGCAATATTGTCAGGTTTACTTTTTTTAATGTTTTTTTTTTCAGGTTCTCCTACTTCAGACGTCTCTAATATGTGCTTATTTTTTTTAGACCTTTTAGATTTTTTTACACTAATTGCTGCATCAACATTTTGTTTTGCATTTTTACTAGCACCTGTCTCAGTAGGATTTTCTTTTTCAACACTTTTTAATGCTTTGCCATGCTTTCTTCTTTTCTTCTTAGCATCTGGCTTTTCAAAAGTAGGCAAATGAATACCAGTCATATTACAATTTGATACTGTGTTATTATCCTTTGATATTGTCGAAGTACTAGTATCTATAATATTAATATCTTTATCATTTATATTACTATCAGGTTTTCCTTTTTTATTCTTTTTCTGAAATACCTTCTTTTTATTGATTTCAGTTTTAGTGTCTAAGTTTTGCATATCATTTATGAATGGATTGTTGTCATTTTCTTTATCTTCTTTCTGTATCTTCTTAAACCTCTTATTTTTCAGTTTAGGTTTCTTTTCTTCTGTTTTTTGCAGCAAGGACTCGTCTGATTTAGTTTTTTTAACAACTACTTCATCATTCTCTTCTAACATAAAGCTAACAGATTTGTTCCTCTTCTTTCTATTTAATTTTGGAACACTTGACAAATCAAGCGAGTTTTCCAAGGTTGGTGAATCTTTTATAATGGGCTTAATGTTTAGATTTCTTTTTTTAGTCATGTTTGGGGTTGATGTAATTTTTGAACCATTTGGAGAACCGTGTCTTAGTTTAGAGCCCAAATTTTTACCATCTATATCAATTTTCGTCACCGATACTTTTTGACCTTTACCATTTTTATTATGTGATTGTGGAGGCAATAATGTACCATACGAATCATTATTATTGATTTTAGAGCCTTTTTTCAAAGACGTACTGCTTTCGGCTGCATTTTTGTAAAAATGTGCAAAATCCAAAGTTTTATTACCTCTAGCAGTGTCAGGATTGGAACTTGGAAGACTCAATGATTTAGAAATCATTTTAGTTATAACTCCTACAACTAAGATTATGTCAGAAATTACTTTATAAACTTACAACGTATAGGTTATATCTTATTGAGTTGGTTCCATCATCCATGAACTATGAAGGCATGTCGCATGAACCTCTTTGAAGAATATTATTGAAATTTGAAATCTCGTGTCGACTGTCAAAATTTTCGTTTAATATAATATGTCAAAAAGAATATTTGAAAATCCCCGTAAAATAAATACCGAATAGTGTTGTAGATCTTTATGACGCATAGATAAATAAAATATATAAAATAATAATAAAATTTTAATGAGTAGTGCCCATTTGATGTAACTTAACACAAATAAATTTCGTAAAATAAATGTAGTTTCAACCTACTATCTCTTACTGTGTAGTGTGTAGTGTGTACTTAGTGCGTTTTCCAATTACAGAGCATTTTTCAACTCAGTGCCGCACAATGCCGCATAATGCTGAAGCTTAATTGGAACGTGAATTAGTTTTTTAAATGCATCAGCAGAGTGCGCTAAGTCAGTGTTGACAAAAAAATGGTCTGAATAGAGTTAGCAACCTCATTAATGTATAAATAATTTGGTAAACAATAATAATTGGTTGAAAACTTTTTACGCTTAATTTAATAATCAAATTATTTCATTAACATTTTTTTACTGAAATAAGAAAAAACCTTTAAAGAATATAAGGTTTTAACAAGCTAAATTAACAGTAAAATATTTAGTTTCATGTAAGAAGTTTACATCATTTACGTTTTGAGTAATATTTTTTAATGATTTCTAAAAAAATTATATACTTTTTCAAAACCATTGCAATTTTTTCTAAAGTATAATCCTGTAAAGTAAATTTGTTTACAGATCCGAATTTTAAAATAAAATTGTATTCATATTTTAAATGTGGAATATAAAAAAAGTAACTATTTATACCTTCATCCTAAATAATATTTATTTTTTTAGTAGTTTGAAATAACTTTAATTATTTTCAAAATCTACGACGAAACGAAAGCCTTACAAATTTTTCAACAATAAATAATATTTACTAACGAAAATTTCGATAAATGCCAACTTAAAGAAAAATACTGGTCAATTTTCTGTCACTGTGTTGGTATTGTTTGCGAAAAGCTCGCGAGAGCATTCGTTTTGAGAGTGCTCAATTGTACGAAGCGTTGCTGTAGTTGGAACACTCAACGTTGAGCATTATGCCGCAAAATGCGCTCTAGTACTGTAATTGGAAAACGCACTTTAGACTGCAACCCTAACTCTCGTTTCTAAAGCTTAGGTCTCCTAGAAAAGCGGTGCCGTTAACTAACGGCCGTCGTTTTACGGTTGTTAATAACGGCCGTCTTTACTTTTTAACATTATGAAAAAAAACAATCATTTTCGCTCGTCCAAGTCACGTTTCCACTCATTGTATTAATTAAATATGGGCACAGCTACACGCGAAAAACGTAGAACTAATGTATATCACCGCTACTATTTGACGTTACGGTGACAACGTTTTGTAGAAAACCTACTCCGATGTTATTTATAGACAACGTATGGGTGACGTCACCCAACGTTACATTACGGCCGTTAGATAACGGCACCGCTTTTCTATGTGCGTTTTCCAATTACAGCAGTAGAGCGCATTTTGCGGCATAATGCTCAACGTCGAGTGTTCCAACTACAGCAACGCTTCGCACAATTGAGCACTCTCAAAACGAATGCTCTTGCGAGCTTCTCGCAAACAATACCAACACAGTGACAGAAAATTGACCAGTATTTTTCTTTAAGTTGGCATTTATCGAAATTTTCGTTAGTAAATATTATTTATTGTTGAAAAATTTGTAAGGCTTTCGTTTCGTCGTAGATTTTGAAAATAATTAAAGTTATTTCAAACTGCTAAAAAAAAAATATTAGTATGGATGAAGGTATAAATAGTTACTTTTTTTATATTCCACATTTAAAATATGAATACAATTTTATTTTAAAATTCGGATCTGTAAACAAATTTATTTTACAGGATTATACTTTAGAAAAAATTGCAATGGTTTTGAAAAGTATATAATTTTTTTAGAAATCATTAAAAAATATTACTCAAAACGTAAATGATGTAAACATTTTACATGAAACTAAATATTTTACTGTTAATTTAGCTTGTTAAAACCTTATATTCTTTAAAGGGTTTCTATTATTTCAATAAAAAAAATGTTAATTAAATAATTTGATGATTAAAATAAGCGTAAAAAGTTTTCAACCAATTATTATTGTTTACCACATTATTTATACATTAATGAGGTTGCTAACTCAATTCATAACATTTTTTTACAACACTGACTTAGCGCACTCTGCTGATGCATTTGAAAACTAATTCACGTTCCAATTAAGCTTCAGCATTATGCGGCATTGTGCGGCACTGAGTCTCTGTGCCTGAGTGGTAAAATTAATCTGTAAGTCTGTACTCTGTAGTCTGTAACATTAATGGCGGAATCGTTTGTCTAAAGCCGGGTACGCGTTATTTTTGCAAAAAATAAAGCCAATATTGTGAAACACTAGATTATTTGTAACTTGTGACGGTTTAATAATAACGGTAAGAAATACGAGTTAATAATTTTGCTTTAATCATAGGCTCCTGTCCTATGCCTTTTGCTTTTAAACATTGTAAGGCCAATACCCTAATGAGATTCGTGAATTTTCCATGGAACGCCATGCCCTCATGGCGCCTTTAGCGATGAGTAACTTTTATTCAATGCGTTTTTTAACCCATGAGAGCAAATAGAAGACGTTGTCGTTATTGAGATTTCAAAATAGGTGGCTCTTATATTTTCCGTGCCTTAGAACGTCCTTGACGTTAGGCGCCAAATATTGTTGCGGGACGCTTTACATGTAATGTATTTTTTATTCAGAAATATATTCCGAAAATGGTCGCGGCTAAAAGAGGTCGAGGCGGCGCCCAGAAAAAAAATGCTAACGCTAATGAGGAAGTAAGTCAGGTCCAGTCCCAGGCAGAAGCGATTGCATCGGTTGAGGAGGAAAATAATGGGGAAGCTCAACCAGAGAATCAAGAAGAGAACGCTAGTGAGGAAGCTGCTGAGCAGTCTGAAGGTGCAGATCAGGCGGGAGCTGATGCAGAACAGGAGACCTCTGAAGATGCAAAGCCAGAAGAGCCAAAGGAAGAAAAAGTAGAAACGGGTAAACTTCTAGTTGAGAACCTACCTTCCAGTTATTTGTTTGACTATCAAGACAAACTGAAAGAATTGTTCTCAAAACATGGAGAAATCAACAGCGTAAAGTAAGTTTTTTTACATTGTTTTCATATATTTTACACAACTGCTAACATTCAAATATCAGTTCTATTTAAATAAGATTGTTATGGGAGAATAAATGATGTATCAAGGGTTTTCATAAAAACATAATTAACTATTGTTTGACAGTTCTGTATTGTAAATTGCATTCAGAACTTGTAAAGCGGAGTATTAATGAGAGACATTTTCTTTCTTTTTAGACGTGGTCCGATCATTGTAACTGAATTGACCACAACTCCAACATTATCGGCTATTGTCGAATTCAAAAACAAAGAGTCTCTGGAAAAGGTAAAAGTTTGTTAACATTTTTATTTTAATAGTTATATAACTAGTATTGTGTCCATGATAAATAAAACTTCCTCAATGGGCACTCTAAAGCTAGATTTTTCCAAATTTCCTGTGTGACCCTTATATCAATGAGAATGACTATTTGAATGTTTGGATTAGCTGGTCTCCTATGATTGTGCTTGATTGGGTTCTTTTTTCCTGTTTATAAGTTAAATAACAAAATTTATAATTTTATTGAATGTAGTAGGAGATCAGCCCATTATTCTCTCACAACTTGTTTGTGGTGTGTTATGTTTGATAATCATCAAATCATTTAATTTGTATCATATACCCATCCAATAGTAACAGAACAGAAATGTATATTATATGTAAAGTAAGTATTACTAATGCTATATTTTAAACCTCTATGATATAGTTTGAAGATATATCTAGATGCCGGGTTGAACTTTTCTTATTCTCTTGTAATCTTTGTAAATAAATCCACCCAGTATAACTTTATTTTTTAGATCTGCCAAATCAGACTTCACACATTAGGATAGTTGATATACATATTTCCCTTTCATCATCATTATCAATGGCTATACAGCCCCTTGTGGGCCTTAGCCTCCTCAAGTATATTTTGCTATTGCAATCTAGTGCTTCTTGCGTCCAATTTTGAACCCCTATTGTATCGAGGTCCTTGACAACTCCATCCCATCAACACAGCCTCGGTCTACTGGGTTTTCTCTTGCCACCAGGTTGTGAGTTCAGTTGTCACCTTGGGGTTCTGTCGTCCGCCACTTTGAGTTGGACGATGTTGGCTTCGTCAAAGATGCTATACAATATAAATACGTCAAACACCGTGGTCGCAAATAGGGCCATATATTTTTCTTGCCCTTGAAAATGAGAGCAAGCTCATCTTTCTTACTAAGGGATTAGGTTTCAGAACCTTATGGTTGAGCACTGGTTGCAGCAGAGTTTCGTACAGTACAAGCTTGGTATACTTTCTGAGAAGTCGCTATCAGAAATAACTACTAAGGCCAAATTAGCAGCGATTTGCTATCATAATGCGTCTACTGATCTCTCGGCTGGGATTATCATTAGTCACCATAGAGCTCACTGCTCAAGTAAACAATCTCCGCACATTAATCAAACTTTACGCCTTCCACGTCAAAAGGGTTTCTTGCTACTAATGGTGGCATGGTATATGCTTTGGGTTTTTCCACATTTTTGTTTCGCGTGACTAGATCCAGGTCGTCTTACTCCAGTAATTGGGTGGACTTATAAAATATAGTACATCTGACTTCTAGTTCGTCATCTCTAATGCATTTCTGCAATGCTAAGTTGATCAGTAGGCATGGAGCGCGTCACCTTGTCTAAGGCCATTGTACGTGATAAATGCGGGGGCGACGTGACTTTGTATCTCCACACATTTAGTAGTATTAGCTATCGTCATTTTAGTCAGTCATATAAGTTTTAAGGGAATATTGAATTCAGTCATTGCCTCATAAAAACATTTCCCTTTAGATAATAATAATATTATACTGGTGAGGAAAACAAACAAATTTGATTATATAAGTAGGTTTTCCTTAGATTTATTTCCAAATTATGACTTGGTTCAATGTAATTTAAAACCTTGAAACAACTATGTGTTAATAGATAAACAATACAGTCTTGTAGATGTCAATTTTATTCTTAAATTATTCTTAGGATCTGTTTCACAATGTACTGAAAAGTTCTACATAAGTTCCAAATTAGCTATTTATTACTTATTGGTAGGATAAATACTATTGTTGCGTTTCACAACCGTTAGATAGCGCTATTCGTCACATAAAGTCCATCATAAGTTATGAGTCCGATGAATGTCAAGTAGCACAATTTATCTTCCAAATAATTTATGTGTTGCATAGCTAATTGGTACTTTATCCATACATTGTGGAACAGACCCTTATTCTAATATTCATATGATGCAAGATCTAATAATTAATTTTAACTAAGTCTTAAACCATAATTTACATCTTATGTGCAAAAAATAACAGTCATCATAGTAGTGTAAATAAATAATTTATCCTCATGTATATTATATACAGTCAAAACCGGTTATAACGACATTGAAGGGACCGTATAGTTGTCGACGTTATATCCGATAGTCGTTATAAGCAATGTCATATACACAAGTACAGTACATATGTATGTACATAGTTATCGATCTAGAATAGGTAGGTATGGGTTATAATATGGTATGTTAATATTATAATATGTAAACGAGTCAAAGAAGAAACAAAAATATTTATTACGAAATAATTCGGTACAAAAGTAATCAGTCAGTCTGATTTTTTTAGCCCAGTCTCAAATATTTTTTACATTTTACGTTTCATACTCCTTAAGAGTTAAGGTATGAGTATCACCAGTATCAAACTGTTGGTTAAAGACAACAAATTTTTGCAAAATCGTTACAGCGTTAAGAGCCTCGGAAATCATTGTTGACTGAAACTGGGAGAAAGTGCGTAGGTAATAATATGCCTAAATATTCATTCAATGCAAAAATAAGATTTAAAATCGTTTGTATTGTTTTGTTTTGCTGAGAAAAGAAGTCGTTATAAACGGTTTTGACTGTATATGTATGTACAGTCAAAACCGTTTATAACGACATCGTTTACAACGACCTATCGGTTATTACAACCAGATTGTATGGTCCCGTCCGAATCCCTAGTAAACTATTCAGTAAACAAACCGCTTATAACAACATCGGATACTGCGACATATCGCTTACAACGGCGAAAGTTTATCGATATTCATCTGCTATAACGACCAACCGCTTCTTTTCTCAGCAAAACAAAACAATACAAACGATTTTAAATCTTATTTTTGCATTGAATGAATATTTAGGCATATTATTACCTACGCACTTTCTCCCAACGAACAGTTTCAGTCAACAATGATTTCCGAGGCTCTTAAGGCCCTTTCTGCACTGCTCCGGTCCGGCGTCGGAAGCCGGAATGAGTCATTAAAAAAATATCGGAAAGCCGGATTGCGCTTCTCCACTATATCCGATCCGACAATAACCGATACTTGTATATTTATCATGAAACACTGATATTAACTAAAACCCATATAGTTTATTTTATTAATAAAACGTTCTAAATTCTGAATATTTTATTGCCTGGCTAGTTTATTACTTTTTTTAAATTTGCTATCTTGAAATATTATAATCTACTTAATAAATAGTTCACTAATACTTAATGATATAATATAACTATAAATAAATAAACCTATGAATAATAATTTATAACCTCTTGGATATATATACTTGGACCGATAAAACACCGCGTTCCGATCTAGCAAGTTATCGGATCGTTAAAAACCGGATACCGGAGTAGTGGAGAAGCACGTAAGTACTGTTGTGAGTTTCTAAATCGGATCGGTAATTAACGTTTGCCGGACCGGAGCAGTGGAGAAACGGCCTAACGCTGTAACGATTTTGCAAAAATTTGTTTTTGTTTTTAACCAACAGTTTGATACTGGTGATACTCATACCTTGAGGAGTATGAAACGTAAAATGCAAAAAATATTTGGGACTGGGCTAAAAAAATCAGACTGACTGATTACTTTTGTACCGAATTATTTCGTAATAAATATTTTTGTTTCTTTTTTGACTCGTTTACATGTTATAATATTAACATACCATATTATAACCCATACCTACCTATTCTAGATCGATAACTATGTACATACATATGTACTGTACTTGTGTATATGACATTGCTTATAACGACTATCGGATATAACGTCGACAACTATACGGTCCCTTCAATGTCGTTATAACCGGTTTTGACTGTATATCAATAGGCTGGTATATGCTTTCAAATTCTCTATATTGTACATTTTCAGATATAAAAATGTTTTAAGGATATTTTAACATTGAATCCTTTATATTATTTTCTTAGGTTTGTTCTTCTCATCAGAAGTGGTAGGGAATGAGTTGATGTTTTTTTGCAGGCACTTACAGAAGATGGCTCAGTGCTAGAGGGTAATGCCATCTCAGTGGCCATAGAGTCATCGGCTGAGACAGCAGTTCTGGTCGGAGTGCCATATGAGGCCTCTACCGACTATGTAAAATTGCTGTTCAGTCAGTGCGGTGAAGTTGCACATATACATGAGTTCAGCAAGACAAAGTTCAAAATCTGTAAGTAGTATAAGTGAATGTCATGTCACTGATTGCCATGTATTAGCAACTTTTGAAAGAAAGAAAAAATAATTATTTTTAAAATTAATCATCACAAAAAATATAAATACATTTCCATCATACAAGTAAAGTCCTTTTAGTACTTTCAGTTTGTAATTTTATTGACCTAGCTGTAGATAAATTATTACCTACCCTAGTAAAATATAATACTTATAAATATTGGTGTGCCTGTCCGTACGTATGTGTGTCTGTTTACTTACTAAGTTATTATGTATATCAAATTTTATTCACGGGGGCGTTAGGGGCCGTGCAAGTATTACGTAGGCAGATTTACTGCAATTTATCCCCCCCCTCATGTTTTCAAGCATAGACATTGTGTAGTTTATGTGTATGTGTAAAAAAGTAAATAATTACTGTTGACGTAATCACAAAATAAGAAAATCAAAGAAGTTACGTAATAGGTACTTGAACGACCCCTTACGAGAAATTTTAGTTTTATTTGTATTACCGAGAAAAGAGTACCATGGCTTGTTTTCCGATGAATAATCATGTATATGTAATGTTAAACAAACAATAATTGTAATGTTATTTTATGTATTGATGTAGCTTAGGGTGGCCAAATGATATTAAAATTAGACATGATTGACCTTAAATTACGTTAGCACGGTAGATAGTGCAAATAACTTTATTCGCAATATATATTTTCTATAAATCTCATAATAATTGTCAGTGCGCGTGACGTTCCACTCGAAGGAGAGTGTGGAGCGAGCGTTGAAGCTGGATCGGGAGTTGCGGCTCAACGGGTTCCTCGTCACTGTCTCACGCTACCGCGATGATGATGAACAGAAGGCCCACGCTAACGCCAATAAGGTAGGTTTATCGCTGTTAAGTGTCCCTTTAATTTTTAATCAAGCGCCTTACGTTAAACTTGATCATGAGGGTAATTTTTTTACGGATGAAACGCAGTAATAATAATAATAGTGTCACGAAGATGTGCAGCGTTTTTGTAGAAGAAAAGGAAGAGAGCGATTGAGACCGATTGAGAGAAGGGGGAAGGGTGAATTACCAATTTTGCATAAAATATAATTATAATTAATAATATTTTTATAATACATAATTTATTGAAATCTCAAATGACGAATTGTTTGAAAATGCCACGTGTTTTTATCATCGAAGAAATAAATTAAATTAATAATTTGTATTAATTTTCGACACTTAATATTTTATTTCCAATTAAATTCCTAACATATCTTCCTTTTTCCCTCCCTCCAAGTCTCGAAGATTTAGATTCGTATGAATATGGACAAGACTTAAAAATTTGTTTGCCAAAGAAGTTACACTTCTGACATGTGCACTTTGTACGCTCGCACTTTTTTATTTATGCAATGAACAGATTGCTGTAGTTCGAAACTTTTAGTTTTAATCTCATTTTTCTTAGTAAGTAAATGAAACTCTGGATTAGTAACTCATGTCTGCGTATAGTAAGATCAAGTCGGGAATAGTTTTCGTTTTGTTTGCTTTTTTTTATAAGTATAATTTTAAGGACGACTAGTCTTTGACTTGATCAGTACGTCTAGTATAGACATTTGGCAGGATACATTTATTATAATAAAGTTCCTCTTAATAACGTTTATTGTAAACTTGTCCTCAAAAAGAAAAAATAATTAAGTAAAAATCATCTCAGAGCACTTTGACAGCTTATACAAATTGACCCACTTACAAATAATATAGTTACAAGTTTAAACAAAATAATTATAGGGTAATAAGCGTCAGCACGGTGGTCGTAACAACACGAGCAGTAGCAGCGGCACCAGTCCGGCCCCACCCGCCACACGGAACAACTCCTTCCGTTCCAGAGGAGGAGCTGCCCCCTTCAACCCTAGGGGGAACTTTAGAGGTACCGTTATCTTCTTCACAATTTATAAATACCATTTTAAGCAGCAAATATATTGATGTTCGGTTTTTTAAGCACGTTTTTACATTGGTGTGGTGGTAGCGTAACCTTTTTGTCCACGAGATGTCCAACTATTATAATTATTTAATATTTCAGCATACTTCTACTTTCTAAAACTCTATTAAAATCTGACGCAAATATATGAGTTTTTATTATTCTACGAGCTTATCCGTCGAACCTCGTGCGAACAGTCAATGATCATATTTATGATTTTAAAGTTATTATCATATTATTAAAAATCAAGTATCATGATATTAAAAATCAAGTATTTTAATGACTTGCAGGCAAGACATTTGTTTTGTTGGACGTAAACAACTATCATTTAAATCATTAGCGTTTTGTTATACCATTTGTAACAAATGAACAGCTATACTGATGTTATATAATGAGATTGTTTTTATTAAAAATATAATATTTTATTACTTTATTATTCTATGGACGAAGACAAATAAAAAAAATACAAATTGCAACCGTTCTTGAGTTATAAATGGTACAACTAGTTCATGAATGCAGTGCTGCCGAGGGGCAAATCGTATTGTGCATTATATGTATGTAGAGGGTTTGATAAGTCGGTTTTCTCTTATGGTATGTAACTTTTAAGAGCAGTGTTGGCCTAGTGGCTTCAGCGTGCGACTCTCATACCTGAGGTCGTAGGTTCGATCCCCGGCTGTGCACCAAAGGACTTTCTTTCTATGTGTGCATTTAACATTTGCTCGGTAACGGTAAAGGAAAACATCGTGAAGAAACCGACATGTCTTAGACCCAAAAAGTCGACGGCGTGTGTTAGGCACTGGTGGCTGATCACCTACTTGCCTATTAGATTTAAAAATGATCATGAAACAGATTTAGAAATCTGAGGCCAAGACCTGTAGAGGTTGTAGCGCCAATGATTTATTTTATTTATGTAAAATTAGAAGCATTAATATTTATTTCTTTAATGACGAATCACAAGGTGTACATTGTGTTACCTACGTGAATAAATGATTTTTGAATTTTGTAAATGATTTAACATGAGTTTTTTTATTGAATTTTCCCCAGGTGGAGCTCGCGGCCGTGGGTTCGCAGGTCGCGGTGGGGCTTACCCGCGCGGCGGCTTTAGCCCCGTCAACTCGTACCTGCCTCCGCAGCCATACATGGCACGTCCGGTATGAATAACCTTAATCTTTCATCCTTCATATTTAAAAACGCGTAAACTCTATGTAATTTCACTCGATTTGGTCTGCTTCTATAATAGATATTATGAGCAGTCCCTTCAGCGTCGCTATATCTATATATATCTATATAGCGACGCTGAAGGGACCTTTCCTTTTTATGTTATAATAAAAAAATTGTGTCAGGCCTGTATTTCCATGTACAATTGGGGTATACCGTTTGTTTAACATATTAAGTTCATATAATAATCATGTATATTAATAATAATTTTCAGTAATATTTTTGCTTATTTTCACTGCGACTTTAGCCAATACTGATATTTCTAAGCTTTATTTTTTGCAACCATTTCCCATACCTTAGATTTGTGCATTTTTTGTTTTTATGCATTTTTTGTTATTGCATGTCGCTTTGAAGAGAAATGAGTGCATAGAAACATGAGCAAAGAAATACAGCAAATGTACGGCGAATGCAGGACCTGCTGATTCTTTGCTAATAATTGCTTCTGTGCATTCTTTTCAGAGTTACATGTAGTCTTGTGAAGAATTACCCAGGTACTACCATTTTAATATTAATTTAATAATTTTATGTAATACTCATGAGATACATACTTATATCATGTACATGTTTTGGTACACTGCATGTTCTAGCCCCCTAGCTTTAGTGGTTTATTTGTAAAAACTAAAATCATATAATTCTTATCAGTGTGCAGCCTTTGTCAACGTTACGCTCATATGACATAACTTAAAACTATATTGATTATTTAAACCCTTTTTATTGCATTCATCATTAATAATTACTTATGCACACCTTAAAAACACTCATAAAAACTAAAAATAAGGTTAAACTTGATACCTGAAAAAAATTACATCTCGATTTAAATCCCAGGAGAGGTTTTTAGCTTTGGAGGCTTAAATCAGCTAACTGCCAAATTAACGTAATTAAAACTTTTTAATGAACTTTCATTGCATACCTTACAGATTATTTGAGTAAACAATTATCTTAATGCAATGATTGTCTAATAATTGTTTTTTCTGTCGAATTAGTGTTATGGGAGCGTTCAAGTATTACGTCACGCAAATTTTGGAGATTCTTGACCCCCTTATATGGTAGAAATATAAAGTTAAAATAAATAATTGAAAAAAAAAATCGTTAACATTACAATCTTAAACAAAGTAGGACTAGCTAAGTAGCACCAAACTTAATACGCAAAAAAATAAATAAGGCTATACTTCAAAAATAAGGTTTAAAATTACATTCCTATCTGTAGAGAAATAATATAACATCTATGTTAATTACATAATTGGCTTGGCTAAGAGTTGATTGACCGACGCGTGTGATCAGTGATTTCACGGTCATTTTGTATTTATTCAATTATCTTAACTTTCTCCGTAAACAAGAAATATTTGTTAGTTCCTTTAACTGCGTTCTTTGGTGGTTTCTATTTAAATAATAATTTAAGTATTTTCTTTGATTGACATAACCTTTACATATTTAAAGAAAAAACTTTTTACCGGATTAAAGTTATGTATTATTATAAATTTACAATCTTTTTTAATAATTTAAGCTTAAATTGTGGAACAAATACAGTTTTTTTTTGCGTTTTTATGGGTGTTTGGACAATTTAATACAAAAAAAAACCACAAAACTACAGAAATACTATTGTAATCCTTAAATTGATTCTACATCTAAATTACAATTGACCTTATCAGTACTTCTACGTCTACTTCTGGTCCGTGGACGCGAAGAAAGAATTCGGAAATCCAATTACTGTGCCTTCTCTTATAGTTTCTTCAAATATTAAAAGAAACCTGAGTTGTAGTTCGTATAAAAATTGGAAAAGTAAATATTTTGTTATATTTCAGCAGGGCGCCTTCATGGACGGACAGCGGCCGAACAAGCGACTCCGACAGATGTAATATAGTTGTGTGCGTGAGGAAGGACTACAGTGCGTGTGTGTGTGTGTTGACGGATAAATCTAGCCAATTGTATTTACTAAGTACACAGATAAATTTAATTTTATTGTCTTTTGACAGCTAATAAATGATAATATCAATTATGTGGTTTTATTTTTTTCTTAAATTCTTCGACAATACATGATCGATATATTATACCTTTCAATTTAAGTAAAACATAAAGTAGTAATAAGTTATTACTTGCCTATTAATTCCATAAATTGAAAGTTGTACGTTTAAGATGTTTGTGATTTACTTTTTGTCAACAATCTTCAGGCATATGGGACACGCAATATTCGAGGCTGTTGCCTTCTCGTTTGCCTATCCATAAAAAACCAACCGTATGCGTGAATCGCTGTCACCTAACTCGACTTTTAATATTGTTTGTGATCGCAACGAACGTGGACGGCTTAAGTGATAAAATGAATTATAAAGTGCATTTAATTGTTTTTATTTGTTTAAGTTTAACGATTAGTGTTAGTGCTTCCCGCCGAAACGGAGTAAATTCAAAAAAAGAATCCCGCCCGAAAAAAAATTTAGTAGTTCACGAAGAGTTGATGGATAATTTATTTGTAATCTATGACCCGTCCTTTTTGGCCTTGGTGTGGCCTAAAATAAAGAACGGTGTGCACCTGAGTTTAGATAGATATTGTTGGGGTGAACTGAGGGTGCTTTTTAAGGATTACTTGGACGGGCGAGCTTGGGCCTATAAGAGTAAGTATACATTTTCATGTATTTTTGTGATGTGGTACTGATACTAGTTACTACAACTAAAAATACAATTTCCAAGAAAAAAGTCAAATTTTATTTGCAATAATACTAAACAACGTTTTTTAAAAGTAGACCCAAGGCCACATCCTTCAAGTCGAACTCACAAAAAATTTAAAAAACGTCGTCTTTGCAAAATGTTATGTCATAAGCAAATGCAGGGCAGTTAGGGATGACAACGATTCATCCTGGCTAGAATTTAAATAAATCGCCCGACGATTAATCAACTTTTAAAAACAAGATGTCTAGGAAACTATAAATTATCTTAATTAATGTAAATACAATGGATCGAAAGCAAGAGTGTCACGCGCGGACGCCGCTCGCAAGATTGGCTGTCAATGACATTACGTGTACTATTATGAAATAAGAATTAAGTTCTTTAACAATATTCCTGAAAAGGCATTTAGGAAAAAGTTGATTTACAAGAGAATAGTTAGTACTAGAGAATATATTAAGACCAGTGGCGTAACAATAGGGTTTCAGGGCTGGCAAAATGCCACGGGCCCCCGACCCAAGAGGGCCCCTGCCCAAGAGATAGTATGTTCTATGGATGAATGTGAAGTCTCCAATACGCATTTGGCTAGCGTGGAGATTACAGACCATTCCTTCTCGCCTACGAGAGGAGGCCTATGGCCATTAGTGGGACGTGTAATTAAGTACGCTGAAAATCTCGAAGTTTATTAAAATTAAACTGAGTACAACGTGACTTTTACTGATAGGGCTCCATCAAAAGAATTTGCCACGGCCCCAGATGGTATAGTTACGCCACTGATTGGGACCTACATTATAGGAACATATATAAAAGTCAAGAATTCTAAAGTAATATAATACAAATATTTTTTCTTTCATAACTTTCTTGTAAACGTGTTTACAAAATAATTACGGACTAATGATGCATAAAGTTTGAATTGATTTGTAAACTGTTAGTTCGCGTGTTTGACAAATGATATTACAAAAATCTGAGCATTACACAAAAATCACAATTATTAGGTGCTTATTTATGATAAGAACATTGTGGCACTAGTGGCTTCGGCCTGCGTCTCATCCCTGAGGTCGTAGCTTCGAACCCCGACCCGACCGGTCTTTCTGTCTATGTTCCCAATATAACTCGTACGTTGAAAGAAAACATCGAGGAAACCGGCTTGCTTTAGGCCTGACGTCGTGTGTCAGGCATGTTCTAGGCTGATCACCTAGGTACTTGCCTATTATAAACATAAAACAAATGAAGTCTGAGGCCCAGACCAGAAGGTTCTAACTCCACTGTTATTTTTTTATTTTGTTAATTTTGGAATACATATTACTTATGATAATTAATAATTTTCAGCTGCCGATGCCACAGGTCGATATTCAGCGTCATTTTTTAGTGGGAAAAAGTTCTGGCTAGGATCTAAAAAACAATGTCGTTTACTGGTAAGATTATTATTTATACGATTAAAATAATTTTAAAACATATTGTACTTCGCTATTGTCCTTCGAAAGTCTGTATAATCGCGTCTTGTCTTTATTGTATTCCTCTGTCTAACTCAATATCCTCATGTATTTTAAGTTTTACAGCCGTGCAATTCACAGGTATTTTTATTACTGTTCTTATTTCTTAGGTTTGAAAGAGGACGCTTAGAAGCTACAAGCGATAATTTGACTAATATATCATAATTTAATGTAAAAATAAAATCATTTTCAGAATGAGGCATACGAATCTCGAGAAGAGAACGAGACGTGGGGAGAGTTCTACAGCGGGGACTATCTTAACACCTTGTTAAGGAGGGAAAATCGATATGGAAATAGTACGTTATTGGCACTAAAATATTATATGTATATGTATGCGCCGATACACTTCAAGCTTTTCTTCATCAGAGTCGCAATGGTTGTACGATGTATAGTCGTTAAACGTGTGAATATCAATTCTAGAGAGGAGGCTTAAATAATTGACAAAAGAATATTTTCATGAAAAATAAAAGTCATGTTTGATTAAAGAAAATTGTTAATAGAGCAAGGATGAAGTCTGAGTAGATCATAGCGTCACATGTTTTTAGTAAGTCAAATTTAATTTTAGATCATCAGGATTGGCACGCTCTGGTGGAACGTGACGAATTGATGAAACGGGTCGTGAAGGCTGACAATTCTCCCCCATTTACATTGGAATACAGCACTCTACGAGTCGAGTTAAATTTAACTAAATTCTCACTGGCAAAGGTACATAATTTCACAATTTTTTAAGCCTAATGTATTTTTACGTTTTGCGTGTTATACGGCATACTTTGTAACCAGTTAATAATTGGTGCTATAAAGTTAGATCAGGTTAAATAAGTAAACCTAATTGAAGCAATTAAGTATAATTCCTTCGCTAGTTCAATTTAACAAAAGTGTTTGACTGACCTTAAAGTAAACATAACTCTTGAATAATTTTTTAAAATATTTCAGTCTTATGATGTTACTCTGGGCGTGTGCCTCCCGCGATCATGTACAGCTGAAGACGTCGTATCCATTATTAACTTTTCGATAATGCTCAACGACCATTTAAAATCGAACAACTCACTTAGCAGATCCGTCAAGGTCACATCCATCAGACAAACACCAGGATATGACATAAAGGAGGACGTGGTAGCCGTTCTAACAATTCTAATAACTTTCATATTTGTTTTGCTAGCTTTTGTAGCCACTCTAGTTGATCTAGAAATATTCGCCGTCGAACATAAAACTCTTAACTTGGAAACAAATAAATTAAATGATATAAATGGCTTCGAAAGAAAACCCGAGTCGCGGCCTGTTGTAGTAGATGCTGTTATGAAGAACTCGTATAACATAAGTACATTGAAATTGAGTGATCTGAAAATGCCTCCTTCGATTACGCTGGGCGTAGTGCCAATGGAGGGTACGGGGAATTGTACACGTTGTGGGAAATACAAAAAACAGTGCGCAATCTCAAGACAATTCGAGAGCCTGCCACCTTGTCCGAGAGTGAAGTACAATTCTTGTGCGAGTTTAACTACGGAGTATAAGAAGAAAAATGGTTACTTGAAGAGTTTACTGCTCAGCTTCTCACTGAAACACAGCTGGATGAGAATATTCAATACAAATATGGCGAATAAGGATTTGTCTGTGATACATGCTGTCAAAATTATCGCCACTTTGTGGGTAATTTTTATAAATGTTGCGGTTAATGTTAGTTACATTTCAGGTGAGTCGATGGTCTCACTACGAAGATCATGCATATAGATTACTACCTTCGTTGTAAATTTAAATAAAATAAACCCATGAAATTTAAAAACGCAGTCGAGTGAAGATTTTAGTTTTAATATATAAATTCACTTTATTTATAACATAATATGGTTGTGACAGAATTGATTTTTTAATCATTGAAATTCTTATCGAATTAGCTATCATTACATTTTGTTTTCAGAAAGCGGTGATATAAATGAAAATAAAATAATGTACAATATATTAACAACTGGAACTCTCGCTTTTGACACATTATTTTTCGTAAGGTATGTTTTAAAAATAATGATTTTGTCTAAACAATTTCGTGATGTTTATTTAAATTGAAAGTAATAAGTTTATTAATATGGAATTAGACTTGTCTATTGTCGATGTGTCATATTGATTCAAAGCTTTTATACAATCACTAGCTGATCGGGCAAACGTCGTTTTGCCATGTATATAATTTATAATAAAAAAATAGGGGTTGATCGTAGAGGGGTAAAAATTAAGGGTTGTATGTATTTTTTAATGCCGTATCATAAAAAAGAAGTTACATGAATTAGTATAATGGATATTTCAGCGGTATATTCAGCGCGCACCATTTTTTCTATCTGAAAGGAAGATACTCCGTGAAACAGCTGGTTGCATGTGGCGGACCTTGTGGTCAAGCCTCACAAGTCATTTGCTTCATCACAAATCGAATAATACGGTAAATAATAAGGAAATAATTGGTTTCTTATTATTTTGTAATTCATAAAAATCCACTTCTTGCACTTTATCCTAAGTATTTCTTTGTTTTGTTATTTTCCTTACAAGGGTAGCCTGGAAGAGATCGCTTATTAGCGATAACGCTGTCCATTGCATCCCTAATATAATTTATGTTACATGTTTTTATTTGTAATGTAACGAAGTTTAAACGAATAAAAAATAAAACGATAAATCATTTTCGTCATTGCAAATCTATAGCATTCCATTATTTATCTACAGACGCCAAACCTTTTGATAGTAAAACTTGAAATTTGAATTGTTTACGTACAAATAAGGTTGTGATTATTTTATTGCTTCCAGGTTACTACCGCCGTACATTTATACTATATTTCTATCGACTGCGTTAGCGCGCGTATCTGAGGAAAGTGCGACCCTGTCTTTCCTTTACAGCGATTCACGCAACTGTCATAAATTCTGGTGGAGAAATCTTCTATATATCAGCAACTACTATCCAACTGAAGAACAGGTATATGGATTTGTTTTTTTAAATGATTGAAGAAAAATACCTTTTTTGTTTTGTTGGCCGGAATGTTATGGGCGTTTTAGGGAGGTTTAAAATTTAATAAAAACAGGCAAGATAAGGAATGATTTTTAAAAATATCAGCCTATAATATGGCGAACTTTGAAGAAATCTGTAACAGTCGCCTACAGTCACATGTCTATATGAAGGACAGAATATAACTGTGTCCTAATTGAACTCTTTGAACTTTCAGTGTATGCAAATATCGTGGTATTTGTCGACTGAAGCCCAGCTTCACATAATTGGCGCATTTATATGTTTCTTACTAACCACGCAAAAGAAGCGCTGGGTTGCATTCACTGCCGTACTTCTGCTATTCATCCCCACAGGCTTCGATGTGTTCACTGCCTTCAGTGAAGTTGGTCACAGGTAATACAACATTTATATACATTTAAGAAATAAATGGACGAATAATAAATGAACACTATAAATTTGAACTGAAGCTTCTTATCTTCAGGGGTTTTAAAGGGTTATTTATTTAGGGGCTTCATAGCCTAGCGGTCTTATTAAGTGGCAGCTGGGTGAGGGGTACCGGGTTCGATTCCCGGTTCGAGGGCAAGTTTTAATTTAATTTAAATTTGTTCTCGGCCTTTGGGAGGGTTGTGCGGTACCGGGCGAGTGCTTAAACCGTACATGGAGGGCACGGTTGAATTTCTAAAGACAAGCACGAATTATAAAAAAAATCTTATACTTGACGCTGGCTAATGCACAATCCGTGCCAGAGCCTTAAAAAAAGGGGGTTATTTTAAACAACTACCTGAATATTATTAGGACAAATTAAAAGTACCCATAACCGACGAGTTATGTCATGCAAGTGGATGAAGCGAGAGAGGTATGTCAGGACTGTAGCAAGTGTAGATGTTGTCTCAGCCTACCCCTTCGGGAAAAAACGCGTGATAATATTATTAAATAAAAATAAAATATTATTATGTAATGTTAGTCAAATTGAAGTTAATTGTATATATTTTATAGGTTTTCAGACGTATTCATGGCGTACGATGTAATCATTTTAAGCCCGTGGTCACACGTTACGCCTTACATCCTTGGAATACTGACTGGCTGGCTTGTCTATAGGATCGATGGACTTCTGACTGTTTCTAAGGTATTTTTTAATACTCAGGTGTATTTAGATGTATATTGTTTCATACTAATACTATAAAAAACAACTTATATGAATATCGTTTACTTTGAGCATCAAAACTTGGATAATTATAATACTTCACACAAACTGTTTAACGCCCGAACCAAAACCATAATCCACCATCTGGGATAGTAATCTTAATCCAAATTTTTAACAAGTGTGCCAATAACCAATCGACGCATTGTAATAGCCATCTGTCGATACAAGCTATCCATGGGAGGTATGAAAATAACAGTTGACGAAAGCTCGGTTTCAACAGTTAATAATTTGCACAAATTTTAACTTACACCTTTTTTTAAATAATTAAAAGAAACTGTTTGTTATGTTTTAAACATACATATTTATATTTTAATGTTATTTATAAGGTTTATTTACTTTATTTGGTTTATATTGATTATCAAATATGAGTGTAAACTCGGTAAAATGGAACGTCAAATAGCATTTTATCCGTCGCCAAAGTTGGATAGTCTTCGTAGGGTTTGGTTATTGGGATGCAGATAGGAGATCGATCGACTGTCAAGATTGTGGATTAATTATTGGGTTCGGGCGTTAGACTGTTTAAGGCGTAGTAAATTATCATTTAATTGTGTTTATATATTAATAATTTATATGCAAAAATCTATTGAAGAGTCGATTTAAGCCCAAATATTTTAAAAATGGTCTTTTTAAGTGATTTTTTTGTTTGGTATTTGTGAAATTTTCTACTTTCACTTTTTTAGATTAGTTTTTGCTACTTTAATAAGATTCATGTAATGTACAGGTTTCTTCACTCTGTTTGTGGGTATCGTCGACCCTGGGCGCACTAGGCTCGTGTGTGGCATCAGGAGTAGGGGTGGGCTGGCTTACAGCCTGGCTTCATCTTGTCTGGCCCGCTGCTTGGATCTGGCCGGCTTTGGTGTGTTCAACCAAGTTTGCTTGTAAGTATTATTTAAAAAAAAGGGTGCGTGTACTTGTGTACGCGCGTAAGAAGTTTTACTTCTTTGGCATTATTAAAAATAGTGTTTGATTGCATGCAAATAATTAATTTCAATTAAATAATCAAAGACTGGAAAAGGAGTCATTATAGTCAATAAAGTTCAGTTTACATTGAAAAATTAAATAAATAAATATTTATTATTATTCTCTTACATTAAGTGTAACATAAATTCTATTATTATTCGAATGTCGCTTTTAAATTATGTCTAATGCCGTAGCATCTTCCGTGGGCAACTTCATTCTGTTAATTTTGTGTCACGGTGCGCGCGCATCGTAAAATTTTACTCTCCTAAATTTTTCATAACGCGCCTAAAGAAGTATAACTTCAAAAATGGGTTAGAAATAGGTCTTGCCAACTACTTAGACAGCCATTTTCAACGGCCTGCAACATTTTTCACAGCTTTACAATTCTAAAAGCTCTAATAGCTAAGCAAGGACATAGCAAAGACATGCAAAGAAGACGTTTTATTCAAAAATATCAAGTCACAAATTGACTAAATTCAAACAAAAGAAGACTAAAAATGAAGATGATATTTTAAAAAGTTATTTATTTTCAGACAAGACTCGTGAGCTTTTAAACAGCTCGTTAGTGGCAGGCGTTAGCCGGCTGTGTTATTGTTCACTGTTGCTTCACGGACCGGTATCGCGATATCTATTGCTCAGTCTTGATGCTGCAATCTGCTCAAACTTCATTTGTCTTGTAAGTAAACCTAATTGGGATCCTTTTATTTTGAGAAACTAATTCGATAATTAACGATCACATCACATTTTTCTCTGTATGGCATTGAGGTAGATACAATTTTACGATTTTTTTTAAATTACGTAAATTTTTCTTTTTTTTAAGATTGTGCAATTCACACCAATTGACCTAGTCCCATTTTTAGCTGGTGAAGCTTGTGTTATGGGTACTAGGCAACGGATATACATAGATATTATACATAGATATTATACATAGATATTATACATAGATAGACCTAACACAATACATATTTAAACACCCAAGACCTAAGCACAACACCAAATGCTCATAACATCGATGTTTGTCTCAGCCGGGATCGAACCCGGGACCAATGGATTCGCAGTCAGGGGTACTAACCACTAGACCAATGAGCCGTCAATTATAGAAACATGGTTGTTATTTTGAGTACAGAGCGCGTTCGAAACTGGCTTAAAAATAGATAAAGTGTGTAAAGAGATCATAAATGTGATTCTTAATTAATTTCCTAGTCGTGTTAAAACTGATTTATTAAGGTTAAACAGAGCTCAGTTATTTATTCCAGTTTCTTTTTTTCAGTGGTGTTACTTCGCCGGTATCCTGGTAGTAACTTTAGTTGCAGCGCTGGTTCTCTCTCTTTTGGTGGAAATGCCGACGTGCGCCATCCTCAGAAGACTTGCAGACCTGGCTAATCGGTGATATTCAACTTAAAGAAAGAAGTTTATTTTCCTTCGAGTAAAAGCATTCGTAGAATTCATGTTTTATATGTACGAATATTGTTGTAAGGCTAAGTGGAAGAACCTTTTTACCAAGCCTTTTTTCAAATCTAGTCCTTGTTTAGATAAGTTTAGAAATGTTAATAAATCAATGAATAAAAAAGGTATATTGTGTTTTATTATAAAATATTACAAAAATCTTAAAACCAAATTATATTTACATCGTATTTACATAACTTAATCTATTTACATTTTTGGAACTTAGTGTCTACATTACAATCACTAAAAAAACTTAAATATAGATTAACTTTTGACATGTTCGGTACATCATTCTTGCTCGTCTGCTTTTCAGTCATCATTTTATAAAACTACTATTATAACAATGTGCATCAATAATACAAAACTGTGATCAAACATTATACTCTCACATTTTGTATTTTTTTTTAATTAGCAAGCAATTTTAAATAATCAAGTTCCGTGACAGATTTACGCGCGAAATAGCTATCCGTCAAAACATTATGAAAATTGTCAGATTGAACCTTTTAAGATTCTTAGATTTCTGAAACGTTATATATTTGTTGTACTTAACAATAATTAATAGAGTATTAAGAGAAAACATTCACACATGCAAAGTCCAAGTCCGTGCAAGTCAGTGACTAATTTTACATGCCAACAAACACGACGCCATTCATTTAATAGAAAAGAAAATTATAATGCCATTGCAAATTAATACTTTTGGTTTGAATTATCTTTTGGAATTATTACATATTAACAGATTGAAAGCTGTATTTTAGTTGCTCTTAGTTCAATTTTGTACGATGTTTTTAAACAATTCTCAGCTTCGAAATGCTGAATTAGCGACTTAATAGCGATTTGAGTTTATCAAGTTATTCTGACTATCGTTAACTTGTTGAACCACAATAAGTTTCTAATCATAAGGTTTTATCTGATTGTCACTTTAAAAATATCGTGTTTGCGCCTCATAAACCTAGATCAACATTCGTTGGTATTTTTTCTCTATACCTATTATAAATAAGTTTTAAACCCGATGCGGTTTCTTCTGTGGTGAAACTATTTTGAGCATTGTGACGATTGGTGCTTCAAAGGCTACGGAGATCACGAACGCGAGGAAATAGGATATCACAGTAAGACCCAAGAAAAGAACGAACTGGAAAAAACATTAGGTTTATTAAATTTAACTTGGATAGTCCGTAATCTACTTTCTTTTGATAATATTTTTATAGGTTTATTTACGAAGTGTAATGAACACAGCAGTAGACGCATGTGTCCGCTCCATTCTTTAACATGAAGGTTGTGTGTCACGGAGCGCTGAAGTACTAATAATTTATTCAAGCTAATAAATAAATACTTACAACAAGCATCTCTCCAAGATGAATCGGATGTGTGAGATACATGGCAACCACTCGTAGCACAACGGGATGTACCAGATACGCGCAGTATGTGACGCGGGAAAACGGGTACAGTACCGGCGCTGACAGCAACGGACGCACCCATCCTACTCACACGTATTAAGATAAGTATTACAGTAAAAGAGATGAATATATGCTGACAATTTATCGTTAAGCTTTACAAAAAAGCTCTCTCAAGATATTAGTATTGTATTGATTCTTCAAATTAAATGTTTGATATTGATTTGTTATTATTATAATGTCGTTATTAGCTTTGGCCTGGTCGAGCAAGAACCTTTAGCCGGTCGAGTTTCGTGCTATAATTGTTTTATACACAAAGTTACTTATCGCGGTATGTGTACCGTAAGACACAATCTAATCTTTCTAATGATTATATAAGAATGGCTAAGGCTAAAAGCCTCTTAACTTAGAATGACTATACGGTTATAAACGGAGATAAATTTTAAACTAATCCAAAGTTACCTCCGTGTCCAGTGGAACAGGCAATAATGATCCATCCTATACAGGCAGCCCATAAAGAGTGCGATAAGGCGCTGTACACTGCTGCACTTCCCACGCTCAACTCAGTCCGGTAGAGGCCGAAGATCAGGAATAGAAGGGTTCCAGTACATACTACCCAACCTACGATTGCCCATATCTGTAATAGGACGTATAATTGGTCATATTTGGAGCACGATAAAAATTTCACATGTCTTATTTATAAAAATTAAATTAATTTTATTTATACTATTAATTATTATTATATATATACATTATACATATATTATAAATACCATAATAGCTTAACAGAGAAAAATAGAAATACTTTAGTTAAAACAGTGTAATGAGAAAGCAAAAGTTTTTTAAACAGTTTTCGGCACGTAATTATGTTTTATTCAAGTACGTTTTACGGGCCTTGTATACATTTTATTACTATACATTTATTTATTTTTTTATACAGTGAACGTTATCCACCTTAAAAAAATGTCTTAAGTATAAAAATCGACGGCGTGTGTCAGGCACAGCCAAATCAGTCGTGAAGCAGTCATTTTATGATTTGGAATTCTGAAAAGGTGGAAGCTTGTAGTTTATTGTTTATTAGAATGCCAAATCATAAAATGACTGCTTCACGACTGATTTCAGAGCGACCGCAGATGCGAAAACCGCTGAGTGAGTTCGAAAAGTGAGTTACAGAATCGCAGGGCTGAACGGATAACCGTTCTGTTAGGGTGATAACACCTACTTGCTTTACGAACAAATTAATACGAAACAGATAGAGAAAGCCTAGGCAAAGATCTAGGGTGTTGTAGAGTCATTTATATTGAATAATATTTAGAATTATTAATAATAATTTTTATGTACATATTAGGTTATTTATACTAAGTTATTGTATCCCAGTTTTATTATAAATATAAGTAAATTAATATAAACAAATCCATATAAAAACATACCCTACTCATCCTGATCTTCAAATTAGTCTTAAATAAGATCCAACCAGTCGCCATGCCCACTAGGTAAGGTCCCAGTCTTGTCCAGGGTTTGTCATAGATTTTATCGAACTGTGTAAACGGATCTTCACTATTGGGAATGTGTTGACTTGTCCAAGAAACATATCCGGTCGTAAAGAGTGATGATACGAAGAAAACACCAGTCAGGACCAATGACAGTTTGAATTGGCTGAAAAATTAATATTTGAATCACTAATATATATTTATAAGTTAAGCTTTTAAATAATAAACATGCGTTTACCAATAAGTTATATTGAACAGTTAAGTTTACGTATCGAGCATACAAATAACTAGGAAGTTTTTGTGTTTTTTGGTTATAACGAATCATTCGAGTCATTCACTCACTTTCTCAAAATATGAAAGGTTTAAGTTTATATCACAATACATAACTTTTTTTAAAGGAAAAGGAACAAATACACGTTCTGTATGGTTTTAAAGCAATACGTATGTAACATCCTTACCTGGTTGCTAAGATGAGTAAAATAGCGCTGACTGCGTAGAATTGTGTATCGTCGGATAGGTACCAACTCCATAACATGCACTAGAAGATAAAACTAATATTACCCAAAAATATCGTATTTTTACTATATATTGTAGGTGACTTCGATAGTTCTCTATGTTAATATTTAGCCAGATCAGTCTAAGTATTGTATAAATTTTAATTTGCTGAAGACATTAGCGAAATTGGTATACAAATTCACGAAATCGCGGGCCGTTCTTACATCTTATAACGGTTATGCAAAAATCTGGCGCAACTGACTTAGAAATGGAAGTCTACATAGCTGGTAAGATTAATGAATGGTATGATTGAATGGATGGAATAGATGGAATGGTTAGATTCATACCATTTGGTCAACCGGAAAGAGTGTGTTTATATAGAGAAGGTTTCTCCACCAATATTTTGGGCAAGTTTCGTGGTCCATCGCCGGTGGGTCAAATACAGCATTATGTGCGAACCACTTCATTGTTACTTCTACCACACCAAGCATGAATAGGTATGGAGCTGTTAATCTGTAGAAATATAGGGTTGGTAGATTAAATAATACATAAAAAAACTAAAAAAAAAAATATTTTTTAAGTTTTTAACGGCCGTAAGGCTTAAGCAGCTTGAATTACAATAAAGTAGCGTAGACATATTGAAAAAAATAGAACCAACCTGGCGAATCTGTATCCTATGAGGCCAAGGAATTGAAGTACCCCAGCGGTGAACTTGCGTCTACCTTTAGTAAGCCTTTCCAATTTTCCCTTCGCATTCGTTCGGAAGTACAGGAATGAGACCAGCATACCACTGTAATTATAACAGCTATTTCAATCCTACGGTCCCAAGACGGATGACTATCTATTACAAATACTAAATTAAAAGAAAATTTATGCTCGTAAATAACTCGTAAATAACTGTCACTATAGTTTGCGGCTTACAGCTACAATAAACATTGTTGTCTAGTACTACGTACTTACCTACTTGTCGCGTTATAATTAAAACTTACCACAAAACATAGAAAAGATGAATTCACACAGTCTACTACTAAAAGCAGCTTCAGCAATAATGAGATTTGAACAAGTGAAAAAGCATGAACGAACTTATTACCTTCGTCTAACTTACCCGATGAATGTAACTTAATAGGATGTTATAAATACCCGAGACAGAAGAATGTGTCAACGCTGTACACCGCGCTAATAATGAGCTGGAACCAGAAGCTTTTTTCAAGTATAGCTCTGAGGGCCGTGTTGTCTGCATACTGTAATGTTATAACACTTTATTATTCAGTACAATATAAGTTAAGCTCTCGTAGAAACATCTTTCTAGTAGCGATTCGTATAATTTTACGCACCAATCAAGTTCCAATAGCGTTTTGATGAAGCTAAGGTGACGTTCTATTAAAATTTTAAGTTGAGCAAATGTAAAGTTTACGAGAACTTTAAGAGAATACCAAATAGGCGATCAAAATTTAAATTGGCCTATTGTCAAATCTTATATAGGTTATCGAACAGTTAATGGATGCATTGAGTCTGCGTGGAAAGCGGATTTGAGGTTTTGTTATATTGACAATACTGTTACCTAGTAGCGTTATATCATAGGAGAATTTTAAATACTCTTTAAAAATAATTTTAATTAGAACGTAAAAAAAAATAAAACAGAGGTGTGTCTTTGTTAAGAACCAAGACTACACTAACAGTTCTCCCGTTTGGTATGTTCATAAGCCTTCCCTATTTAGCTAGCGTATTAGATAGACAAACATTAGCATTACACCAGTCATTATAGACATTCGAAATCGAAAATTTGATAATAATTCCAAAAGTTTTCAAACTTCGGTCAAGTGAATGGTACATTGGGACGACAATAAATCTCATTTTGCAACCTTGTCCGCAGTCCGGAACATTGTTAAAATTGCAATTAAATTAATTTTATGTCTGTATGGTCGTGAAAAAAATTCCAAAAGTTCTGCAAACTTGGGGAAGTTTTCGATATAATATTTCATATCACGTATAAAATTTGCAACCAACCTAAGTGTACGGAACATTTTTTGTTATTTATTTTATTTTCGATATATCTGTCAAATTTGCAGAACTTTTGGAACGTTTTCCTTCAGTTTAATAAAGAACAACATTAATTAAATAATGTTCCGTACACTTAAATTGGTTGCAAATTTGACACGTGATGTAAAATAATATATTTAACACCACTCCAACTTTGCAGAACTTTTGGAATTTTGGTCTCAAGAACTAAGCAAATTATCATTTATTGCATTTTTAACAATGTTCCGGACCGCAGAGCAGGTTGCAAAATTTTATAGTTTGTTTTAATACCACTCCCGACCTTACATCAAAATTTGAAAACTTTTGGAATTATAATGAATTAATTGTCTTGACTGACTGGACTACATACCTATTACATACTAAGGTTATAGTTTGACAGTAATAATCTCGATACATAATATGAAAAATTAAATCTATGTTATTTTGAGACAGCTGGTGCTTTCCTCGCTCAACGAATTAGTATCGCAATACAGTGAGGAAATGCTGCCAGTATTAAGGGTACCAAAAAGATCAAACGTGGATTTTTTTTAATACGTTATCTATCAAGTTTTAATGATTGTTATTATTATAGCGATGTAGGTAAAGAATAATATTAAAGAGAACCTACAATTATTGTATAGCCTATCAAACCTATGGGTATGGACAATTGGAATTGACACGTATCCAATAACAATTATAATAATGGTCTAAGATCCCGCTATACAACGACCTTCACCGAGATGCTTATTTAATGAAACTTATTTTATATATAATTTAATATGTCAATAAATATAATCCATATGGGTTGCCTAGCAAATTTCAGTCCAGAGTATGTTTAATGATTTTAAAAAAAAATATTTTTTTAAACATTTCACCGGTATGATTATTAGATTAATTCTATACCAATCGAAAGTATGTAGCCCATAGAATATGCAAACGTTAGTTTGTTTTTAATCAATTAATTATTTATGTGTATATTTTTTATGTGACACTAAAGTATATATACATCTTTAGTATAAAAGAAGGTTATAGTGATACATATATAATACTACCCTGATTAAAAATATTGATTGAAAAAAGTTCAAAAAATTTACTACATGCAAATTATAAAAAAAAAAAAATATTTTTAAAATTAATTAAACATCCTCTGGACTGAAATTTGCTAGGCAACCCATATGGATTATATTTATTGACATATTAAATTATATATAAAATAAGTTTCATTAAATAAGCATCTCGGTGAAGGTCGTTGTATAGCGGGATCTTATACTATAATAGATCGCATAACTGTAGCGCGGGTTCTCTTCCCGGCACAGACTCTACTGTAAAGTAATAAAATAAGGATCCACTAACTAATAAGTGATAACTATACTATGAAAGGAAATGTTTTCTTCCTTACCTTAAAAACTACAATGCAGGTGTGTCCAAATATAACCCAGACCATGGATAGCGAGCGTAGACCATGGACAACAGGTACAGTGTCAGCACCCACTGTCTGGTCGAAGATTTGCAGAATGTTAGCCTTCATGGAGAATGATAACAGCAGTTCTGACCAAACACCTGAGGATGGTGAGGTTTTATTTATTTGTTCGTTACTTCATTACTTAAATTACCTGTTCAACAAGTTGGTAAAAACTTAAAACTGGTAATAAGGCGTTCAGTTTATTTTGAAGGTTTTATTTTATTGTGAAGCTTACAATGTAATTAAGACGATTTACGACTTTAGAATATAAGTAATATAATCGATATAAGTTATATAAGTAACGTATTAGATGAAGATAAACCAGAGTTTTGTATACAAAATTTCCAGAGACAAATCTTTATCATTACGACTGGACATATCCAATAGTACTAGTTTTTTTACTGGGCTTATAAGTTATATGTGCATTGTTCGAGTATGCATCTCTATATTTTCGAATGTAAAATTATATCAAGTATTGACTTGTAATTCTTAATGAAAAGTCACTTACTGAGCTTAAGTTCTTCATCGGTAGACGCAGTTTCTCCTGTGAGACGTTCCTCGGAGTTATTACTGTTTATCGTAATGTTGTTGTTTACGTTGTACATCGATTTTCCTGCATCGAATATATAATTAAGAAAAAGAGCAAAAGTACTTAACACCTTGCCGTTAGCTATTATAGATTAACATTAATTTAAATTATAATCAAGTATATGGTCATACATATAAAAATAAATAAATCAGTTGCGCTACAACCTCTTTAGGTCTTAGCCTCAGATTTCTGAATCTGTATCATGATGTTGTTCGTAATAATGTATTCAAAAAAGTATTTTGTTGATAAAAAAGACTGTTTTAAAAATTGTTTTTTGTTTTCAAGCCTATTAAAAACAGTATACTGTTTAAAGAATAACTAGCGGATCCCATAGATGTTGTCCTGCATGATATTTCAAGCGGTTAGGATATTAACCAAAGCATGAAAGTACCGCCAGCAGATCTGTCGGGCTGACTTGTATATCGAATTTAAACCTGGATGCGCCACCCAAACACATACAAAAAATTCATTTAAATCGGTTTAGCCGCTGAAGAGGAGTTCCGTGAAATACACACGTATATTAGAAATAGCCTACCTTTAGATACGGTTATGGCATCAAGCGGGTGTAAATGTGCGCCTGTTTCGACAGACATATTTACGACGCGACGTCTCCGAGCGCGAACCTCACGGGAGAGGATCTCATCGTAAATGGTAGCGGATATAAGTAGAGCTCCTACTAAGCAGCATACACCTCTGGAATAAATAAAGTATATAATATAGAAAATTTGGTTTATTAGGGAAAACTACGTAATATTAAACACTGAGTTTATGCTGTCTAAAATGAGATTTGCCCATCAAACAGCTAGCGCTAATATAACTAATGTATTTAGATATTAATTACATGATAATGAAGTTAGTGTTTTGTTTTATTTATTTCTTTGATTTCCATTTATATGTTCGAAGAGTGAGTTCACAGTAGCGATATTGTATATTTTGTAGTTAATATTATATATTTCAATTGTTTTTCGACACCATCGTATTGGCTAAGTACTGTGAGGATAAAGGTATTTTTATACATAACTAAATAAAAAAAAATATTTTTTTATTATTAATCATCATCAAAATATTCAAATTGTGCAAATTAATGTTTTTTTTGCTAATTCATAATTAGGCTACACGGCTTTGTGCATTTTTGCAAAAATAAACTAAGCTATTTAATATAACCCAACGACTATTTAATCAACCATTCACCAAGATGTGAAGATAAATTACGAGACCTTGACTAGATTATTTCTAAATATGCCAATCAACTGCCCACTCTTGAAATTTAAGATGCCAATCTATTATCGCATAAAACAACGATTATTATTAAACGTTGAAGTGGTGTAAAGGTCATTTAATAAACCAATTTGCGTAATAGTGAAGCTCAATTTCAAGCAAGGATGAATTTTAGATATTTACAGCGAACAACCGTCTATTTTTTTATGTAAATTCATTGATATTCGTATATGAGTATCTTTAAGTCACCAACTAAGGTAATACGCAAAGTATACTAAAAGTTAACAAAGCTTTAAAAGGGCTTACAGCAAAATTTGAAAGGTCGGATCCTCGATGTATGTGTAGCCGCCATGTTCTGGCGACCGAACAGCGAGCACCGTGTGATGAAGGAGTGGAGACTGGACCGCATTCACTAGTGCGCCTACTTGCTCACGGCTGCAGGCGCGAGGAAAACATAGGCCGAGGTGAATTGTGCGCCGCTATAGAAAATAAAACATCTTAAAATTATTTTCAGTTTGCCTACCGTTTAACCCAACACTAATAATCTAGGTAATAAATCTCAAAAAGAGTAAAAGGTTCTCTATCATTATAATATACTAATAATAGATTACACAAATAATAAAATCCTTTCAAACGATAATTCCTTTTAAAGCTTAACAATATAATAAAATTAGTTGTTTCGTCAACGAGAAAAATTAATAAAACATAAGTGTCGACATTATTTAACAAAACACCTTTTAAGATTTGTCATTATATGAAGTATTGTTTTATAATTCTCATCAACACAATGCTACTAAGCTTAATGATGTACTTACTGTTTTAATAATCTCGTGTAGATCTGTGGTAACTTTCATTCGTACATTGTAGAACGCTGTATCGAAAGGAGGGCCTAGACCTGACATAGACACGTCTTGGCGCCATTCGCTAAATATTTGCGAGCCTCCACTGCCTGTGAGATAAAAATAAGATGTTTTTTTATTATATCTAACATATCTATATTTGAAGTTTAAAAATATGATAAATAGAATTAAATTTACGTAAGATATTTTCTTAAGCTTTGCTATTTATTTCGCAACATCCATGGAATTCCAATATATTTCCGATTTTTGTAATATCTATAGTCTTGCTATTTACAGCTTTTTTATAGAAATAAATACATAATTAAATAATAATACTTTAAAACCTTGTTTGTAAAAGTATTAACCTTGTGTTTCATATCTATAAAATCTAAGTGAAATAAACAATATAAGTTTGTTAAGAATTTTCTCGAGAATTGTTGTAGGTAGTATACGGTTTCTTTCACGCTCTAAATACAATGAGTATCAATGAGCTTAGCTCATAGAAGAATTTATTATGTAAACAATCACAATAAATATAATGTTCCTTTTGTAATTATATATGCCAGTTACCTATTTCATAACATATAGTTTATTGTATCGTTATGGATATAAGTGAGCCTGCATATTTGACTTTTAGATAATGACAGAACAGGCGACTTCGTAATTATTATTTTTTCTCTAAAAGCGTACTTTCTCTGAGGTTTATTGTCGATTTGAAAGAAAACATGGTATGGGGAAAGCTATAAATTATTTATTTCATCCCGAATGAAGGGAACAGTAATTACTTTATAACAAACTAGCTGATCCGGCAAACGCCGTTTTGCCATGTCATTATATCATTTATGGTTATTGTGCCTCACTCGACATAGATAGGTATAGAGTGTGTCGTGGACTTTTTTGTAGATATTTATAAGATCTACAATTACTTAGAACATTTTATGGTTCTATCTTTAATAGTTTAGGCAGGGTACGCAAAATAAGTAACTTTTTTGGTTGATTTTTTACACCTTGTGTCCGAAAAACCCTAATATCTTACGGAACCCTATTTTTGTTCAAAATTAATTATATAGCCTATATTACTCGTGGATAATGTAGCTTTCGAATGGTGAAAGAATTTTTAAAATCGGTCCAGTAGTTTATGAGCCTATTCATTACAATCAAACAAACAAACAAAGTTTTCCTCTTTATAATATTAGTGGAAATGACAAATTGCAAATGTATGGAGCATGTATCATCACTTTTAAGCAATATATTTCGTTCGATATGAATCATTCATCTTATGAAGAAATAAAGGTTCGATTTAGAAATGACCGAACAGAATTTGAGTCGCGCCCACTACCACAGTCCACAGGGGAATGTACGCGGAGATTATGAAATGTTACAGCACACTTCGTTATTTGTAATCTGTTACTTCACGCTATACCTCTCGTAAACATCTAAATAATTTAGAAACAAAATCAATTTTCTTTTATGTATTAGTTATTAAAGATCCCACATACCACATTTGTTTGAGATATAGGTGAAATGACTAGGTGCCTAAATGGTTTCACGTTAAATATCTTATTTATATTTATAAATAAATAAATAATACCGGAAAAGCAACAAATGTAACTTGGCTTAAAATTTATGAGCACAGGCAAAAAGGTCTGTTTCATGATTTATTGGGGTTATATTATGAGTAAGTATTTTTTATTTAAGAAAAATTACACGAGTAGTTTTGTTTGGTCGGGGTAACTTATTGACTTAAAATAAAGATTAATATAGTAGGTCACACAAGTAACCAATGTTAAACTACCCAACATCTTTGAAATTTTACTAACCACATTTTTCATAATAAATCCAAGAATCAAGATATGATTTTTAATTTTAATTTCACTTCCCGCTGGCTTTTCTTAAGAAATACCTTTATATATTTTATAATAATAACCACTGAATTAGCCTAGTTGGTGACAATCACTCAAGACATTGAAGGTTGGCCTTTAATTATTTTAAGTGACATAATAAATTAACCTGTATTTATTAACCATTTGCAATATAGCTTTTCTAATTTGTTTATAGTCCCGCCCCACTATCGACTTTTCGACAAGTTAAAATATATTATTTAAACTCGCTATGGATCTCTATATTCTTTGCAATTTAAAAAACGTAAGCAAACCGAAATTAAGACCCAAAAATGTATAACGTATTAGACACAACTTAAAAAGTAGAGTTCAACGAACAAAATGCTGTTTCGGTTAGACCAAGACCGAAAAGTATTATATGTACCACTAAATTATAATTTATAGTTAAAATACAGTAAATATTTTCAAATTACTTGTCATATGTTTGTAAGTCCGTTCTGTTAGTCTTCCTGGACATAGTCAGTCTATTATCCGTATAGCCACTTATATTAAGTTAGTTATGTACTTATTTCAAATTTTCGTAATAATAACAGCATGTTTTAATTTTAAACGCCATCATTTTTCGGGTAATTTCTGTTTCTAATAATCTTCATACAAAACCCATGATTTGCCAGTGAAAATTTTCGAATTTAGAAAAAAGCCATCCGAGGTTTTTATAGATGGCCTAAAACCATTTAACTTACGATTATTGTGATGAGGAGCATGTTGTTCATTCAGGATCTGGCAAAGCTCGGCAGAACCGGTCCAATAGTTGTTGCCCCAGTAGAACATGGACGTGTAGCGGCCGCTTGCGTCTTCCACTGAAAAATAAATTGAACGTTACGATTTTTTTTCAAATATTACTATATATTTTAATCCAACTGTAAAACCTAAACACCTGCCTGATCCTGAAGTATGGTCACATTGTAATGTGTAACAACTTTTAAACTCATGATGCGCCCAAAGCCGTTTAAAAAATGAACATATAACTAATTCGTATAAAACGATTGAAATAGGCGATAGTCGCAGAAAGAAAAAACAATTTCAATAGACGTGTCATCCATTTTTGCCCCTCTTTTATTATCAAACGCTCTACGTTTGAATGTAGAGTAGGTTATAATGAATTATATAAATATAATAAAACAAAAAGAAAATCAAGTGCAAAACAATTTTATGAAAATTTAAAGCAACATGATTTTATATTATAAAGAACGTAGATACGAGATTAAAATATTTAAAAATATGTAGGATACAGACGAAAAACTATTATGTCTCCATTTTGGTTGTAAACAAAATATTTTAGTGTTGACGCAATATTAAATGCTAATATTGCTACATTATGCTAAATTTTATACTTCAAAGATGACACTTTAATATTAATTTAGTTTTATGTGGAACCCGAAGCCAGTGGGGTATTTATTAATTATCCTAAGTCTACATTATTATAAGTCGTTAAGAGTTTTCTTATCAAAAATTGGCAATGGTAATCAGTTAGGTAGTTGGCGGTGTTAGGCGTCTGCTCTCGCTACCTTAAAATTAAAGAAAGTTTTTAGTCCTATCTCACATACCTAATCCGCTTTTTTTATGAAAAAAAATTTTATTAAAGAAAATTTTCATACATTTCAAGATAGCTTGTAACATATACTGTTAATATACGCGTAAACTTCAATAAATAAATAAAAAAACGTGTGTGTATGTCGACACGCGTGAGAAGTTATACTTTGGCGTAGCAAGATAAAAATCTTTTCAAAAAATTTATTCTACGTTTGAAGAAAAAACGACACTAAGAATAGAAAAAACTATAATGTGTACTATAGCCAACTTCAGGGTGTCGTTTTTTGTGACGGTGTGCGCGCGCATCGTAAAACTTTACTCTCATCATTTTTCCCTAACGCGTCAAAAGAAGTATAACTTCAATAAATAAAGAAAACTAAATAGTTAATAAAAAGAGAAAACCTGTGCACACTTGGCATCGGGCCGTGTGGAATTGTGCCCTGATGACACTGTTCTTTCATGAACGGATCTAAAGTAAAAACATTAATACACAAATGCGCTCGCGTAAGCTAGCTATTAAGCTAGCGTAAATGGCCGAATTGGCTAAAGCATTATTATTTAAAAGGCTCGAAAATAAAATGAATTTGCAATCGCTTTCCGATAAAAAATTTAATTGTAAATATTTTTGACCGAATCAAGTAATCTCATGAGATCTCTATTTGCGATTTCCTTCCGCAGTAGTAGGAAGCGATGAGCGGAGAAATTCGCTTCCTACTGTCACGTTACATTACCGTCCACTGACACTCAATTCTGATGACTTATGTTTACAATGGTGCAATTCTACGTAATAACTCTATCTAAGGTATATTCACTTAACTATATAATAAATAGTTAATAAATAAATAATTAAAAATTGATAAATATAAATAAAGCTATAATGCTGGCAGCATTTCCTCGCTCTATTTATTCGTTGGGCGAGGTACTCACCGGTACTACCAGGCACCATCTTAAATCTTTAATAAGCACCTGTGCACTTGAACCCACGGTCCAAGATTCTCTTTATTCAAGGGGTACACAACAATAGTTGGAGAAAAGACTCTTATATTTGAGCTGTTTATCATTTTACGCATTTGGGGACAAATGTAAGACGGGACTAACGTGGCCGAGTTACAAGGAGCCTCCCATACCAAAGCCCGTCCCATCCTAGGAATCAAAGACCACCCATCCGGCCGTTTGCCATCTTCTCTAGCGATGCCCGTGGGCTTCTAAATGGATTGGATTGACGGAGGCAATAACGGTTACGCACAACGTACCTAGTGAGAGTCTAAGTGCGGAAACTGCGTCCACGAACCTTTAACCTTTTTTGACGGATTCAAGAGACCGGCGTATGATCTCATTGAACGTGGCGTGACGAGAAAACCGACGAAAGAATATGATATTAGTATTCTTATAGATAGGAAAGTTACTTTACCTGCTATGTATCGTACGGGGACAGATCTGTGAACCTTCTACTACGAAACAGTTATTGCATTGCGACTAAACTACGGAACTAAATAATGGTTTTATATATAATATTATTATTATTTTATATTAAGGTAACTTTATTTATCTATCCCTAGTCGAAATCTACGAGTTATATTTCAATGTCAATATTAAAACCATTGTCATTATAATTTATTAAGCTGCCATTGTAGTAGTCTTAATGTAGGAACATTAATAATAAAGGCTATGAAATTACTACATCAAATAAACCATATTATGACGGTTTTGAACTAATTTGACTTTGATATTATTAAATTATAATGACAATGGCAGCTGATACCAGCGCTATTCCTCCGACATATACAAATTGTAATTAATAAGTGCAACTAGGGCTTGCAAAAGCAATTGGTAGGTTATAGAGAAACTAAATGTTAATTACCATGTAGTATATAATTGTACATATCATAAAGTTTCAAGGACGTATATACATTAAAATTAACAACACTGACCTCTATAGAGGTTCTTTTCCTGCTCAATTAATGTAAAACAGTCAAAACTATTTATCCCTGACATTTTACTGTTAGTATATGATTATATGTTTTAAGTACGACCCAGATTAAAGTAATACTTTCAAGCTAATGCGACATTGAATTTAATTCACAATGTTTTAATTTATTGGCAGTTGCTAGTTAGATAGACACATAATTCATTTAACGGTTCCCATTATAACGGTAATAAATTATTAAATAGGTCTGAAATAGCTAAAATCTTTTGTCAGGCGTAATTATTTTCAAGGTAACATCACAGGGACATTTTTATAGCCAACTTCAGTCAATTTTAGTTCATCTAAGTTTTGTCTTCCTTCAGAACGACCTCGAACTCAGGTCAGTTCCGGTTTTCTCAATTTCGGAGAGGTCCAAGGTAAGGCCGAGAGTTCTTCGACATGGCGCATTTATTTAAAATTGAGACAATATTTTAAAACTTGTTTCAATCTATATTCACTTCCGTTACTTTAAATGGAGCTTGTGAGGCCTTTGCAAACACTTCGTTGGAATAAAATCAAACACGTGTTTATAAAATTTGTATTACATTTTACATACCAAAAACTGCATTACTAATGGTAAGATTTGTAAATAAATTACGGTATCATATATTTTTTTTTATATATAGAAGATTGTTGTACGATAAATACATTATCTTAGCAATAAAAAATATACAAACCAATTTCAAAATACCAATTCTTTTTAAATTATTTCAATCTTAATATATTAAACAAAGTCCGAGTTGTCTGAACAGTTATAATTCGAGGGCCGCTGGACCGATTTGTCTTAATAAAAACTGTCAAACATTGCTCATCCCATCGATACAGAGACCTCTCCTCAAATTAAATAACGTATTTAAATAAAGACTTCGAATCGACAAGATATATCCACATTATTCGGGTAGTGGTGTATTTTAGATCAAGTAAGAAAAAGTCAGAAATTACATATATATGTGCGTTTAGAAATTACTTTTGAATAAACTAAAGAAAATATGACATGTTGTGTAATGCAATTCGGTGATAGTAGTGAACTTAATATGTATTTTGTATTAATTGTATTACTTTCCTAAAATCATAAATTAAGTTTAGCTAATCTGTTACATTCATTGACTTTAAGGCTGTACGAAGGTGAGCTAGTGTGTTATAAGTAAAAACTTTGTAAATATTCTATAATATGACATAATATAACTATATGATGATAATATTTAAATTATTTTCCGTCTCAAAATATTACTAACGACAAGGTGCCATGAATTAATAAGACAGAGCGATGTCATCAATTTTTATAATAACAAGTTCGTGAATCCGGCAAAATTCCATTATATAGTCGAGAATGAAATATTGAATTTTGTTGTGAACAAGAACACACCTTGATAAGATTTATAATAGACCTCATAACAAACCTGTTCTAGCAAAAAGTAATCTATTAGTAAGAAGTATAAAATAAACTATGACCTTATTTTTTGCGTATCAAATAGACATTATATTTTATGACTATTTATAAAGCAATTTTTTGAATTGATAGATCGTATTCTCACAATAAATTAAAAGTTTTATTTTAAATGCATGTATGCACAAACTATGAATTTAGACCAAATAATTGGTTTTGGTTGTATTACTTAGATATTCCGCTCCATTTTTTTTCAGCTTCAGCTTTTGAATGTTTCGTCCGTCACAGTCGTTTTACAAATGAATAAATCACTTAATACTAAAGAATCTGAATTTATGCATTAAGAAGTGAAACTTCTTTAGGCGCATGAGGGTAAAATATATTTTTTTTTTAATGTGTTACGTTTTTGTCGAAGAAGAGATTGAGACCGATTGAGAGACAGTGAGAAGGGTGAATAACCGTATAAAATTCTATTTTTAAAATTAAAATTTCGTAAAGAGAATTTATGAAATATTAGTATTTTAAATTTTATGCAAAATAATTTATTGAAATTTCAAATGACAAATTGTAAATTAACATGCCACGTGTTTTTATTATCGAAGAAATAAGTTTACATTCATTAAATTCCTAACATATCTTCCTTTTTCAATCAAGTTTCACTTCTGACATGTGTACGCACTTTTTTTAAAAAAAAAGTAAAACTGAGGAATGGTGCATTAATAAATTAACAAAAATAAAATTACAGGCAACAATGTAACCTTCTACAATTACAAAACATCTAAAAAATACTTTAAACGATAAATGCTAATATGCGTTTTGCTTTTAATTATTTATTTTGTACGAAATTTGACCTCACTCATTATCCTTGACTGTACTCTATGGGCATGTTTTAGTTTACTTATTTTATACGTGTTGCTCAATGACCGATTTTCGACTATTTGACCAACATACTCAGCATGCATAACATATTGTGAGTTGAGTAAATACATCCTATTTAGTGACATTTTAAAATGCAATGATAAAAACAACGGTACCTTAATGTGAGGAGTTGATTATACGTTTTGACATAATAACATAGAATAACACTTAATTAAAAGTATAATTTGACATTTGCTTGCTAGTTTGACATAGCTGATTGATCGATGATTCTTTTAATTAGTCCATCATAATATATGGTATTTATTTAAAGTTTCTTGTAAAAATTTAAATCAGTTAAAAATACAGTTATTTAAATTAAAATATCGTCAAAGTATTGTGGTTACTGGCCATGTTTACAGCTTAGGATACAAAATAGTCTATATGTGATTTAAATAATGTAACATTTTCTTAGCGAGGTTTCTTAGACACATTTAATTTATAGAAAGGTCTTCTGTAATTAAAATACTTATACTTTCTTTCTTTACTTACTTATGTTTGCTTACAGTTGGAAAATTAAAACAATTATATTATATATTTTAAGCAACTTTTACTTACACTTTCTTCATAAGTTTACGTAAGAAGTTTTTAATTATTTCGTGGATGCATAGATTAAAAAATATTATAGCTAGAACCAATTTACCATACGCAATCATATAAATGTATAAATTAGTACCTATTGCAGATTGTTGCTATTCCGGCTAGGTACAGTTAGCAAACCTAATGTCATTGTAATGATGTTACAAAACCACTGCCAGATACGTGCCGGAGTTACTGGGTTAATGTCTTTTAGGTAGCTAGTATAACTGGGTATACCTATAGAATGTAATAAATGACTAATCTATATCCATTGGTCATATTTTATCATACTATATTGTTCTTTACGTATTTTAACAGAAAATGAACAGATAATATTACAATTAATTATTGTCTGCCTTGTTTTACAAAACGTTATTCACCTAATACTGACCATCTATATATCTATAATATCTTACCAGAATGACATAAGAACACGCTTTGTCTCGTGATAATTTTCATACAAATTTGTTTTATAGCGTTTAGTGGGTCACGCCTGTCGAAAAGTGACTTTGTCTTCAACTTTTCGACTTTACTTCTTTCTTACTAACTTCAAATCATAACATCAATTAAATCTATTTGCTACTTTTAAAAACCTTTAACCTGCTCTTATCTATTAAGTGTCCGTCGGATTTTTTACGAGGATTATCCAGTCGTAATAATTAGATAGCGGTTAATTTTACACAATTATTTTTCAAGATTTATACTACTTATTACAATCATACTTATGAAAGGAATTAAAATAACAACATAATGTGTTGTGCTGCAAAACCAATATTTGACTTCACTTCCCTTTAAATAAATATTATGAACGAGTTTCCTTGTAAACAGTATAACTAATTACTAGATAAAGATACTATTATAATTTAAAATTGCATGTATAGTCTTATGACAAAATCATTTAATAAAATGTATAACTATAGGGCATGAAGATAGTATGGGGTAAATTGGCGGTTTGTTCGCTAAAGTGAAAGATCTTAAATGAAATGAATAACTTATTAGTAATAACGCGAATTATAAATAAATAAATAATACTTTATTCATGACAGAAATATGGTTGTGACAAAAATCATCTATCGCTAGTCCGCACACTAACTGTTGTGGGTAACTAGATAACAATTAAACCTTCCAATTTTCTTTGGTTAGTACTTGTGATACAGATTCGATAAAAAGTAAGCTGATTTCATTTTACTCTGTATTCTATGCAGGTAACAGGTTTGTGTATAAAGATTATATCAATGTACAGTTTTCACTGGCCATAAAAAAGACACGTGTAATGTTGTTGAGCCATATTGAGATGTTTGTTCTAACGGATGGTATAAGACAAAAGAAAATCGCGATTAAATCTAACTGAGACTTGGTCTAAGTTGTCTATGAGCTAAAAATCATATATTTGTAATGTCTGTTATTAACATAAACTTATTTCGGTAGGTTACAACTCTTCAATCTTTACTGTTTTTAGTAAAGATAAAACTCTAAGGAAAGAACTTGAATATCCCGTGATGAGGAACGTAAAATTTCGGATTAATTTTTAATTCGATTTGTGTATTCTTTCGAGCTTTTGACTTTAGTATATAGTAAAGTGTTTTAAAAGATGATTAATCTATTGGTAAATGATTTGCAGATTTCAAGTGGAAACTTATAAGCTAGGTCAAAACAGATATCCGTTGAACTTGACCCGACAGCATCCGCGCACGCGGCTCTCTTGCGTCGTGTCGTAACACCCTACACTTTCACTGACCAACTACAACTCGAGACCATAACGCAATCAGCTGTTTAGCACACTGCTCAATTTGTATAAAATTTCTGTTAAGACATAATAACCAGTAATTATACTTTTAAACGGATGATGAAAAAAGGTGTTTTTGACTGAAAACTATTATTATAAGATTTTAAGTTATTAAAGATGCTATTTCTATAAAAAATATACGAATAAAAAAAAATAAAAAAAAAGTAAATCAGTGGCGATACAACCTCTTTAGATCCTGGCCTCAGGTTTCTGAATCTGTTTCATGACCATTTTTTTTAAATCTAATAGGCAAGTAGGTGACCAGCCTCCAGTGCCTGACACACGCCGTCAATTTTTTGGGTCTAAGACATGTCGGTTTCCTCACGATGTTTTCCTTGACCGTTCGAGCAAATGTTAATACGAATAAAACATCAACAATTTTTGATAAAAAGCCCCTTTTTAATGTTAACTAAATTATCGCAAAATATAACAGCAATTAAATAGAAAAATACCAGCGCGTTTAGTTAACATAGATTACGCGAGACATCTATTACAGATAGACTAAAAATACAGATAAAGAGGTAAAGAGTTTAAACCTATGCAACAATCTATGTAGCAATCTAGGCTTTCACATGTTATTCGAGTGTCGAGCTTTCTGACTTGACAAATAATGCCTTAGCTTGCAAAATGTTACTAGGCAGTAATAATACTCGGTGATATGCAACAATATGATAACATTTGATTTACAGTGAATAAAGCGTTAATAATAATTTTATGAAAATAAGCTCTACTGTACAAAAACGAGTTGGTTCGGAATTAAAGGTCAGTTTTGCTGAACCCATAATAATATAGCACGTATGTGGGTATCATGCGCATGTCAATTTATTTTATTGACAATAATTACACGATGCGTTGTTACATAACGTTATTTATTTAAAAAAAACAGCAGTGCGACAACCTCTGTGAGTAGGCCTCAGACTTCTGTATCTATTTCGAGATCATTGTATTTTTCTGTTAATAGGCACACGCAGTTGGTTCTAAGGCGATTCCTCACGATGTCTCCCTTTACAGTGCGAGCGAATGTTAAATACGCTTATAGAAAGAACAACCGAGATTCGAACACACGACCTCAGGGTTGGAGGCGCATGCCACTAGGCCAACACTCTCAGTTCATTGTATTACTTATAAAAAATGTAAAATAAAGTTAGTCGAACAAGTATGTACAAACCTAATTGAGAATCAAAATTGATGACTATTATATATAATTATAAATACTATTATTATTATTACGGTACAGGTAAGTACAGTTTAATCAAAAGCAATCTATAAACTTAAGTCGAAGTAACGAAATAAAACTACATTAATTGATATAATTCACTTCTATAGTCTATGATTTTTTCTTTTAAAACAAGGTGAAAACGAGGTCTTTGTCCTGTACAACTATTGCGTAATTGCATAATATCCCTTGTTGCAACAACTGTAAGTTTATATTTGTTTAACAATGTATTTTACTTTATTAACATCAATTTAGACGCACGCTTTCTATATTATTTTAATGCTTGGTGTTTTAGAAAAGTAATTCAATTATATGATGAAATTTAGGAAATTGTGTTTTTATTTTTTACGTAACAAAAGTTATTGTAGGTATGTTGGACTTTGAACCTTAAGATTGTACGATAGTACGCAGTCTAAGGAGTCTCAGGTTCACCGTGAACGTCAATGAATTTTTTCCTATGTGCCGTATTTAACAGTCAATCAACCGTGAATCATTTATAGAGCTTAGAGAACCATTTATAGAGAGTACTTAGGGTAGTCTGAATCTTTCAGAATCAAAGTTTAGCGCTGGGTATGACTTCCGTAAGTCAAATATAATTCGTTTTAATATATTAAAGAGTTAGAGCAGTAATTGCTTACGCCTTATACGGTGAGCCTTCCTCTTTATAATCGCAGGAATAGAAGTTACTTTTAAGTATTTACTGAGTATTAAGCAAGAGTTCATGCGCACTTTTTATTCACTTAGGTACTTAACTTGTTATAGACCTAGACCTAAAAATCGATGGCGGTATAGAACAAAGGTTGATCACCGAAAAAGATGAAATAAACAGGTACATTATATAACAATATATACTGTGGCTGAAGCGACGACTTTACTATATTATTATATATAAAAAATTCAGTCAAATCTATGTGAAGGTAGAACATAAACTATAATTATGTATCAATACACGTAAAATTGTCATGAATACAGCCAAAAGATCAACGTTTTAAATAACAAACAACGTATTTTTATTAATATCATTTAACATGTCTATCTTTTATTTTATCTTCCAAGCATTACTTTCCAGTATGTCCATTCCAGTATTTTTCAAGTGTCCATCTTTCATTACACACCCTAGATTACATATTGCATTTTATGAATCAGTCATCTACATCTAAATAAATATCTAATTAATTCTAAAGAATATACTCTTCTAAAGTCAAATCTAAATTTACTATCATGGGCACCGATTTTTATTCCAAAAAAACATATCCAAGCTCCTGGGAGAGAAACACGTAACAACCCACATTCCAGTTTCATCTTTTGAGGATTAAAAAACATCAAAAGAAGTCGAACAAAAAATGAGATACTGCCCGACGGAATTTAATACTAATTCGTTTTATTTTGATATTTTAAGAAAAGAAAGATTATAGCAGCTAATCGCATTTGATTACAAAATTATAAAGAAATTAGTTTTTTTGACAATATAGATGTACGCACAACATTTTACACATAAAATCAAAAATTGCGTGTTTATAATAGTTTAAGTTAATGTTTTTCGTTCCTGTGATACAAAGTAACAGATTATTAATTACCCTCTAACTAATTAAAAGTCACCGTAGTCTACTTTCGTCTCTTTATAATAAAACAACGAACACGGTGTAACCCGAAGTGACGGCTTTTGATTCCTGACTAAGTTGGTTTGCTCATATTCACAAAAAGGTGATCACCAACTTTAATAATAGCGTCCTTAATACACATTGAACAAATATTTGTTACAGAACTTTAAAAGTTTTCGAAGTTAATTTTTATGTTATGGTGTTTTCGAAGTCAAACTTTCTGATGCAACGGTTCTTGAGTGTGTGACCGTTGATTTCGTTTGCGTGATTAATGGCTGCCTTTATGATACCCATAGAATTGCAATATTCTACACGTTAGGAAATTGACAGGTGTTTTCATATTATTTGATTACGAAAATGCGTTTTCCGATTTACTAACTATTACCGTGCACCTACTTTTAAGCTGAGCTTTAGTTGCGACGTTATATAGCAGGTATTTGACTAGGAGTGATTTTATCAACAGCTAGAAGTAAAGATATCGTATCAAAAAATTTAATAGCACTTTTGATCATATTTATAGAAAGAGTGTATAAAATACCTTTCAGTCTGGAGTGGATATAGAATGAATAATAAGATAAAAGAGTTTATTAAAATACTCATTAATTTACTATTGTAACTTATATGTATCTTACTTAAAAGTAAGACTGTATCTATCAACGGATTGTTAGATTCGGTTTACAGAATCGTATTAAATATGAATATTAAAAAATCGAATCAAGTCAAGTCCTTCTTCGTTAGATATAATTTAATTTTAAATAGCTCCTACAGTAATATAAATACTTGTATGTGATTACATATCGACAGGGGTCTAGATTAAACTTCAGGATAAGCTCAGATATTTTTGGATACTTACTACAAGTAAAAAATAATTAACCGCAAAGCCTAGCGTGATATCGTGGTATTAAGTTTTAATTATGTAATTCATAAGTGCATTAACAATAGGAAATTTTGTCTTATAAGTTTCTCACGATTATTTGTAGGGTTAAGGCTAGTCGACTTTAAAACTATTCACCAAATCTTAGCAAAGTTTTTGTTCATGTATTATTTTGTTATGTTCTATGGAATTTTTTTATACAGAAACCTTTCATGGTATTTATTTGACATATAAATTGAATAATTGTTTTATGTGTATAAAAGTTAAAACACATATGATTTTTTGAATATTGTTTGTACAATATTGATTCATAAAGATTGTAAAAGTAACAAACTGCTAATAAAGTCTAAAAAGGAAAGTGAAATGGTGAAGGTATGGCGGTCGGGGGCGAAGCACGGCAGGTTTCACAGCATCCTGATTTGATCTTGCAACTTGCACTTAGTAATTGTAAACTTAAGAAATGTAATACATATATAAATATGTTAAATCATATACTTATTAAACATGTATAAATATATATAGGTACATCGTTAACCGTAATCTTCACTTTGCATGAAGATACATATACATATTACATGTTTTTGTTTATTATTTAAGTATTTTATAATAACGATGGAAAATGGATAAAGTTCCGATGGGGCTTGGGACTAATACTGCGTATGGATTATTGATTTATAAGTCTCTTTTTCTTTATGAGCTTTAAATACAGGTGGAAATAATACGTAAAAGTGGTAACAGTAACTTTAATATATTATGGTCATATCACACTAGAGGCAATAGGTAGGTATCTGGAATCTTATAAACAGATAAATGAAAACATTAAAAATACCACAAGTACGAAGAGTAAGTTCTCAGCCATTCGAATCGTATTAAATTTCTCTCTGTGTCAAATATTTGTATGAAAATCTTAGTTTGATAAACCGCTGTCAGATCTGTCATACAGTTTTTACATTTTACGATAGCATGCAAAATTGTCGCATTAGCAGCCTTACAGAATTCTCATTAACAGGAAACCTACAATGTAGATTAAACGTTTCCTAAGCTCAAAGCTAATATGTACCTATAAATGGTGTAATATCCTATCCCCTATCAAAGGACATTGCAGTTCATTGAGCAACGCGTTGGCCAAGCATTTCTAAATGGGATTAAAGTACCGCCGTTACAAAGTACTAACTTCAAACAGTTGAAATTAAAAAAAAAAAACTTTACGGATTGACTTGATCCCATAAAACAGGAGAAAATTCTCTTGTCTTAATAACGTTACAACCTATTTGGACTGAACTAAATTTATAGTGTGTGACTGGGAGTGTGGCACTAGGTATCAAGGCCGACCCCGTAATGGTTGGACCAATCAACCCTTAAAGGTTATATGCCGAAAACAGGAAGGTCAAAGAAATTTTGCGGCAATATTAACACTACCTTTAGGAATGAAGGCCGCACTTCAAGATTTATATTAAATCCCATTGGTTTAATGGGTGACATGAGTGTATACGTAGATCATGTAGTCTTGATTTCTATTCGTGGGCCACCCGAGGGGACCCTTGTTGACACGAGTCTATGATCCACAACGTGTTTAATTAAATCCAATGAAAATATCACAAATGCTTACATTAGTGACGCCTTCAAATCAATAATATTTTTAAAGAAGAATTATCTGGTAATGATGAATGTCAGATATTATTTTTTAAGGCTTGGACAGAAATTATTGAATATAAATGAGTTATTATAACTTTATAAAGTATAATGACATCTGGCATTTTCGAATATCGGTGACCATTTATCATTGTAATGAACCATCTTGATTTTTAAGTACAAGGTGATATGTCGCGGGAGTAATCATTTCGTATACCATACATCATCGGGGCCTTGTATTATCTTCCTGTCTTTTATATTGTCTTTGTTTTCAAGTCGGTCAACGAGTACTGAATAAGGTTTTCAAATTCAATGAGGATCGTGAGAGCATTCAATATTTTAAAGTGTTTTTTATTGGGCTGCAAAATTAGGACAAAACATGTTAATAGACCGGTATATATAGGTACTTACATAGAATCTATTATATTTGAACACGACAAACCAAAAAAATACGTAACAGTTAAATACAAAAATACAAATAAATATAAAAACAGATTCTCAGCCGTTACAATCCTTTTTTATTCGAAATATTACGATTCATATTTATTTAGTAAAACATAATCAGTAATCGATCTCACCCTAACAAGCGATCTCTTCATTCGTTGCGTTCTTCGACTGTTTTTTTTATAATTTGCAGTTACTATCGACATTTTTAATTATGTTATCAATAAAATAGAATATCTGCTTAAGCAATTTTTAAATTCGATGCACTCATCAAAATAAAACAATGTATGTATATGTATATCCAATTTGCGAGTTTTCGGCGCCTAAAAGTTGAAAAAATAATCAATTTACTAGCCAATGTACTGTGTATAAAGAAATAATTTTTGGATATCCGTTTAAATTCAATTGTAACTATTTATGTTAAAACTACGATTCAGTTCAAAGGCTTTAAATGCCTGGCCCTTAAGCTTTGACACTAAAGAAAAAAGGTTGTGACATTATTAAAACCGGAAGAACCTTTGCAAGTGGGTGAATGTATGGCAGTAATGTTGTATTAACCCCGATTCGCGAAACCGAGACACGATTTGCTTAAGTTTATTACATAACGTATGAAGCACACTGTGTGAGGAAATCTATTTTGTTTTAATTAAAATATTTGTGAAATAATTTCGAAATTAATTTCGGTGTAGTGATGATACTAATTGAATTTAGACAAGGTTAATATCGGAATCAGTCCATTTTTGTGTAAAAATCTAATAAAAAATTAATAAATTTATTTTTTATGTTTTAATATATATATTTGTTAATGTTCTTTTAAATATATGGTCTATAGTTCTTCTAACTGAGTTTTTGTAGCCTGTATATTAGCTAGCTGATATACGCGCACATGTTATTTTCAATGCGTAAAGTTCACAGATGTTGTACATCACGAGGCTAACAAAATAACTTTTGAGATGATAGAAAGCTAGCTTGAAACAAAATGGTCATCATTGTACGCATTAGCGTCTTCGTAGTTCAATCGCCACGCGCTCCTAGAAAAACTGGGCGCAATTCCTGAACCACAGTAGTCACAGAACGGACCCAGTGTAACAGAGGCACCACTTTTCATGGTTCACGTTTACGTACAAATATTGCAACTTACCACTTATTTACAAATATTTAAACATTTAACTGTTGTGATTGGTCAACTAACGGTAGTTAACGATATGAAGGAACTACTTAATTGGCTTTTAATGACACCATAAAATATGTTTATAGTTTAAGACGATAGAAATAAAATATCGAATCGTATTAAGGAGCTAACAACATCTAACCGGTGACCATTAGGTACGTATACGAATTTATTTACTAAACATTACTAACGTTTTCACGTCTGAACACAAAAAATGCGTTAAAAAGTCTACATTAACAAAAAATACAGAAACTTTTGTCCGTTAAATAACCTCATTTTGTCAAAAACAAATTAGTTTGTAAAGTGCTAATTCCTTACGTATTAGACATGAGTAACACATGGTAGGTCGTCACAATTTTGGGCAGCGCCCTTGTGATTCATATTTTGGTCAGGTGTTTTGAAATATATTCTATATGTAACTGGTAAGACTAACGGTACGCATATCGTAAAGAACTTAAATTAAACCGTTACTGTCGTACATAAACTGGTAACCTAATTCAATTTTTTATTCTTGCTATCTCCGTAAGGCATGTTACGCCCTTATTTCAGCGCCATTTTCCATCACATCAAAATATTTTTGATCTTATTTTTTATTATGTCACTCAGCTCAAACGAACTACGCGACTAATTAATCTTTGGTAGTTTCGCAAAATATTTTTAATTATACATTCGGAAAATAAGGGATAGTTTTGTTAATGCACCTCTCGTATAAAAACACTACATACGTAGGCCAAATTTTAAATGAGTAATCCAATAAAAAATTAAGACATAAATTAGATTTCCATTGCTGTGTGAAGCAGGCGCGGGTTGGGGATTAGTTTGTTAATTTATTTTTATGTGTGGTTTATTATCAACCACAATACATTATAAGTGGTTTCCCGTAATAAAGTTGGAAATATGAAAGTCACATTGGTAATTCGCTTTCGCTTTAATTAAAGTACCAAAACAAATGACAGCACTGTAGAGTCAAAGGTGAAGCTTAGAATTTTGGTTTTTAGTCATGACAATATTTATGACCTTTAATTAATTATCATTCTCATCACGTCGAAGGATAAAAAAAAACAAATAACTTCAATGGCTTTAACATATTTGTTAGGTAAATAAATATTCAATAATAGGCGAGGACACTAAATGTATATTTGTTAGAGTGCGTTTTCAAATATGTATTAAAATTTGAACCAAGTTTTCAACTTACGGAGTAATAGGTCTTTAAATCAGCCATTGAAATATCTTTCTTGAAAGAGATAATAATGTGTATGAAAAATTCTAACGACAAACGTGACACCATATGTATGGACCATTCGGAATGAAATTAATAGCAATAGTTCTAACAATTCTAGTCGTACTACATCGAACCAGTTTTCATTTTTGATCTACTTTATCTTACTCGGAATCGTTGTGGGTGTTAGCCTCGTGGTTAAACGAATTATTGAGGTTGTATGTTCAAAGCTCGGCTGTGTCATAATTTTTTTTATTGACTTCAAAAAGAAGCTTATTATTTTAATCAGTATGTGTGTCGCACAAACTTCTCGGAATCTCAGTGACATTGAGATGATGATGATCAATAACTGATGTTCCTAATTAGGGAACAATCAAAACAGGTTTAGGACAAGTCAACTATTTTTTTCAATTTGTGTGTAATTGTAAAGAAAAAATCATAGGGACAAAGATAGTCACGTCTAAAACAAACAATTTACTACTTTTAAAGAGAAAAATGTGTTTAATAAAAGAGATCCAGGTTTAATGTTTCTCTGTCAACTAAAACTGCAAGACTTCAAAATGTAAGAGTAGAAAATCAGTAGATTATTTTGTGAGTTGTAGCTAAACGCAATTTGAGGAACCAACGACCACCTTGTACACTGACCTAGATTTTTTCACCAAAACATTACATAAGGCGGTTTAGATAATCGAAAAGAAAATTTTTGCCTGTAAGTGGTTACTAGAATTAAATAAATATGTTTTTTCAAGTCAATATATATTTGAGTACATCTCTTTGTTATTGAAATTTTTTTGAAGCTAAAGGTTAATTTTGTTTCAATTTGCTAAAAAGCTTATTGTTTAAATTTTTTGTAAATATTATTTTTTAGCCGTGGGGTAGAAAGCTGATAAGAAGGTTAATGTGGTGTTGGTTAGGTAACGTGTGCGTTGCGGAAGAGCCGTGAAAGGCGGCTCTCAATTATGTCATAAACCTGCCTCGGACACAGCCACAGACCACGAACAATCTCCAGTAATACATGCGACAGACTCGCAACGGCCGTTATATATTTAAGGAATCATATTTCATTCTTAATTATTTAAATTTCTTAAAATTAATACAGCTTATGAAAATTGGGTCAATCCAATAAAATGTGATCTGTTAATCTGACTAAACAAACTCACTCTTTAAAGCCCATAGCAGCCTATCCTTAAGTCCTTCGATGTACTCCTGCATGTCCTCTCTGCACTGCCCCGTCACGTTTTCTCGCAATCTGTTCCACTGTGCAACCAAAATTGGAGCATCAATCACTCTCAGCATACTCTCTAATCCAAGAAGATGTGTTTCATTTTGCTCTAGCCTCATTGGTATGCTCCTCTCGTTACTGGTCGGCACTTCCACTACATCTTTCGGCACAATCGTCGATTTCTCTATCTTAATCGTTTTAATATGCTGGACATTGTGCGACTTCTGCGTTGTCGAAATAGGCTTATCGGTAGTCGCACCTTCGTTGAACGTTAGACCATCTTCATCGGCAAATAAATCGAACGAATCATCATTGACTTTCGCATTTCTCGAATTTGAAATCGAACCGATCAAATCGGAATCTTCGATACCACCTTTAGCTGAAGATTTTTTGATGTTCTGAAAAGCGTCGATTAAAGCGCTGCGGAACTTTTCTTCGCGGGCACTTCCTTTAGTGTCATTTAAATCGTTACAGTAACAGGCTGCACTTAAAACTAGGATGGTAAACACTAGGCGATACATAGTGTTAGTGTCACAAGCACATGTCTTTAGACGGGTTTTTTTGAGAGGTGCGCGCGCGACGGCATAGTCTTATCGACTGACGGTGCTGAGACGAATTGTGGGGTGTGACATAACAGTTGTGGCTAGGGGCGAGCTCCGACTCACTTTCACTAGGGCATCCTTGTAGGGCGCGATGCTACACTTGTATTAGGCAAGTTAATTCTTACGTGGAGGCATAATGGATGAAAGTTTATATGGCCTTCCGTATCTTTTATTACAATATCGTTATGTATAAGTTACGAGAACGTTATGACCGAATAGAGATGATATTTCCTGAGATTGGTTTTGAATTGTCACGAGGCTTTAAACTGAACTCTAAAAGCCTGAAAAAGGTAAACGACCATAGTAATTAATGTCGTACCAAAATGTGGGCCACTAATTAATACTTTTTTAAAGCATCATAAACATGTCAGCAGCGCAGTTTTTATAGTCTAAATTGGAGTCGAACGTTCACAAATATTTCACATCCTGTTATAAAATAAAAGGTTTCGTGGTGCCGTTAAAATTAATCTAAAGTACTATACAAGAAACTATAAAGAATATAGTTTAACTACCAAGTGTTTTCCAGTTTCCTCGCTCAATGAATAAGTATCGCAATACAGCGAGGTAATAGTGCCAGCATTAAAGGTACACTGCCACAAGGACAAAACTTTTTAAATTTGGTTTTTCTATTCATCAATTTTTTATTATTATTATTACTATGTAGGTTAAGAATATTATAAATACTGTATATTTTAAATTAATTCTTACTCAGTGGCATACATAATCAATGTCAAAAACTGTTACACTATATGTGTTACGCCGATAATATTGTTAGTTGCATTTGGACATATTATTCAATATACAAGTTTCTGTAACGTTTTTCATTACAGACAAAGACACTCTGTTTGACACGATACGATTGACTTTTGGGCTGTAAGATGTTATTTATCATCTCCCGCACCTCCACGCACGTATCCTAACATCCTGGGTTCAATTTATGGCTCATAATTGTTTTGGTTTGGCAGACAGGCTCAATTTCCTAAAAAAAAGATCAAGTATGTGTCATTAGTTGCAGTTTATATTATTTGTTTGAATAGGTATTTACATAAAGTAACTGGGTTTATTCTCATCAATTTCTCAATATAATTACTAGGCTTTTTATGTAATTTCACACGATACATATGAAGCGTTGATGCGTATTCATTCCCAGCAATTTATTACCTTTTCATCGAAAACAATGATATCTGATTATGTCAACAATTCCCAGTGTGTAATCTCTAAATGAATTAAAAATATGTACTTTGTACTTTTATACTAGTCTAATTTAACTATGTTATATGGTTTCGTCAATTTTAAAACAAAAGAGGTCCGTCTAAACTTAGCAGCGCATCCCTTTTTTAACTTAATTGTTGCATCATAATGAAAGATATACCTTATTAACAAATATCCCAATATAGTATAAGTAGCAGCACTTAAAATGTGTTTCAGATAGGTCTTATCTCTATGATAGTCATTGTTGCGGGATCTAGATGTATGGCCGAGAATATATTTTAATTAATATACGTAATTATTGAGTGTGTATGATAACGTTTATTTATTTATTTTAAAAAATGTCACACGAACGAAACCCATACAGACACTTAAAGAGAACACACAACATGAAAACAAAATAGTTACAATCATGTGCGTCATTGACAAGTGTGCACAAAATTTAAAAAAAACATTTCAATTATAAAAGAGAAAATAATTAATCCTATCAAAATAAACGACAATAAACTAGATTAATTTACAAATACATATTAAATAAAATATTAAATTTAAAAATTTAATATATTTCTTTATCGCAATTGTTATTAGTGAAGGTACAATGGCTGCAGACGCCTGAAGACATGGAGACTATCATAAAATAGATCAACCTCGTATGTCCTCAAAGCGTCGTTTATGTATTTAAAGTGAGTTTTATTTTTTGATTGAATCTGAATTTTATTAAAAAACATTCCGTTCAGGCTTAAAACGTTTGTTGAAGAATTTGAAAGCGTACCAACTAAGTAGGAGACTCAAATAATTAATATAAAAAAGATCGATCAAATAAGAAAGTGATTCGGGAGCATTCCCTCAGGTCGTTGAATCGTATGATGTAACTCGCTTAATTATATTACAGTTGCGTAAGGGCATTGTCTCCGGTCCTACAACTTTCTTTCAAAAACCCAAGCACTTACAGCTTTATAGACATTTTACGTAGGTAACACTAACAAAATTTAGAATTGGCCAGTTAGAAACATTGCTAATGAATTTTTTTTTTTAATTTCAATTTTAGAACTCTTTGTTAACCTAATGTATTATAATGCAATCATTTGTCATTTGCTTTTGTGAATTGGCGGCAAATCTAAAATTCTTGTTACACGTGAAAATGAACCTAACGCGAGAAAATTTTCGGACAATGATTTATTATGACTTTCGTTGTGGGCTTACTCAACAAGAAAGCTGCAAATGAATGTTTTAATTTATGGTCTATAAGAGAACGTCATGCTGCATTAAACAGTTCCAGACTGCTAGTGAATGGTCTACCATCGACTCTCACAATAAGTAATAGGTAACGTTGGCGTCATATCATTAGAGGTGAGGCAAAAGCCCGGCGTTAGCAATTAGGGAATGTACAGGTATATAACAAAGCAGAGTAATAACTTTTGTTATTATAAGACCTATAATCTGTGTAATAACGGAAGTAATATTTTTCATCTGCATCTATATGCTACACAGATTATTAATTAGTATTAAGAATATTACGACACCTCCGGAAGTATATAGTGTCTTTAGGCGTTAACAAAGATGTGTAAATTGTCTAATCTTATTCCGCTAAAATGATAGCTGTATAGTATAATAAGTAACTGATAATTCGGTATTTAAACTTCCTTCTGCTGATTTCTAGGAAGAATAGAGTTCAACGCGCGCAATAATAATGGTTTATATACAGATCAGATCGTGCATATCATAATCACCTTCACAATCAACCTTTGCTATTGCAGTGTAAGACAAAAGCTCTTGCAGATAAGCTTAAAGAATTTGGTAGGTAAGATTGGGTGAAAAATGCCCAGGATAGAGAGAGATGGAGCCAGTTGGAGGAGGCTATACTCTCTTTGTGGTTCTTGGAAAAAAAAATTCTGTATAAAATTGTAACTATGTGTATCTTTTTAGAGATGAGTGAATATTTAGAGGAATAAATGAGGCTTAATTATGATTTATATACTTCTTGCAGCAATATCGTAGCCTGCTCGTTTCCCCAACGACTCGACTATGAAAATAAAGTCAAAGTCAAAAATCATTTATTCATGTAGGTAACACAATGTACACTTATGAACGTCAAAAAAGAAATATACATTAAATGCTTCTAATTTTATATTTACTGCCAGTTCTCAAATCAAGGGCGTAGAATGGAAGAGAAGATCTGGCATAAACTCTCCGCCACTCTTTTTAATCGTCAAGTTTTTTGTTTTACACAACGTTACACATGTTCCACATGACATCTTAAGTAATAGCAGCGAAAATGCGGCACAAGAATATAAAATATTATTTACTAATGATGAAGAGGTACTTGCCTAAATTAAAGCGTATTTTGAAACTAAGAAATCGTACTATAAAAATGTTATCGAAGAATTGTATGACCGCTATAATCGTTGTATCGCTCTCGAAGACAAATGAAATTCTCTAAAAAAAAAAATGTTCCATGTTAGCTTACCAACTATTCAGCTCACCTGTTATATATAATAATAACTAGTTTACCATTTTCGTGTGAAATATAGTGTTTTGTAATTGGGTTAATTTACCATTAGTGTACAAGGAAGCGTGTACCGATCGAGATTGCATTACGCGTTGCGCAAGCGGCTCTCCTGTGACATCGTACACTGTACACGAACAATGGATTCGTCTGCATTGTAACATAATATGATTGTATCTTTAAAAGCGTGCATTTTACTTCCGGAAACAATTAGAATGGAACTTTGCTAATTTATGTTTGTTAAGTGATTAAAAAATTTGTAAAGTTGATTTTTTTTGAATAGAACGAGTTCCTCGAATTATATGTAATAACAAAACAATAACAGACGCACATTTGGTTTGAATTAAATAAGCGTCTCTCAAATTTAAGAATTTGTCATTACTTAACAAAAGTTAAACGCGGTCAACCGTCGCTTATGGAGGAATAGGTAAGTATCAATCTCTCTTGTAGAGGTTCACGCGTAACTAATGACTGGTTGTAGACAAAATGGGACCTGGTAAATACTCTCATTAATAGAGTTTTCTCACATATCTAGGTTTGACTGTATATATCTCTGTATCTCTATCTGTATATATCTATATATCAGTGGCGCTACAACCTTTTTAGGTCTGGGCCTCAAATTTCTGTATATGTTCCATGGTCATTTTTGAAGTTATACTAATTTAGGCGCGTTATGAAAAATTGATGAGAGTGAAATTTAATTAAACTTTGACACAAAATTAACAGAATGAAGTTAGTGGCGCATGTTGGCATGCACGCCGCCTCTGTTCACTGTGTATTTATATTTATAATATTTATCCACATGCTTTGAGTTTCTACATTTAAAACACGTGTTTTCATTATACAAGTGCTTTATATGTGCGTCTGAATTATAATCAAAAGTGATTTAAATTGAATATTTAAATCAATACTAATTAATATTAGAAAATAATAATATAATATTAATAAATATTTAGTTATTTAATTTTTCAAATGTAAACTGAACTTTATTGACTATAATGACTCCTTTTCCAGTCTTTGATTATTTAATTGTAATTATTAGCATGCAATCAAAAACTATTTTTAATAATGCCAAAGAAGTATAACTTCTTACGCGCGTACATAAGAACACCATTTTTTTAATCTAGTAGGCAAGTAGGTGATCAGCCTCCTGTGTCTAACACTCAATACTTTTTGGTTCTAAGGCAAGCCAGTTTCCTCACGATATTTTCCTTCACCGTTCAAGGGAAAATGTGCACATATAAAGAAAGTCCATTGTCATTTTGCCAAGCCACTAGGCCAACACTGCTCATCGTAATAGCATACTTTTCAGATAAATCTGGAACTGTGATTGTAATTATTAAAAAAAATTAATAAGCATTTCATTTAATTATAATTTTGTTAGATTTATTATATTAATAGAAAAACTATTAGTCTACTCTAGACTTCATCGACTTAATATAAATCCGCAACGCAACCTTGTCCTGATATAAACCTTTCGAATATCTGATTCCAATTTGTGGTATGACTTCTTATATAACATTATGTCAAGGAATTCTATTTGTCTTATGCCATTCAATTTTTGCTATAAATAAAACAACTTTTAACCGGATTGAAGTTATGTATTTACAATTATTTTTCATAATTTTAAATTTAACCGACGTTTCGCGTGCTTTACAGCGTGCGTGACTGAAGACAAAAGGTGTTGAATGTCAAAAAGTTTCACAGCTGTAGAAAAAGTTGTATTATCTGTATTTATTTCCCCGGAGTTGGTATCGACTAAAAGATGGAGGGTTTTCGCAAAAATGGCTCACGGTGTCCTCTATTTTCGCGGATTGTTCATCTTTAGATTTTAATTTGTATTTTATTGGATCCCAGGTGTTTGACAATTTTAGGCCGTCTTCTCTAATGAAATTGGTATGGGGTGTTTTTTTATTTCAATGGCTTCGCGTACCAATCTTGGGAAGAATCTTGTTTTATTAAATGTGTAAAAGTTATGTCAATAAAAGACAATACTATAAATAAAACTATAAACGTACCTTCTGTTGTAAATATGTTTTTTATATAATAGGGCGGGCGCACACGGCAAGAGGTGCACCTGATGTTGTGTTATGTCGCCGGACACTCACACTTCACACACGCAAAAGTCTTGCAAGTGCGTTGCCGACCTTCTATTATTTAAGTTTACTGGTAAATAGTAATTGTTTGTTGTATAAAAATTCGGTGCAGACGCCATCACAATAGATAGGGTCGTTGCCGGATTTTTAATAAGTCTCAGAAGTAAGAGTGTTTCTTTGTATATTATATACTTAGTGTACGCTATATGTTTCAATATGGTAGGAGTGATTAAAGATTTCACGCAGGGTCGTTAATTAGTTAGTTATATAATGTTTTATGACAACAGAATAGTATGGCGACGCCAATTATGTAAATATTGCACAAAATTGACATCAATACACAACATGCATTTTCCTTATTTCAAAATTTCTTCGAAAGACCTTATTTTTTAACGATCACAAAGGTTAGTTATTATTATTTTTTATTATATATTATATTAGGTACTATTAAGTCATACTTCATAAAACGAACGAAACGTCTAACAATCGTAATTAAATTCTACTTTAGTTTAGCCAATACATTATAAATCGACAAAACGACAAATCTATCGACAAAAAGGTATTAATTGCCCATAAAAATTACCATAATTAAGAAGACGATACGGAAACGGAAAACACATGGCCATTCATTATATAATACAACCTTCATAAAACTATCAACGTTTACTTATTCAAATATATACATACAATAAGACATAAACAAATCTAAGACGCATTAGTACTTACTTAAAGCAAAGCAACCAAAAAAATCGCGGTCATCCAAAGTTCATCTCTTTAAGTGAGATTTCGAGGGGCACAATAGAAATAAAATGGCTTTCCAATAATAAGAGCAATAACCGAATGATATATCAGTATGATTTGGGTAGGCCAAATTATGGCTGTACTTACAACGTTGGTTCTGCACTTGTCTTAAGTCTCATCGTCATGTAGTAAATTAATTCCCAAACATAAAGAAGTATACTAAATATAAAGAAGATACACAAAGTGAATATATTAAACAAAATACTAAACCGACCTACTTTAAAACTAAAATTGCACTGACAACAGATGAAAAGACAACACAACGAAAGGGACCAGTAGAAAAAAAGAGTGGGCAGGTCAAAAAGAAGGTGGGCTGATAGAAGGGAAAGACTGGCAGTCTATTGGCAAAGATAGAGATACTTGGAAAGGGTTGGAGGAGGCCTTCACCAAAGAAGGGCCCATATCTACATAACATATTACTAATAATATTAAGCTATAAGTAAAGGCTATCAAATTTTGAAATCTAACTTAAGGATAGGGAAAAAAGGCTATATTATTATAGTAACTTTCCCAAATAACAGGGAGTCAGCGTGAGATTTAAAATGTAAAATTCTGTACGTTCTTGCGAAAGTGAAAAATCGCCCAGTCATCGTTACAATCATTAAAAATCTTATGCAAGATTCATTAAATGTAGGAGTAGTGGGGCGAACTTCAACATATAGCTTTAAGGACTTTTTATTTTTACATTGAGACTATTTTATTGTACTTATGTATACATGACTTTAACTAACTTTTTTCACCCTCGAATCAAAGGGGTGTGCCTAAAAGTGTTTTCTGAGAGATCGTAGCTTCCTAATAAAACAATAAACTAATATAATTTATTTTTTACTTCGATTAAACTATGACTTGATGACGGTTTATTATATATTATATATATTTAAGAATTTATTTGATTTTTATTTTTAATCTAATAAAATACTGTAATTATTTAACATATACAGCTTTACCAACACATTGAATTTGATAACTACAGCAATAAACGAGATAATGTTTAAGTACGTGTGGTAAAAAAACCCAAGAATTGCTTTAAAAACGAGATTTTGCAATCCGTGTCGAATCACCCGCGTCCGAGTTAAATATTAGAAAGTGAACTTTTTAACACAAATACATAATATTTAGTACGTCAAACTTATTGTGATTTTGAAAGTATTTGAATTCATGGCACATATAATATTTACAGGAATTAATATGAATTTTGTTGCCACAACCAGTGGCGTGACAATAGGGTGGCAGGGCTGGCAAAATGCCACGGGCCCCCGACCCAAGAGGGCCACCGCCCAAGAGATATTATGTTCTATGGATGAATATGAAGTCTCCAATACGCATTGGGCTAGTGTGGGGACTACAGAACATCGCCTAAGAGAGTGGCCATTAGTGGAACATATACAATGTGTATTTGATTACTCCAAAAACCTCAAAAAGTTTATTGAAATTAGACTGAGTACAACGTGAAGATTTTTATTCAATACAAAATACTAAAAGAAACATAGGTTTTGGTGATGATAATTAATGATTATTCTAATATCCTTGCAATCGCTTCTACTGTAAAATAAAATTGTTTTATTCAGTTTAAGAAATTACTAATGTGTAAAATATAGAGCCTTCTGTAATTTTTACGGCAACTTGTATTATATAGGTGATGGAAATATTTGCTTTGTTAAATTTTCTTCGATTTACTCGATATAAATTTATTTCTATATGTACTCATTTTTACTTGACGCCGACTAGATCTAACAATAAATTTCGCGAAATGTAAATATGTACCTACCTACTATTTTAAGTATTTTGAGTTTACATCTTTAATAATTTATATTCTTAATGTAACACGTCACGTGGTTGACAAAACGCCAGAATTAATCTACGAAAAACGTTTTTAAAGGGTGCTTAAAGAAATACTGTTTTAAAGTTTATCAGAGTAATAGCATTTTTTGTTTTCTTATTCATAATCCTGTGGCTCTTTACAGGATCCGTTTATTTAAAGTCAAGCAGGTGATCTGAATTCTGAGCATCCTATGCCTGACGCATGTGTCTAGAAAAATGTGCTAAAAGCGTGTATTACGCTTTTAGCACATTTTTCTAGACGTCATTCCGGATACAATGAGCTATCGCACATAATTTTAAGAGCAGTATCTCTATTTTGTTCCATTTTCAACTTGTCGACTAGACTAGGGGTCATACTTAACGTTCAGTCAGTGAATTGAAGAAAGGACCAAAAAATTATAAGGTAATAGTATATTTATAGCTTTAGCTTTACTTGATAGTTGACAGTTGCACTATGAAATTGACATTTGACAGTTAAATTTTAAAACTCAGCGCGCGCTGTTTGCGTTTGCGCGAAGTTCTAAATAATAAATATTGCAAATTCCAATTTGCTAATAATAAATATTGCAATTTCCAAACACACCAGACGAGAAATTATATTAATGATTTGTTCTTCCATAATCAGTGTTAAATTAAGATTGTTATTCATAAATCTACATTATTGCCTTCTCTTTTATTAATCATAACCACATTTTACCAACTTTAATGAAAAACCCTTTGCCTGATCATTGCATCTTAGTGATAAATATACAAGTCATTAATTCCCTTGTATATTAATTATAAATGGCTAAACAAGTAGCAGAAGTGGAAATCCACGCGATTGATTCGCTTAAGAATGATGCTGACGATCTAGACATAAGCGTTGATTTAATCGATGATGGACTTTTTTTGGGTACCGTATAAATAATCATTCATATAACTCATCATTAATCTGACTATCCTTAGATATTATCGTTACACGAATCTCCATCTCGTAATGCCTATTTGATACAATTGTTCATCTCAGATGTGTTGGCTTAAATAGATAATAACGATAATTGTTGAACTGTAAAATTCCAGGTAACCTAGCATGTGCCAGAGACCACAAGACACTTGAGAAGCTGAAGATAACACACATTCTAACATTGGACCTTGTTCCGCTTCCCCGAACAGTACTTGACCGTCACACTTTTACCTTCAAGTTTGTGAAATGTAAGTACATAAATGTAACATATGTAATAATAAAACACATAAATGAAAATATATGCAAGAAATTTTATATTGCAATCATAATATTTAAACAACTAAAATTTATGTTGAAGAAGATCTTCACTTGGATAAGTAAATACTGTTAAATGAATAAACTTTTTCAGTGGCTGATATACCAAAAGAAGATTTGATTACTCAGCTACCAACCTGCAATGAGTTTATCAAAGAGGCTATTACAAATGGAGGGACTGTGCTTGTACACTGGTTTGTATTTGGCATTAATATTAAACTCATCACTTCATGTTAAAATACACTTTAACATGAAGTGATATTTAATAAATTATTTATTTTTTATTAAAAAAAAAAAGTTTAGTGTATTAAATGTAAAATGTATTTTAATTTCCTATTTTACAAGTAGCAACTCAATATCAATTAAGATATTTTTTAGGCCACAAAAATGTACTGATAATTTTCCCTGTTTTTGTTATTCTTGTGTATATTTTTTTGGATTTTTAGCTCAAATAAAAAAAAAGCTAAACATTACAGTAATATGCTGTTGCTTTGGTTATTATGCATATTTGTAATATGCATTTCATTGTTCTTCAATTCCCAGCTACTTTGGTGTATCAAGATCAGCAGCCATTGTTATTGGGTACATTATGGAGAAATATTCTCTTTGCTATGAAGATGCTTTTGTCCTTGTGAAAAGCAAGCGGAGGTTCATCGGACCAAATGTAGGGTTTGTGGCACAACTGAAGTTATTTGGACATATGGGATATCAGTTAAACAGAGATGATCCAAGGTTTAAGCAGTTCAGATTGAAAATGGCAGGACAGAAATTAAAACAAGGTATCAAATAATAATTATATATATCTTTAAAAAAAATGTATTAAACAGTACAATGTTTTAAGTTTTCAATTACTTATAAAAATAAAATAATTAAATCAGTGCCACTACAACCTTTTTAGGTCTGGACCTCAGATTTCTGTATCTGTTTCATGATCATTTGTAAATCTAATAGGTGAGTAGGTGATCAGCCTCCTGTGCCTGACACACGCCGTTGACTTTTTGGGTCTAAGGCAATATGCTTTCTTTGTGATGTTTTTCTTCTATGTTTGAGCAAATGTCAATAACTTATAGTGAATTTAAAAGTATGGCATGGTATAAGGTACGAAATGTTGTAAACATTTTAATACAGTGATGTAATAATACATGGCGTATCATGTGGAGGTCCTTGGTTTGAGTCCTGGCAAATCACAAACGTTTTGTATTCAGATAATGTGAGGGCTACTTGGTCTAAAAAAATCTATCTATATATTAATAGATGCATAAGACTTCTTATCCTATTAAAGGCATACTTCATGAAACACCGTATATTTGTTCTTAATTTCAAACACTTATTTTATTTCTAGTAAAAATCCTGCCGCAGCTATTCGCGGATTTGGTGAAGCCGGATCCAGGTCTTGTAAGGGAGCGGCCGGATCCCATTGTGTACAGGTGTAAAAAATGTCGCCGAATAGTGGCCGGACAAAGTAATATTATACCGCACATACCCAAACAGGTATTTATATTGTATGGCAAATATCATTGAAAATTGAATATAACATTATGACGTCCAAGTAAACTGTTAAAGTCTGCTAAACTTTCAAATGTATCTGTATTGTAAAATACTCCGTTAACAGAAATAACAAACAATTACAAACATATTAAGTGCACAATGTAAAGTAATGTTACATAGTGGTCACAGTTTTTTATGAAGACAGTATTAAAAAGTGCTAAATAGCACAAAAATTTGGTGCCAAATTTACTCTGAATATATTTTATATTTGGTCAGGCTAATGTCTTACAACTTGTCCTTACAGTGTCCTTTGAATATTTCATATTTGTTTCAATTTCAAAACCATTACGATAAAATTTTATTATAAAATCCAAATTATTTTTTCAAATAAAAAAAAAATTGAACTCTACAAATCTTTCGATTCTATAATTCCAAATTCAAAAAAATATTTTTTAAATGTGGTGTTAACTCTATATAGAGACGCTGAAGGGACTGCGTATATTCTGACTTGTGTTAATCGATTATATACTAATTCGCAAGTTTCTAGGTAAAAATAGAATTAGCCAAAAAGGGAATGCGGCCTCCTCCCAGTACTCTAACAGGACTCACGTGCGCCGAGAATGGGCAACTGCTGATTGACAAACTTAAGAGCCTCGCTTGTCAGATCATTGAGGAAAAAGATTGTGGGGTCACAGTGCATGATGATGGACCGAGCCAGGTAAATTTTGATCAAGATATTGTAAAAAATTAGTTTGATAACATAAGCTTTATTCACTGACAATTAACAAGAACAACTTTTGTAGTATACCAATTTCTTTGGTGCAGGATTGTCCTCACGATGTGACTGTTAATACTATTTTTTGTTATTTGATTGTTGTAAAGACATCTCATACCTTTTGATTGTCTTTAAATGTTAAAATTAAAATCCATGTTTCCTGTCAAATACTTTGAAATCAAAATGGAAAAGGAAACAAAATTTTTACTTTAGTATAATGTAATTCAATAAGCTGGTGAGTGGTGACATCGGTCCCAATACCAATTTGCTTCACAAAACTTTGAGGCATTATTATTGTGTGATAATTATTATTGCAACCAATATATAAAAGTTATTATAACTCGTATATGCGGAAAAGTTAAAAACAACTTTGTATTGTAATACTATTAAAAATATATACAGTAGAACCTATAACCTAATAGTAGTAGAGTTTTCAACTTATAGAGGATTTCAACTTAGGCGGATTTTAATGCGACATAAAGAGTTTGAGGTTTATTCTTATAAATTTTGAGTTAGAGAGGTAAAATAAATAAAAATTCAACTTGCAGAGGTGATAAACATATTTTTATTTATTATAAATCAACATTATTTCAAATCATTTTAAAATAAAAAATATGGCATTAATAAAAGTCAGTCAGTATTTTTTTTTTGTTTTAGATAATTTGGTTGTTCTCTATCTATAGCATTGTCTCATCTATAAAGAGCAGAAAATTCTTCTTCTTCAGAGTTACTGGTTTGCTCTATAAAATGCACTCATGTTAACTGTTGTACTAATTGATGTGTATTGCAGTAGAACCAAACTACTTCTGACAGTATTTAAGTCGAAAACAAATGACTGGCTTAGCTAAATTTCAAAGGGAATCAAAATTGAACACCTGACACAAAGCAAGCAAACACGTGTTTCCATGAGTCATAAATTTAATATTGTATACTCCTAAAATGTTTTCTAAGAAATAATAGTGTACTCACATTGTCGGCAAATTCTTAAAGTCGGTAACTTATTTTTGTTCGAACAATAGAGATAATAAATTCCAAATGATCAAGTTGTAAAGGTTGTAAAATAAAACGTTCCTATGTTCGAGATACAGAGGTCAAATGTAATTTTTCGAGTTATAGAGTGAAAATATGTACCAAAATGGCTTGGAGGGACTCCGTGATTATTTCGATTAACAGAGGGTCAAGATTTCAAGTAATGGAGGTTTTGGTGTTTTAAGGGAAGGGAACAAAACATTTTTTTCGAGATTTGGAGGTTTTTGACTTATCGAGGTTCGACTTAACGAGGTTCTACTGTATTATATGAACCTCTGGTAATATGCAGTTAATTTTTAAAACTTAAATCTAATAACATATATTCATGGACTTAGCTGGCAATAACATCAATATATTTAAGAATATATAACTACTTTGTGCATACATTAATAATTATTTAATTGCTGCCCCCGCGAACTTCGTTTCGCCTTAATGTGTATGTACAAAGCCCTCATTCTCTCCATAAAAACCTTCCTCAGAGTGACGAATTAAAAAAAAATACTACAATTGTTCCAGCCGGCTTCGCGTTTGGAGTTTAGCAACATATTTTGCGATTCATTTTTATTAATATAGATTTATAATTGAACCAGGTGCTGGACGGATATAATGAGGAGAATATGGTTGATGCATGCATAACACGCGCGGATGCAGTAGAGGCGTGTCGCTTGATGTGGTTTGTGGAGCCCATGGCCTGGATGCCAGATGTCACGCGGGCACCTTCTGGGAAGTTGCACTGCCCTAAGTGTAATAATAAGATCGGGAGCTTCAGCTGGCTTATGGGTAAGTAAAACGAAGAGCGCCACACAGACTTACACGAAATACTCTACAAACTCACACGTACACAAAATACTCTACATACTCACACATACAAGAAATAATTTACGTACTGTGTCGTACATGAGATACTCTGCGTACAACGAGTATTAGAATAGCGCCACACACACACTTACACGAAATACTTTACATACACGTATTGAAAATACCCTACACACACATATACACGAAATATCCCCTATAAACTCACACGTACACAAAATACTCTACATACTCACACATACAAGAAATAATTTACGTACTGTGTCGTACATGAGATACTCTGCGCACAACTAGTATTAGAATAGCGCCACACACACACTTACACGAAATACTTTACATACTTACACGTACAGAAAATACCCTACATACTCACATATACACGAAATACTCTACAAACTCACACGTACACAAAATACTCTACATACTCACACATACACGAAATAATTTACGTACTGTGACGTACATGAGATACTCTGCGTACAACTAGTATTAGAAGAGCGCCACACACACACTTACACGAAATAGTCTACGTACTGGCACGTACATGAGATACTCACACCCATACGAAAACCACTCTTTAGACATCAGTTTTTTAATGAAGCTTGTTGAGAACGAAAGATACGATACGAGAGAAGATAAATAAGAATAGATTTTATACGGACTTTTTTTCATATTTTAATTTTTTTTTTCAGGATGTAAGTGTCCATGCGGACAAAAGGTGGCGCCAGCGTTTTACTTAGTCCCATCAAAGGTGGAATGGTCTAATATCGTGCAAAATGTTCAGGTCACTCTTTAAATTACAACTTAAAGTCTAGTCAACGGAAAGATTGGTTATGTAGGCACCGCAAGCGTGCCGCAAGTATTAAGCGTGTCGTTGAACATAATAAATGCATATTTATTAAAAGATACTAGTATAGAATTCGACCAATAATCTATTATAATTTGTATATATATATATTATATCCAGAGACAAGTTTGCCAAATTCTCTGCGTGTCGAAAATAGCTTTCAATTTGGTTCAAGAATGTTATTTAAATAATGTATGTGTGTTCGTCCGTGTATTTCTACCAACCAACAGAGCATATTGAAAACTTGAGAACAAACACTCAAATATAAATTGTATGGAAAATCTGTGCAAATAGACGAATACCTGACGAAACTCGTAACGTTCATATTTTCAATGAGATATATATATATATATTATGTCGATACACCGTCAGTTTGACATTACAGTTTTTCCATATAGTCGCATGGGAGCGTTCAAGTATTACGTCACGCAATTTTTGGAGATTATTGAGCCCCCCTCATTTAACGCACCGTAACGGTTTTCTGTACCCAATAGTAAAACGTTTCGTGACCACCCAGTGACTTTATATACCTAAACGTTATCATTATGTGGTGTAAAGTACCGAAAATTCTATAATATTAAATTAAATATTAACAATAACGCGAAATTCAATCGTCGCCCCACATAGTAACGTTTACTAAAGTAAAAGCCCCGAGCATCCTCGACCATTCTAACCAGTGAGTTGCCCGAAGGCCCAGAAGTTGTATATATCCTTAGGCGGAATAATTTCGTAGGTTTCGCTACATAACTATTAAATTTAGGTTCAATTCCTGCATTTTCGCGACCATGCCTTCGTTAAATGGTACTGAGTACATACCTCTGGGTTATATGTATAATGTATATAATATGATACCTAACTTTTCCGGTTTAAAAGTAAAACAATTATAGATTGTTGTTGGATATATGTATATTGCACAGAAACTTTAGACAAAATATTTGTAGTGTTATGAATACGATCGTTAGTTAAAATTTGTAGTATTAGAGAGAGATAGCTTATATACCCTTGTTTCTAAAGAAGTTGCAGAGAGTTTCTTGTCAGTCTGTCTGTTCTATGCCCTTGATTTGTGATCTGGCTTGTTAATATAAATAAAGAAAATAAAATATGTTGAAAAGTGTATTAAATAACTATAAATCATTGATATTTAACAAGAGCACTGTTCTGTCCCTTTTCATCACAGCGTAAACGCAATATGTAAGAAAGAATTAGTATTTTAATTAAATTATGTTTTATGAATACAAGCGAATATCTCGGATATGTTTCCAAAAGACAAATTGTTTAAAAAAACAAACGAAGTCGCGATAAACGCGGTATTGCTAATCGTAAAAAATCAGAAACAAATTTGACATTTATGCAAACATTTTCTCATGGTATTCTGTTATTCACTGTGTACAATAACTGTCTTTCCATCTATATTAAATATTTGTTAATGTATTTTACAATGTTCGATTTTATTGTTAGAAATTGTAATTACTTATTGAATTATATGACTGTGATGAAATTTTTTGTTGTATCAAATCCCAAGCAAAAGACGAAAAAGTCTAAATATATTATTACTATTATTATATTATATGTTACTACTATTAAATATTGATATTTTTTCTTACACTAAGCCAAGGCTCAGTTATGTCAGCATATTAGATTTTAAACAAACAGAAGTTATAATGAGCCAAGTCTTGACTGAATCTTACACTTAACGTGAACTTTTCAATTCTATGGCCATTTGACTGGAAAGAGTCCATTTCAATGGGTAATATTTGCGTCGATAAAATATTAATGGTACAATTAAGATGAAATATATTAACAATAACTAACATTTACAATATAATATAAACAAATTTATTAGTTTAGATATAGGAACCCTGAAAACGGTACGTTACGTTCGTTATCCTGCGAAGTCTTTTTATGGCAGGATCTTCGACAAACAACCAATACATATATTGGAAAAACACATTTTCCGATTTACATTCAGTTGCCATCATGCGAAACCAGGCTAGCGCACCAGATGTTGTCATTGGAGAATCGTAGAAAAATTGATATATCGTTTACTAAAAGATATCTAAAAATATCTCTAGATTGAGCATTCTGATAAATGAGCTAGGTTATCCATAGTTGCTCCCCTCACACTTTGAAATCAATTTTTTTATTTCATTGTTTTTTTTATCCCTTCGTGTGTTATGTTTGTCTATAATGCTTGTATGTGACAATTTAATTTTTTTTTCTTGTAAATGTATCAGTGTGTTGAGCGTTGGCAAGCTTTTATAAATAAATAAAGCAACAAAGTCTTAAATTATTATTTAATACGTCGTCCCATCTTTCCGCATTCGTGGTATATCTTCCAATGCCAGTCCGTGGGCCCGTATAAGGTGAGTTTTTCGCTTCCAACTGTCGAGAAAGGCGCGCGAACACAACGCGCATTTGTATGGCAATTCGCCTGTGTGCGTGCGGCTGTGTCGTTTCTGTAAAATATTTGTTAAAATAAAATCAGTTAAGTAAGCAGCCATAAAAAGTGAATTTACGCTTAGTGCTTACTGTTAATTGAATATTTTACAAAAACTAGATATTCGTTCGTTTGAGGTCCCAATTACTTTTTTTATATTTTCTAAGTAACGTAAATTATTAATAAGAAGAATATAATAATAAGTCATAAGATTAATATCTTTTTTTGGCTACAGTTATTCGACATGTCGCTGAAAATTTTGGGAGTTTATACTACGACAAAAATATAAAACATATTGATACAAAATCACTGTTTATTTGATTGCAAAAAGCAAGTAGACAAAGATACGCGTTTTACAAATAAAAAAAACTTACAAGTGCACTGGAGTCATAGAAAGCCTTCCCACAAGTACACACGTATGGACGCCGTTGGATGTGACGCAGTTCGTGACTCCGGAGCGAGTTAGGCGCTGCCGTGCGAAAGCCGCAAGTGCGACAGGCGTAGGGCTTCGCCCCCGTGTGTGTGTTTAGATGAGTCTGTAAGTTGCCTGCTGAAAAATGACAGACATTTCTGTTTGTTTCATTGATCAATGTAGGAAGGTTAATACAATTTCAAGTAATTATTACTTTGTCAGGCAACGAACTTATCATTGATGTGTGCGTCGCTTGATTCGGATTGGTCAACAGCAATTCAAGCAATCAATTACTAACAAGTGACGCGATTAGAAATTTCCCTTTTGAAAGTTGCTTCTTAACCCTGCTCTTATTCAAATTTATATTATTGTTAAAGTAAAGCCCTTTTTTAGAGTGAGAGTGAGTGAACCGCCTTTTTGTTTTCCATAAGAAACAAAAATAGTTAAAGTAGAGATTTTACCTTTAATAATTTAATGTACTGATGTTTTTTTAGTATGTACCTTTGCAAAGAACATCAACTAGTTTTTATGTTATTTCCTAACACAGCAACCTTGCTAATATTCTATATGAATGTTCTGGAAATACAGCATGTTCTCAAATAATCACAAGGATGGTTTGTTTGTTCTTTACCCTTGCACTGCTTGATTTGTTTAATTTTGTATTTATTTATTTATTGATGCTTTATTACCTTATTCACAAACATACAAATAACAAAAATACAAAAAAAACATGTTACAAAAGTATTATGAAATCATAGATCACTTTTCTCTTAATACAATAAAGTCAAACTATAAACTCATACACCCAAAAAACAATAACATCTTCACACATAATATATAACCAATTTTTGTTTTAAGAAAACAATATTTTGTAAAGAGATAAAGAAAATGTTTATAATTGATGACTTACAGAGATTGCTGCTCCAACCACAGATAGAGCAAAGATATTGTTTTACAAAATCATGTGTCTTTATATGGCTTAATAGTATTTTCTTCAATTTAAACCTGAAAACATATTTTAAATTGTCATTTTGTAAAGTATTATTTTTTTAGTTGACTAGATTGTTTGGTGGTTTTGAAATTTACGTACACATTTCTCCTAGTGTATTAATTTCAACTCTTAAAATTAACTGCCATTTAAATGGTTACTCCGATTATTATAATAAAATATGGCTGTATTAAAAATGAGGGACTAATAAACTGAAGAAATTAATTGAAACCATGAAATAACCAATTTTTTTAAAACTATAAATAATTATAAATGCCTCAAAGCACTATGAAATATTTTGACAATTCTGAGACAAAGAAAAGTTTGTGATACATTCAACATTTTTAAATAGGGAATATTAATCATATTAATTTGTGTCTGCCATTTGTAAAATATATATACATACATACTTTTTAGGACATTTTTCACAAGCATATGGTCTATCAAGAGAATGTGTCTTTAGATGTGACGTTAGATATCTTCGTCTTTTGTATTGTCTGCCACACATACTGCATGAGTATTTGCGGTCTTTAGCATGAATCTGTATATGCTGTGCTAATTTAGATTTTTTTATGAACTCTGTAATGTAAACACTTCATTTTCATTTCTATGTTCCACACTACATATCATATTATATGCTAATGTTAATTATGGGGCATGTAGATTCTACATTTTATTCCTACAGATAACAGAAATGATTTATTGTTATTTTAATTGAATAACTTAATTTTATTCTTACTTTGATTACAAATGTCACATACAAATTCCTGGCCAGAACACTCATCCTCCATATGTTTTGATAACCAATACTTAAACATAAAACTCCTTTTGCAAGCGGGACAGCAATGTGGTTTATTTTCATCTAAATTTAATTCTTTGGTTTCATTTGATATTGTTTCATCTTCTAAGATTATATCATTTCTTATTTCCTTTAATTTTTCGAAACGATTTTCATTATTTAATTGACTAGAATTTGTAATAAGTGTATGTTGATTTCCGTTAGTTACACCTACACATAACTTGTAATTGGGTAAAGTTAATATCATAGGGATGTCTTTATGTTTGTTTGGTACAATGACACTTGTATTTCTTGAAGTGATGTTTTTGAGAGTTACATTTACATTTTGAGCCTTTTTTATGAATGTAAATGCTAACTCTATATCTTTTCTGCATTCATAACAGAAACGATTTGGTAAATTCGCATCATCTGTTATCTGAAAAGGATAGTAAATAATAAGTTGTGCTTATTAACATAATATAATAATTATTATTCATGAGCAAAGCACCCAAGTTCATATTAAAAAAATTAAGGTAAACATACCGAAATATTAGTACAATAACAAAACATTTCCACGAGTCTAGTGGATTTTTCCTCATCACAAGACACTTTTTGCATACATCCTCTGCACATATTAGTTACATCCATGGTACTAAGAGAAGTCCTTATTATTTTGTGTTATTAATCGATCGAAATACTATACATTGTATTTCTAGAGTAGTTTAAGCAAAAAGCTTTAATCATTTTAACCGCAAAGTACATGAATATACAGGCCCTTAACTATGTATTCTAAATAATCATCTTTAAAAAAAAAAAATTTGAAAGCATATGATTTGAGTTGAGTTCTCTAATGGCTACACAGTTGACAGTACACAGTACACATTACTGCCAATGGACTTTGTATCCGGCTAATAAATAAATTAAAAAAAAAAAAATACACAGTACACAATACACAACTCACAAGGCAACCAAAAGTCCAAACAAATGTCAAATCTGAAATTATTGGTCATTTATGATTTACCATAATAAAAAAAAACCATAACTCACAAGAATAGAATTACGGCGTCGTTCCATAACTAGGCACTAGAGGGCGTTGCTAGAAAAATACTTATTACTAACCTTTATTTTTCGTATCCATGTCAAGACTTAACTAGGTATGAAAACGCTACGCTAGTTAAAAATTAGCGTAAATAAATTATTGGGGTATTGAGATTATCGAGCAAAGCTTATTTTTATTTCAAACATTTTAAGCTTCTTCATAGAAGAAAAATAGCGTACACTTAATTTATAGCAATACTTATTCGAATCAGTCAACCTGTTGGATTTTCCATAGAAATACTTTGTGCTGAATTCATTGAATTATTAGTTTCCAGAAGTCGAGATCAAAAACGTAGCAGCTAATAAAAACATTTTATTAATTATTTATTTTATTTTAATCAATTTATACTCACATTTTATTTTAATAACATATTTATTTATTGCTTACAGGATACCTACTGTTACTGCTTAACATACCTATTTCTTATTCTCAATAAACCAAAATTACTTTGCATCATGCATTTTATTGCCATGCTCAAATTATGAGTTAATGTGCCAATTACCAAATACCTATTTCACAATTTGCAATAATTACCGCGCCTATCCATCTCTCATTATGAGAATTTGCATGAAATAAGTGGGTCAATGTCATTGAAACGTTAAATAGAATTTTGTTTTTATTTAGAAATAGTTTTTGTATCCGTTAGCTGGTATCGAAGATCGTCCAAGCCAATCCCCGTCAAGGGTGAAGCTTCTAGTAGAATGGGGGCATTTCGCAGTTCTTTACTTAGTCTAGTAATTTGGAGCATTAAAAGCGCTTCATTGCGCATCTGTCTGTACGCTGCATCCATCTTGCTTAAAACTAAAATAAACTGAAAACGATTAAAAAATACAACATTACAATAAATTATATTATGTAGCCTGAAATTAATGAAGGCTGTAAGCCATAAAGAAACATTCATAAATGATTATGGAAGAAATTGGCATTTTCTTTGTTACGGTTTTGAGCTATAAGTATAGTTACATAAGCAAACCTTCGCTCGCTGTAACTTTGGTTCAGCGAGAAGTGTGTACAACATCACGGCTGCTGCAGAGATTTGGCATAAGTTCGATGTATCCACAACAAATATTACCTGTGGGATAATACAGTTAATTAAAATATTTTTTGTTGGTTTTTATTGCTAAGAATTTATGGTAAGATATTTTTTTTTATATTGGAACTGGCTGCACACGAGACGGCGGATCACATAGATTTGAACCACCGCCCATGCAACACATAAACACCAGGAAGCTTACAAGTGCATTACGCTCTTCTCCTGAATATACTTGCAGAAATACAACAGTGACTTTTGAATACCCATGATACCGTTTGCCTATCATATTAATTTAAATGATGTAGAATTTTAAACATAAGTAGAAATGCAGACAGAGTAGATTGTAGATACTTTAGTGAAAGTAACACAAACATTTGTGAGGTGTCACACATTAGTAGGTACTAAAATGAACTCTAAGAATGTTGCCCACCTTTACAATTCCTTCAAGATAATTACTCCAAAGCTGTGACATTTCACCGCCTACCTCTCGTATGGTTACCACCTGTTTTTTTCCATGTCTATTGAAGTAATGCAGATCGTAAATATTTGTTCCAATCGTTGGTACTGGACTGTAGGTATAATCTATTCCTTCAGCGTCTTGTAATTTCTTTAATAAAGTTGTTTTTCCAGATCCTTTAGGTCCCACACAGAGAACGGGAATCTTATCTTCTAAATCGTCCATATTGCTTTGTTTATTCAATAGTATAGAAGCTATGGTAACAAATCCACGAGTAGGTCAACTATTCCACGACAGATGGCGCTGAACTTAACAAATGTCGTGCCGTGAATAATAAATAATAATATCTGTACGTGATACATAATTCGTGGTAGGTACCAGATGACATTGAGACAAGGCCTCAAACTTGTACACGAATCTCAATGAAACAGTGCCACTAAAATACCGATATCGCGGGAGTGGATTGCCCCACGGCTAAGTCACTTGTATTGTTGTACCTGTAACTGACTAAAATGATTTAGAACATATTCATATACTATATATATTGCTACTGTCAAAATTTATTATATAGAACAACCTTTACATTATGAGGTTTTCTGAATTTCGTTTTCAAAAGTAGTTGTTTCTTCAAAATACCATCAGAGATTTAAAAGTAAGATTCTACAATAGAAAAATAATAAATGGAGAATAATTTTAAATTAAATATGCTCTTAAAATGTTTCTTAGTATTTTCAAAGAAAATGTTGACTAATAGAAAGCTTTAGCTACCTTAGCACTATCGTGGGTTTTAAGACAGCAAGCTCATGTTGATGGAGTCAGACAACCCATTAAATAATTAAAAGTGAGTAATTATTGTACAGAAACAAACTGACCTTCAGACGTGAAAACTCAGGGTTTTCTTTGTGCCTTTGTGTCGAGATAACAGAACGAGCCATCTTTTGAGTCGAAATAACATTTAAGAACATTAGTTGATGACAACAAATCAAATGTCTTTAAAAAGGTTTCTTAGTAATGAAATGTATTACTAGTACTGCATACGGCCTAAAAGAGAATATGATTTGTAACCTATATGAGTTGCCTGTATTCATGAATTAAATTTGCATCTCGATTTTCGAGGCTATATTTTGAGTTGAGTTAAAAAAAAACATTCGATGTTAACGTTGCTTAGCAACTAAGAGCGCTTACATGAAAGGCGCAAATGATGCCGTGGGCAGCTCTAGCCAGCCAATAAAAAGGTTGCCGTGATAAGAACCTTGCGTAGCATATGAGTTGGCATTCTCTGTCCGGCAAGTGTATGATACAGCCTTAAACTTGCTTTACGTAACATAGCCTAATGCTCTTTAAGATACGCTAGTGATGTCAGTGTGCTCAGGCTACAAGCTATCGATGACTTATAATTAGAACTCGATAATTGTAATTTATTATGTAATAAAATGTATAAAATAATATACCTAGACAAAAATACTTTATTTTAAATGTAATGATACACGCTAGGAATTTACCAACAAGGTCACGCGTAACATAATTTTTCTGAATGTAAGTACATATATAAATAATTATCAAATAGTATTAATCAATAACGATTTTACGGCAACGATAAGTAATATTTTCTTTGAAATACAATTGATATTTTATTAATCAATTTCGTTACACATTCTTTATTATACGTAATGAATGTTTAACCTAAAATCAGATAAAATATGTCTAATACTAAAATATGTACTAGCAGTTATCTAAAAGCCGTCAGAGCTAGCCCCTCCCTACTCAATGAGGTTAGCAAGCCCGCGAATTTCGGCGCGCGGAGCTGTGTAACTAGGCCAGCGTGCCCTTGACACACTGACTCACTAGCAGCTATACAAGCGCCCGCCATTGTTTTTCAACAATCAATAAATAATACACCGGGCGATCTTACGTTTGCATATTTACGCAACTGCTACTCATCGCCGCCATCTTTGCGCACTTTGATTTACCGCCCTGTCAACTGTCAAGTCTGAATGCAACCTCCTTTTCCTATATCAAAACTGGAAAGCAACTTTTATGTCTTTAGACTAAACTTTGAAAAAAGATATGATTAAACATTTATCTAACTCTTCTCAGACAAAGTTGCGTGAAGTCAATAAAGTTAAGACACGCAAGGCCTACCTAATTTAGTTATCATTCTGACCTTCATGGACGACTTCGAGGGTTTTTTGTCGCCTTAATGTATGTTTAATGTTTAAAAACATTTCTAATCCCTATTATTATTGTTCACAAATAATTGAGGGTTCGCTTGGCCTTGGCTTATAAATGAAAAACAATTTAAAAATAAAACAATGAAAATCCCTGACCTCCCTATTGTTTCATTTAGCGTTATATGATACATAAATGTAATTAAATTTAATCGTGCGATAATGTAAATATGGGTAATAAGATTTATATTGTATTATTAGCCCAATAGTTGTCTCGACTACTATCTGTGTGAGCTGAAAAGTTTGTAGAAATCATAGATTTTTTTTTTTTTATAAAATTTGATTTGATTATTGAATATTCTGTAGTTGACTTCGAGAGCGATATAACGGTTATATCAGTCATACCATCTTTTATAGTCCGATTTGTCTTTAGCCTCAAAATAGTCTTCAGTTTGGGCGATTACTTCCCTCAGTGTTATACTGAAGTGTAACATATTATTACAAAAGTACCATAACTGTCAATATATTTAAAATATAACACGTAGAAATAAAACTATGTAATTTAAATAGTGTCAACATGTTGGACTTGATGTATGTGTTTTAACAGTGTCTGACAGAACTGAAGCACTCTAAACGGTGCTATGTTAATATTAAGAAGGTAGAATAATTATATGGAAAATAAATAAATAAAAAATAAAATTATAAAAATATAAAATAAATTGTATTTAAACCAAACAACCTAATCTGGTATATACTGTGTAAATACAAACAAATCTTTTGACCTTACCTTACCATCTATAGTGTAGAAGCTATGGTAACTGGAGCTACTAGGGTTCTGATTTAAAAAACGAGGACCCAAAACTTTTGCACCTGCAACGGGATGACTAATGTAGTGTAGCGCCTTCTAAGGTAACGTCAGTCTGTAGTATTATAATACTGGTAATGTCTAGCCATAGTGCGTCACCATTACACCAAAAAGGTTTGTAATGCAGCCGCGTGACGTCACAAGTGCAGCGCGCGTCACAAACTGTCACTTTCTGTCACGTGAAGTCGCGCGGGTGAAAGCCAGGTTGTTCACTCGGGTTCTTACGCTTTGCATGCGTTCAGATAATTACGTTAATCTTAAACACGAGTACTATTGCAATTATTGTTATAATAAAAATTAAAGACTACTATAATTGTGTTTTTTTGAGGTACTAGTATTTCTTGTTATTAATTTTATGCAAATATTTGTTATATACCAGTTAGCTGCATAATAAATCTTTATGATGAGATTGTTCTTTAATTATATATATTTTTTGAATGCCATAAGCTGGAGCCTATACCCAAGTAGGGGTTCTACAATAAAGACCCAACCAAACACTAAACTGTATTTATTGCAGTCTGAATTTAATCTACTATATAAAAATAAGTCGGGTTTTCCTTCCTGACGCTATAACTCCAGAACGCACGAACCGATTTCCACGGTTTTGCATTCGTTGGAAAGGTCTCGGGCTCCGTGAGGTTTATAGCAAAGAAAATTCAACAGAAAAGCGGGATCACCAAACGAAAGTTACAGAAAACGAAGCCATCTGGTGGCGAAACAGAGTTCGCCGAGTATGCTAGTTTTATATAATTTTGTGTTGTATTTTTAATAATTTAAATAAATAACGGCTTAGTAATAATAATCTTTGCATTATTCCTTTTAGTTAAGAAATGATATATGTTTGATTAAAGTTTCGCCGGATCTTCTAATAGTTACATTTTGTTATTGTCTTTTTTCACATACAATATTTTAATATATTTAATCATTATTTTTAACAAGACTCCATCGCTAAGAGCATTGCAGTTTACGTATGGCTACTACAAATTAAATTATACTAAACATTCGTTTCAATTCGCCAAACAAATCCTACGAAATGAAACCCTGATCAATGATAATATTATGATAATTTCAAAAACGTGGCGCCATTTCAATTATTCGAGGCGATTTCAAACTTTCCGTCGTGTTTCATAAATTTCTTTTGACCCGCTTTAATAAGTCATGTCAATGTTGACAGCATCGCGATGTGCAAAATGAATGAATTTAGAAATCTAGTCTCTGTGGAATCGATTCTAGGATGGCTATAAGAAACTTTGTGCTAAGTATTTTTTAGGAAAATACACAAACGAGAAACCTTTTACAATGGGAATTACCTTAACATAGCCTGCTTGTTTATCTCTTCTGTAGTTTTTTCGGGGAACTTATTACAAATTTAATAATTCAAGAGTTGACTTTCTGCACAAAACATTTGCTTTATCTGTATTTAATGAAAACGTCTTTTAATGCACGACTGCAAGACACACTCTCGCTCGCCATGTCTGCAGTAAAGCATTTGAAACGTCGAGTTATGTAAATAATGCAAATTTACGCTCATATCCGCAAAAGAAGTTTTATTTTAATGTGTAGTATTTGCATCAAAGATAACTATTATTTCGTCATGTTAAGTTGCTATTTACTTATTGTTGGAGTTATTGCATAAAATTCCATAGCGAACTAAATAATGTGAAGTTTAAGATTGCTTTAGTCTTTGATCTACTGATACAAACCGACATATGTACGCAGACTTCGCTAATTCGATTTTAAGAATTTGTTCCCAATCACCAGCTTCAATCAATGACCTTTTACTTTGTATTATCAAACAATTATTTTCGATACTCCTAATCTAGTACATTCGTTAATTAACATTTTTTCTATCGGCTGTTCCTCTCCAACACTGGCATATAGTATATCGGCATCTCTGTCTAAATCAACAAAGTATGTTATCGCGAAAGCCGCGGTGAAAGAGTCATTGCCCTGCGCGAGAGCAACGAACGTCTTTGCAACGCAGCCCCCCCCCGCCCCACCGCCGCACGCATCGACATCATATGGAGTTGTGAACCCGCCCAAAATTGGATTCACATTCATCAAATGCTTTAAAAATAACTCATAATAACGATGGCTACCGGCAATGTTCACGGTGCTAGTAAATCAGACGGATTAAATTGCCTGATATATTTTTGAATGCTTGGCCGCCGTTTGATGTTCAAATGTACGTATGAATCAAACCAGTTTTGAGGATATCTTCACGTAAAATGTTATATATATGATGAATAATATTATCAAACTTAATATTTAACAAAAAAGATTGTTTGTTTACTATGTGTGTAATGTGAAAAAATAAAACAGACACATTTCCTTTAAAATCTTTGTCCTTGCCAAGATCTTCTCTCCAAGATGCAACCCAAGTCTGAAATTATCTTATACTCATATATCTAATTATCAGTAGCCAATCATGGACACCTCTATATGTCAAGTTGAGATAAAAAACCAAGAAAAAGAGCATTTTTAAAATCTAATGTACTACTTTTACTAACTATATAACAATCCCATTGCAATCTGTCAATTTACTACATAACTTCAATAGTAATTTCGATCCCCAATTGTGCTTACAATAGCCTATAACTTACTATTGAAATGGGTACTACAGTGTAGCAGCGGTAAGACACTGGTTAGGTAGAGTCTCATCAGATGTCACAAAGATAAGATAACATGATTAGACAATTATATTAACAGTGTCATTGACCTGATTATGTAATGGGCTTTCATTTGGAATATGTGTTACTTGTGTATGTGACTAATATTGTCTTATTTATTTCGTATTACAGCAAAAATAAATTATATACAACAAAAAACAATTAAACTAAACATATAGCCAACAATGGAATACATAATAAATAAAAAAGGTTATTATTTTTTCAGTTAGAAGATTTATAATTAAATTCCGTTACTTCCGAAGGAACATCCGTTTTGGCTTTCGGTTCGATTCACTTTATGATTTGATTTCGATTAAAAAGTCGTACTTAACGACGTAATAGCATCCTAAGTGAGCATTCCAAATTACATTTTGCGTCGAAAATATATAATCAATTCTTTTAGCTATTATAAATAAACATGTTGTTTTATTAAATAAAAAATAGTTATAATAATATTAAATAAAAATAGGTTTAATACAAGAGTATAAATAAATTGTTTCTTCTATTCGATTGATTCGTAACTCGTAACAGTAAATAGATGTGTTGAAATTGTTAGATAAATGAAATGTCATTTAGTCAACACATGATTAAAATGTGTAAATCGTATTTTTACAAATTAAATTAAACGTGTTTTTCAACCCCCATTCGCGTAAGTCCTCTTCTACGTCATTTCGTGGTTAAAAAAACTTATTGAGTGCATTTTAAGAGAAAAGACGCAACCATACACGAAAAAAAAAATTGTTAACTTCGCCAACCACACCAATTTTTAAATTATACTATAGAAACATTTTTAATTAAAGATATTTATCTAATTTAATTGTACAGACCTATTAGAACATATAAAAATACTTGAATAATAAATTAAATGTATTAGAAAAATATTAGATAGGCAGCTCTATGTGATATAAATTGTGCCGATGCATTAGACACACACACACGCACACAATGCGCTCCTAATAGATGCGTTGTTCACAATGGACTTATCTAGGAACCCTATTTAACATTTCTACATCTCAAGTATTTCTCTGATGTATTTCTTATACCTAAGCCATCTGATTGATCGACTCTTGTAAAGATTTTTCAAATTTTTAAGCTTTATTGCTTGAAATTTATATATTAAAACTAAGCAATGATTGACCTACTAACCTGTACAAGATTCTATCCCATGAAACAAATTTTAAATTTAAATAAATTTAAAAAGTTTTGTCCTACCAGAGTACATACCCTTCGTGCTAGCAGCATTTCTTCTCTGAATTAATTGTATTTACACGGGAATGTTTTTTGAATATTTTTTATGATAATCCTGCTACTAACTGCACAGCATAATAATTAGTTTGTTTTAAACTTCACTACTATTAACTGAAGAGTTAAAAGTTAAAACCGTAAGAATATTGACTACACATAATTTAATCGAGACTTAAAATTATTGTACTAAGTTTTAAAAGTATTACGTTCTTGCAAATAATACTATCAATAAAAAAATAAAAGAAAGTGTTGGTTTTAGAGCAGTGTGAAGCGAGCTTAGGAATAGTTCGCTCAGTGAAAGTGTATTGTGTCTGTGCGCACTGGCAGTCGCACAGAGGCGCGCTTTTTCAACTCACTCTGAAAGCTTTAGATCATTGTGCTTTCATGATTTCTGTAAGGTGTTTTTATTGGTTTTGAGATATGAAATAGAGAAATATGATTCTTTCATACGCATATATACCCTCTTTGATTTGTGTAATATTTATTTTACATACGTACAATATACAAATTATTTATAAATTTAATCATTATTTTCTACGAACGTGCTAAAACAACTGATAACTTTTTGCACTTTTACGGTTATAACCAATAAATTGTGTGAATCCTGAGGAATAGATGGCCTAGGTGTAACATTTTCCCAATTTAATTGCAAAAATACACTCAAACCACGCGGGCGCAGCTGCGGAAGACAGCTACTGAAATACTATAAATTGATAGACACAAGATATCCGAAATATTTATTATTTTTACAGGAATCGAACCAGGGTCTTTGGAATCTACACCATGAATATATATTATACACTAATTACTAAGCCGCGATGATTGTACTAATCAAGTTATATATTATAAACATATTCCTTTTTAAAATTCTTTAGAAAATATTATGTAGTATTAAAGCGACTCGTTCAAAAGTATCATAAAAGAAGTTATTTATGGAAAAATTATTCAAAAATAGAACTGTCGGTGCGAAGTGTCAAAGTTCCAGTGAGATTTTAATCAAAAATAACGTCAAAACTCTGTGAATTTCCTCTTACTTTTGTTAATGATATTAAAACCTTGTTCTGCCAATTACAAAGATAACAAGAATTCAGCAAACGCAGTTAATGAGATATTTTGCGTCCAATCATTGGTTTTTTATTTATTTTAACTAATGTACTTCATCAATCTTGAGAACGAAACTTTGCAGGACCATAGCTAGAGAAGATAAATTTTGCAGGTTGCCCTTACTTCTCCCATGAAGATCACGCTTAATTTAAAGAGACAATGCCTGGTTGCTATGGTACTGTTGTAGCCCAGTTACTGAAAGCGATCAGGAAAGCCTTTAAGATACGTTTGGAAAGTTGGAGGTATAGCTCACTCGACTAGAACCTATGCTGGTATGAAAATACATTTCAGCGCTGCGCCTGATATCATAAGTTTTCATGTCCTCTTGATACCTACAAATCGCTCCTGGGTGGGCAAGGACATTTGTTCAAGATGTTTGCCGGTATCTGTATACAATGTTATTCGGTGTTGTTCTTAGAATAATTATACGGCATTAAATGTATCTATGGTCTACATAATACTTACTATATAATAAGTAACTTAAAAGCCGTTGTGACAGATGTTATATAAAATCTTCTAAGGCTATCATTTTTTAAATGTACTGTCAACTGTCACTTGTAGCTGTAAAGCACTCGGTATGTTGAGACGATAGTTAAATCAAACAGAGAGATATCGGCACGTTGGCAAGACAGTGTTGTGGAGAAAATTGCGCAAGTAATTTTAAGCTTAAAAAGCGTTTCTCAACATCAACGTCTTGCCAAGTAACATGGCGGTAACAATTACGGATGCCCGTGATGTTGTCTAGTTTTCCTATTTCATAAAGCAGTATTGGCTCCGAACCACAGGTAAAATTTAATATATGTAATCCCGAAATGGTCTGGGTCTTGTTATAATAATAGTATATAGTTTTACATCACTGAACATTTATTTATTTATTAGAGTTCGCCCACATTATATATACTGCATTTTCTACAGTATACAATTATGATGAACATAAATGTTACGTAAAAATAAAATAAAAATATTACACTTACAATTTTAGTTTTTAAGATTTGATAAGTTTAGTTTAGTGGATCTATACTTTGAACATTTATTGTTTATGGCAATTACGAAATGTCATTTAAAACCTTAAAACAGCAATTCCTTCACAATGTATCTAGCTAGATCTTTTGGGGTTACATTAAAATAAATCGCATTAGTGTATTTACTTGGAATCCTGTAAAAATGCCGATTTATAACATTTATTGGCGTGTTATGATACTTTCATTAAAATTCGTTTAATAATTTAAACAAATACCTAGACATTATTAATATTAGTGTGACCAGCGGTGCGCTTCCGTGCCTCCATAAATAATGCAACGCCTGTGGCGTCGCTCGCTTTGATCTATGCCTCTAATTATGTGCTAATACTATCCTTTGTTGTTTATGATTACCGGGAAAATAGAAGACAACTTGGGAAGTCTTATCTCGGGGAACCATAAAAAAAAATTCGTTGAAATTTAAATTTGCAACACAATCGTGCTAAGAAAGGATTGATTATAAACCTGGAGAAAAGTCATTTATTTTATTTTTAAAGTAAAAAATTAATTAATGTTATATGATATATGATGTATTTACAATTTTCTTAACCTACATAGTAATAAAATTAAAAATTAATAAATAGAAAATTAAAACAAATTTAAAAAGTTTGGTTCCTGTGGCAGTGGTTTTAATGCTGGCAGCTTTTCCTCGCTCTACTGCGATACTTATTCGATGAGCGAGGAAAGCACTAGCTCTGGGGTCACTGGTACTATCTACCAGGTGCCAACTTAAATCTTTAATTAGCGCCTGTGAACACAACAACCAAAGAGTCTCCACTCCAAAGGGAACCAAATCGAAGTTAGATATTTTACAAATTCTTCTAAATTGCTTACTCAGCTTATATGTTTTGTTATTTTGTTCATTAAGAATTGGTACAGGTCCCTTGTATGTTTTTAATTTTATTACTTAAAATCACATAGTGGTCGGTAAATCGCCGTATAAGTAGACATTTTAACTACTGCTAAAACATTTTATTATAGAGTATTATAGGAATTTTGACGCGCTTACAGCTTTTACAGTATTGTTGGCTTAGTGGTTTCAGCATGTGGCTGTCATCCCTGAGGTCTTGGGTTCGAACCCCTGCACCAATGAACTTTCTGTCTATGTGCGCATTTAACACATGCTCGTACGGTGAAGGAAAATATCGTGAGGCTTACACACAAAAAGTCGACGGTGTGTGTACAGAAAGCTGATTACCTATTGGTCTACTGGAAAAAGCAAATGATTACATAACAGATACACAAATCTGAGTCCCAGATCAAAAGATCTAACGGTAAAATACTTTTAAATACGTTGGATCTATACTGAAGCTCTCAAATCTTCGCTTCGTCATTAAGAGCCTATTGCTGATTTCTAGTTAATCTATTACGGTTCTGACGTACATCACAGAATCTTGCAATTAAATTAATCCGCGGTTATGTCAGTGCATTTCTCCTGCACCCCCGCCCCGCGCTCTCTCTCGCTTCACCCCCCCTGCCCGGAGTGAATGCACTCTGTGTTACGTAACCACGCAGAAGTGTGTGTTTCGCTTGTACTTTTTAAGATTTTCCAAGGTGTTGAGTTTTTCTATTGTTCGCGAACACAGGGAAATGAACAATATTTGATGATTGATTTGTGAGAAGCCGAGTAGTTTTTTAGATGTATGCTTTTTAAATGATTTCATATTCCATTTATATTTAAATGGCTTTTGGAGCGTGCAAACGGAAAATCAGACTTTCACTATAAAAGTTTAGGTACAGACAATATGGTTGTAATACCACAACTGGGGTTTTCTAGCTAAATTAAACATTATCAAAAAATAATTAAATTAAATTAAAAACACTAGAAACAGTACACGATAAAATATTTCTATAACACAAATCGTAAATTACGTTTTTTAAAAGTAATTTTTAAATGCAATCCTAAAAGTGACTAAGTCAGGTTACTGCATATAAAACTCCTGGTTTTTTCAGGAAAAACAATGGAATCATAATATACGGAAACTTAATAGATTTTTATCACAGTAAACTTATGCATATGCACAGGATGCGCTTGTGGTGTATAATAAGGCCCGTTTATTTCCAATATTTACAAATGTACAGATTAGATTTGTTGTATAAATTTTTCTTGTTATCCTAATATCCTAACTTCCTTCAGTAAGATCGGAACCGCTTCACGGATAATGGCCTCCTCCAGCTTTTTTCCAAATATCTCCAGCTATGTCTTTCTTTCTCCTTCCTTCTATATCTTCTAACCACCTTGTTTTAGTGCGCCCCCTTCCCCTTCTTCCCCTTGGAAGGAACACCCAGGCATCCACTGTGAGAAAAGAAAAAAAATGTATTAAATTAGATAAGGTAGGCAAGAAGTGAAAAAATACATATTAAATTTGTTACATCTTAATGTATTAAAATGAACGTAAAAGAATCCTTAGATTTACAAAGCAGCGGGCAATGGCCAATAATGAATGTTGTAGGCAAAAACAATGGTTTGGTGCTTAGATGGTGCGGCTTACTTTCACTCTTATGTAACAATGCGTTGCAGACTGCAGATAGAACAATCGCATATAACGTCAAACATTTAACTTGTGGCTAGGAAGTGCTATGACAGTTACACTGATTGATGAAATCTATTTTTATATAACGGGGTAAACGGGCAGGAGACCTGATGTTAAGTGCCCAAGGACGCATAGCTAGAAGGCTTGCATGTGCGTTGCCAGCCTTTTAAGTTATTGGTTCTCTCGTTTGTTAAGAACTGTAAATCGAATTGGTTCGGAAATCCTTCTATTATAGTTCGACTCTGCAAAGGTATTAACCAGGAAGAAAACATTACAGATTTATAGATTACAGTTAAATAAAACGAAAATGATTTCTACATGACGGTTTTTTACGTTTTACAGATAAAACTGTTGTCTACAACAAAATTTGCCAATGACTTTCCCCTCTCGCCTATACCCTGAAAACCCGCTTTCCTTTTAATTCCATTCTTACTTTTTATTTATTTATCTTAGATTACAGTATAGATAATAATAATTCAGCCACAAACTTCAATCCCACTCTATTTTCCTATAAATCTCTCGCACACAAACCTCATATGCCTTACATAAATTAAAAATTATCGTGTCCTTTGCAGGTCAATATTTGTTTTAGTTGTCCGTTTTAATTCATAAGAATCGGTCCAGCCGTTTCGGAGGAGTATGGGAACGAACATTGTGACACGAGAATTTTATATATTAGATTATTGTCCTGTTATTCGTTTTCATATCGTATAATATTCATATAAGGCAGTCGTATCCTATATTACATTATACATTTTTGACATTCGTCTTAGCGCTAAGTGTTGAGTCGAATCTAAGAAGATTGTCGGTAAAAATATAGAAGTCGGTACGTCATTACTTTTACAACTTTGTTTACATGTCGATTATAATTCAGTTCCGGATAAATAACTTCTGAAAAAGGTGACTAATATTGTTTTCGGAATTGCAAAAGCATATACTGACTTACCTTCCTTTGAGGGCCATGCGTCCGTTGAACTGTTTGTAAACATTTTGTTCGTAAAAAAAACATACAGGAAACAGTGCCGGATCACCTTAACGCCATAAATGACAGAATTTAATTGTTTAATTTTTATTATTAAGTTTCGAATGCAAAATTTAATAAAGGTTGTTGTTTTCTTGAATATTGTATATCTAGCTGATCCGGCAACGTCGTTTTGCCATATATATTATCATTTATAATAAAAAATAGGGGTTGATCGTAGAGGGGTGAAAATTAAGGGTTGTATGAATTTTTTAATGCTGTATCATAAAAAAATAAAATTTATCCAAAAGTTGAAAAAAAAATTAGTAGTGGTTAAAAAAAAATTACTACCCTTAACATTTAGGGAGATAAAAATAGATGTTGTCCGATTCTCAACACACACCTAATACACAAAATTTCATGAGAATCGATCACGCCGTTTCGGAGGAGTTTAACTACAAACACCGCGACACGAGAATTTTATATATTAGATGTTTTAAATAACATTTACCACGGCTGTTTAAGTTAGAATTCTGGAAAAGCTATAAAAAAAATTAGTCAATTTTTTTTGCGGGGCGTCTGCCTGCGTCCTTTTTGATGTTTGTAGTATAGTTGCAGGGAATTGTTGCAATCTACCGACTCACCCTGAAAAACCGTGACCCTTAAAACGTAAGAGAAACTCAAAATTACTAAATCATGTATCATTCTAGATATTGGTCTACAAATACCAAACGTTTTCCTTTGACCGTTTGTTCTCCGACAAGCACGAAAAAGTATTTTCTTTGTTTGGCTTTGTATTTAACACACAATTAACGTGAATAAAAGAGTTTTCAAAATATGTTCAGTAAATCCAGAGATTACCTCAGTTTCAGTAAATCCTCACAAACTTGATAATATTCCTATAGATTTTATGATATCTCAATTCTCATTACGTTATAACTTGATGTATGTATGCTATTCGAATCGGCGTTCCAATTAACAATAAATGAAAAATAATAGAACTACCAAGCAAGCATGACAAGTAAGAAGTATACTTGATTTAAGTAACTTTTCTAGAAGCTACCAGGGTTACATAAGAAAGTTTCATGAGAAGTTATTGTGCGGTTATGGTGTGAGTTTACGGACATTTATGAGTTGTGGTTCAATTATTGTTACTTTTATGGGAAAATTTACTTGAATTATGCAATATTAAAATGAAATAATTTCATGTATTATGTAACAAAAGTACTCGTAAGAAAATAGAACTCAAAGAATGTGCTATACACTATTTAACTTACTTTAAAAAACATTAACTTAATAAAAATATTGTTGATGCTACTTTTTAGTCCTAACGAAATATCACACAGTAATCAAACTGCAACAGAATCTTTGCGTGAACTATGATTGGTTGTATTAACAAAGTTAATATTTAATGTCATCGCCATGAATTACAAACAGGCCTGGTGTTCACAGGTTCAATTACAGCCTCGGTAACACTCAGTAACTGTTACCAAACGATCTTCTATAATAATATTTCACTTGGCATGATCAATTGTCAATTGATAAAGCATGCAAACACTTGAAGAAATCACGGCTCGCGTCCCGCAACTGAAGTGCAACCAGCTTTATGAACCAGATAGTCGGGATTCATTAACAGCCATTCTCAGAAAGCTCCGTCATTAAATATTACCTTTTTTATGGCACAAGAGGCAAACGACCAGGAGGCTCACCTGATGTTAAGTGATACCGCCGCCCATAGACACTCGCACAGCGCACTGCGAGAAGGCTCACAAGCGCGCTGCCGGCCTTTTAAGAATTGGTACGCTATTTTCTTGAAGGACCCTAAGTCGAATTTGTTATCGTATTATGGGGGCTATCGTATGTTAATAAATATATCTCAAAAGGAAGTGTAACTTCGACTACAGCTTACAGCTAATTAGTTAGAATGATTTATGTTATAGTTCTTTAGTTTCTTATGTTTGTCTTAAAGACAAACATAGATAAGAAAGGCTTAAGTATTGTATCTTAAACACATTACCCGAATCGGAGTGAGCACGGAAGCTTGACCTTTAAATTGGCAATGGTTGTGACCTCCTCTGCGACCTCCGAGGGACCTCCTAGAACGCTCGAGTCAGTAAACTTTCGTCACTTTTCGCACACAAATTCACGTTCGCGATAACACAGCTCTAGGTCATTGCGGCCTTACTAACCACATATGCCTTATATGACCTTATTGATTTTCACACATATTTCAATTTTAGGTAGTAGTTGCGATAGTAGATGTCATATAACTCTAGTCGGATAAGAGAGATTAATAATTATTATTTTCGTACCATAACCTCCTAAAAACTGAAAAGTATTGCAAGAGTGAAAAGAAATGAACATATTGCAATTATTTTAACAATCACTTAAATTATTAAAATAATAATTATAAAAGCAAAGTTCTTACGCGGATAATTTTTCAATGTCTTAATTAAAAGCTGCGGAAGTTTACCAAGTGGCCTTAATAAGATTTTTTTTAAAAACACGACTTTTAATTATTAAATCGGTAAAGTTCAAAAAGGTTCACTTCCTCATGTGAACTCTTACTTTTACAGGACCTCGATATGAGGTCAACATATAAGGTCTCGGTTTTGTTCAACTGATTTCTGTTAAGTTCTTAAATATTATGTAAATGTAAGGCTATCGGGATTAAAATTTTTCAACACAGGTAGACGCAAAAATTACAATTACATATAGTCAATTGGGATTTGTTATTTTTAAAGGACTTCAAAAATACCGAAGAAGATGGCTTCGGATCGCTGAACTACACACAATTATGCACAAAAACGCGACTCATTTTGAATAGAGTATAATATTATTTAGCCGCACTTGTTATTTGTAGATGTCTGTGGTTCAAATATTGGACCTTCTTAAGCATATATTTTGAGATCGTAATCTTTAATCTCTGGTAGATTTTTTAAATCTTTACGGACACTTACCGCGGCGCGATTGCACCATGTTTATCAAAATACATAATGATCCGGGATCCTATATAACATAACTAATCCGTCACGCCACAGAGAAAATAACACATCAAACCATACCACCAAATTTGAATCTAAACCTGGCCTTTCTGGTTTCCTCTGATGGTGAAAATGTCAAAAGTTGAAGGCGTCCCATATGCTTATCGACAAGTATTTCTTATTGGTATCTTTGCAAAATAACAGTTTGACATATATGTTACCATTAGAAAAGGTATCTTATCTCCAGCTAGTGTTAATTAAGTGGCAACACAATACAATGTCACTGACGCAGTTTGGCGGGAAAAATTACCTTGAGTGACGTTCTGCGGCCTCGCTGGCGGCCGCGAGACATCGCCCATGTTCGGCAATCATCGGAAAAGATCGTTTTAAGCCCGTGCGAGAATTTAACAATTAAGACGAAAGCAAAAAACCATTTCACTTTTCACAGTTGTTATACAATTTTCTTACATGTATGAATCTTCCGTCTTAATAACGATTGTCTGCACTCTTTGTTCTTTTATTTCGGACTCGGAATGACAACATTAATAAATTAGTTAAGATAAAGTCTTTGTTATAATATATATTTTATATCATTGTATTACTTAACTTTATATTTCGCTAATATATATGTTTATAATATAATATGTTGAAATGTTTTAATATTTATATACAGAATTTTAACGGTTAGATTTTATCAAAAATTTAATTAAAAGACTTCCAATAAAAAATAATTACTATGCAATTAGTAAAAAGGAAAAAAAACTTCTTGCTGTATTATTCTTGTCTATATCTTTTATTTTTATACATCTGAAAGTGGATTGAGTTAAAAAACTTATTTGATATTTTTGTCATTGTCAATAAATTATTATTATTATTGAGATGATAAAAGCGTTGTAATACAGTAACAATCTATGAAATACTTGCTATTTACATAACTATTGTTGGTTATTACAATATTATAATCAATGTTGTGTCTTAATAAAAAGGACATTTAGTTACTAAGACCCTTTTCGTTATTAAGAAGGTTAGGTTAAACCTTTATGTTACGTACGAAGTCTCATACGGTTGAGCTCGTAAAGAACAATTTTCCGTTTTCGTCTGACGTGAAAATGAAAGTACAACCAAGCTATATATGAATGTTGTGACATATTAAAATAACATAATATTTTTCACACTTGCAACTAATATTCGATCATGGCTATGAACTAGTAGATTTTTCTTTTCCTGTCCAAAGTAAGAGTGTACTCCTCCCGCAAAGGCCGGCAACGTACCCACTAAAAATGTGTCCATGGGCTGCGATGACTGCCCATTTTGGGCGTCGAAGCGTAGGCAAAAATATTATTAATAATCTAGAAAGATATATTTATATACAATCGTAGATTACAATTTAAAGTACGAAAAACTGTATCAAGAAACAAGCCCGAAAATATTCTGCGTTAGGATACAGTAAAGTTTAATTATTTGAATTAAATCATTATTATGATATCTCGCTTCAGATGTTTCTTTGCTGACCACGACGCTCAGACATGAGCTGATGACTGAAGAGAGAGATCATCTCTCATGGCCGTCATTCTCGCAGACCGTCCTGTGCCAGATTTTGTTTTTTTCGTGGGGAAATGCGTTACGCATACCCTCCTGGTTATGTGGGACTAGCTGTTGTGCAATCCCACTAAAACCCCACGGTGCCACCAGCAATCGCCCGGGGCAGGACACGGTAACAGCGACGCCTTGTCCGCAGCCATGTGCCAGATGCTTCAACTCCTCTGCAGAGTGATACTAATCTTAGTCCAATAACTTTAATAAGCACCAACCAATGAGGGAACAAGGTCTATTCGGATTTTTGTATATAAATTCGTTTGTTTCATGTAAAATTTGAGTTTTTTTTTAATTTAATTTATTTTTGTCTTTTAATGTACTTATGTTTTCTGTATATTGTTTTTTGTATATATTGTTTATCTATGTAATCGGTTTTGACTTTCTATATTGTCTAAGTGTTTTGTTTTATTATATGCAGTAAGATTACTAATAAATAAATACATTTGAGCTCCTTATTTCCTTACCTTGTTACTGGCCATCTGATATAGTATAGATATAACCTGGATAATGTAGTTTATTCTTATTTAAAATGACCTATTTCTTTATTATAAAGTAATTTATAATAAACAAATTGATAACACGGTTTTCACACAACATAGTTTGAAAACACACTTTCACTTCATTAAAACTTCCTTAAATTAGGAAGGACATATAATCGAAATTTAGATACACGTCGTCCCACAAACGCGTTCAAAGTCCAAGTTGGCGTACATATTTTTAGAATAAATTATTTGATAAGGAAAAAAAATTATATACTATTACCGTTTAACCTTTTTTACTTCATAGCTTAATTTGCAACTAGAGGTTTTCATTAGCAATAATAGCTTCAGGATACCGACTGCTGATTTAGCATATACAATTAATTAATATAAATAAAATGTTGCAACAATGGATACAGATTTGGTTTGCCCTACTTGGATGAGACCTAGTTAGACTTAGGGTTCTTCAAGAAAAGAGCGTGCCAGTTCTTAAAAGGCTGGCTACGCACTTGCGAGCCTTCTGGCAATGTGAATGTCCATGGGCGGCGGTATCACTAATCAGATGAGCCTCCAGCCCGTTTGCTTCCTGTTACATAAAAAAAAAACCAGTTATATTATCAATTCACATATTAACAATTATTTCGCTGCTTATATGTAATTGTAATTCATTTTGGAAAGGGACCACAAAATTGTACTTTCATAACATAGACAATTTCTATCTATGTGCAGAATACGTCCCTAGGAGTCTCAGCAATTTCTTTGGGAATAAGTTTTCTTTTCCCCTCCAGCGTTATATAGCGCCGAACAAGGTGACTGAACGGCGATGAAACTTTGATATAACCTTTCTATTTTTCAAAAAAAACTATCAAGGTTATAAATTTATCTCGCGTATGACCCGATTCACAAAAATTCACGGCTTCGATAAGTTCACGTCACAATAAAAATAGTGTCGAGGTACGGGGGCGCGGTGGCCAGTGGTCCTTCAGTTCAGTGACTCGTGGGCCGGCGCGGAGCGCGCACGTCTTATTACCAAGTGACATTTTGTGGCTGATGCATCATACGTGACAGAAGTGCTGTGCGATTTCAAACTTATTTGGATGATTTATTTTTATTTATTGTATTGTGTGCTTGACGGTACAGTGATATTGGATTGCGTTTTGGATGAGGTGAGTTACGACGCATTAATTAAATTAATTTAATAAATCCAAAAATATTATCGTAAATATAAATAGAAGAAATTGCTACGTCGTGGAATTACCATAGAGTCGGTTGCTTAAAAATTACTTTCTCCAGTTCTCTTGGCGTAATTTTCACTTTCATTCTTATTTTTACGATTTCTCGTTTATAAGTCGACTGCAAGTTTTATACAATAACAAATAAAATTGTGTGACTACATTGAAGGATGGCATTAAATGCGCATTTTTCTATTTGTTATTGATATATTGATGCAAAAGAATTTATGACTGTAGTTTTGGAGAAATTGCTTTTGTTTAAATTAAATATAGATACGAGATTATTGTAGGTAATATTTGTGGTTTTATTTTCGTGGATTTGAATACGGATTGACTTTTTTACTCGTTATTATTTGACCTTGAAGTAAATCCTAGGACCTCAGTGGAAGGCCATTACCTTCATTAATGGTAATAAAATCCAAGGCTTCTGATGATACAGTATGTAATGAGATATGAGTAATAAGTAAGCATGATGACTCTACCAAAAAGAAAAACTTAATTATATTTTTTTCTGTTTAAATTTTCTTGAAGTGTGAAATTATATAATAAGAATTTCTTTTTTATTCATAATTTTATTCAAGTTATATTTACTTTTATGTGAGTTTAAAATTAAAAGGCAATAGAGTTATTTGTCATGTATAACATATATATATGTGTTAGCTATATGTTATACATGACAGTGATCCAGCAGTTGTACTGTGAAAGCCACAAGCTAAGGTCAAGTGCCATATTTTAAAAGGATTTTTTTTCTGAAATGACAAGCGTAATTTTTTAAATTAAGAATTCATTTAGTAAGGTCTAGCAAGAAATACTTTTTATAAAACAATACGTTTTTATATTAGTTATATAAGGCCTAACGTATGTCTTTGGAAATCCATTTATTTTAATGCAACTCTACCAAGAGCCTGTAAGTTATTGCAACAGCTGAAAAGTTCTAGAACAAATCAGGCATTTCGTAATTCAATACCTTGTTACACAATTTTGTTGCACACATTTTGAAAATAGGTCGTAGATTATTTGTAATGTCCACGAAAAATAAGTACGTGTTTCCGATTAAAAATTTCCATGTTTTCTAGGTTTTCCACATTCTCCATAGCAGAAGTCGATTTCTGGTTTTTAAAAGTACATTTTGTACTCAGTAATAATTTTGTTTTATTAGCTTAAACAAAATTATTCAGCACTCATATGTTTCTTAAGTGTTGAACAGCGACAGACTTTGTTTAAATGTTGTATGAATATGACTATATGAGCAGGTTTTTGAAGAAATTATATTAAATAGGCAGGCTGGTAGGATAAATGTCTGTTAATTCGTGTTAATTAAACGAAATAATATTTTTCACTCAATTACGCATAATTTTATAATTTCATTATACAAGATCATTATCCGAAGGTTTTGTCGTTTAAGCAAGCGAGACATTTTAAAAGCATCCAGTTAAACAATGGTTGCGATCTTATACAGTAGTTCGTACCCCCTGGATGCTGTACTGAATCAGTCGACGCTGGCGTAATATATGTCATATGAAGATACTGTAGTATATTATATAGTGTACTAGTTGATAAAAACTTAATTATCTTGTTCTCCCGTTAATGTTTCATATTAACTGTCCAAAACCTAGTTTCAAGTTAGGCTGTCAAAATCAGATATACACGCTTTAACTCAGGGAAATTCGCTTTTCTCTTTCTTTTTTAAGAGTTGTAACTCAGTTAAACCAAAATGAGTTACGACAGTTAAAAAGAGTTGTCATAATCTGATGAGTAAGATTCCAGTTAAAGTAACCTTGTCATTTAATGCTAGTATTGCGCAGTTTTGTGTAAGTGCTTTTGGCTTTAGTTTTTATTCTGGCACCAATTGATATCAAAGGTTTAATGGGGCTTACAAGGGATTCTACGTATATTTTATGGATTTTTAAAAACTTAGCCTATTGATTCTTCATTTTGATCTTTAATAATATTTAAATTTTAGAATGTGGGGCGAAACTAAGTAGTAAGTAATATAAAAGAAAAAAGACTCCAGGGTAAAATATGGTTAGGAAATATCTAAGCGGAACGTAAGTGCTTACTTTACATAGTCGTTTTATATGGGAATACGAAATAAATAGGCCTATAATAAACTTTACTTTAAAACATGTAGTAGGTACGTATACATATTATAACTACGGATGGGTATTAACTATAATCCTAGTAAATTTTGTTTTATATTTAAGGTATTAATTTATCGTAATATAGGTAAAGGATTAGGAATCGCGGAAATAAAGGGACGATAAGTTATCATCCAACCTTGATCTTATCATTTGTCAGAGCCCTTCTGTCCCTATCCGATATGTACTGTGCGATAAGGAGAGGTATATTGTGTACTTGTTAAACACGATAGATTAATTGGCTAGCTAAATATAATGCGTAGCTATGATTAAATAAAATCTATTAAACAATTACTACGGTCAGGCCGTTTTAGATTATTTTTTTCGTTACATGATCCAGTTACTTATATTTCATAGTTATTGCGCAATAAATAAGTTTAAAAATTATGCAATACCATTTCTAGATTTAATGTAAATCGGTTCTATTTACTAGGATTCAGATGTAAATTGTCACTTTGGCAGTGACATATTACACATTTCCGGTTTGTTGTTGTTGAATTTTGTGAAATTTTAGGATTTTTATAATTCGTGCTTTTTGCCTTAGAAATTCGACCATGTCCTCCATGTACGGTTTAGGCACTCGCCGGTACCGCACAATCCTCCCAAAGGCCGAGAACAAATTTAAATTAAATTAAAACTTGCCCTCGAACCGGGAATCGAACCCGGTACCCCTCACCTAGCTGCCACTTAATTAGACCGCTAGGCTATGAGGCCCCTATTTTTTGTGTTAATGAATTAATTAATAAAAATTGTATTTAAACAAAGATTGTCATATGTCCATTTTATTTACCTACCTTATTGTATATTATAGAAAATAATTTGTATATTAGAAAATCGCCGACTCAGCATGCTCGTATAGCTCATAATAAATGGCGATACTGCAGTGAAAGTACTGTTACGTTGTATTGACTTTTTGTATTAGTTTTTGTCATAGTCATGGTTTGTTTTAATACTAAAAGTAAAACTTTTCGCTTTCTTCGATAAGATAGTTAAGCGAGATTTTAAAAGGCTTTTCACTGGCAATACATGAAACCATTTTCAAATACACACATAAATTTTCTCTCCCTATAAAATATGTCCTGATAGAACGAATAAAATTTCTAAAGTAAACAAACATCATTTTATGTAAAACCGGCTGTTTTTCAATTAATTATCACAGGTATTCACATTATTGGTTTCACTTGTAAGGTTTGGTTTTCATAGGAATGAGATAAATCTCATCTTCAAATATGGATATATATTATATTACAAAAAAAGTTAATTATGTCTGCGTCAGATTAACTGAAATTGTGTTCTTAAAGTCGTAGTACTAACCGCCAAAGTAGATTTAAGTTCATTGCTCTCAGTATCTAAATTTCGCGCCTAAATTGTAGCTTAGATAAAAATAGCTCAACGCATGGCAATCTGGAGTTATGACAGTTGATCAATTTATAATAGTTTGAAAAAGGTTATATTCGTTTCACAAAGTAAAATTCAAAATTATAATTTATATTTAAGTATGCCATGTGACATTTTAACAGAGCAGTATAATAAACTTTTCACTGAAAAAACCAATTATGGTTGAAGCAGAAATTTTAATTTCTTTTTATAAAGGTAAGTAAATAAACAAATATAGAACTGAACGTTATAATTATAATTATTTCAAAGTATATACCTATAAGTAATAGCAACTGTCTAAATAAAAGGCCATCGACCTGTTTGAACCAAATAATTTATTTTTGTTCACTATCAATGAAAGTTATCTATTTTCTTATTTACGTGTACACAATAATGTATTAAACTTTGCTCCCGGATCTTGTATAATTATATTAGAAAATATATTTCTTTCCTTACTATAATACATTAAATATATTTCTTCTAAACATTTTACATTCTTTCTCATTTCATTAATTATTATTTATTTTACAGATCCCCGAGTAAATAAAAAGACATTCATTTGAAAAGTAATACGCCTATATTTAGCAAGTTGAAATAATCTTTTACGTATCAAGTGATAGAAAATAAATAGCAACACCCACGTAATAAAATAAACAAGTCGGACAGTCCTAATTCTAATCTAGCGGCTTCAAGGTTTGCGAATTTTTCTCCAATACGCGTCTCCTTGACACAGTTTTTGCGATGATGCGCCATTATTACGCGTTCGCGCGAAAAATGCGCCACAGACTACTGTAATATATTCGTACGCAAAACATTTTTGGCCGATTCGATACAAAAATATTTTTTTAAGATTAAGAAAAATTGCAATTCTTTGATTGTGATGCAACAAATAATTTTATATTACTCATTGTATCATATTTTTGTATAAATGTTAGGAGGACTTTATATATTTGTCCAATTTGACCTTTTAAAAAAAAGATAATATAACTTTAAAATTATAACGTCCAACAAAGGAAAAATAGCCTGCGAATGAAACGAGACTAAAGAGATATACCAAGAAACAAATTGAAATTAAAAAAAAAAACATGTTGTCAAACTTATTAAACATTGGTGTCTGCTACGTTTTCACTTTCGTTAAGCCAATTTTATATAGTTAGAACTTAATAATGCTTTCTTTGTCTATTCTATTAAGTATTAATATACAAAATTTAATATATACGTATATTTATATTATTTATAAATATTAATTGATTTAAATGACACGATTACATTCTTAGAGATGAATAATATGAAAGTAAAATTTGTTACCAATAATAAAACTCAAGATTAATTTTTCAATTGACCCAAATTCGCACGTGGTTTTAGGACTCCCAGATACGATGTGTATTTTTGTCACACTTGTACAATATTTATTTCGGGGCCAAATTAATTTATGGCTGTAGGCTATGGTACATATATATTTTTATACATGATTAATTTAAAAAAAACAGTCTTAAAAGATGTGTGTCCTTATAGGGCTTACTTAAACATTAAATGATATATTAATAATAAAAACAAAATACATAGTTTAAAAACAATGTAAAATTTACAAATATTCTTAGAGCATTCAAAAATAATTTATAGCTTTTTTTTAGTTTAGTAGTTTATCTTGTTCAGTTACAAACACTTTTTAAATATTTTGCTAACCAAAAACAATAGAAAGCGGTTTTTGTATTAAAGGGTTGACAGTTAAAACGTCAATTTTTATGGCGCGAAACTAAACATGTCGTAAAATCCTTCAAACCCTTTACTATTGTTAAAAGAAAGGTCCGTAAATTTGGTTCAAAACTTTGGATAGTTTAGAACATACAATTTTTATCATTGCTTTCTCTGGTTAAAAAGCCTTTTCTACGAAAGTGCCGTATGTAATAACAATGTTCAATTTGAAGGCCGAAAAGGCACCTGTTGCTTCTGTCGTTGCAGATGTTCATGAGCATAATGAGATATCAAGTAAATCGATTTCCCTTCCAAAATAATTTTAATAAAAAATTTAATTTTTTACTAACTACGACTAACTTTGTTCAAGCTTTCAACACCAAACATAAGGAAGACACTTGATAATTGCGACTTAATATAGCTAGATCTATACAATACATATATGTTAATAGTTATATGAATTAATGAAGTTATACTTCGATTTTCTTTGTTTAAAACCCAAGTTGTACGCCAGTAGCTATGACAACGGACAAGAATAAGAAATGTCGATGTCAGGTGTAGATTTGTCTATGATAATAAGCATTGTCTGCATTGAAATGAGTAATGTACCACGGGTAAACAGCGGTAACCTTCGGTACCTGCACACGGGCGGCCCTCGATTCAATTTAAACTTAACCCACTGATCATGACATACATTCAACGATTACGCGTGTGTGTGTTCAACGAAATTCGATGTACCCTTTTTTTATAGATACTATTTTAGTATATGGGTCATAGTTGACGCGCATTTGCGGATCTCCATACAATGAGATATACAGGACATTCTTAGGTCCTAAGTCCATTACAACTCCGTCTATTTTTTTTTTTTTTTTTTTTATGTAATAGGAGGCAAACGGGCAGGAGGCTCACCTGATGTTAAGTGATACCGCCGCCCATGGACACTCACAATGCCAGAAGGCTCGCAAGTGCGTTGCCGGCCTTTCAGGAATTGGTACGCTCTTTTCTTGAAGGACCCTAAGTCGAATTGGTTCGGAAATACTTCTGTGGGCAGCTGGTTCCACATAGTGGTGGTGCGCGGCAAAAACTGCCTTAGAAAACGCTCTGTTGTGGAACGACGGACGTCGAGGTGATACGGATGGTATTTTGTATTTTGCCTTGACGTCCGATGATGAAACTCAGCTGCAGGTATTAGACCGAACAACTCCTCTGAACACTCTCCATGGTAAATGCGGTAGAAGATGCAGAGAGATCCCACATCTCTACGCAACGCCAAGGGATCAAGCCGCACTGAAAGTGACTGGTCGTCGACGATTCGAACCGCTCTTCGTTGAATACGGTCAAGTGGAAGGAGCTGGTACTGGGGAGCTCCCGCCCAGAGGTGAGAGCAGTACTCCATATGGGGCCGAATTTGCGCTTTATATAGTTGCAAGCGGTGGCCCGGAGTGAAGTACCGTCTCGCCTTGCTGAGCACACCAAGCTTTTTGGAGGCTAATTTAGCCTTTCCTTCCAGATGACCGCGAAACTGAACGTTATTCGATATGTCAACGCCCAGTATTCCGATGCTAGCCGAGGCTTTAAGGAGAGTGTCTTCAAAGAGGGGAGTAGCGACAAAGGGAGTTTTTTTAGCGGAAAACGCGCATACTTGTGTCTTCTTGGGGTTAAATTGGACTAGATTTAGTCTACCCCAGTCCGAGACTCCACGTAGAAGAGTTTCGACTTCAGACACAAGTTTGTTCCGGTACTCATCGACAACAGCCCGAGAAATACCTGCCCGGCCAGTGTAAAAAGTATCCCCAGTGCTGTCGTCCGCATAGCAATGAATGTTGCTAAGCTGCAACATATCATTGATATGCAGAATAAACAGGGTCGGGGATAGGACACAGCCTTGTGGGACACCAGCATTCACAGGTTTCAGGTCGGAGCATGCTCCGTCGATGACGACTTTGATGCTCCGATCAGCGAGAAAGCTGGAAATCCAGTTGCATAATTTCTCAGGGAGCCCGTAGGCTGGAAGCTTCGAGAGCAGCGCTCTGTGCCACACCCGATCGAAGGCTTTCGCTATGTCCAAACTTACCGCCAGCGCCTCCCCCTTGGACTCAATTGCCTCTGCCCACCTATGTGTAAGGTATACAAGGAGGTCACCAGCCGAGCGACCACGACGAAAGCCGTACTGAGAATCGCTAATCAGCTGGTGGCCCTCTAGATACCTCAGGAGCTGGCTGTTAATAATGGTTTCCATTATTTTGGAGAACAAGGAGGTTATAGCTATTGGGCGATAGTTGGACGGATCAGAGCGATCGCCTTTTTTAGGGATCGGATGTATCGAAGCGATCTTCCAGCACTTCGGAACAGTGCCGAGCGTGTAAAGGTACCGGAAAAGGCGCGTTAGGACCGGAGCCAACTCAGGAGCACAAGTACGCAGCACAATTGGAGGGATGCCATCGGGTCCGCTCGACTTATGGATGTCCAAGGAAGACAAAGCTTTACGGATAGCACGTTGCCGGAATATAACTTCGGGCATCGTAGTATCACACCGTAGTCTTCAGTCTTTATTTTTTATTGTTATATTTACACATCTAGTAGTAAATATAACAATAAAAAATAAATTATTGCAATTAATAATTAAAATCATTCTTATCTACAACTTAAAAGTGGAATCTGGAATATGACAGAGACAAAAAGTCACACAGATAAAAATTACTAAAACAGCTTATAAAAATAACGTTCAAATTGATTCGGCGAAGGCGGAAAGAGCGGACGCCAGATAGACACAAGGCCATTCTTCAAGGTTCATGAAATAATTTAAATAAAAGAATATCGACTTTATTACAATTGAATAGGGTTGCTGATTCGCTGGCCCGTTGGCTGCACGACAATAAGTTGGGTGTTTTGAATGCAGCATTTTCAGTAATAGGTAGAGATCAAGGTTGATTCAAGAGAAGTTATAACTAGATAAAGACGCAGAACAATTGTAGTCCCAAATAAGGGTTTATACACACTGAGTTGAACTATTGAAAAACTGGACTAGACAAATATAGAAATTGTAGGTTTGACCGACCGATTAGGAAAAGAAAAATAAAAAACTTTCCAAAAGTCGCTAACGACTCTTAATATAAAAATTAAGACAAGTATCCAATACTTAGAATATTGAAATCCAACAAGATAACATTTTCTTTGATTTAGTTTAAACAATAAATGATGTAGGTATTTGCTGAGTTTTTAATTAAACTTAAGTATGTAATTTAAATCAAATGTCAGCGAACACAATTGTACAATTAAGTATTTAATTAACTGGTAATGTACGGTCTTTAAATAGGTCAGGATCATTAATCACTTAGTTATTCAAGACACAGTCAACATAAATTTATTGGGTCATCACCTTCAAAACGTAGATTTTTATTTTAATTCTGTCATTAGAGATTTTAAAATTAGTAAGTAATAAAGGCGCTTTAGTTTCCCAACCAGGATAGTAAGTGAGTACATTAGTACTGCGCAAGAAGCCGTGTAGTACCAGGATAGCAAAGTATATTAGGAAGTCGATATCAAGTTATCTGAGGGGCGGTACTATCTCACTAGGCCAAGGTCAGCGCGGGACCAAACCATCGTGACCTATGTGATAGTACAATCGGTCCCACCTTACATACATGGCGCGGTACACGCGGGGAAACAAGGAGACCACGCTACGCTGGTTGAGCACGAGGATACCCAAATTCGTCCGAAGGTTGCCGCATACGTAAAGCTTATTCATGCACTTGTAATCCAATAACGTATGTAATTAGGCATATACGATCCTTCATGTTTTGTTTTGAAACAAAGCCGAATTAAAATATGTTGTTTTAGTAACGGCTGTCCTTTGCTCCGTAAATGTTTTCTCGTATACATACTCTATGTGTAGAAAATAGATCTATATATATAATTCTTCTGTGAGTGTGGATGTCACTGAACTTCTCTCAAACGACTGGACCGATTTTGATGAAATTTTTTGTGTGTGTTCAAGGGGATCTGGGAATGGTTTAGATTCACAAATCAGCCCGCCAGATGCCTGCAGTCGGTAGTTTCATACTTTGCTTTACTAATCGCTTGAAATATCATGCAGGTCTGTCGGGTCCACTAGTAGATCTATAAATTTCTGTGAGGTTTTGTTGCCGTGTGTCTCATTTTTAATTGTATGATTGAATATACCTTAAAGCTATTACAAAATTAAAGACAATATTGTAATGACCACAGTAAAAACCATATGGACTTATGTTTGCTTACATAAATAAATAATTATAATTAGCACGATATTTGTACTGCACCAATTTCATTGTAATTGCTCGTAGCTTTTATTATTTGATAAGATATTGTAGCTACGCTTGTGTAGACCTTCTACGTCAGGTTTCTTTTGCGTCGCAAAATATTTTACAAGATTTCCATGGGTAAAGTAAATCAAGATGTTGTTTGTTATTAATATGTATATGAGACGGCTTTCCTTTGAATAATTGTAATGTAAAGGGAGGGCAAAACTTGCTGAGTTTCTTGCCCGTTCTTCTCAGAACAAGGCCTCCTGGTAGTTTTGCGAACGGATGGCGTAGTCCTGCTCTTTCGTGAATTTTGTAAACGTTGTTGACATTCATAAGCATGCTCTAAGAAGCATCTAAATTGAATAAACGTATTTTGATTTGATTGATTTGATTTTCAGAGTGCATTAATTTTTTTTAATGTTATATATATTATATATATGTATATTTATATATATTAAATAGTATCTAAACTTTATCGCCATTTTTTAAATATCTTATTAAATCATGGCTTAACACGTACAATGTAGAACCACTAAGTGAAAATGTACAAAAATCTCAAATTTAAATTTAATTCATCGTATTGGTACATATAATTGTACAGCTTTGGCCTAGTGACTTCAGCTAACGACCCTCATCCCGAAGGTCGTAGGTTCAAATCCGTGCTATGTACCAATGGACTCTGTCTTATGCGCATTTAAAACTTAACGTACGGCATGTGTCAGGCACAGAAGGCTCATCTTCTTGCCTATTAGAAAAAACAAATAATCACGAAACAGATAAACCCAGGCCTAAAACGTTGTTTATCAACCTATTTTCGTGAATATTATAAATAGGTAGATGTAATATTTACAATTTACTATTAGTTCCCAAATCTAGGACTGACAATAAACTCCGCCACTAGTCAATCGCCAAGTTTTAGTTTACAAGGACAATTGTAAGGAATTGCAACAATTACGCCACGAGTTTGATAGTTCCTTTGGTTTCTAAAACCAAATTTATATTACTCAACTGTCGGTAAGAATAAGACGTATTAAACGGCGGTTCCTTAAAAGTATACGACCATTATTAGCAAGTTTAGTCCGCTGATTCATTTAAATTGAAATTCAGGCCAATTACGAAATGATCAATTTTGCTGTGGCAGAATTTATAACAATAGTTGCACAATACAACCTACATTCAAAATGGGATCACGCGAATATTAAACTCATCATTATTTGTGTATATTCTCTACACGTGATGAACTGTGTTTTGTTTGTGACTACCCACAGACAGCAGCTGCGCCCGAGTGGATTTCTATTTTGTTCAACAATAATCGTTATTTAAAGAAAAACGCTTTTACCGGATTAAAGTTATGTATTATTATAAATTTACAATTATTTGACATAATTTTAAATTTATCCGACGTTTCGCGTGCTTTACAGCGTGCGTGGTCACGGTTACTGAAGACAAAAGATTTTGAATGTCAAAAAGTATCACAGCTGCAGAAAAAGTTGCATTATCTTTATCTATTTATTTCCCCGGAGTTGGTATCGACTAAACGATGGAGGGTTTTGGCAAAAATGGCTCACGGTGTCCTCTATATTCGCGGATTGTTGTGTAAAGGTTATGTTAATCAAAGACAATACTAATAATCGTTATATTTAAATTTTTAGGTGTGGGCCTCAGATATCTCTGTTTTATGATCACTTGTCAATCTAATAGTCTAGTCTCATACTGATCAGCCTCGTGTGCCTGACTCATGCCGTCGACTTTTTGCGTTTAAAGCAAGCCGGTTTTCTCATGATGTTTTCCTTCAGCGTTCGAACCAATGTGTAATGCGCACCTCGAAAGTCAATTGGTGCACCTCCGGGAATCGAACCTACGACCTCATGGATGAGAGTCGCACGCTGAAGCCACTAGGCCATCACTGATCTATTAATCATAATCATACTTCAATTAATTTACATAAAACCATAATTACTTAAACCTTTTCAGTATGTATAAACTCCGTTCGTTGGGTTTTGCCTTTATCGTGTTTATACAGACGCACGCAGCCGGACAGGGGGACTTAATTTTGTATGCATTTTGACTTCTTTATTGTATAAACTAATTAGTGTTATAATTTTAAAATTAGCTTAAATATATTATATATAAACTAGCAGCCCCCGCTTTTTACTTAGACTGCTTTTTGTTTTGCTTCGAGTTTTATTTATATCCAACACACAAATATACAGTTTTTACAATAATCTTACCTACATAGTAATAATAATTAAAAATGGCTAAATATAAAATTAAATCAAATTTAAAAATTTTGGTCCCTGTGGCAGCGGTCTTTAACGCTGGCAGCATTTCCTCGCTGTATTGTATTTATATAGATTTAAATAATTAAATATTTTATGATTATATTGGTAATTTGATGACTTACTATTAACTGAATATTGTATACTTACATTGTTTCTTTATAACATATATTTTCTCATTTTATTTAATAGTGAACTTTTTATTTTCTATTCTATTTTCATTTTTCATATATTTTGCGTTAATTAGTCAGTGACAAAGGAGTAAAGTTTTTAATTTATAAAATATATCTTGCAAAGTGTTAATTGAAGAGTGTTCATGCCTAATTTCTCTATAAAATTGTAACATATTTATTTATTTATGTCAGAAAGCAATATTAATATTATAGGCCGACTATATGCAAGATTGCATGGCTACCAAGGTTCCAGTTTACAGAGTGGGTGAGGAATACCCAATAAAATCCGGTACGACAGCCGCATTGCGGAGGCCCTTGGAGTCTTACATCCTTAGAGTAAATTTAAGTAATAAAAAATTCATTGCAAAGTTGTAAATGACCATTTAACTAGGCATTTAAAAACCCAAGACCAAATTGTTTCAATTGCAAGATCTACGCTTAAATAATTGGTCGAAGGAATCCGGTAGTGATCGCTGGAAAGAGACGGATGTATTAGTTATGACACGTGCGAGCGGGACGGAAGCAAGGTTACTCTCAATGCCGCCATCATACGACTAGTGCTGTACGATATTATATCGATTTTTGTGACGATTGAAATTTCACTTTGGTATGAAATGGTATTCTTCACTTTAAGGGATATTTCCGACGTAAAACTATATAATCTCCAAATTTAAAAAAAATAACAGTTTATTTGCTCTAATCTGTAACTTCGGGTTACATCCTTTTATTTGTTCTAGGTTTTATATGGCCGTACATTTTGTGTCGGACAAATAACTATGCAGTCTTAATACATAATCTCTAAGCATATAACAGTTCTACGTACTTAAGTTAAATTCATCTGACATCATCATACACTTTATTTTTAGATACTAATGACAAACATAATGATTAGATAAAATTCTAAACAATTCAAATATTAAAGTCAATGGATGACGGAGAAATATTTTAAAATAAGAACACCGAAATATTAATCATGACGCCATCTGGTGGAGATATTTTTCGCCAAAATATTCAAAAATCGAATACACTTTCACAACACCACAGATTAAAAGTTATCACTTTCTCGTGCGTCTTCACGACATTTGTTCAAATAATTTAGGTTATCTGCACCGAATCCCGCGGGCAGCCAAAAGATCCATATAAGGCCGTAATAAGGCAAGCTGAGGCCGCTAGTCGGAGTAAGGCCGAGCGGCTGACATAGACCCAGATACAGTGACATTGGCACTACATTCTGCCACGGAGGTCGCTCGTTCGTTTAAAAATAATTGCATCGAATGTTTCGTGTTCTGTATTTAGGAAGATTAAATATATACGAATCGAGAACGCATTGTTTAAAATACCAGTATACGATGAATTGGTAATGTAAGACGTCAATAATAAACTCAATTTATTCTTATTCATGATATTACTATTTAGTGACGAACAAGAAAATATTAGACACGTTTTACGAATTTAGGACCGACCTTGAAGTAAATAATCATAGGTTCAGCCGGATAGTCGTATACTCTATCGTTTCAAATGGTAGTTTTGCTTAATCTGTGTATTGCTTACTTTATAAGTAAGTATGTGTTTAATTTATAAAAATAATTATATGTATCTCCGGGAAGTGAAACCAGGGCCTTTGGATTATACACCGTTAACTATATACATGTACTAGCATATACTGGCATAGTTCTTTTTAAATTAGGTCTAATGAATAAATCTCGAATTTTCTGTCGCAACATTTGATGTAACTGCGTATCCTTTGCGAGACCTTCCTGCCCACCTTGGAACGTGTCACGATCAATTATTAGTATATTTATATGTGTTATAAAAAACTTAGACGTTCACTGTTAAGACAAGTATAGATGTTTATTTGTAAGTTTTAGATTGGTTATCTATGACAACCCGAATTTTAATTTTCACATATGAATTACATCTGTGGCCATTTTATAATGACCGATTAGATGGATAAGGTTTGTAATCTGTGGCCATAAAAACAAAGTCTGTTCTCTCTTTATCTGGAATTTATCAGATTCTAAATTTAAAAATCCAACAAAAACAGCGGTACATCATTTAATCTTGATCGTGTTTAAATTAATTTTGTCGACTAATTTGTATGATATTTATAGATATTTGCATTAATATTTTATTAGATTTCACCTGTTAATAAATTATAATTATTAATTCAACCGAAAGTATTCAATATTCCAATTTATTCAGTTAGAAGTAGGGCTGTAAGTCCGTAATAATATTATTGGTTTTAAGTACATTTAAGTTCTAAAGTAAAAGTATTATTTATTATCTTCAAATTAAAATCTTTTATATCAATTTTATTTAGCTAATACTTTTAATAGAAAAGTTGTATACAGTGTTATTATTATAACAGTAACAATATAATAATTTTATTAACTGGCAACCCTGCTCTTGCTGTCAAATTATATAAGGCTGTTTATTAAATGTTAATTTCACGAGAAAATTCTCTAAGATTAACGAAGCGGAGTCACGACGTTTTCATAACGATGTCGTAGAAAAATTATATCACGTTACGTCAACATTACGTGTCGCTGTATTTTATTGATCATAAATATTTAGTTTTCTCTCTCTATTAACAAGCTGTATAATACATACTTTGTCAAATGAACTGGATGTTGATTCCCTATACCGTACCAGGTCGTAGAAGCCGTCAGGCTGTCATGTAGGTGGTATGAGTCATCAGGAGATAGAATTCCAATGTCATCTCTAGTACTTCCCGATGCGACTAAGGAGGTTTTGTGTGTATTTGAGTGATTGCCTAGTTTATTTATTAAAGTTCGAAATCCTACAGCTAACATAAATTATACTAAACATTTACAGGAATTTACATAAAAGGAAAAATCAATAAAAATTAACTAGGTAATGTGATTCGGCTGAGCGGTGTATGTGGGGTGAGCTAATGATTCAGGTGATTTAGCACTATGGATTTTGTTAATACTCCTTTTCAGCCTATACCGCGATAGCTTAAACAAGTTTAGTTTATGTTGAGAATCAGATGCTTAATAGAATTTAGTCTTTGGAAAAGGAATGATCGATTTCCTGATAAATAACAAATTGTTGATGAAGTTTTGCTTATACTTGACAGTTTCAAGATCTTTGTTTAAATAATTACGGATACTGAAATCAAAGCTTCGACTTTATAATTAATTCGTTTTTATATCATCTATTTCATACAACAAGCTCATAATTAGAAATTCCATTTCGTAGTAGTTTGGGTAATTCCCTACTACGAAATGGTCGGAAATATGACGTATTTGTGCTACGGCGTAGCGCTACGTCAGAGGTGAACGGTGCCTCGGGCTACAATACGAACAACGGATTACTTCTTGTTAATCTTGTTAATGATTTTCATAGTTTTGTTACAAGTTTCCAGTTATCTATATTAAATTTAATTAAATATATTAAATAAAAATATCTTAAACATAAATAAAACAGTGGCGCTACAACCTTTTAAGGTCTGGGCCTCAGATTTCTTGTATCTGTTTCATGATCATTTGTCAATCTAATAGGCAATCAGTAGTGATCAGCCTTCTGTCCCTAACACACGCCTTCGACTTTTTGGGTCTAAGGCAAGCCGGATTCCGCACGTTGTTTTTCTTCACCGTTCGAGCGATTGTTATATAAGCACACAGACATTGGTACACATCCGAGGATCGAACCTACGACCTAAGGGATGAGAGTCGCACGATGAAGCCGCTAGGCCAACACTGCTGTCTTAGTAATTATATTTTGACTAAATCTATTGTAATACTAGCTGGCCTGGCGAACATCGTACCGCCTAACAGTCGATTCTTGACTTTTTTTATAATTATTATTCAGCTATTCGGGACACCGGTCTAGCTAGTAAGATTAAAAAAGTTGATAAGACAACAAATACATTATGTCAAAAAAAATACCTTCCCGGAACCCCTCCACTTACACTTGAACTTTATGATATCGTATTAAAGTTCAATTTGACTTTTAAGTATTATTACGAATATTTTGTATGGGAATATAGAAAAGTGTTGTTTTTAGACTTTTTCACTCATTTTTTTTTAATTTTTCTCTCCGTAAGAAGCATCCTCGTACTTCAAGGAATATTATAAAAAAATAATTGGCCAAATTGGTCCAGGCGTTGTTGAGTTATGCGCTTACCAACACATTTTGCGATTCATTTTTATATTATAGATTATTTGTATCATAACATATTTTTGAGGCAGAGACAATTTTATAACTTGTTTATATAGTTTAGTAAGCATTTTATAAACCTGCAATATAAACATAAAGTTACATAACATTCCATTAATGGTTCACATCAGTGGAAGGTACGGGCTTGTACGTAGTAGGGCGCCGCCCTATCGATCTGTAGTACGCATCTCCCTTCCCCGCCCTAACTAATAAGTCACGTGGTTGTGTTTTTATGTTTTATAGCGTATGAAAATCTAATTAGGTTTTCTATGAGGCTTCCTTAGCAATATAGGTTTTTAAACTAAAAATTAAATCTAATCTGTATACAAGATAAAATTTTACATTACAATATTTTTAGTTATAAAACAATTTTTTACCGAATTGAAGTTATGTATTTACAATTACTTTTCACCGTGACCACGAACGCTGTAAAGCACGCGAAACGTCGGTTAAATTTAAAATTATGAAAAATAATGTTTTATTATCAAATGTGTGAAAGTTATGTCAATAAAAGATAATACTTTATGTTTAATTATCAATTAATTCAAGCCTCTTTACACTGTCCATAATTAAGTATAACTAATTATATTTAAATATCTAATAGCTTATCGCTACGTCAAAGGCCTCCTTCAGAATAGGTACAGTGCTTTCTCCTACCCTTCGTCTAATATTTGTATAAGATTTAAACTTGATCGCCAATAAAACTGAATTTTAATTATTATTTAATTGCATTTAAACGAAATAGATGTCATGCTATCTTAGTATCACTTTCTGTTCATGCTACAGTGTCATTGAAAGTGTGCAGTCATGAATATGTGATGTATTACGACTAGTTGAATAATACACTCGAGTAATACCTTCACTTTAGATTTCCTACATAACACATGAATATATGTATTAGTTAACCTTTCATGTTTTCCAACCTTAGTAACTGGATTTTAAAGGTTATTTTATATATATATAATTAAGCAAAAAGTTTATCATTGCAATTTAATATAATATTACAAGTATAAGGAAAAACTTAATATGACGCAAGATTATCTGTAACAAAAGCATTAATACAAAATTGATGTGATACTAAATTAATAGTGGCGTAATAAATTTAAGATAATTAAAATATACTTAGAAAGGAATACTCTATTGGGTCTTTGGCACACAAATTTCATATAAACGTGTTAAATACAATTCCTAGAAATACAGATGTTTATTTATACACGTGTTTCCCTCTGGTGGGTGTAAGGGGTTGAATCCTTGAAACACCTACGTGAATGGAATTGATAGATATTTGAGAATTCTGTTATTACTGCTTTCAAGATACTTTTCATACAAAATACTTTACGAAGCATTAAGTTCTGTAATTTGAAAGCTTTTTTGGCCTAGTTCAGTTGGCTGCAGTGTGCGACTGATCATCCCTGAGGTCGTAGGTTCCATCCCCGGCTATGCACCAATGGACTTTCTCTCTAAGTGCGCATTTAACATTCGCTCGAACAGTGAAGGAAAACATCGTGAGGAAACTGGCTTGCCTTAGACCCAAAAAAGTTGACTGCGTGTGTCAGGCACAGGAGGCTGATCACTTACTTGCCTATTAGATTAAGGACCAGGTCAAGACCTAAAAAGGTTGTAGCGCCACTGATTTATTTATTATTTGAAAGCTTAGAAAAATAATTAATTTTTAGTCTACCAATTCTCAGATGTTAATTGATTAAATAACTTTATACATTCTTGATAATTAATATAATATTTATCAAATACATTTTCTATCGTTTTCCCTTTAAAAGTAATTTTAACTATATCCCCTATTTATACAAGTTTCTACTCCGACAACATAATGCCACTAGACAAAGTAAACAAATTAAAACAAAATTCCGTTTGTTATTCAAAATAATGCGTACCCTTATTTTTCCCACGCGATATATCAAAATACAATTTTCCGGAATGAAATTTATCTTATTTCTTTCCGTGAGGGGGCGTAGGTTGATAGTGATGATGGGAGGTGGAGTGAGGCAAACGCCGTTGCTAGGCAACGAGGTTCTGGGATCCCGGGAAATTACTGCATTGAGCTTTCCTTTAACAACTTTGCTAACGATTAGAGTAAGAAATATATAAGAATTCACTCATATCGGATATTTAAACATACTATTTGTTTTCTTGTGGAAATATTAAACAGTATACGTATTTTAATGTAAACTGGTATTTTCATACAGATTACATAAGCTGGAATAGTGTAGCTTTTTAGCTACTATAGCATTTTCCCTTTTAAAAAGTATTTTTGCTGCAAAAGCTTTATGCAGCGGGCTATATAACATATAACTTATGCTGTGTATAACTAATAATAATAATTCTGATGAAGTTTGATTATAAGAATCTAGCTTTTACATACAGCTTCCTCGTCAGTCAAAGGAAAACGCCTCCGCCTAGGTTATATCAGTCGACCAATAGGAAAATTGGAAAAGCTTCAACAATAGTTAAAGTTTAACAATAAATATTTTATTGCGCCATAAAAATCTCAGTTTACTGCCGATTTCCTTGTGCACTTTCTGCTTTTCACGACTCCTGAGAGAAATGCATTCATCCCTTTCTTACGTACGGCGGCGTCTCGCTCGGGGTGAGTGACCGGGGCAAGCGCGCGAAAGCACTTTCACTGCGCGGCCGCATGCAACTTGGGCGCTGCGGTAGGGTTGCTACCTGTCTCAGAGATCATTAACACGGTTGGGAAATTTATCGATGTATTGTATGTACATTTGACGACGTACGAAATATACGCAACAATATAGATAAAAATAATTTTAGAAATAAAAAAGCCAAGCATCAGATCTTTATAGTGATTATAATTAATAAGTTAATTGCGTCTAAAAGTATTAAAAAAAACCGCTATAATACGAATGATTGTCATATTTTTTGCGAAACGTGAACAGAATTTAAAATGAATTTATACAGAGATAGCTTTATACAAGTGAAAAGATTGATATAATTACAATATTTCAATACAGGTCTAAAAATAATTAACATAAGTGCAAAATAATGACTTTATGCAGAACGCGGAAAGTGATTTGCGAAAAAAATATAATGACGATGTCGTGTCTCTATCGATCAGGAAACGTGCGCGAAAGTGCGCGCGCGCACGCATTTAGGGTTTTCTAGCTAAAGCTATTGTTAGCTTTAATACTTTCCATTTTTAAATGAATTAAAAAGATTGAGACTACTGCACGATGCACAATTTTGTCTCGAGTGAAATTTTACTATTGTTTTTCGTTTGAAATATAACGATCACTTTACTGGTACTATTGCTAAAGTTAATGTCTTTTTTAAATCGCCAAATATCACATTAAATATTCAATGTCGTAGACAAAGTCGTGCTCTATTTACCGCCAAAAGCAGCAAATGTCACAGGTGTGATAATCTGTCATCTGTCAACGACCATTTTTATAGTTTTGACATTTTAGTAGCCGTTTTAATTTAATAGTTTATTAAGATTTCGTCAAGTTATAACCAGGTCACTTGGTTTCTTTTTATCAATATATGTATGCTATTTAATTTATAGTAATTAACACATACAATAATTCAAAACCCGTCCCCAGAATACCGTTAAATAATTATAAAAAAATATAATAAACAGCAATTTTTTTTACCATGAACTATTAACAGAGACGAAATTACAGTAACGGGACTGCAAATGAGACTCGATTTAAATTCTAAACAATGCAAATTATAATAGAGATTAATATTATACTTGTTACGACAGTTTTGTCAAAATTAGACTTTGAAATGGACGTTATTCATTTCTTTCTGATAAAATTTGACTGCTTTTAATTGTATTATTATAAATCTTATAACTCCTGTTGCTAAGTATTTATTATAACGAACACTCAGGCCATTAAATTGAAGGGCTTCGTTTTTACTTCTAAATGGATTTTGTTGCCTACGCGTTAACAGAATTACGTCTTAATTAAATGAGTCAGAATAGTACATGAATTAAGTCCCACAACAGTCAACACGTACGGTTTGGGGCGTACATATTGCGTTGTTTCAGTCAATTTGTTACTCCTTATATTAATTTTCTCTAATCTTAACAGCCTGAATAGAAAGTTTTAAAAACCATAACTTATTGTAAATATTGAAACCAATATTATACAGTTACTGGCTGCCTACGTGACATTTTGACAAACACACTTGAATCTATAACAATCAATATAAGTAGAGGCTTAAGATATATGAAAGGTATTTAAAGTACCTCTTCATAATCAATTGTTTAGAATAACCTCTCTAAAGTATGGAAGTAATAATCATAGCACACACGCACAATAAATTCATATTAAAGCAGGCATATTTTTGAGTCATTTCTATGTTTTTAACAATTAATAGTACTGAGACATCAGTGCTGTACACAACAAAAATCACTACGAGATTCAAACGAATAGACTGACGACGAAATTCTGGTACTGTTGTTTTTCGACATTGACAGTCATGGTAAAACTGCTTTAAACCTATGCAACCACCTCCACTAAGCACTTTTATAACCAGGCAGTTCCCACTCTAACAGACTTACTAACCATAGAGATACATTTGCACTAATTCATATCTTAATACTCTATGCGATCAGACTAAAATTCTTTTTGTCGTAGATATTTTAGTTCCTCACTAAGGGAATACAAATAATCACAATACTATTTATAAATGTTAGAGTTCACCAAGGTGGTCTTTAGAAAAGATATAGGATGCGTTTTGACCTACTAACACCGCGGATTTGTTGCTTGTAAAGCAAAGCACGTCTACCTATAAAAAAATTGTTCATCTTCATTACTGTGTTCAGTACATAAGCCTAAAAATAATCTCATAAGTACTTTTACCCATAAAGGCTACGGATTTACCTCCGATACTGTCTGTTGTAGGAATTTCAAGTCGTACACGTGTCTGCGCGACGGAGCTGCGTCTATTTGCAGTAAATGGGTCAAGCCAGTCCCAAGTTAGATGCAATAACGAATACAAAAAGAGTAAAGCGCCGCGGGCAGTGACCACGCTAAACAGCGTTTAGCGGTTATTCTTAACCGTTGCTCAGCATCGAATTATATCAGTAGGTTAGCTTATCGATTTGAGTCAATTCGTCTGTATTTTACAAGAATCACATGTATTTTTACGCATCTTCATTTCTCAATCTAAATTAAAACAACTAAATCAATAGCAGATATATTTGCTTTTTTTTTACAAAGCGCAAGAAAGAAAGAGGCGCACGAATATTTTCTTTGTAAAATGTATGTTACACGTTGCACCTTGCTTTGACATATATTCTTGATTTTTACAATCGCAAAGTATAGTTACTAATGTTTATTTAACTTACTTAACCTGTTTTTGACTTATTAAACAAAGTTTTTTTTATGAATGTTGCTAAGTAATTATTTGATAATCATAACTACGCATTAACAATATCATTTGGAGGTTATGTTTGGAGTTCAAACAATCAAGGTTACGCCGTAAAAGAATTGTGGACGACATTGGAGGCTTTACACATAATTTAAATTACATTATTGTACATTTATTATGTACATTACGGAAGTGTCTGACTGGTTTGCCTTACACGGACTGGCTTTATGTCTCGACGCCTTGTGAATAAGTATAATTAATACCCAGCTTTTATATTACTTTTATCTCCTCGCATATCAAGTAAATTTTAATATTAAACTTCAAAAAAAGGGTAAACTGTTTAAACCGTTTAACTATAAATATACTAATTGATATTTCGAGACGATATTTTTAATACAATATTATATGTTTTGCTGGCCTTTTAAACTGCGGGTTGATAATTGATTTTTGACAGCAAAATTTTATGAAACGACGTTTGAAAAATTGCAAGATTTAACGAGCGTTTAAGTTTGTCAGTGTAACCGCGCCTGAGCGGTGCATCGGCCGGCATTGCGTAACGTCTCCTATTAATACCAGCAGATACCACCCCCGGCTGACTCACAACGGAACTAGAGAAAGTTGCAATATCGATTCATTAAGCTTCAGTGGGTAATTATTAATGTGGGATTTTCGTAAATTCACTTAATTCTTTGCTCTGTGACTTAAAAATTCGTCACAATAGTCACAACGAAACTAATCTGTAAAGACTAAATTATCAAATCAGTGTAGTTATAATTGATACTATAAATAAATATAGTTATAATAAATCATTCAGATTTTACGACGCAGAATATGGGCCTTCGAAACGAAAAATATATTATAAAAGAAATAATGGTTATACACATGAGTCAAGGTTATAAAGAAATTTTATTTGGATTTTTTTTAACGTCTCAGGTCTGCCGATGTGTACCTGTGTCATGGTACAAATTTATATACTATGTTCATAATATTTATATATTAAATGACCCGGTTAACTTCGTATCACCTACATATATTTGTGTCAAAGCTCAATATATTTGTTTTAAACAGACCAAAAAGATCGGACCTCATACTACAGCTATGAAACACAAATGTCTGACTTTCTATAAATATTTCTAAAAAGACATCAAAAATTTTCCAGTTAAGAAAAGGCGAATTCAATTGTCGTTCTTAGTATTTTTCTTTACTTATTATTTATGTTTCCCACCGTTCAAACCTTCCCTGAACTTCCACAAATATTTCAAGAGCAAAATTTGCTAAATCGATTCAGCCTTTCTCGAGTTTTAGTGAGATAAACGAACAGCAATTCATACATTATATATAGAAGATTACCAAGACCATTCTACCTATTTAACACTTAAATTTACATTTTGTAAATTTACAAATTTGGTTTTTTAAAGAATTTTCTGGTAGTCTGATTATACAGGCGTCTCAAAACTATAAGACATCAAATGGAAAATAAATATCATAGATAGGATATTTTGCTGAAAGAAGACTTTATTTTATTTTGAAAACTAAGTATTACTGCATTCAATGACTTTCTAAAAAATACTTGTCTCGTCTGTGAATCGAACCGACTCAAATGTGAATAAAAACACCCCATATTTTTTGATGCCAGCCAAAAGAATGGACAACAAAAAAGTTTTCAAAATAAAATAAAGTCTTCTTTCAGCAAAATATCCTATCTACGACATTTAAGGTACTTTCCCTTGATGTCCCATAGTCTTGGGACGCCCTGTGTACTAGGACTAACTCTCTGAAAAGGGCACATATAATTCAGTGTATAAATTTAGTAAACGAATTACATAGGTTAATGGACCTTTTCATTGTCCGTTGAGTGAACTGACAAATATTCTATTATATGTAATTTGTTTATTTCCTAACAAATTTCTAATGTCTGTTTTTTGATTCGTCTGTAAATTTTAGTCACTTGTTGCACTTTTGTCAATTTAGGGTCACCTGTTAGGACAGGAGTGTTTTTTTAATAAATAAATATTTAGTCATCTTGGTACAGTTCTGATAAGTAAGTAGAAATAACATCAATTGTTACCTTGCTACGCGGAAGCGATCTTGAACTTTGTGCTCTATTTGAATAAACAAGAGAAGGACATTATAATTTCATAATATTTAATTCGACCTCATATAAAGTTCATTGCTATAAATATTTAATTATTATATAATAGGACTAATTATTGCGAATTGTTCTTGGTAAGTGCGCTGGTACTCTGGAACTTCCAATTGCAATACCGATCCCAACGTTTTTGTGTGCAAGTAATGAATACCGCCGATGTTTGTGCCGCCTACTGGGATCGCGATATAAAACACAACATTGTCGTTGGGAAATAACTTAATGGCCATTATATAAAATATGCTTTATTTATAGAAACGTCTTTAAAAAAATTAAATTCTTCTTAATTTACTACTCTTACTGTACTATGTACAGTTCAGTACGTCGGGTGACGCCATAGTTTTATTTTGTATTCGGTATAACGTAGGTAAAATCAGGTTTTAGAAATATTTCATAATATTTATTATTGTTGGGCCGTCGGGACTGTCTTCACAGGAAAATACATTTTATTAGTGACATAGACTTGTATCTCAAAATTTATCCTTGAGTATTGTTAAGATAAAAAAATTTAGGCTTTAGATTAGATTTGTTTCGCATTAGAATTCAACACTTCATAAAATAAAATAAAATATCTATAGGGTATGAAAAAAGCGTCGCACATACAAAACATGAATGAAACATCTATCAGGGAGTATTAAGAATATCCATACCGTTAATCACCTGCATCATGAGCACACCCATTTATATACACTTACTTTCACACCATCACATATCACAGCCGAATTGGATGTAACGCATTTAATATTTTTTATTAAGTTTTCCTTTCGTAAATATTTGATCCTTTTTATATATATTATGTATTCTATCTTTGGCTATATGTTTAGTATAATTGCTTTTTGTTGTTAATTTACGTTAGCTAAAGGAATACGAAATAAATATGTTTAAATTATATATACAATCATTTCGTCTCTTTATCGATTTCAATTAGACGCGTTTTGGTCAATACCGCCAAAAGAGACAATTCATTCAACAATCGATTATCATAGTTTTTCTCTACATAACTTAGAATTTTTCCCATTAAATGTCAAAGGGAAAACTCGCTAATCTAACGCGGAAACGGGCTGGCATTGTTCGCAACAATTGTTTTCCCATTTTCTCGGGCGACGCACCCGGTGACCGCGGCCGGTCGTCCGTCGACCCTGCACTCCGCACCAACTTCACGATACCTCGAGATCGCTAATCTCCTTCATCTCCGATTATTATAAAGCAACGTCTAAACAATTAGCTTTTAGACGCCTTTAATAAATTATTAACAATATACCTAAGCGATATATATTGCAACAATACTAAGTTTAAATTACCTTTTTAACTGACGATTTTACATGTGTAGCTTACGTAGCATCTGTTGCAGCAGCAGTGTTGGCCTAATGGCTTCAGCGTCCCTGAGACCGTAGGTTTGATACCCGGCTGTGCACCAATTCTTTCTATGTACGCATTTAACATTTGCTCGTACGGTGAAGGAAAGCAACGTGAGGAAACCGGCTTGCCTTAGACACAAAAAGTCGACATGTGTCAGGCACTGGAGGCTGATCACAAACTAGCCTATTAGATTGACAAATGATCATGAAACAAATACATAAATCTGAGGCCCAGACCTAAAAAGGTTTTATTTATTTTGGCGTACGTATTTATAATATAAATATTGTTACTCAAAATTACAATACTTAAATACATATGAATACAATTTACAGGTAAAATCTCTTGAACCCTTAAGTAGGTACCTTGTATTCAAAATCATTTCCAAAATATCTTAAATGCGTTAAAAGCGTATTGACCTATCAGGTCATTAATATTTAAAGAGCTGGTGATTGACAAGAGTGGGTGTAAACGCCCTGACGAGTTTGGGAGCCCTCACCCTTCAAACTAATCGATTTGTAACATCTAAAACTGAATAGAACCAATAAAGTTGTTAAATAATTTTCTCTTATTTGGATTATGTAGAAGTAGTTGTAGTGAAACAGAAGTTGCCTATAATTGGCTCTCCCTTTTCCAGTCTTCCTATAGCGATCTTTTAGTATGATCTGATACATGATAACCCATTTTTTTATGTAACAGGGGGCAAGTAGGCTCATATGTTAAGTGATACCGCCCACTCTCAATGCCAGAGACCTCGCGAGTGCGTTGCCGGTCTTTTAAGAATTGGCTCTTTCAAAGGACCCCAAGTTGAATTGGTTCGGAAATACTTCAGTGGGCAGCTGATTCCTCATAGTGGGGGTCACGGCAAAAACTGCCTTAAATGCTTAGATGTGGAAACATATGGTTCCTTGTTGATACGTAGTTAACTAGACTCGAATAAAAAAAAAGCAAACTTAAGAATTATCAAACCTCTTTATCTCAATGCCCAATTTGTATCTGCTTGCTTAAAAGTAGTCTATATTTTTCTAAGATGTTAATTTAAGCTCAAACAATTTTAAATAACTCAATATTTTTAACAGCTTTAAAACAGAAATAATTTTAAAATATTGTGTTGTATTGACACCGTGACCTCTAAAATATTTCAGAAGTACGAAAACTATTAAACTCTTTGAAAATATATAAAACGTTCAAGCAGCGACTTGCAAACTACGCATTTTTACTATTTAATTTGTACGACAGGAACTCTATATTAAACAGGGAGTTAGAAATTTGTTCTAATTTTCGTATCTCTATAGAGTTTTATAGAAATTGCGTATTTTACTAGAATAATAAATCATTACAATTGGCACATTTTCAAATTTTTGTTCATATTTAAATATTCTGAGTTTTGTAAAACATTCATACACAATGAGTGTTGCCATAACTCGCGACAATACTGAGAAAATCGTCGAATGTGGGAGAGAAAATTCACACCTCGTTTATACAAATACATTTAACAAACCATATTATAATGTGTTAAAAACAATTACGATTTAAATTTCAAAGGCGAGTATACATTTTGAATGTAAAATAAACAATTATTGCACTTTTCTATATGATTGCACTTCACAACTTTTCCGCTAAATGCCTTGTCTAGTCGTATGTACTCGTTACCTATTTCATATTCAGATTTGCTCCATTGTTATTAAAATAGGCTGTTTGATGGTACGAAAAATAAAGTGTCTTGAAAGTATATTAAATATGGCTTTAAACATCTTGTAAATTATTAATACTATATAAAAAAAATCTATAAATAAACATATTTATTTTTATACGTCAGTCACGTGACACAAATCGGTCACAGATTAGTTGACTCGACGAAGCTTCATACTGTCTTGAAGTTAATTTTATAAGACTGTTTCTGTACGAAATTATTAATAGTGTCATTTAATTATGATAATAAACACGTTAATTCTACTTAATATGCATAGTACCTACGTCATAGAGGCTGAAGCGTTGAGGCGGAAAATGCGCGGGCGGGAAAATTTGAATAATAACATATAGGTTCTTTGATAGGCCACTAATAAATTTGAAATGGTTTTTAAAATCTTGTCAAATAGGAAATTTCAGTAATAATTTGTGAAAAGCTGTAACTAATCTCGTATATTACGTTGTCCGAGACAACTGGTTAAATCTAAAATAACAAGTACATATATATTAAACAAATTTATTTCACTTTAACCATAACCTAACTTTATGTTATCAAAGTAAGATAATTGTAACAAAGTTACTATTTAAACATAGGTTGGTTATCTCTCAACAATGTTAATTATTACGATATGTTCCCCGCGCACCATTAATTGTGGAATATGCCTGGAGCATTCCCAAATACCACCACCCAATGGTTTTTCCGTTACCACGGGGATTGGGGAAATAGCCGCAGCCGTGCCCTTTCTTACAGGTGTTCCTGAGAAAGAAAATTCTTACTTTAATTGGGCATTTGTTCGTGGTGCAAGTCTTTATAAATATCGACATAGCATTTTCATTAGTGGTGCTAAGATGCCTTACCGAGTCCAGGTGGCACTTTCCTCTTCCTGGGTCCCTTCCTCTTCCAAACCTCAAGGACATCTGTCAGTGCTAGGTTCCATTGCTTGTCAAACGCAATGACGTTTGCTTGGAGATAACCTCTAATCCCGGTGTCATTTCTAGTTATTATCTGAAGCAAAGACAATAAACGTACTTTAAAATTTGCTTTCGTATTTTCGTTACATATACGTAAATAATATAAATCAGCGCTATAAACTTTATAGGCCTCAAATTAATGTATCTGTTTTAAAATCCTTTGTCAATGTAATAGGTTAGATGATCAAGTGATCAGCCTCTTGTGCCTGACACACGCCGTCGTCTTTTTGGGTCTTAGGCAAGCCGGTGTCCTCGCGATGTTTTCCTTTACCGTTCGAGCAAATGATAAATGCGCACAGCCGGGAATCGAACCTACGACTTCAGGAATGAGAGTCGCACGCTGAAGCAAACACTGCTCTTACAATCAATGATGTTAATGTTTTAAAAACTCGCCCTAACTGGAATTTATATAGCAAAATTAAAGATTATAAATATTCCGTAAATAGCTTAATAGAAGTAAATTACGCAATTGCTTCGTGGGGAGGAGTAGAACTACGATCTAAATAAAATAGAGAATTTCTGCCATTAAAGGAATTCAATGCCTCCTCCGTATTACCAATTATTATTACATAAAGTCTAATCATTCGCTTTAAATAACCCTAAATCAATTGCTATCATGAATAAAGATAATCATTTAGATGCACTTCAAGTCAAGTGGTTCCACACTCGACATAAGCGGTGAACACTGGACGCGGCCGGTATTAACCTCATTTCTCCCACCATTAATTCTTTAACTATTCTAAGGAGGTTTCCTTGTAGGCAATCTATTATACTGTTTTTAAATGATCTAAAAATGCATACAATTATTATTAAGGCACTTATCGTACGTGACAATATTTGGTTAACCATTGCGACACTTGATGCTTCATCGTCTTGAAAAAATTAATTTATAAAATAAAGTAAAAAATATTACAAGTTTTGCTGACTTTTCGTTAATATTCAGGAGTTAGTCTAATAAATAATTTTGTTTGTTTCAGGCGAGGTCAATTTCACACCAAATGTGTTCAACTGTAACCAATACTTCCATTAAGCTACAATCTTCTAACCTGTGGGTGAGTATCTTCTACTTATTATAAAAGAGCCTTAAGAATGTTTGTATGGAATGTGGAGGAGAGTTTCTTGATAGTTCTTCTTGCCCGCTCTACGCCCTTGTCTTGCGAACTGGTAGTAAATGTAAATTTACAAATAATTTAAATTCATAAGTGTACTAGTTTACCTATATGAATAAAGTTATTTTGAGTTATGCATAAATATTTCACTAATCGTTTAAGATCTTAAGTTTTTCGTCCACCAGTACCTTATATGTTCAATAAAATGTATACACAAAAGAACACGTGTTAGCCGCCAAGGTGCACGAAAAACTAATATACATCAAGGACATATTAGTTTGTAAAAACTGACCTATAATTCAATCGGCATATGAATTTATCGAAAGACCTTCACACAGACTCAATTAATTTCAAGGTTAAACCTCGACTCGCATGTTTTATATTTTTCTACAACGCTAACGAACCGCTAGAGTTGAGGAAGATCAGTTCTCCCATAGATTATAGAGCGACATGACGGTAGATAATAAACCCGGAAGTTTTGACAGTCAGCGAATTTGTTTACAAGTATTCTTATCACAGATTGCGTTATGCAAATGATAGTAATAAATTATGTATTAATGTTAGGTCAAAATATTATAATACTCAATGTTTTGACATAATATATTTTGTTTTATTACAGACATTGCGAATTTACGCCCAAACCTAACTAACTACATTAGTAAAATATCAATATTAAAATATATAGATTTATTGAGAAAACGTTAAAAGTTTTTTTCGGCTAATAATTGTTGAAATAAATAGTTGTTGAAAACTTGGAAGTACAGGTTTTGATACCTCACTGGGCACAACATAATATAAATAACTTTTCAAGTCAATAATATATTTAAAATTAAACACAATATTATGTTATAAAAAGTATTAAAGGTAGACCACAGAGGCCTGGTAGGGCGGTGAATACGAGGTGATAAAAATGGCTCAGTCTTCCGGGTGAAAAGTTGTTCTCGCAAGGTCGGAGTCGAGGGCACTGCTCTACAGGCTGACGTCACAGCGCGTCACACGTCTGACCCAATGTAAGATAAAAGTGACGAATGAACACGGGTCATTTATAGTTACTAACATTTTCAAGAAGTTTAAGTCTAAAGACACAGCCTTGTCAACCACAAATTTCTACGTAGAACTTAACTGCCTTGTTTCAAGTAACGGCTGAAAGTATATGCAGCTGAGTTGATATACTAAGATTCAACGTCGAGACATGACGTAAAGTCGTGGCGGAAGATTCTCGAAGGAATTTCCTTCAACATACCGGCATAATTTAAGACATGATCTAGTTTATAAAAATGACCTTGATTGTCTGCCGTGGGCGACGTCCCTTCACCTGGTGCTTACAATTGAGATCATCTGAGCCTGTGATTGTAAAATTGCACTCAATCTTCCTGCAGGCCCACGGGACAAAGGGAATAAGTGTAATGTTTATTTCAAGACCAGCTACAATCATATAAAATAATATATTTAACATTTATATGTAAGACTTCGGCAAACACTAATACGAATACAGAAAAAGAAATAGGCTATACATATTAAAGATTCTTGAAGAAAAGAAGAAATTAAATAATGAATATCTATTTCATATACCTATCAGTCAGAAAATAGGTTGTTATTCTTAGGTTTATATACGGCCACGGAAGAGAATATAATATAATTTAAATAAAACGGCCTTAAAATTAAATAGGTACTTATTCCGTAACGATTATCAAAAGTCCATATACCAATGTCAGTTTATCGCGTAAACAAAAGAAGTATATTTCTCATAATAAAATGGAGAGAATCTATAAATTCCTAGTTACCACGAGGAAACATTATCTATGTTATTCTGTTATTGTATTAGAGGACAGTTTTATCTGCAAAGGTCAGCATCGATTAGCGCATCCACTCTAGATTACATTTTGTAATCGTAATTGCGTACCACTTGACACACTGAGCGTTTCTGGTTTAATTTGTGTCATACAATTGACATATATAATTTGATCAATGAAAAATGTATCAAATTTTCAGTCTAAGAACCAATCATAAAACATGTAAAATGTATTGGATTTTACATTGGGAAGTCATAGTTTCCGTTTCTGAATTTCTCTTCCTTATTTAAAGCTTCTAGGAGTTATTGTTATGTATTTAAAAGTCGTGGACGAACTACCCTAGTGATATAAATACACATGGAGATTACATTTTCAATGAGTAGTGTTGGCTTAGTGGCATCAGCGTCTCTCATCTCTGAAGTCGTAGGTTCGATATGCGGCAGTGCACCAATGGACTTTCTTTCTATGTGCGCAGTTAACATTCGCTCGAACGGTGAAGGAAAAGTCGACGGCATGTGTCGGCACTGGAAGCTTGCTTATTAGATTTAAAAATGATCATGAAACAGATTCAGAAAGCGTAGACCTAAAGAGGTTGTAGCACCACTGATTTATTTATTTTTTTAACATTTTCAATACGTAATTACTCAAAATTAAATATAGATTATAGATACATATTTTAAATATATCTTTATACGTTCCTATATATTCCCGGTACATTATATCATTTTGCGTAACGTGGATAACTGGATCGCGCCCAACGCCCTTCGCCTTGGTGTTATGAGCCAACTGTATAGATCTATTTTTGATTGGGAAGAATAATAAAGCAGACCAATGCCCGAGGTGAGAACCTTCATGTGACAGACAAGTTCAAAGTTAATAGAAACAAAACACTCTTGAAAATTATACATTAGTCAAGGTTTTTGAAAACAGCGTTTAAAAAATTGGCTCGCTGTAAATTACGGTGTTGACTTATGGAACAGGTGTGTTCGAATAATTGAAACCCTACTAAACTGAAAGGTTAGTTTTAGTTAAAATTTGGCTCATGTATGCTGAAAATAAATAAATGCCTATTTCTGAAGAATTAGACAGGAGATCTCGCATTATGTTAAAAAGTAATGCACTAATATACGCAAGACACCTGCTTTATGAAGTTGTAACTGGGTAGGAGCAAATTTATTTTTATTTATTTATTTGCACATAATCGTTCTAACAATTAGTTAATTACTAAAAATGCGATTGAACTACACAATAATACCTACACTTAAAAAACATTTTTAATAAAATGCATTTTGAGTTTCATCATGGGACGTCGAGGCAGAATACGAAACCACCACCCGTATCACCTCGACGTTCGTCGTTCCACAACTGAGCGTTTTTTTAAGGTGGAACCAGCTGCCCACTGAAGTATTTCCGAAACAATTTGACTTAGGGTCCTTCAAGAAAATAGCGTACCAATTCTTAAAAGGCCGGCAACGCACTCGGAGTGCTCTGGCATTGATAGTGTCCATGGCTTGGCCCCCTGTTCTATAAAAAAAACGCAAGCAACTCTTGGGAACTCAGCCAGTGTATAAAAAACAGGTCTACTTCGATAGAAATTCTATTTATTAAATGTATCGCTCGCGTGCTCTCCGCTAACCAAGTTGGAGTGTGCGCGCGGTACATCCACAAGTTGGGATTGCCGCTTCAGGTTCTTGCTTGGAACCCATAGACCCAGTCTCTCCAATATATCCCGACTATGATCCCGAGTAATAACGAAATAGAGCTCAACCATGGTAACACTAAATTACTTCACATACACGCATAACAATCAAAGGAGGTAAGGAAAAGGTGCGTATTTCATAAGTGTAGTTCGAAGGTTAGTGGTCAGCCATGAACAGTTTATTACAATAATCTATATATAATTTTGAGTCATTTGGATGTTTAAAATGTAATTAATCACGCGTTATTTTCGTTGAAATTCCCTTCATCGACTACGTGGAATATGTTCAAGGTTCAAACATATAAATAGACAAGTCAGGAAAATGTGTACAACTTTGTTATTGGACTATTCTAAGATTCGAGAGTACAATAATTGAAGAATAGAAATTGCTGGGTTTCGGTTGAGTTAAAAGTGCATATATTATGAAACTTTAATTTAATTGGCAAATGGAATTTTAAATTTTTTGAACGAAGGAAAAAAAATAAAATTTCTTTATTTTTACATTGTTTTAGCAGGTATTGGAGCCCCTGAACTAAGTATAGGGAGAAAAAAAATGTTATATAAAAAATAGCGAACTGAGACTTATTACTAAAACAAAGTGAGATTTATTACTTTAACAACTCACAGCTACACTCTCAAATACATGCGCATGCACACCCATTCTCACACTCACACATTCACGCATACTTACTGTCTTATAAGACTTAGTTGTAAAAAAAACTGATTTACACATGTAACACGTAATAATTGTTATCTGAGTTACCCATAACATAGGGACTCCCTAGTGTAGGGACTAGCGATAGATGAATTTTCTCACAGCCCTTTTTTCCAACCAATGTTTCTATTATTATTATAATGATACTGGTTTACAAGGTTAAATTTTTGTACACACCAGAAGTGAACGTGATAATGTTTCGAAAGGAATGGATGGAATGTGGAGAGTGCTAGTATCTATAAAAGAGAGTAAGTCCATTGCGAAAATTAAAAATGATGATTCTTGTACTAGTAATTCATGAGTGCACAGAGCCACTTGGAAATTATTGTTTTAATTACGTTTTAATAACTAAGGGTAAATGGCTACGTGTAGATATACTCGTATTATATTTGCCTGTATGTGATTTTCACAGTCAAACTTTTTTCTTTATGCTCAATGTATTTTATGAATAAAATATTACTAATATTTATTTGACGATAAAATTCGACAATTACTACAATAAAACATTAATTTTAATAATTATTAGCTAATCTTACGTTATTTTCGTATTCGCCCATTTTCCAACATTTTAATTGGATAATTTAACCCACACGGTCGTCATTTAGCGCAAATAGTTATCACAATAAAAATTGCAACACGTTAATTCCTTAGCTTTATCGTAAATCCGTTCGTTACGAGTGCAAGTGCCAAGAGAAAGTCCGCAAAATATGCAAAACGTGATTCGACCGTTCAGAAAATGTTTTGCATTTACTATGATACTATGTAATGACACGATGGAATTGGACTTTAATTTACATGTTTCACTTGCTAATGGACAATTGTAGAAAATATTTTTTGTCTATCAAGTACCTTCGTGGATGTTGTAATAAATGGAATATTTCTAGAAACAATTTCTTCGGAGATTAAGTGCAACATTTAGTGCAAAGAGAATAGAAGTAATTGAAGGGCCGCTCTTTAAACAATTAGGAAATAAAAATGGTTGCGTTCCGATATACATATTCTAATATAAAATTCTACAATTTGTTATTTATAGTTTCATTTAAGTATTAGAAATACTTGTGTAGAATTTTTGCGATCATTATTTATTTCTGCGTCTATCTATGTCTGCTGTGTTTAAAAGTCCAATCTTACGTTGATTTTAATAGAGGCAATAAGCACGTTTTGGACAACCATTAGTAAAACACTAAAAAATAACCTTGAACAGAAATAGACACCAAAATCAAATGACCGTAATAGAAAGCAAACGATGGTACTGTACCAAGGTCAAATGTGTACCTGTCTAAAACCTTGTCGAATGCCATATTACGACCACATATCAACAAAAAAATCAATGTATACGAAATAGCACCTTAGTCCATCATCTTAGAACTGATTTTAGATTAACCTGGACAACTCCACACGACAAGTGAAAGTGAATGGTGACGCGTGGTACGCGGAAACAGCGGTAGTTGATTACTATTTAATTACATGACTACGATCTTCTAATTTTCAAGTATATTAACAAACAAATTAGAAAGCTAATAAACGTTTTCAAAACTACTCGAACAGAGACCAAAATACTACCAAAACGGGTGCTGAGAAAAACGAAACACAAACGAACAAAAAACTAAACAACCTTTAGTTTAGAAATTTTGTTAACCAATCACAATCAAACGAAACGCGCCATCTCTTTTACATTCTCAGCAGTTTTGAATGGATCCGTCTAGATGACATATTAATAATGTTTCTTATAGGCAAGTAGTTGATTACTTTTGTGCCCGACTCACGTCGATTTTAGGATCAAAGGTAAATCACATCAAAGATATCGCTTTCACGATATTTCCCTTCTGTCTCTCTCGGTCTGAGAATTACCAATATTTGTAAGTGAAAATAGTTAAATAACTCCTAATATTTAAGATATATTTTTTTAGAAAGTAATAGATAAATTTGAGCAGTGTTCAGTGGCTTCAGCGTGCGACTCTCATACCTGAGGTCGTAGGTTCTATCCCCGGCTGTGCACCAATGGACTTTCTATGTGCGCATTTAACATTTCTCGAACGTTGAAGGAAAACATCGTGAGGAAACCAACATGTCTTAGACAGCGTGTGTCAGTCACAGGAAGCTGATCACCTACTTGCCTATTAGATTTAAAAAAGGATCATGAAACAGCTTAAAAAATCTGAGGCCAAGACCTAAAGAGGTTGTAGCGACACTGATTTTTAATAGATAATTATATTAAGTATTAAACTTAACCTTATTTTATATGTATTTACGCTAAAGCTCAGAAGAATCTCCGCATAAAACTGATATTGCCCATACAAAGCAAATCACGAGAATAAAGACGGTCCGAGGTAACAACAGTTGAAATATCAGAAAACCGCACCCATATCAATAACATACGAAATTAAATAAATTCGTCATTCGAAAAATACCAGCTATTTTGTATTACCTTGAATGCTAATGGATTTCATCTCAGAATCCACCCACAGGAATTCCCCTTTCCACGTTATAATGGAAAACAGTTTACAACGACGAACGAGAAAAAATGTATTTATCTGTCGTCATCGGTGCATTAAATATATATGAATTATTAACTGTGTAGCGTTTGCTTTACAACCCTGAGATCGTGTGTTCGAACCACGGCTACACTACCTTCTAAGTGAAGATGAACACCCAAAAATGTATCACACACGAAACGGATACAGTTTTCAATATCATAATGTAATAGAATTGTTTTATGTACAAAATAAAATACATTGTTGTTTATATCATTATTTATAATATCATATGTTTCTTTCTAATAAATATACAGATCGCTTAGATCTGCTACGCTTTTCCATCCACACAATCGCTCGAGGAATACCTAGGTGAAATGCATCACCGGCATATTCATAAAATATCCAAACGAACTTTTACAATATGCAATCAAATATGGAAAGTAATGTCTGCCGATTCATGTGAAAGTGAATTACGCAAGCGCTCCAGATACTCTCAGTTTCGGCTTACCACGGTCACGGGCACTTGCCATTTTTTTTCTCGGTCACTTTTGTTTTTAACATTCACGGTCAGTTCACAGATTAAATCATTTTTTAGGCAGCAGTCCTTGTGTTTGCTCTTTGTATTTCTTTATTTGCCTCGATTGCCTAATGTATATTAAAGTTCTATAATTTAGTAGGATTATGTTTCAAAAGATCGTAATTAAACACTTTCGGCACAGTAGTTAGTAGTCAAACGCTAGTTTTCTCATTAAACAAATATTGATGTAAAATTACATACATGGAATTTCTGGTCTTGTTGCGTATTTTCAATAAAGAACTTGATATCTTGACGACACCAACCTCGATTGGGACGTGTGTCCCAAATGGCAGTCAAAAGAGCCCCAAAATCCTCATTGTCCAATCTGATGGTAAAAGAAAACCTGGTACACCGAACCTGCGTTAGTGGGATGTCATTACTTGAAGCCTCCAGTTATAGATGGTCCGGAATTGGACGCAAGTAGCCAGCGAGAGGTTGCGATGGGAATAAATACTGATTTATAGGTTAAATAGGCCCATAATAAGTTAATAAATAAATTACACACACACACTCCAGCTACAACTGTTCCCTTTTACTATGTAAAGACGCAAGAGCTTTGCTGAGTAAATCGTATCGAAACTGTAAAAGCTTACCAATTACTTATTCGCAACCAGTATTACACTAAGCAGTATATTAAAAGCCTAGAATCTAGATTTACGCAAGCTCATTGTCGCAAATGTTGTAACACAACTTTCCATTTCTTTTGGGACATTTATATAACAGTATACGAAACAGAGGTACCATTTAGTCCTGAGTTATTATATGATGATAGAATGTTTTATAAGAAGGAATCTACTAACATTATCATGGAAATAGATTCAGAAATGAAGCTCCATGTCCTATTGAGGGGTTATAGGACTACAGACACGATTAGGTACATCCTGGAGTACCACTAGTTCAAAATTAATTATAGTAACTGAATGTTTAGGCATGTTTTTTAAACTTATATGATATTTAGTTGAGCAGCGTTGGCCTAGTGGCTCAGCGTGCGACTCTCATCCCTGAGGTCGTAGGTTCGATCCCCAGCTGTGCAACAATGGACTTTCTCTCTATGTGCGCATCTAACATTTGCTTGAAAGGTGAAGGAAAACATCGTGAGAAAACCGACATGTCTTAGGCCCGAAAAGTCGACGGCGTGTGTCAAGCACTGGAGGCTGATCACCTACTTGCCTATTAGATTTAAAAATGATCATGAAACAGATTCAGCGCCATTGATTTATTTTATGATATTTAGTTTCTATTAGTTCATAGTATATTAAAAAAATTATATAATTATGTTTTGAATTAAAAAAAATCTATAATTATTTTTTGAATTAAATTATTTTACATTATTATTTTGGTATATAATATATTATATGAAAAAGAGAGCAAAAGCGTGTTAGGCGTGCGATTTTCAACCCAAATCGAATTACGGGAGAGAATCATTTTCCTTGCCCGCTACGTAATTTACTTCTCCAGTATATCGTGAGGAAACCGGCATGTCTTAAACCCAAAAATTACGATGTGTAAGGCACATAGGCCGATCACCTACTTGTCTATAAGACATATATCAAAGACACGGATGCATTATAAGGCCAAGACCCATATAAGGTTGTGGCGCCATTGGATTATTATTATTTATTAATTATTAAAATGGCCGGCTTCTTAAGGAAAGATTTTAGTATTTAAAATAATGGAAACGAAACGCAAAAACAGATGCATCAAATCAATCATTTATTGATGTCGGTCATCTGATGATTTCCTGATTACTTAGCATTTTTGTCTTAATATTCAACTCAATATTGATCATTCTCTCGAGGTAATTATACAATTAAATGCATACAACCTTCGAATTAAATTGTTTACCATTGTGCAATGAAATCAGGAAGGAAAATACGGAAACTTCAATGGTGCATATCGTCCCAAAAACGAGCCGGAATCGTTCGGACGACCTCACACCAAGGTTGAGCCCTTTATTGACAGATAAAAACTGATAAGAAACAGCCCAAAAACTAATCTAGACAAGGTCTCGGACCTAAGTCAGTGGGTAAAGGTCAATGTCGCTTTATATCAGCGCGTGAGGCCAGCTGGAATTATTACCGTGATCTTATCTGACATTGGGCATAATTTTGATGGTCACGATAAAACTAGTTGACAAATAGATCGCTATGCTCATAGCCTCCAAGATTCCATAACATGGATGATGGAATTTCAACTTGTTTTATTGAAACTTAATAGATGGCGCTATAATCCTGATAAAACGAGCCATAGTGTAGTTTTTTAGTTACATACATAATTATATGGGGGACATAATAATAACTTTACTTCGTACTTCACTCATTCCATTTCGGCCGAGGTACGCTCGCCAAAACAGCCCGAGTTGAGCTGTAAAGGCCCTTAAGGCCAACAGCGAGATTCCATTAAAAAAAATCTTTACTCATGACTTCGTACTTCGCTCACTCCATTGAGCTTCCGTCCTGCCCTTCAGGCAATTAACCACCCCGCGACAGCCCAAGCCGAGGTCCGGCGCACTTGCGCTAGTCGCGGGAAAATGCCCATTCAGGCCGAGCTACGCTCGCCAAAACAGCCCGGGCTAAGCTGTAAAGGCCCTTAAGGCCAAGAGCAAAACTCCATTTAAAAAAATAGTAGTAAGAAGGGACCGTTGTATGTTAATAACTGTTTGTATTATTTTTAGAAGAAGTTTTCTTGAAAATATATATAAGACAAATTAAACCTTTTCTATGAATGGATTTCTTAATATTGCCTTGTATTACAGTTAAAACCGTTTACGACGACATCGTTTAGAACAACATACCGGTTATATTGACCAAAATCAAATGTCCCGGCTGAATTCTATTGTATTAGGTACTTAATAACAACGTCATCGACTGCTACGACTATCGGTTTTTACGACCAAATATGAGTAGTCTCTTCGATGTCGTTATAACAGATTTTGTCTGTATAAGTAATGTGGGCAAACATAAGTTATATATTCGTTCATGTACTCATTAATATTAGCCAATTTGGATACCCACATACGCGTTAAAAACGTGACGCCAAAACCATTTAACATCAGTTCTAGTAATTATTCTATTAATAATTTTAACATAGGCAACCAATTAACTGTATTTCCTATTGTCCTTGCTATTTGCACGACCAGAAGTGATTTTTGTAGGATTTTCTTATTTTTAACAAGCGTTACTTTAAACGTGGTAAATTACGAATAAACATTTATTACATGTATCACGATTTAATTGGGAGGTCATTTGCATTATCATATAAGAATAACAAATCAACCTGGCACAAAAAATGTGATCAACGTACATATAGCCCTAAGAAAACTACAACTTAGGGTCCTTTAAGAAAAGTGTGTACCAATTCTTAAAAGTCCGGCAACGCACTTACGAGCCTTCTGGAAATGTGAGTGTCAATGGAAATCTGTATTACTCAACATCAGGTGAGCCTCCTGCCCGTTTGCCCTTGTTATATAAAAAAAAAAAGAATTAAACGTATTATACGCACCAGTGCAGTGACCAGCAAGAATCTTCATACTATTTGTGACATTCTTTAATAACTATATTTGTTATTAAAAAAACGATTAAAGGAAAAAACAAAAGAAAAATAAACCAATTAAGATTTTTACGAAAACTTAGCAGGAAGAGATGACGAGGCCGCCGCTGTCATGCAACACGGAGTGCAACAATTATCAGTTTTGCGTAATAAAATCATATAATTTATTGGGAATCACTTTAATATGAAGCCACAGACGGTGTTTTGCTATCGAATACTTTAAAACGAAAACGATTAAAAAGTTTACAATCTATTGTTAAAAAGCTTTAGATCTCAAACTAAAAGAAACACTTGTAACTTTCTCAAGATTCGAATTATAAATAATACTTTAAGGTCAAGCTCAAAGCTTATCTGCTTTGCTCAGATGTATTTGTTTGTAGATCGGTAACTATGGTTACACGCTACTTTAGTCCATGTTTTGTTTTTTTACAATTATACCTTTTACATGTGGATATTAGGGGGTATCATAAAGGGAGTATCTATTTGTTATCTGCGTCTATGTTTAGCTGTATCTTCTTTTGGTGCCTCTCTCCCCTCTCTCCCTGTTCTGTGCCAGATGCAGCTCTTTCACAGTCGCAATACCTGCCCACTCCCTAACGTTACGAAGCCATGATTTTTTCTTTCTACCAACACGCCGTTTACCCAGGATTTTATCCATTATAACTAATAGAGGTGGTAGCGCTCATGGCGCAACACACGGGCCAGGTACGCAACTTTGCTGCGCCTACAAACTTACAATTCTTTTGTTTATATCCGCAGTTCGAAGGCGAGGTCGGAGTAACATTACAGTCTGACATTTACATGCATTGAAGAGTTTACGATCGGCTTTATATCGCACATCGCCTTCTTGGGAGAATAGGTTAAGATTTCCGTCTCCGAACGATCTCGTATTAATGTATTGAAAGGTCATGCTGAATTAATGTTTACATATATTAACGTATAACAAAACATATTTTTGAAATATCGGAAGCCAAAGTAGATGTAAAATTATTATACATATATATATAAATCCAAGATATATAGGAAATTTTGTATTAGCCTACTATTTTGTAAACTAAACCATGAAATGTAGAATTTAAAAACTAAAATATCCTATTTAAGTAACGATGTATGTAAATGATAATTATTTAAATATCCCCGCGCGATAGTTACTCATCACCCGCATTACATTGTATACATTAACTGTAAACAAATTTTAGTCTACCCACAATACTTGTTTACAACAATTATATCTCAAGGCTATTTAGTACGTTGTTCGATTATATTCTAACTTCGAACACGCTATTCCTTATGAATATCAATGTTAATTAGTACATGTAAGAGCTCATTCAAGGCAGGACACCTATTTTAGTTTAGAACAGTCGGAATTCTATTTATTTAAATATTATAAAATAGTTATTGCTGTAATAAACAAGGTAATAAGAATACGTATATTATTATGAAACGCTAAAGCAAGCTAAAGTAAAATATAGAGCTAATTTACTATATAGTATAGTTAGGTACAGGGCATTCGGCTTATTTAATCAATTCTGTGTGCATTATATTAGGTACAGAATAAAGTAGTACATATTTAAAAACACGACCATCTGCGTCGACAACAAAACAGCGATTGGTTTGTGGCGTGCGCGACCGAGAGGCGGAAGCGTGCGCGCGCGCACTCGCACAAGGCTACGCTCATGACCTCGCCTCGTCTTTGTCTAGCGCTATCTAGCGTTTGTTTACCCGCGAGGCCGAATGCATCATACAAAGTACTATAAACGATTATTGAAACTATTTATCGAGGAGCCTTGTAGATAATTTGACTGAAAACTAACCGGAATGTATTTTTTATTTGAACTCTCAAGTGATAACACTGCCGATTTAAATGGTAATTATTAAATAATTAGCGCGTGTTATTAATATAACTAGTACTTAATGCATATCAAAATGTTTATAATCTTTTCTTTATTCTAGGAGATGGCGGGAATGAATTAATCCTGACTGAATAAACGTCCGAGAGCTTTTATTGAGCTGTAAGTACCCACAATTGTTATTTAAAATATTTAGCTGATAAATTTTAACTTCAATTATCACTTTAACGACGAATCCAAAATTAACTATCACGTACAACGAACAAAAAGTTTCCATGGCAATATTAAAAAAGAAGCCTTATGACTAGTCCTGGTTTTAAAAACGAATGTAGGCGGCCTTGTTTGGAACTACAAAAACACTGGGGTAAAAAACAAGTGTCGCGACTCGTTAAATAGATACACGAGGACCAAAATATTGGCCAAGGTCGCATACTTCGCTTCGCTAACCGGGAAATAAAGAAAGTTAATAATAATTAAAATATTTATACTAGCAGGCTGCTATAGGAATTTGTGAAGTTTAATTACTGACACAACGCACAGAAGATTTATATTTATAAAGATATTCCATGGAAATATTTTTTATATAGGTCTGGACCTAAACTACTGGTAGTTTTGTGGCCTATTCAAATAACAAAGCTTCTTCTTTGGCGATTTAAAAGAGTGGCGGAGAGTTTATTGACAGTTCTTCTTTTCCGTTAACGCCCTTGATTTGAGAATTGGCAGTATATGTAAAATTAGAAGCATTTCTTATAGATATTTTTTTTCACGTAAGTGTACATAACTTTGCCTATATGAATTGATTTTGAATTTGGCTTTGTATGATCGTAGATCAAATGGTTTCGGAGTCAATTTTAGTTACAGGACTCTTACAGAATTTCATTCGTAAATTAATTTAACTACCTATTTTTATTTTACTCCCTCTTAAAAGCGGCTTAGTTCATGCATCAAACAATTGAAAGTTTTACTTTATAAAATTAAGCCTGAAAATTTTTAAATCATAAAATATATTTAAGAAGCACACGTCTGCTTATGGTTATAACTGGTAACAATGTAGGCCCTGTATTCAGTATACATAATACTTATAATACATATATCAATATATCGCTTGCCCCGCAGAACCAAATCGTAAAAGCAAGATCTATTTTTGTCAGAAAATATAATAACACAAAAAATCAGAAAAAAGTTACAGTTATAGTACCTACATCACCCAAGGAAGTCAAAAATGAAAACATTAAAAAAGTAATAGTGCTTTACGACTGTTCCTCGGGGTATATAACGTAACTCTAGTTTTTAAACAATATACAGAACATTCATATCGTTACCAACAAATCAATAGACAACCTATCAGGGTTACGCTAATAGAAAACCTATTGGGCGCCAAGGTGAGCTGGTCCAAAGACCAAAAGTGATAATCGGATTAAGAGCAATAGGAAGTGTCGTGTACCATTCGTCCTACGGCCCTTACGCACACATGGAAAAACTCACACATGCACGCGGGAAAATGACCATGAGATAACCGACATCATAGCAAGGTCTCGGTAGAGTCAGCATCGAAATTATTTGGATTTATTTTAATGTTATATTAGGGTAGGATAGCTTTGGCCGGCAACGAACCATCTAGGGGTGTCCATGGGCTGCCAAGACAGCCCTTTTTGGCGTCCCGTTCTAGTTTAATGCGACAGTTTAAAAACTAATAAACAGTGGTAATAATATATCCCTGTTTCACAACAGTCATATTTCCGCGAAAAGGGTGGTAATATATTATTACGTTCTAAACATTCGTCCAAAATGTGCCGTCCTAATGTGCGGAATGCGGATACTGTATCGTCTGTAATTTTGTTTAAACTGTAAAACGTAAACGTTAGATGAATTACTGTAATATAATATAATATATAATGTCTATAATATACGTTTAGTTATTTTTTAACTATTTACACTAAACACAAAACGTTTGCCCCCCTTAGTCAGTTAAAACTAAAAAAAAGTTGTTGACTCAGAGTTTAAATGAGTGCTTGATAACACATACATATAATCAGATTCTGCTGGCCGTACTCACGCGCAGCACGCATGCTGCGTAACACACGGCGTCTGCGACAGGCGGCCTTCATCGGACCAACACTGAATATAACATTAAGGGTCTGCTATTTGTCACGTTTAAAAATATTTGGATATTAATTATCTTGGCACTCTTCCGTCTTTAGCTTACGCAGTTTATACACGAAGAATGTGCTTTATTTAAAATATGTTGATAATCGTGTATTCTTAGTTTTTCTGCATTTAACTATACAAAACGCTCCACAAAGACTCCAGCCTAAATAGTTAACTTCAATATCAAAACTTAATTTACGATAATTTATTCATTAGTACTTTTACTAAAGTACCTACCTACTAGGCAAAAAACCTAGTCAATTCATTTTATCACAGGGTAAACACAATTAGCCAGAAACGGAAGAGTACTCAGTTAAAAAAGCGCAATTCGAAAGTTTCATTTTATTACTCATAAAATTAATCATAAATTCTTTTGCGAAACCTTTTTTTTAAAGTCAGCGAAAATGTTATTCTATAGGTATATATTTCTTACTAAAAAATTAAGTTAATTCGAAGGAAATTTGGATTCTTAGCTTAAAATAACTATAGGTTTAAGGGCGATAAAGTTAGCGAGTGGCATATATCGCGGGTGTAAATCACAATGGACGTCCGAGAACAGAGGTGTAGGATACGGCCTAATGGAGTACGATTTACGATTTCTACTGAACGACAACCCATAGAACAAACCTTTTTAGTGGTGAAAATGTTTTCGAAAGAACTCTAATGTTCTAAGCTGCGATTTAACGGAAGAAACTTTGAGGTTGGCGCCTTTAAGGACTTTTGAATGTTGTTGTTAACTCGGTAAATTATTCAAATTCCATTTTTGAAATAGCGAAAACGCTTAAAAGCTTTCATTGGCGCCATATTGATAAATGATGATTCATTTCTTTTCTTCTATTTATAACCTGAATTCTATTATTTATGACAGAATTGCCTCTCGAAGATTTCGCTCTAATTCGCTCACTATACCCAATATACTGTGGAAACAGGTTTCAGGCTGAATTAAACACATTGATTGTAGCCCTTTCTCTCGGTATCGGACAGACTTTCATCGGTAGACAATTGTTAACATTTATAACAATAGTCCAATTTCATTTCTAATTATCTTATATTACTAACAATGTACGACATGTTGACGACTTTATCAACTTAATTTAAAATGTATTAATATGTCCTTACATTTTGATATACATAATTTTAAATGCATTATACACATCTTAAAAGCCTTAGAACAATAGTTTTTAACATAATTGCTAGTTAAAAATAAATTCATAATTAAAAAACTTTTAAATTTCGAATTTGTTTAGGTATTATTCCTGTGAAGCACCGCTCTCTTTAAGGGAATCTTAAAGTAACTAATCGAACCTAGTATGTATATTTTATAATAGCTTCTTTAAAAATAAAATTGTATATAACAATAGTTATCAATGTGTTTCCTAACGCAGTCATTGAAGTAATCATACAATTAGTATTCAAGGTGAAGATGGTGCTTAAAAAACAAATAACAATTACTTACAAAATAAAATATTATAAAATAGCAGCAAGGTCAAAGTTAATAAAACATTTAAATACGCAGTATAAAAATCACCCATTTAGATTAAACATAATGACCAGTAATGAGATATTTCTTGGTCAACTCGCCAACAAATAAAAAAAACTGTCCCAAACTCATGTACTTAGATATATATATATATACGTATATATAGAATAATTAGTCATTTTTTTAATTGATTTTTGAAGTTATACTTCTTTAGGCGCGTTATGAAAAATTTATGAGAGTGAAATTTTACGATGCGCGCGCACCGTGGCACAAAATTCAGTATGGGCGCCGAGCGTGCGCGAGCGAGATGGGAATTAGACAATCTACTTGTAGTACCTTTTAAACAAATAAAGCAGTTTTAATTATTTTTTCAAAGAAATTTAGCAATGCTTTTTCACAAAGACCTATTTATACTTAGTTAAAAGGTTATGAAACATACCTAGTTATTAAATTGAATTAATAATATAATAATAATTATTATTAATTAATAATTGAATAATATACTAATTATTAAATATTGTTAAATTATTAACGCTTAATATTGATTATTAATTATTTAATATTTAAAAAAAAATAAAGAAAGCCAAAGAAGTATGTATAACTTCTTACGCGCGTACATAAGTACACACACCATTTCTTTTTTTTTAGTAAGAGTCTATATATATCGGTATATTTTCCACTCACATTGCCAAAAGGAATTGGTACGCTCTTTTCTAGAATTACATATAAATAAATAAAAAATATTTACCATATATACACTTAGGTATATACGTTTAAGTGCAAAAGCTCAGCATTGTGTGCTCAAAATGTTTATACTGAATTTACTTATGCAACTGTGTGTACTATGTGTACTAAACATTGCACAAGAATTAAATAGTAATACCAACAATAAACTTAAAACAAACATGGTGCAACGAGCGGCCTTGTCACCACGATCTCATCCAGGCAACCTTAATTAAAAATCAGAAAAAAAATAATTGTAAAGAAATGCCAGAGTGCGAAACTTAAATGAATGAATAATATTTATAAAGGCAATAACTTTATTAAAAATAATTATTACTGTATTTAGTTTGTTTTAATTTCATGCATATATATAGTAAGGTCATGAAAACATTTATCTGCGCAAGATTAAAGTGCATTTCCATGAATAGAGTGGTAATGACGCAGGCGCATTGGCAAGGCTCTTCCTATAACCACTTTCTATGACTCAACCCGATCGCCTCGACTAAAACCGATATAGAATTACTTTAAATATTATGACTTCAGATATAATAGTGAAGTCGCGATACCTGTTAAGAGCAAGGGGACACTTAAGTCTTATTCATATCCCAAACTATTCTTATGAACAATTTTGTTTGGTCCTACACTTTAAAAATAATATTTAAAATTCACATCTATTAATAGCTCGTTATGATATATTTTCCCAGAAATACCAAGTCAACGGCTTATTAAACCATAAACAATAATAAAATCTATACAATAACAATGATATTAAATAAATAGTTAATCAAGAGATTTATTATGACATAAAAAATTTAATTAACCTTCGCTCAAACGGTGAAGGAAAAACGAAACGAAAAAGTCGACAGCGTGTGTCAGGCACAGGAGGCTGATCACCCACTTGCCTATTAGATTGACAAATAATCATGAAACAGAAATCTGAGGCCCAGACCTAAAAAGGGTGTAGCGCCATTAATTAATTATTTACAAAAAAATTATGCATCAAATGTATATTGGGAAGATTATTTACAGCATACGGTCCAATAATATACAACACATATGTCGTTTCCGCTGGAAACAAAATATACAATGGAAAATATTTCAATGTTTCAAAATGTAAGATTTTATTTATGTGTGCGAAATGACGCATTAACTTACGAATTAACCACCCTTAAAAGACATTATTGCCCGTTTAGGCTGTCATAATTTTAAATATGGATCCTTTGTGTTGCACTGGCCGTCGTCCAACGCGGAAGTGATGCTACAGAAATAGATGCACAGTAGACCCTATGAATTTGTGGAAGTCGTTTAATGTGACCTAGTAAAACTTCCTCTATGCAAACTGCCAAAGTTCCTTCTGTTTTATTTAGGAAGCAAGAAAATGACTTATATGGAACAATTATAACAGATACAGAACACACAGAAGAATATTTTAGATGCCTTGATAAAACATATTTAGGTATTAAATTATTACAATATTCTAAACCAATATAGTAATAATTCTATATTTACATCTGTTGTCGACGGGTGCGATGTCAAAAAAATATTTGCATTTGTTCTGTTTGGCAGAGCATATTTTTGAAACTTTTTAAATGATAGGAGAGCGATAAGCATAAACATCTAATAGCTATTTCTATTTGCTTAGTCTAGTGGCTGGTAATTCTCAACTAAAAACCTCTTTGAAAATAAAAAATAGTACTCACCTTTACCCTCACCCGCTGCTCTACACAGTCTTTTAACGCTGCGAGAGGTCCTTGTATATATTCTATGCGCGTGAGCACATTCCTTATTTTCCTTTCCGTTTTCGTCGGCAACAGAGCTGTAAAGACAATATTTTAATAACAAAGTCAAGTGATTAGACAGAATAAACCATGAGCTATTTTTAATTTATTCATTCATTATGGGTAAAATAAAAGTCATTAAAATATTCTAATATCTGTCAACCGTCAGATACCTATCATATAAATTATATTATATTGCATCAAGGAATGAATGAATGTCACAAAATAATAAACATACTGTAAAGGTCCTAGACCAATTCCTTAATAGAAATATTGGGGATGGGTGATATTAGGGATGCCTTCAAATTTAATGACGTGGAATAAGTGATACATGTATCTTATGTTCCATAATAAACATATTTTATTTTATTTTATAGTTTTAATTGAATTTTCGACTTCTAGATTTCGAGAAATTTAAGACCTAAATAGAACACACTCATATAATAACCAATTCCACATATATGTCAAACTTATAACCTCATGTTATTGCAGTGAAAAAAACAATCTTATTCCACAGCAAAACTGTCTAACAAGGAAGTTAGCAAGTTTAAAAAAATACATAATAATTCAAACATAGGAATAGTTATTATTATTAGTATATAATTTATGTTAGCTGTAGGTTTACAAAAAAAAATATCTAAAAGAAACTTAGAAAGAAACTAATTCTTATTTAAATTCATAGGCAATTCGTCGTTTCATGCCCATTCAGCGGACCGAATTATTCTTTACAGTATGTATAACAATGAACAATGAGAAACAAAAGACATCAACCAAGATAAAAGTCAAATATTAATATTAGCATCGCAAACGTCCTGTGAAAGTTTCTTTGACATTTGTCCTTTCTCCGTGGGAGGTTCCATTATATAACTCTTCATGCTACATACAGCTTATGTAAACATAGTATTAATAAATAAAATTTAATATTTATTTGTTTATTAACGCACATATAGGCTATTCACAAGAGGTACATTATTCTAATTAATTTATTATAAAAAGGTTACGTTATTTAATTTTTTCAACGTAGACAAGAAGTTTTCGTAAGAAATAACTAACACCAACACGCCTCAATATAAGACATTAGTCATTGCTTCTTTAAGCAATTCATGACGCAGTAGCGTTTTTCATTGCGTATTTTCACAGGTGAAGTTTATTGTTCGGGAGCAATGTACGTTCTTTAGGCTCGGTCTACACTTACGGAGTCACACAGAAACAAATGATAGCATTATTTAGAAAGCATTTGTGCTGTCTTAAAACCGGAGATGTTATGGATATGATATTTCGGATCTGGATACGGATATGGATATTGGAATAAAAATATATCGGATTCAGATACGGTTACGGATATGTAATTATTACGGATTATCCGTTTCGGATAGATACGGTTATTAGATTGAAGTAAAATATAAACACAAATAGTATGTAATAATTTAGTTTTATATATAGGTTTTATCCTCCTCAGTTTTATCTATAAAAAAATGCAATAAATTTTACAGCTGTAAAAAACATTTAGCTTTATACATTGCACACATTAACTTATAACATATTAAATGTTTTCTTTTTAATTATTTTTGTGAGTAATAAAACCAATAACAAAAACCTGTCGAAACATGTCGTTTTATTTAGAGTTTAGACTCCGCCCTTATACGAAACTATCCGAAAGTTCTGAAACGGATACGGTTACGGATAGGTATATATTTATTTCGGATATCCGATTGTTACGGTTACGGAGCTCCATCACATCCCTGCTTAAACAAGGAGTTCGTTGACAATAGTTAAAAACTTTTTTGTTAACAAGAAAAAATTCGGGTCTCAAAATCAAAAATGTGATAGCTACGTATAAAATTGCTTTTGCTGAGATTGCTATTAGATTTTTTTTGCAAAGCAAACAATTTAAAATGAAAATTGTTTATTCCTATAAATATCTCGCTTTTTATGGATAGAATAATGTGCAACGTGTTTACAATAATTATTATATTACGCTATTAAGTAGTTACTGCACTCGTTAAAGTCTATCTTAATTAAAATAGCAATATCATAACTAACCAGACCTACGTGTACATAATAACACGTTTATCTTAAGTTCATTAATCCACGAGCAAAAACTAAAATAATGCCCGGAAAAATTTAATTACTCATTCTTGTCACCGTCATGTTTTCTACTTTTCTAGGTACGTTTAACTCACGAGCTACATACACAATACGAAGTAACGTGGTTCTAAAAATATGATTTATTGTTGGTTTACAAGCAACGCTGCCAAATTTTTGCGTTCAACAAGGTCAAAGCACTGCACGTGACCCCGTACAAGTAAACATTAAATAGACGGGTTAACTCAAGCGAATCTAGGTGTGGTGTGCAGTCTTACGTCGATAAATCTATGCAACTCTCGCGGCTAGGTACCAGGGCGGCATGACTAGCATGCGGTGTTCGCGAATTACTTTCACTCGACTATCCCCGGGCGGTGACCGCGCGCGGGGTCGTCGCCCGCCGAGCGCGGGAAGCCAACACGCCATTCAGAAAAGCGCGCCATGTTTACACAGATGCGCGCCGAAACGCGCTCGTTGCATCACTTCCGGTTGCGTTCCGTTTCGTACCTATTACGCGTACGTAACACGTGCCGATTCACTTTTTTTGACACTTGCTATGTTTTGATAAATGGAACGACGCGGACGCGATCTCGATTTTGTATTGCGGTCGAAGAGTTATGAGTTATACGATCTTGGACTCACAGATATGTAATAAATTAAATTTTAACGTTCGACTATTTGAAAAATTACGTAAATTTATTAAAATTGCACATATAAATGCTGATTTTTCTCATATATAACCAATCAATATGCGTAGATGTGTTAAATCACGCTGAATGAAAGTAGGAAAACATAATAAATATTTCGTTGCGTCTAACATTTACGACAAGTTTATTAGTAATAACTTTAGCTACTGATGTGTTAAATTAACAAAATTTAGTTTTGTGTCGCAATATTTATAAAAAAACATTTGTATCGTTACTCTGCGTTCCTATTGTTCTACATAATATATTAAAGTTGTTGATATTGTACAGCACTTTATCTCAAAAAATAATCTCTCTTGATAATTGAATTAAGTCTAGAAATACGAATTTATCGGTCCCAACTACCAACTGTAACTTTTATCTGTTTAAATAATTTAAATATATTAATTCTATACTTCCTACTCCTATGAAAAAATGTTACCGAGACCTAATTTAACGCATCCTAGATGCTACTACGAGGCATGTTTTCTATGTAGAGCACATGAGCTAGTGTCAACGACCGATGCTCCAGGGTGCAAGGCAGCATGCGTCCCACTCGACTGGAAAGCGGTTATGCAATGTGTGCACGCGAAAGTCTAGCGAACCAACTATGATCGTAGTAGGGCTGTCAGACCTCTATACTAATAGTCATTTAAATACAACTCGATATTTTATGGACTTTATAGTTTAGGTAAAAAAAAATTGGTATTAGGTTGTATAAGTTGGACCAAACTTGTTTAAAATAGAGCTGTCACGCCAGATACAGACCCATATTCTTACGAAGATCCGTATTATTAACATTGACATGCTTGTTAACAAGGATTCAAGTCAAAACTATACATATAACTCAATACAGGTATACAAATCTTGAGAGTATGTTTCTTAATTTTTTTCCTAACTTTTCTCAAACTTTGATTTTGTTTCCTTTGGAGTAGAAACTGCACAGGGGCTTAAGGTTTAAGTTGGCGCCTGGTAGATAGTGCCGGTTACCCCAGAGCTGGTGATTTTCTCGCTCAACCAATCAGTAGCGCAGTACAGCGAGATCAGTGGCCAGATTAAAAGGCAGGCAGTGTACTGCCATAGGGACCAGTTTCCTAATCATCAGTTTTATTATGTAGTTTAAGAATATTGTAAATACTTTAAAAACTTCAATAAAGAGTAATAAATATCGATGGAAAACTTTGTTATAAGTAAATTTCCTATTTTTCCAACAATAATAGCTATTTGCTGACATATAGTTAAAATGTTAATACACAGCCCTAGGTGCAATTTAATATATTATCTTGACGATGTTGTGATGTGAGCCTCGAGGATTGATAATGAAAGTTAGATTGATGATCGTGAATTTTTGTTAAATAACATTGTGCTTACAACATTTTTTATCTAGTAATTGCTACTTATAGTTAATTATTAAGTTGCAATTACTATGAAGCAATATAGACAAGATATAATGCGTTTTTATATGCTTCGTTATATTTGTTAAACTTCACGATATATACATCTATTTAAAAAAGATAAGATTAAAGATTTGTATGTTTGTAACCATCAAACTCAAAAGCTGCGAGACCGATTTGTGATTTTTTTAGTAACATAAGCCATAGTGAAGGAATAAAAAATGTTCTTTTTTACAATTTGTATTAATTTCTACACTTTTAATATTTTAATGACAATTAAATTCGTTAAATTGCTTACATATCTTCCTTTTTCCCCACCTCTAAGTCTCCGAAATCTTACGTTTTAGATTTGTATAAATATGAACAAAACTTAAAAAATTAGTTCCCCAAAAAAGTTTCAATTCTGACATGTGTACTTTGTACGCACGCACTTTTTTTTAAAGCTAGCTTATAAGCAAAATATTTTTAAAAAAATGTTCAGCCGTGAAAAGCCGCTAGTATTTAAAGATACAAAACCTTACTTGTTTATTATCATTCTTAAAAAAACATTTAATAAATTTCGACCAAAAACAAACTCAACAGTATTAGGATTAGACAAGTAGAAATATATTATTTACAAGCAGGCTACGTCATCGATGGCTAATCTGTGACTATTTTATGCCCCATGACGCGTTTTTTGATAAATAAATGATAATTTACAAGTAATTCTACTCCATAAAGCTTTTTAAGACTACTATGTGTAATACAATATGAACTTTCAAACACGTTATTTTTCAGACTGTCACATAGCCAATTAGTTATATAAAGAATTATTTATGGTTAGTTAAATGCGTCGTTTTAAGTTATACAACAGTCGCCTATAAAGAATAGACTTTAGTGAAACAAAACGCATCTGTAGAAATATAAAATAACTCAATACGTTTAATGGATTAACAAAATAATGTTCATTACATGCCTTTGAAGCCGGTAAACATAATTTAGAAGTAAAGATATATTATCTGTAGCTATCGTAGACAAACGCAACGTCACTAATTAAACAATGATAGTATCTTAAGTTTAAACTAGTTGGAATTAGGTCTGTATTGCACAAATAGTAAGGAATAGTTGCCAGCTGCACGTTTTGTTAACAAGGGTTGTCAGCACTATAAAAGGTAAAACAAGTCATTTACAATACCAAGGAGGTTAGAATACAAAATATATATAATCGATTTTAAGACGTCTTCATAAAGCCTGCATAATTCATGAAAAAGCTCTATACTATGCTAAACATTACTATACTACTCTACTCTACGAATAATGTATTTCGATCGGTATTTGCCTTGTAAATAGTAGCAGATGCCACAAGTGTAATAACTTACATTTAATCGCATTTATTCAAACAAGTAACGGTAACAGTTTTAAATACCATCGCACTTTTTTGACGATACTAATTATTTAGGAGTCTCGGAGGACCTTCATTGGAACACCTCCAAGTGAGTTTTGCTCCAGAACCGCACTTTCACGTGAAAATAAAAAAGAAACGGATTTATAAAGTAAACTGCACTGTAAAACTAATTACCGCTAGTCTAGCATAAACCACATTCAAAATGGCCGATTAAGTTTATAAAATTAATAGGGATGTGAAAAATAATCGATTTTTTTTAAAGTGAAAATCGATTTTTGTATTCGATTTTAATATTAAAAATAATTGAAAATTCGGCGACCAAATATTCATATACTAACTCTAACCTAACCAATCTAAATAATATTTGTTTTTGTGGACAGCTCCGATCTAAATTATTTTATTTTATTTTAAGCCTTAACTTAATTTCCTAATACAAATATATCAAGTTAACTCATGTGTTAGTGAATAACTTTTACAGTTAGTAAGTATCAGGAACCCTCTCCGGTAAAGGCCTCCTCCAAGGCTTGCCATCTTTCTCTATCCCGAGCTATTTGGACCCAGTGAGGACCCGCGATTTTTTTGATGTCATCATCCCACCGAGCGTAGGGTCTGCCTCTGTTTCGTTTGCCTGGTGGGCCACTCCATGTAGTTACTGTTTTCGTCCACCTATGATCTGTGAGGCGCGCTACATGACCCGCCCACTTCCACTTCAATTTTTTTGCGTGGCTTAGAGCATCAATTGCTTTCGTCTCTTGTCTAATTTTAATGTGTCTTATTTTATGTACCTTTTTAATATTTAGCATGCTCCTTTCCATACCTCGTTGACATGTATTTATTTTATTTTTTGTTTTATTTGTAAATTTCCATGTTTGGCATGCATATGTCAGACATGGCAGAAGGCATGAGTCCATAACTCTCCTCTTGAGTCCTATAGGCATGTCACTTTTAAATATTTCTTTGCAACTCCAATATTTATTCCACGTACTTTTAACTCTTCTATCTATTTCTTGATCATTTCTGTCGCTACTGAATCCAATTTGTTTGCCCAAGTAAATATACTTTTCAACATATTCTAACTCGTCATTCCCAATTTTTATCGTAGATCTTATGTAGTTTGTCATGGCTTTGGTTTTTGTTATATTCATTTGCAAACCTACTTGTACGCTAGCCTTGTGTAAGGTTTCTATCATATTTTGTAATTGGTTGCTTGTTTCTGATAGCAATACTAAGTCGTCTGCAAATCTAAGATGGTTCAAGTAGTTGCCTTGGATGTACAAGCCTTGTTTTTTCCAGTCTAGTTTACTTATGATCGATTCTAATATTGCGATAAACAATTTTGGGGAGAGAGGGTCACCTTGCCTGACACCTCTACGTACTGGAAAGCTTGGTCCTATGGTTTCTAGCTTCACTCTGCTAGTGCTGTTCTCGTATATATGTTTTAGTATAGTTATGTATTTTAAGTCGACATTTTGTGCTTTTAGTGTTTCCCATATACTTTCGTGATAAACAGTATCAAAGGCTTTTTGGTAGTCAATATATGCGATGTACAGGGGTCTTTGTTGCTCTTGATATTTCTCTATTATTATCTCTAATGCATGTATGTGGTCAACAGTAGAGAAGTTTTTCCGAAAACCAGCTTGTTCCTTAGCTTGATGCTGTTCTAAGATTGCGCTTATTCTGTGGTTTATTATTGTAGAGAAGATTTTATATAAACTTGGTAGTAGACTTATAGGCCTATAAGTCCGATCTAAATAGTAATTGTTTATTCAAGCCTCGGCTTCTCGGCGTCCTGGTCGCCTTCGGCGACCAAATATTCATATACTAACTCTAACCTAACCAATCTAAATAATATTTGTTTTTGTGGACAGCTCCGATCTAAATAGTAATTGTTTATTCAAGCCTCAGTTTCTCGGCGTCCTGGTCGCCTTCGGCGACCAAATATTCATATACTAACTCTAACCTAACCAATCTAAATAATATTTGTTTTTGTGGACAGCTCCGATCTAAATAGTAATTGTTTATTCAAGCCTCAGTTTCTCGGCGTCCTGGTCGCCTTCGGCGACCAAATATTCATATACTAACTCTAACCTAACCAATCTAAATAATATTTGTTTTTGTGGACAGCTCCGATCTAAATAGTAATTGTTTATTCAAGCCTCGGCTTCTCGGCGTCCTGGTCGCCTTCGGCGACCAAATATTCATATACTAACTCTAACCTAACCAATCTAAATAATATTTGTTTTTGTGGACAGCTCCGATCTAAATAGTAATTGTTTATTCAAGCCTCAGTTTCTCGGCGTCCTGGTCGCCTTCGGCGACCAAATATTCATATACTAACTCTAACCTAACCAATCTAAATAATATTTTTTTTTGTGGACAGCTCCGGCGCTACGGGAAATGCAGCCCCTCCACCCTTGCGTACCAAAGCACAGGCATTTTATTCAAGCCTCCGCAACCTCGGCTTTTTCAATCGGCAACCTCGACCAGCCTCAGCCGCTACAGCTTTCATAATGCCTGTGCTTTGTTACAGCGGGTGGGGGCTGCTCTTCCTCCGCGCCTCCGATTATTTATATACACTCTAGGGGTAAGACAGACAAGACCACGTGGATAGTGGGGTGCTCTGATTCGGTTTTGGGTACTTTTTGGATATTAAAGTAAACACTTTATTCTAGTAAAAATTAAATAATATAGAAAGTTGCAAACAATGAAATACAAATACTAATTAAAAAATACAGACGAGTAGGTATCGATAATTTCAAAAAATTTCGGAACCCTATAATCTATCAACACGAAATTAGGTTAATTTCAATGTTGATTATTCTATAACTTTAAATTTCCAAAATGAGGAAATAATCGATAAATAAATAAAACGATTATTAACAACCGATAAATTAAAAACACGATTTTTTTAAGTGAACGTCACATCACTTATAACCAATAGAAAAGTAGAAAATGGCGGATTGTTTACAAATTTTAATACATTACACAAAACTTTAAATTTTTATAAAAATATTTAGACGCGTATCCGGAGCAAAACTCACTTGGAGGTGTTCCAATGAAGGTCCCCCGGACACTCCTAGATAATTAGTATCGTCAAAAAAGGGAAGTGATATTTAAAACCCAACCCCAAGTAACGTTGATGGACAGCCCTATTAAAACCTCTCACTTTCGCGCTATTTTTGTCAATTTTGCGGGAAAATAATCCGAATTGACACGCGATCGCATGTCCGCTCTAAGTGCATAGACAATTAATTTACGACTATATAGTGTGATAAACGCATTTGAAAGCAAACTAAAACTAAAAAAATAGTAATTGTATTACCAACATTGATATAACAACGGTTTAAATAATCAATATTAATATGAAAACAAAAGCAACCAATCGTTAAAAAAACACATTAATTATTTGACCAACGATCATAATTTTTGAATTATTTTTAGACATTAAACGACCTTATTCTACTAACAGTGGCTAAACCACACATATAGTTACGGTCATAAGCTAGCTATAAGATATACGATTATGACGTCATGTCGTTTCCTACAAAGTTCACTGGTCATGTCATGACCCTAGTCCACGTGGGCAAGATACATACGGTATTCTAATTAGTCTAACTGTCTCCTATCAACTGTAACGACTCGCCTTCTGTGAACAAGGCATCCATTTATTCTTTCAAGGGAATTTTTGTATACATATATCGTTCTATCGTATCCTCGTATTCTGGAGTCCTGGTAAACTTAGTCGTATATAAGTTTACTTTACATACATGGAAATGCACCGCCGCCGGTGGCCTCTTGCTTAACACACTTGGCGCTTCAGCAAATTTTTTTGTCATATTACCAGCGAAACTATAATTTCTGGTTAAAAATTAAATTAATGCAGAATTGTTTATCCCATATGGAGTTTACAAGATTTAATACTGGCATATATTGATTCCTCCTTTTCATTTAATTATGTTCAATTTTTATATTGTAACGCAACAAAGTTTTAATAAATAAATAATTAAAACATTATATTTTATCACTTTATAATTCATACCTCTCATCCTACAACAAAACTAATTTCATTTTATATCACATCATCTATTTGACGACTCATTGGTCTAGTGGTTAGTACCCCTGACTGCGAATCCATGGGTCCCGGGTTCGATCCCCGGCTGAGACGAACATCGATGTGATGAGCATTTGGTGTTGTGCTTAGGTCTTGGGTGTTTAAATATGTATTTATATGTCTATCTATCTATAATATGTATATATATCCGTTGCCTAGTACCCATAACACAAGCTTCACCAGCTTAGCATGGGACTCGGTCAATTGGTGTGAATTGTCTTTAAAAAAAAAAATTTACATCTCCACATACACTTGAATGACTGTGTAAAATCAAACTAAATGTAACCATGTTACTAATTATCAAAATGAAAAACCACCATTGTTTATTTTAATCATGCTTTATAATAGGACTGAAATATTACTATATTTTACACTCTTGAAGTGTATTTAAGTTTTACTCTGCTCATACATTATTATGATTATTCCGGCACATTTAAAAAACTATTTAATCATATTAATAAAAGTAAGTCTACAAAAAAACGAAGATCTAAATTGACAGCTTTTTTTTACTTTACTACCAGTTAACAATTCAAAAATGTAGAGCGGGCGAGAACTATCAAGAAACTCTTCTCTATTCCTTTTAATTGCCAAGTTTTGGTATACAAGGAAATTGTACGGAACTGCAACCATGCTTGATATATTAAAACAAAATGTCATAATAATAAAGTAAGAAATGCTTCGCATCAGCCAACAAAATAACTATATATTGTTTCTAAGTAATACCAACATAAATCATATGCTCACAATTTCCATGTGTATTTATAAAATATGTTTTTTTATTTAATTCAATATATAATACACAAAACGTTTGTCTGTGCATTCATTAAACAGTTCTTAAAATTTTAAGTTTTCCTATATAACAATTCATCTTTGATACATACACAAGAAGTAAAATAAGAGACTTCCAACATTTGGATTGCGTAAATATTGCTTATTAGCTTTCACCAAATCATAATTATCAAATTAACAACTTATTGAATAATATGGATGTTATCATGAGTACAAAAAAATAAAGAAACTTCTTATGCATAATAAATACCTATTTAAACATAGATATCAAAAGTAGAATAATCTTTTACTATTCATTCAAAGTTTACAGTTATATTCACCCGTGCAAGGGTCATAGCAAAATGTTATAAAAATAACGATATATTTTTCAATCATAACAAATACATAACCTCAAATTCCCTACCTTCATATTTTGCAAAACGCTGTCTATTTTTTTCTTCTAATTGTTGTTTTTCTTCTAATTTCTTTCTTTCTTTCTCTTCTTCCCTCAATTTTACAAGATGTCCACGGCCTACTGGAATAATATCTTCTTGTTTCTCCAAGGCAGCTTCGAACTGCTGAATGTTTTCGTACAATGGCGCACCAGCAACCGGTAACTTTAGTTTGTCAGAATAGAGTGCTTTAACAGGATCAAATTTAGAACTACATGCACTAATTTCTGAATCTGAAGACGACCCTGACATATTTAATTTCTTATTTTATAAACAAAAAGAAAACAAACAACACTTTACAGATTGTTAATTCTATTTACATTTTACTAGTAACATATGAAAGCGACATTGACAAATGACAATTGACAATTACCATATACCTAATGTTGAGAGCTAACTCATATAGATGTTGCCAGTTTAAAACCACGGGACGGATATGGTTGTAACGTCTTCCTCCTACTAGATGGCACTAAATCATATTCATATCTAGTAAATTATACTAGGTGAGATAACAAATACTGAACATAAAATATTTGTGTAGTAACTTATCGATATGCATTTTATCGAAAACTCATTGCCAATGTTGTGATAATTTACAAGGTCTTCATAGCAATATACAGAACCAGGAAGTAAACTAGTCGCTACTCAAGGTTTTGTGCATTATTTATAGAATTAATGTTAAATTTACGATTTCTACAGGAACTACAAATAATTAATTACAATATTAATATGAATCAAATAAAAATATTTTAATGTTAACATGCTCTGAAAGCCATATAACCAGATTTTCAAATCCTGTCTTCAGAATAATAAAGAATTTATACTTAATCGTTAAAACTAACTTCTGAAATTGTTACACAATATAATGTAATATTATGCGTACACGCGCAGCCGTTGTCATGACAACCGCAAGAATATGGCGGACAAGTCAACGTTCGCCTCACGCCATCTCAGATTATCTCCATTTCACTTTCCACAATCTCACGTAACAAGAAATCTTATAAATCATACTCTTTGACGATGAAACTTACTTTTTAATTTTGTGTAGAGAAGTTCCTAAAAGAAAATTTTGGAAGCCATAAAATGCTTAAAGTATTAAATAAAGAGGCAATAATAAAAAAACAGACCAATATTTTCAATTTTATTATTTTAGTGCTAATACAATAATTACTATGGCAGTATAATGTTTACACTAAGTACAACAATGTATCTACAAATAATTATTACGACAGGTAATTATTATTGTTAAAGTGTTTAATAAGTTTTAAATTCAATAGAGAAAGTTCTAGGAAGCTGAAAATATATACCTAGCCGTTGTTGCAATTAAGTAACGATACATTGTTTACTTTTTGTAAAAACTTAGTGCATTCAATTATAATTTACAGTGACAATTCTTCCGCGTATTGTCATCACAAATTATTTCTAGCAAAGATTGATTGAACTAGGGATTATTGTTATCATTGAAAAACTGTCTTAGAAATCCTCACATTCAAGATAATTGCACAAAAATAATACTAGCGCCATCTAGAGTGCAGTAGACAAAACATGGTTTATAGAAATTTTATTTATACTTAATTTATTTGAGTATAGTTACCATAGATTAAACAACTGTATTTGTTTAACAAAACATACTTTATTGTGGTGGACCTCGCATACTATTTATTGTTTATCCGTTTTCAGAGCGGCGTGTGCAGAATAAGGCGAGCTGTGGCGCGCCGCCTCTATGCCGCATCGACGCAGGTTCGACATACATCGGGACGTCGCCAGGTGAACTCATTGCCATCTACTCTATCTTTTCGCATACGATAATAATATGTTTAGACTGGAAAAATTATCCTTCTGAATTAATCATCATACTTCATTAACTATATCGAAAGCTTTTTTATTCATTTTCATTACCCTGTATATATTTTTTCTTTGTGAAATGCGTGAGAGCCTACCCTTCTGGTTTTCCCAGGTCACTGCTGAAGAGAAGCGGGCTGCGGGGAGTGAGGTAACCTGGCTGTGAGTGGAGCTTTACGACAATACACCATTATGTGTTCCTCAGAGTACCTACACCTCTAACGTATACAACGAATAATGTACGGTCCGTCCAAGATACTGCCAAACATTTTGAATAAACTTTTTAGTGATTGTACAGTTTTAGTTAATAGTGTTTAGAAGGTGAGTGTGGTGTTAGTGATAGCGCCACCTGGCGTATTTTAAGTGTGACAACGTGGCGGGGACGCATGCGCCGTCGGGACCGGCGCTGGCGATGCCATTTATTGAAGACGAGTGGTGGTCAGCGGAAAATGAGGGAAGAATGGTCGATCTCTCCAATTGTTTGCAGGTAATTTTATCTTATTCAAAAGACATAATATGTAATTATGAAAATCGGATTTTCGGAAATTTACTATAATAGAGTCTGTACGGAAAAATAATCGTCGTGGGATTTGAGGGCGCATATAATAGTGCTAGCAAATAAGAATAATATAAGTTCCACGCACATTCTCCCGTAGCGACATCTATTGTCGAATAGAAATACTACAAAAAATTAACATTTGTTTTGTATTGTACATTGTGTATTACAGCATTCATATTTTTTTTATATCACCTATTATTGCTTCTTAATATATTTTACTTTAAAAAAAATATAATATTCTATTTCCCTAATAACACTTTTAGACTCATTCATCATTCTGCTGATTAATACATATAGTAAACTGTGGAGTTGCGTTATATGCCAATTATCAAAATATAAAGATGTTCTAGATTTGCTTATCTTATTATACTCATACTTTTTTTACCTATAGTAGTTGATGAAACTCAATACTGTTTGTAAAATTATAGGAGGCGGTAGCAAACGGCCAAACGACAGCTCAAATGCAAATTCAAATGGCGACATCTCTTGGCGAGTTGTCGCAGGCAGAGCTGTCAAACTTCGTCGGAGGACTAACTTTAGAGGCTGACTCGTCAGAGGCCGCAGATCCTGATGACATCCTCAAACAGCTGGGGGAAACTGCTTTTGACAATTTTGATACGTTTTTTACCGATTTGACAAATGCAACTGCTTCCGCTGTGCCACCTATAGAGATTAAGGTAAACAAATTATTGCCTGATATGAGATGGTATATCCACCAATCAACATTTTTGCAGCTAAATTTATTTTTGACGTTACTGTGTTACTGTATTAGACTAGATAGAACAGTATATCACCAGCTAACTTTTTTCTACTCGTTTTCAGCAAGAAGAAAACAACAACATTTCGCCAGCATCCGGGAGCCAATTACAAGGCTCATATTATCAACAAACTAACCAGCTCATCTTGCCAAATAATGGCCAGCAAAGACTACAACAGCTGCTAAGATCAGGGACCAGTGCTATTAACAGCGCTGTGACAAATACCATTAACAATGGCAGATATAATATCGCGTCAGCAAATCCCCTACTCGCTGAGAAATTAGCAGCGACATCTAGTGGCATAAAACAAGAACCGGGAACTATTGGTTCAGAATACAACGGGACGAGTATGAACTACGGAAGCGCGTCGCCAATGCAGCGGGTACCAAGCGGGAAACCTCAAGTGCACGATGCAGGTGGAGGTAAAGGTGAGCTTTAATTATTAAAAAAAAGAGCTATTTCTTAATATTATATTATTACGAGCTCCGCAACTATCCGCTAATGTCAAATGAGGCATGATTTTATGATAACTAAGTAAAGATAGTATTATTAATTTATTTTACGCCATCTAGTCCAAGTCGTAGGAACTTTATAAGTAAATAATTCAGTTTATTTAATTTTACTAGATGGCGCTGTAACAAAGTACTCGTTATCCTAAGTTCAACGTAGGTGACGTTCAGTGCATCTATCTGATCTCTAAAAGTGCATAGCTGACGATCATATTATTGCAGTTTTCTCTTGCAGTTAATCCACTTTCAATTTCCGCTTGAGGAAGTGGTAGAGATTTTCCTTTCGCGGCTCCCCGCTTTTACCTAGTTAGATTGTCGTTTACGAGAAAGTTATCTTCTAGTTTATTTAATAACTATTTCGATGGATAATTTCTAGCGGTAGTCACGAATAACATAATTATTTTCAAGTAATGATTTACTGGAATATCTCTGTACGTTTATATACGATATTTATAAACTTTCGCGCCCATAAACTTCACAGATATAGTTGAATTTTTTTTAAGTATATAATCATAACCGCTTTAAAATGTTTCTAAAATAAAGTTTTAATTAAGGCTACACAAAAATTATACATAAAATTTATTGAAGATATAAAATATAAGAAAAAATATATATAAGAAAATTATGACGCAGTTTTAGCCAGAAGTGAAAATGTTCCACAGCTTTCCTTACATCTTAGCTACAGACCAATATTATAGGTGTCGAAGACAGTTCGTAATGATTATTGAAAAAGGTTTTGATTGAGAAATTCTATTAAGTTCAGACACAGACTATACTCATTTTTACTTTCTTCTTTTTGAATAAGATTGGCATATAACATAGTTCGATTCGAAGTAAAAAAATATATCTTAATACTTCGTAGTTATACGTTCATCATGAGCGCATAGTAACTATGACGTCAAATTGGTCATATCGGCCTTGACACAGTGCTCTGATTGATTTCTGCTTCTAGGAAATAAGGATACTCACTTTCCTGTATTATTCCGATATTTGGGTTATCGTATTCTGCTGAATTGTCTAGATTGAGTTAGGGATTCTCCATCCAAATTCTGTAATGAGAATAAATTTGATGCGTGTTCTGTATAATTTTGCCAACTTCAAAATAAATTATTTGTAATAAGGAACAAATTAAAATTTAAAATTATGTTGTCGTCCTTTATTGATAAACTTAACAGATTTAGTTTGTATGTGGATGGTATAGAAGTATTCTATTAGGTCAAATGATTTTCTATTTTTTATACTTTATTCAGTTTTAACGGTTTATAGATATTATAAATAATGTTCCCCCTTAAAATTTTAAAAGGGCTATGATGTGGAGATATAGTTCATAGCATTTCCATGCAGCAAAAGGTGTAACACGTTTGCTAATAATTGTATAAATTGAAGTTCTTCCTATCCGGTGCACTCTTGACAGAGCGGTCGTCATCGCTATGAAGTAGTGGTAATAGAAGGGGCAGATGTGATGCGCTTCACGACGTTTCGCCATCGTTGCCTATAAGAGGTCAGGATAAATTGAAGTTACCGTTGTAATAAAACCTTTAAAAAACAAACGCGTGCTATAAAGAAAATATAGCTATAGTCGTGGTACTGCTTTTTGTTTTTTAAATATACTTGTCATTCCAGTGTTGTCCAACACACACTTAGCCGGCTATGAGTGCATCGTTGCAACTCCTGCGCAGCCGTGACCCGCTTTTCGCGTTATGTCACTCGCCACCCGCACACGCTTGCGGGATGCTCTACTTTAACGTGGTTTTTACAATGAATTATAAGCTTAATCATGATGCAAATATGTAAACTCTATAATGTCGCTAGTATAAAATCCTATACGGTAAAGGTATTCGAAATAATAATAATGGAAATGCATTAGGTAAAAAATAAATCAACATTCGAATTGGGACAAAATAAATTAGTGCAATAATATAAAAATAAAGCAATTATAGATAATAAATTAAAATATCAGTTATACAACCTTTTAGGTCAGGGCCTCAGATTCCTAGGTTTTATGATCATTTGTCAATCTAATAGGCAAGTAGGTGATCATCCTCCTATGCCCGACACACGCCGTCGACTTTTTTGGTCTTAGGCAAGCCGGTTTCCTCACGATGTTTTCCTTCACCGTTCGAGCGAATGTTACATGGGCACATAGAAAGAAAGTACATTGGTGCACAGTCGGGAATCGAACCTACCATCTTAGGGATGAGAGTCGCACGCTGAAACCACTAGGCCAACACTGCTGCAATTATAAATAAGCCGCATAAGATATAGGTACACACAATATGTTTTCTATTTACTTAGATATGGAAGTAGAGCAACATTAATGCGCAAACGCATTGAAGTCACATCCGCGCATCTCGCCTTGAGATCCACTGAAATCGTTGTTGATTTATTGTTATCTATCATTCCTATTTGACACTTGTATATGATAGAATAGTAGGACAATACATGCAAGTTTAATATAGCTACAAGTATTAGGAACACACATAACGTTTAAACAAAATTTTCAAAACTTCTCAGTCGCTTAGGCATATAATGTTAAGTTTCTATTGCCACAGGGACGATTTTAAATTTATTTTTGTTTCTTATTTATCCGTTTTTAATTATTACTATTACTATGTAGGTTATTGTAAACACTATATTTGTAGTACTACAGAAAGTTACCTAATATATCATTATAAACTGGAAAGATAAAACATGATATATAAAACGAATAATTTATATAAAAATACATTTCTAAGTATGGAGGTTAATATCGGCAATTATTTCGCACTAATTTATTATACCGATTTAGTTGTCTACCTGATAAATATACCTACCTAAGAAACATTGCAAGACGAATAAGTCCAAGTTTTTAACAATTCTTAAAAGGCCGGCAACGCACTTGCTATACTTTTGGCGATACTCCTGCCTGTTTGCCTACTGGTACATAAAAAACGACGTGGTAAGATAAAACATGATATATAAAACTAAAAATTATATATATACATATATAAAAATTTCAAATACCTTTTAATGTATATGTAGGTAAATATGAGTACTTATTTCGCACTAAAACATTATATATTTATTTGAAGCGGCTGAAAAAAATAAAGCATGCAAATACAGGGGTTTGGGCTCAGAATATGATTTTGTCCCATTCGGTGTCGAGGCTCTTGGTCCGTGGGGTCCTAGCGCTTTAAGGCTTTTTAAAGAAATTTCAAAAAGGTTAGTCGATATCACAGGAGACCGAAGATCTGGCAGCTACCTCGGACAAAGAATTAGTCTAGCAATTCAAAGGGGGAACGCTGCCAGTATCTTCGGAACCTTGCCTAAAGGGACTCCTTTTAATGAATTATTTTAGTTTATGTTAAGTTTAGTTATTTATTTCAATGTATATTATTTTATTATTATTGAATATTTCAAAGAGAACCAATTTAATAAATGATAATTTTAAATATTATTTTTACACATAATATAATATATAATATTGTTTATTTAATTGTCTACCTGATTAATATATCTTAATGTTAATACAAATTTAATATATATTGATAATTATTTTAATTTCAGACTGGATTTATTTTAAAAGTTTCCTACAGTCTTCTTATACGAGTAGGGAGATATACCTGAAGATACCTAAACATTTTCGGGATTGGAATGTAAAATCTAGACTAACAAAAACATATGCCAATTTTATTAGTGTGTGCGTGTCACGTTGTAAGTTACACGTGATGTTTTGATTAGTATTCTGTAAGCTCGCTCGGTGCAATAATTGCGAATTAATTCACGCCTAGTACGAAATATAGCTGCTGTTTCTAGAACATTCCGGAGATTCCCGTTAAAAAAATACAAAACACATCGAATATGTATTTTTCTTCAACAGTTGTTCACGATCAGACGCCGTGAATTGTTTTAGTTTGTTATAATATCTTAGGTAGTTTGTGGAATTTGTTTTGTGTATAATACACATTAGTATTTTTTTTAATTTCAGTCTTTAGTAAAAAAAAATCTACGTTACCTCTATGTATGGCTATTTTACTTTAACGGTAATTACAATTTTTTATTTCTCAGTAGGTCCAGCCCTGCGATTCTGTAACTCACTTCACAACTCACACAGCGGTTTTCGCATCGGCGGTCGCTCTGAAATCAGTCGTGAAGCAGTCATTTTATGATTTGGCATTCTGATAAACAATAAAGTACAATCTCCCACCTTTTCAGAATGCCAAATCATAAAATGACTGCTTCGCGACTGATTTGAGAGCGACCGCCGATACGAAAACCGCTGTGTGAGTTGTGAAGTGAGTTACAGAATCACAGGGCAGAAAGCTGATCTATAATATTACAAAATAAATGCCATAATCGCGAAAACGCCAACCTTATCCATTGCGGGATGACTTAAAAGTTTACAAAGAAAATATTTACCCTCCTATTTTGTATCAAGTAAAGTCTATGCAGTAGGCATACGATAAGAATGATCTAGCTCCTTGAGTGCGTGCGACAACCCGAACCGTGTCAATGACAAACGCACACATCCTGTCCAATGCACACATGTGCAGTGAAATAGTGCGTGCTTAAGGCAGTACTTAAATTTTTCGCATCGTATCGGCCCGCAACGCACTATATTGTGGGCATATGCCAGTCATTTGTTTAATTATTATTGGTTTTCGTGAGTCTAAGTAATTAGATAAAAATTGTTTATCAAAAGCGAATATCTCACAAGTGTACAGCACTCGAAACGTCAAGCCATGTAAATGTCTCATATCCGTTCAGAAGTTTTAGATAACATCGGTGGAAGTCGGGTCCTTCAAGAAAAGATCGTACCGATTCTTATAATATCAGTATCACTTAACATCAGGTGAGCGTCCTGCCCGTTTGCCTCCTGTAACATAAAAAAATATATTAAAAAAGTGCCAGTTTACCAAGTGTCCTGAAAAATGGTGGAGCAGCTCTTTTCAGGAATATTGCTATCGGAGGAGTCTTAGCTAATCTAGGGACTTGTTGGACATCTTCTGAAATCACATCAACACACACTGCCAGCTAAAAACATTAACGTGTGTAAAAAAACTTGATTACCTATATCATAACGAACTTCATGTATCATTGATATCATTGATAACAATTTGCATACATTTTGTGGACACATTAAAACTCTGTAAAAAAATGCAATTCGCAAAGTTTTAAGGTTTGGAAGCGCCGTATCTCCTTACGTTATCATGTTCCGTTTTAGGGCTATGTTAAACATTTTCGCTGGCAATTTAACACACACACATATTTGCCTATCGTTATTATTTAGCTATAGACCATATTAATATGTTAATTCGTTTGATTTTAGTGTTTATTTACACTGTATATTTGATACCGATACATAACACTCTACGTAAAAATGAAGCTTGTCTAGCGTAGCTGAATATTTTTTCTTTCTAAACATATTAAATTAGTATTATACTTTTATTACTTAATTCCCTGTTAGTTACAAAGGATGAGAAAACATTATATTTTTTAAATAAACCCTCATTAAGGAATATAAATACGAATACAACATTATTAAGCAAACACTATTTTTATTACAGCACATTTGTATTATTACATTATACAAATTATTGGCTGTAAACACGGTACAATATAAAATTTATAATGTAGGCTACACGTATCCTAGTGATTTGAAATAAGTGAAATCAAATTAGGTAATTAAATCGGGATCTTCAATCAATGAGAGATGTCACAAATGAACCGCTGCAATGGACATACATTTTGCATTATCGCTTACATAAATTTTCAGGCTAAATTAGGCTTGGTCTATAAGAGAAATGCATGACGGTTTCTCATTAAATTAATGTTTTGTTGTATATAATAGCGGCAATACAACATCTTTTGTAGAATCAATATAATTGTTTTTTTTTTTGTCTACGAACAGGCTTTGAACATACTCCTAGCCACTGGCTCTATTAAAATCCGCAGATATTTAAATGTTAAATAGTGAATAAAATATTGATACAATGAGGTATTTATAAAATAACTATAAAACCAGATCTTTTGTATATTAATAATCCTAGCGTATTGCGATTTAAGTATAGATTAACACAGGAAAAATATCAGTGGCGCTTGGTATTGGCCTCAGATGTATCTGTTTCGTAATTATTGTTTTTCTTAAGGTACCTGTACCTAACACATACCGTCTTTTTTTTTAAAAGTGAACGCTTAAGCCAATAAAAAATAAAAATTAATAGATTATCCATGAAATATTTTCTTCGTCGGACGTCGAATACGAAATTCAACACGTCTTAAATCACCGTCGTTCCACTGAGTTATTTAAGGCAGTTTTTGCCGCTAACCACCACTATATGGATCCCGTTCACTAAAGTATTTCCGAGCCAATTCGACCTAGGGTTCTTGAAGAAAAGAGGATACCAATTCTTGTAAAACCGGCAACACAGTAAGCCCTCTAGAGCATTGAGGATGGGCGGCGGTACAACTTAACATTAAATAGTATGCACTCAGTTTAAAACTTAAAACCGATATGATAATAGAGACCGACCTAACGGATCCATGAATAGAAATTATCAAATGTACTTAAATCTGTGCTCTCTTTACATACACTCGATATGTTAATACGTGGACCTACATTTGTACTCTGCTATCTAAAATTTAAATAACTTTCGAAGGTATTCATATTATATAACTGTACTAAGAAAAACTATTCTTCATTTTATAATTATTTGCTCCTGCACAAAGTTCCCTTAATGCTAGTCATTCCCTTGCTGGATTGCAATGCTTCTTATACGCCACGATGAAAGCGCCTTTCCTCGGTTCGTAGTAACTGACGATGCTCTGCTACAACTGACGTTTTAGTTTAAACCTCGATTTTATAAGATATTTGACTTGGTAACGAAGACCAACTTTAATATAAAGTCTAGACTGTGTGCACGTAAGCCACGGGAACTCTAATTTGGTTGTGAACCGTGGATTCCAAAGAGATATTATTAATAAAAAAAAAGTAACATTATAAAGTAACATTAAGTCTTTTCCATATTTATATAAATCTAAAACTTTAGAGTTCCGAGACTTAGAGGGAGGGAAAAAGGAAGATTTGTTAGGAATTTAAATAATTTAATTGTCATTAAAATATTATCTAAGTGTCGAAAATTAATACAATTTTTTTTTTAATTCTTTGATAATAAAACCACGTGGCATTTTAATTTACAATTCGTCATTTGAGATTTCAATCAATTATTTTGCATAATATATTAAATACTAATATTTCATAAATTCTCTTTCCGAATTTTTAATTTTAAAAATAGAATTTCTATAAGGTAATTCATCCTTCTCACTCTCTCTCCATCGCTCTCAATCACTCACTCCCTTTTCTTCGACAAAAACGTTGCACATCTTCGTGACGTTTTAGTAGAAATTTACCCTCATGCGCCTAAAGAAGTCACTTCAAATTAAACAAGAATTTTTCAATTGCTAAAATTTTGTAGTTTAGTGCCAATACAGCTGGCATCTGCATGATTAATCGTTTTTTATATGACTTTCAATTGTTGAATTTTCTTTTAGTGTTGCCGCCCATTAATATCCTAAAGACAATAAATCTTGTGTCTCGAAAAAGTAGACCATACGCATATTTTTTTCTTCAAAAATAAATTGTTTACGAAAACTTTTGCCCCCTATAAATTTAAATATCAATGAGTGGTGTAAACCTGACACTCCCCTTGCGAGCTGATCTCATGTCAAATTAATAGTGGCAATCAGGGTTCCTTAATAGAGTATTTGCACATTATATACCTTTTACTTGCCATTTTGTTATTTATAGACACTAAATCAATCTAATTGAACTAATCTAAAAGTACAATTGCTTGTGTTTACGTTGATGACAGTGACAGATAACAGATAAAACAAAAAGGGTTTATACCCATGGTAACTAATAGATATAATCGAAATACTAAGAAATGTGAACATGAAAATTATGTGATGAATGGCGATTGAATTAAATTGGACTTTATACAGAAAATGTAAAATTTTATTGTTCATATTTAATAATTTTATATTTTTACTGGGCGGACGTTACGTTTATTACATTAATCTTTTTAATTGAAGTAAAGTAACCTTCTACGAAGCAATAATTGCCAGAAATCGAACCAAGGCCTTTACGCCATATGATTTAAATCAACGATGACTTAATAATAGACAATACTAAAAACCCTTAGAAACTTTTAATATTTCTAATCTGTAATAAACAGAACCCAAAGTAAATCATAGACTATCAATAATTAAAAGCAATAGACACGTGTCATAGTTCCGCCTATCGCCCCGCCCCGACAGAAACATAAAATTTCACGCTAATGAATTTTTAGAAATTCTAACGCGTTGTTTTTGTCTACCTGTTAAGAATATGAATTATTGCGATTTTAAATGTATGGTGTAGCATTTCAATAAAAAACCTTTCAGGATAAAACCAGCCGGAAATGTATCTGTTATTTTTTATTACTACTGGTGTGCCCTTATATTTTTTATCATAAATTCGTAAATAAAAAAAAAGAAAACATCTTCCGCAGACATAAATGACATTTCGTACCTGAAGCTTTAAATACTGTAGATACTTGATTAGTGATTCAAACGTGGCTCTATATTTTTTTTATATTCACTGGTAACTACACGTAGCGCCCTGTAAATTGGAGAGCATTTGAGGGTAAAACTTTTGCAACCAGCCTAATTATATATCCCTGGAAAAGTGGCACTCAATTCCACAAGTATTAATATAATTATTGAAAATTATGACTATCATAAAGTGTTGAGTAGATAAATGAAGTTGCAGTGGCGCAGCAATTGCATAGACCTCGGTGATGTGTTTAGAGCTGTCGAGGTAACAGGTTCATTCAACGCATAGTAGGACTATTAATTTATGATTTTGGGGACAGTAGGCATGGGGCATGGATCATTCTTTTTGTGATATATACTTACAAACCCTACTTTTTGTTAAAATTTTGTAATAATTTATAGAATAAATATTCCTTTCCATTATTCACTCAAAAACAAAATTCAAACTACGACTATTAATATGAATATTTTAGTTCATTAAAAGTAAAATATAAGACTATCCGTTTTACACAGATGCGTAGATGTCCACAAAGTTCTACAGAAATTGTCACCCCACAGTGCATAGAGCAGTAAAACATTGCACTTGGCGCGCGCGCCTCTGTATCTGTGTCACGGCCGTTGCGCGGAAAATCTGCGTTATATAACGATAACTGCACTACTCTGTGATATTGTCGTACAAATAACGTTTATTTATTATTGTCTATAGCTTACGCGAAAATATTAATAGTTAACGTTTATTTGTTTGCTGGACTAATTCGTTTTGAAATTCTTTTATATTGTCTGTGAGGGTCCTGTAGCCAATACATGAAAACGGCATGTTTTCAGTATATTCTTTATATACCTAGAGAAGTTTCAGCTTTCTATGTCCTCACACTAAACAATAGTTTTGTCGATTACAGGAATTATGTTTACAGCAATAAAAAGCCATTCCCCAGAGCTGCGATGTTTCCCTAATTAGTATAGCTGGATAATTGTGTCAAAATTAATGAAACTATAAGAAGCTCATTTCTAATCTTAACGTATTTAGGGATACCACTAATAATTATTACGTGGTGTCATTTCACTAAAACGTATTTAAAAAAAAACTATGCGTTATAAAACCTTACGTTATAAAAACAAAATGCTACGTTGTTTGCATAGCGACACTGACCTACCGCAACATTTACCTCACCAAGTATTTAGAGGAAAATATAATATAATTTAGTTTGCTTCGATTTTAATGAATGAGAATTAAATCTCAAAATATTGCCCCCGGTACAGGGCAATAGTTGTTTTTGGTATCATTATTTTTATTTCCTATCTCGCATTAATAATATTAATTTCTGTAGTTTCTTATATTTGGCTCATGTTAGGGAGATTTTTCTCAGTAGTTATTCTCCGAGCTGGTAACTAATAAAGCGTATTTAAACACTAACTTTGTAATCTCAGCTTTTCTTGGAATATTAAATTATATTTCTCTCGGCACTGTCCCCGAGACCTCGTGATCTGCAGTCGAACACTCTTACAATTAGGACAAGAAGATCCTTGAAGACGGGACGGGCTTTGGTGTGGGATGGTACTTGGACACGTTAGCCCCGTCTTACCTCCCTCAGACAAGCAAAAAATCTGGGGCCCGCCGCAGACTCAGATATAAAAACCTTTCCACCAACTTCGATTTTGTTCCCTTTGGAGTAGATACTCTTGGGCCGTGGGGTTCAAGTGTATAGGTGTATAGGCGCTTATTAAATTAAGTTGGCGCCTAGTAAATAGTATCGGTGACCTCAGAGCAGCCTTGCGATTCTGTAACTCACTTTTCGAACTCACACAGCGGTTTTCGCATCGGCGGTCGCGCTCAAATCAGTCGTGAAGCAGTCATTTTATGATTTGGCATACTGATAAACAAAACCGCTGTGTGAGTTCGAAAAGTGAGTTACAGAATCGCAGGGCTGGTGGTTTACTCGCTCAACGAATAAGTATACAGCGAGGAAATGCTACCAACGTTAAAGTTACTCTGCCACAGGGACCAAACATTTTTAAATTTTTTTTTGTTAATTTTTTAATTATTACTATGTAGGTTAAGCACATTGTAAATACTGTACATTTGATTGATATAATTAGAACGATAGGATAAGATATACATTTCCTAGTTCTTTGACAATCCATGCCTTTTTACCAAGATTATTACGGGTATATTTATTAAAATATAACAATTCGAATACGATACAATAATAAACATCCTTAATATATTTGCTTATATAACTTGTACGAAGTTTGTTGAGGCCGGAACCGCACTTGCGAGCCTTCTGGCAATCTGAGTGTCTATGGGCGGCGGTATCCTTAACATCAGGTGAGCCTTTTACATTAAAAAAAAATATTATTTATATATCCCTTTCGTTTTTTTTTGGTTTGCAAAATATGATTTTTTTCCCCTTTAGTAGAATTGAAGAAAGATCATAAACTTTTTGGTAATTGTGTTTGTTTGTCGTTATGCCTAGGTTCATAGTACGATTATAGTAGGTACGATTACAATTAAGAAGGTATTTGAAGACTGGTTTCCAAACTAGACTACCTGTGATATGGATACTCTGGCTTCCATTCCACAGCAAAGTCAGTCTGAGTTATAAAAAAACGTACATATATGAGTAGGCAAACAAAATTTAAATTTTCTAAAGAAGGAAAAAAAAGCAAATCAAAACTGTCAACTAGATTACTACAGAAATAAAGGGTGTGAGTATTTAGGAGAAATACTTTCATCATGCTTTTTGATAATAGTTTTGTTTACCTTCTTTTATTTCCCACTGTTTACCACTATGTTGTAATAATGATAACTCTTACTCGTATTATTCTGTTATTTACATATTAAGAAAAGTTTGCTTAATGCTCGCAGCATGATTTACTATAAAAGATGGTATTCTCAATACGACCCAGCCAAGGCACTTTAGTAATGAAAAGATTAGATCACTTTAATTGGTCGATACGTTTGAACCATGTGTTTTACTTTCAAAATGCACATGTTTCTCGAAGCTACAATCGGCGCGTTGGTATGTTTGTTCATATGTGTTCAAGGCTTATGTCGCAATGCTGTGTCCGGCTCCACTAAATAGATAGTTTGGCCAAGGTGACGTTGCTAAATATTAAGGAAATTCGCTTTTAATTCAGCGAACACTTTTACCAAACGTATAATTATAATAAACACTTCCTTCAGACAGATATCAGGGGTTTTTAGATTGATTTTTGCTTTGCATATTTGATCGCAACCCCACTCAACTATATGTTAATAAGAAACAAATTACTTTTTATTTATTTATTTACACGTATCAAATATTATAAAAGAAAACACATACAATATACAAATACATAATAAATTACATTAATAAAGAAAATTTAAAGGCACGCACTTGCGAGCCTACCGCCAATGACACTGTCCATGGGTGGGCGGTATCACTTAAGATCAGGTGAGCCTCCTAATACATAAAAAAATTAAACAGAAAACATAAGTACATTAATAGATAGAAGAAAAAGGAAAACTGAAATTAAACATTAAAGGAACGACAACTTAACATTTTTAAGAAAAAACTAAATTTTTACTACTGCTAAATAAATTCAAAGTCTTCCCGCTTCTTAAAATGTTTCGTCCCATCCTCTTTGGTAAGGTGGCAAATATAATCTTCATAATTATTGTTATAGTTTTAACAGTACGCTTTTCTTTTGAAATAAGTTTAGCTTTATTAGTTACTAGCCGTTTCGCGCCCGCTTTGCTGGACGAATTAAAATAAATTTTATGTTTCATTATTTTTTCATATGTATTTTTATTATTCTTCTTTTTAACTTCCCGCTAAGAAAATTGAAATATTTCGAAAATCGACTTTTTAACAGATGTTGACGTTCAGAGGTTCTAGGAAGCCTCCCCGAATGTTTCCGCGGTGAAGTCCGTATGGATAAATTTTCATAAAAGTAAAACAGCAATAAAAATGAAGGAACGTTGGAATTTAATAAATAAATAGCCATAAACCATCTAGGAAAAATTTCGCATCGAATGGTGGTAGTTTTATGTCGATACGATCAGTGGTTTAGGCGTGAAGGAGCCTCAAACGAAGACCATTTTTCTTTTATATATTAGTTATTGCTAATCTAAAGGTTATGTAATAGGAATTCAGTGGCAAGGTATTCATTGGGAATACATTAATTTAGAAATCGCAATTCTTTCAGTTCAGATCAGTGACAATCAATCGGAAATGTTATCTAGTAAATTTTAACGCGTCAATTAAAATAAATAAATAATAATATTATAAACGCGAAAGTTTGTAAGTATGGATGGATGTTTGGTACTCTTTCACGTAAAAAGTACTGAATGGATTTTAATGAAACTTTACAATAATATAGCTTATACACCAGAATAACACATAGGCTATAATTTATAAAGATATTGTGTGAATTGTTCAAAATATCTACCATCTGCGAGCTATTCTGGCGTGCGCTGAAAACAACAAATAGAGTTACACATATGTAATGTATGATGGAAATGTTTATCTTAAATAGTCCTACAAAAAGCCCGCCACAGTATATATCTATATCTTATGTGTGAGCCATTATAGCCATTATAGTGAACCATAACTAGAATAAAAATTGATAATTTATTTCAAATGCACATTTGGTAGTAATAAACTGATTCTTAAATGAAAATAGATACTTTTATCGCTTGTGGTATTTAAAGTAGATAAAATTTCACACTACATCATTTGGACAAATATTACTTTAATCCTATTAAATATATATGAACAAGGATTGGACAGTTCCAGTGTGTTTTATATATTATTAAACACTATGTAATTTGGTTGGCATTTATCGTTTGACCACTGAATCGATTTAAATAGATGGGCGGCGTTAGCGTGTTTGCATGAAATAAAGTCTCGGTTAACCAACTACCAACCCAGAGACACTATTGTAATTAATCCAAATTATATTTTTTAATATGTACCTACTTATGTATAAGAGAAATTCAGTGGAATGATTTCCCTTTTGCGTTGATGTAACATGATAATTTTGTAGTAAGTTATAAGTTGGTAGAATGTATGAATTTGAGGGCCTTGTGGCCTTATAATTGGTTTCATAAAGAAACCAGGACACCTGGGACTCCACTCCCAGTAACGGCACAAATTAAAACTTAATTCGTTCTCCATCTCATTCCCACTGCAAGGACCGGAACGAATGGTTATTCCTTGAGAGGAATGAAGTTGTTATGTACAGATGTATATTATGTCGGTGACCTATTACCAGCTAATGTATAAAATTCTCGTGTCACACCGTTCGTTTTCATACTGCTCCGAAACGGCTTGACCGATTCTTATGATTTTTTAATGTTTAATCAGTAAGTCTGAGAATCGGCTACTATCTACCTTTCAAACCCCTAAAATATATTTTTATTTTTAGATAAAATTGTTTGTTTTTAAACAAAAATACGTAAAACCCTTAATTTTCATCACTCCACCTTCAACCCCTATTTTTTATTTGTTAATTAAAATCTTATGAATTGAAGTCCTGAGGTTTATATAGAAAAAAATCACAGAAAAACCTAAAAAGTTTTCATTCCACAAAACCGAATAGTCTCTGGGGTAGCATAGCAAAATGTTCCATGTTGGTATGTACTAAAAAGGTAGGGTAAGTAAAATCACATTAACGAAATTCGCGGGGGCAGCTAATATAAATATAATAATTGCATCTTAGCATTTCTCTTTTCCGTCCGTCGTTTTTTCGTATTAAATATTACTTACCACCCCCGTGAGGTGGTAACTCCATGAGGCAGATATGTGGCGGAGAACCTATACAGCATAGCCTTGTCTATTATTTCCTAAAAAGAGACTTTTTTAAGCTAGGTCTTTTGCGCTTGGCGTCTTTTTGGCCCAGGCGAAGCCTATACGTCTTTCTTTACCGTCCACGCTCTTGACTCCTCTATTATTGTATAGGATATATGAAACGGTAATGATCTCACGTAGGCTTTGGTAAGGTTGATTTCAAACTACAAATTAAGTATAGGTGTAACGTATGAAATGAATGTTCGCTAGAAGTGGTTTACCTCCCGAAGTGGGACAGGATGCAGGCATGTGCGCTGCGCATGCACTTATGTAACGTTCACTTGCCATAGATATAATAGATTTTAAATAGATCTGTCACCGTTTGATAAGTTAAATTGTCTGTGTGTGTTTATTCCATGAGAATTTCTTTATTAAGAGAAGATTTCTTTAAATTAGCTTTTAACTCATTGCTAATTGATCAATTATCGATTAAAGGGAATCGATTTATTTCCGACACACTAATAAACAGTATTTACAATATTCTTAAACTACATAGAAATAATAATAAATGCATAAATAGAAAGCTAAAATAAATTTAAAACGTTTGGTAAATATTTTTTTTAAAGGAAATAGATTTATTTCCATCACACTAATATACAGTATTTACAATATTCTTAACCTACATAGTAATCATAATATTAATAATAAATGCTTAAATAGAAAACTAAATTAAATTTAAAAAGTGTAGTCCCTGTAGCGCTTTGAGCGCCAACTTAAATCATTAATTAGCGCCTGAGCACTTGAACCCAACTCTACTCCAGAGGGAACTAAATAATAGGAACTAGGAACTAAATTGAGGAAAAACTCTTATATATTTTTAATATATTCTAACTATATTAGATTTAAAAGTCTGATAATGAATTCTATCATCAATATTTACAAAGTTTTATTTAGATTTCTGAAACATTCAGGTCCTTATTATGAATGAAAGCCTATTCTAAGTTAAGAGCCTTATTATTGGCTCTTTTGTACAACTACTGTCGAAGTAAAATCATTGAATGCGTTAGAAAATATGGCTTTAAAAAAACACTACGTATAATAAAGAATTTTAAAATTCTACGAATGAACAGATCATTAGTACTTGTAACTCGAGGATCCAAACCGCAGCCATATTAGACGAAATGCACAAACTCATGGCTAGTTGGTTTTTATCGACTTCTGTTAAGGAGACATTTATCGTCAACAAAAAATTTGGTTATACCGAATCGGTCTTCAACGCGCGGGATTCCGTACTTAATAGGTACAAAAATTCATCTAGATGTTATTATTTAATAATAAAGAATGCATAGTAGTATACATATAGGAAAGTATCGCAAAGGATAGATAACAGTGGAAAGAGTTAGAGAAGGCCTTTGCCATATACTGAAGTGAATATATATTAAAGATCACAGATCTTAGAGTTTAGGAATATAAATATTATACATATATGTAGATGTATAATGTATATATGTATACAAGTTGTGGATATCAATTGGACAGTTTTTCATATATTTTAGTAGTTACATGAAAGAGATCACTCGAAAACGATAAGGCCGCCAGTTTATTCCTTTTTATTGAATTATTTTAATTGTACAGTATTTCTGTATTACTGCAACAAAGTGTTAATAAATGAATAAAATATTTAACCATACATAGATTTCAAACAATTTTTTTAATCAGATTTTTGATCAAAAAGGGTTGCCTTTCGGAATAATTTATACATTTTTATACAAGAAATACGAAGGAACCCTAAACATTTAAGAGTAGTCATAGCAACTGTAGCCGTGTGATGAAATAACAAGTTTATCAGTTATCGTACGGGATTGTGAGCTGTATGTAGAGGGGATAAGGTTGGCGTTATCTACTGTATTTTACAGTGTTTAGAACATTCAGTAACATTATTCGTTTGTCTACTACACTTTAAAAATTAAAACACTAGTTCAATGGTATTAAAAAATCTTTTGTCAAGACCTATTCTTGACACAAATGTGGCGCGCTATCGTATAAAAAGTCTGAGTTATCACTTACAAATTAACTCGGCTGCGACCCAAAGTTAGACTTATCCTCCGAAACGCAAGCTTTGCCGATAAGTTCTTGCCAATTGTCTTGGAGCTTTCTTAGCTTCCTCCGACATTTTTCCTATAAATATATCGTGAAATGTCTTACAAAATACTGCAGTCCTAAATGGCATAGTGGAATTTTGATTCAAAAGCCGTGTAGTTTGAATAATCCTAGAAAGGTTACTCCACTAGGCGAGTAAACTGTGGCCAGTTAAAGTGGGCCACGAACCTTGAGGTTGTATTTGCATCGGTCGGCCTCGCGCGGTCGTCGCTCCGGCCTTATACTGATTTCCTTCCTTCCCATCTTAGATAAATAATATTATTTAACTCTTCGTTAATGTTATTAACGAGAATTGTAATGAGGTTAGTCAATAATTTTATGAAGAGTTTAGGGTGTATTACCTAGCTTGACTACGAAACAGACGAAACGGAAAATATTATGTGACAAATAATGAAGCTATCGCGAATCGGCCTTTAACGCTTACTTTATAGGTACAAAAATTCGCTGTTATTTTATAGTTTTTGGATACCACATGAAACCGCGTTTTATTTATTTGAGTAGAAATAATGTTATTTTTTTTTAATTACAATTTATTTTAATAATATTAATTGTCACTTACATTGGGCCTAACAAAAATACATATACAGTAGGAAAACCGCTTCAAGTGTGAAATTTTCAAAGCTTTTTAATAAAATTTCTAAATAGAATAATGTAATAGAGATGTCCTACTTTTTAATCAACACAAATAAACACTTAAAAGCTTTTGTATATAAGTCCAAGAAAACAATTTAATTCTGCTAAAAGTACCTACTGGATTACTATAACTTGATAGTTACGTGAATTATAAAACAAAGGAGCAGGGTGAATGCACCGCCCTACGGTGCACGCCACAAGATAACATCTCTGTTTCAGTAATTTATTCATTTCAGCTACTCGCTCACGAAACGTCCTTAGTATAATATCCTAGTGTATTTATATAGATGATATCATATTTGTTTTTTATCTGTCAGACTGTTTCTATCTGTAGTGTCTTTGGATAGTATAGATTTATGGTTTGTAGAGCCACAAATAATTTTCTTATCTATACACAAAGTGCCTACATAAAACCAAATTGTTTATAAACTAATTTCAGTACGTTATACTACGGCCACATAATTATATCTCTCTTATATTAAAAAAAAAAAACATGTGTACTTATGTACACGCGTTATAAGTTATATTTCTTTGGCGTAACAAGAGAAAAATCTTTTTAAAAAAATCATCTTTCGCCTCTACGTTTGTAGAAAAAACAACTGACAATAGAAAAGTTTAAAAACATTGAAAGTTTTATTATAACGCATTATCTAGTTAAATAAAGTTTATTTAAATATCACAAAAAACATATTTCTACATAATTAAAGAAATGGACATTTTTTATTTTAAAATGTTGACTATGCTAACTTCAGGGTGTCGGTTTTCTGTGACGGTATGCGCGCGCATCGTAAAAATTTACTCTCATAATTTTCGCGCCAAAAGAAGTATAACTTTAACAATGTTTTTCGTTATTGTTTCGTTTGTTAGTAAAAGCCTCCTGCATACAAAGCCACGGCCATCAGCCAGTGCAGAATAAAGTGAATTACAAAAGCGAATAAATTCAAGTCCGTAAGTTGACGCTGGGACGTCGCGTGCCGCATTGACCCAGTTCGCGGGTTCGGTGCCCGGCTGAGGTCGATTGACTAACTCGCGAATCTGCATCGTGACGTCACGACGTTTTTGTTTCACTCAAGGCTGGCTTGCATACGGGTCGAACGGAAAACCAGCGTTTTACAGCCATTTTGTGATAGTTTTATTTAATTTCAAATAGAAACGATGGTTGATGACACGCGAACGAAGTGTTTTCGCATTAATATAGAATTAATATTCCATTAGCAAATTAAGTAAGGTTTGGTTTATTCATTAGTTATGGTTAGATATTAAAAAATCGTTTAAAAAATACAGAAACGACGTCCTCATAATCGCATGATTTCATTAAGAAAAATTGCATCAATACAGTTTTACTTCAATCCCACACGTAGCCGGCATAACACTAATCATATAAATTTACCTAAAATACGGTCATACTACGGTACGGTCACACTACGGTCACAAAAATATAACCTATTTCGGAGCGATTATTTACAACATCATGCGTCCTGTGGTACGGGAAATAGTAGCAGTGGAGCCGTTTCGAATACGCCTGCAAAGTTTTTTGGTAGATAGACTCTAATGCAATAATGCGTACGACGGTGGTGTGATATATTCTACTACTACTTTGTTAATATATTTTTTTTCCTCGTGTAAGTGACATGTATGTTATTGAGAATAAACATCTTTAAACCTAAACCATAACTGAAAATAATATATATTAAAATGAAAATGTTATCTGAGCTATTCATAGTTTTATCGTGTATCTACGTATATAGATACTTACTCGATATATTATTGTTACTCGCATTATGACGTTTTCCAACCATTTGGCATAGTATAAAAAGTATTCGGAAGTCAAAGTCATTTAATTATATAGGTAACATAATGTACACTTATGATCGTCAACTTTACATTTACTGCCGATAAGAGAAGAACTGGCCATAAACTCTTCGCAACTTTTTTTTTTTTTTGATTCATAATTCGGACACAAAGCGCCGCTCTTTCATACAGTACTGTATTATTGTACGTATTCCTATAACTACAAGTCGGCCTAAAAAATAAGTTAATTTGTTAAATTCGATTTAAAAAAAAATATGTTTATTATGGAACATAAGACACAGGTATCACTTATTCCACGTCATTAAATTAAATTTATAGGCATCCCTACTCATCGGCAAAGAAGATAGAAGGTGTAGGCCGAGAGGAAAATCCGGTATAAAAAACTCTCGGTACTCTTTTAAAATAGCAAATCATTAAAAAGCTATATGATAACTTTGAAACTATATCAATACAAAATATTTTTGTAGAAATAGTTATGACATAAGGAAGCTCGTTCCTAAGTATATTATGTAGGCCCTATCACCACTGGATTGGAAAGTGAATTTAACTATGAAGAGCCAATGTGAAACTTTTCAAAGCCAAACATTAATAGCTAGAATACCTGAGGTCCGACTGTGATCCTACACCTCAGTAGGAATTGTGCACAGTTAATGTGATTAGTCCACTGAATAAACACAAGCATTTTCATTCAATGAACTTCAATCTCAATAAGACCTGAAATATCTAACACTGATACAACAGTGGATTTAAATTAAATTTAAACTATTTTTCTCACCCAATATTTTAGATGTTACTTGGGACATTTTTAATTGTTATTTTTTTTTATACGCAAGTACGGTGATAAGGCTTCTGTACTTACTAAATATTGTTTTGCCGAGTCCAAAGCCAGGGCCTCTATGTACTATGTCATATAACTTAAATAATAATAACATAAAATTGTGAGTTTAGATTAATAAACCGTGGGGTTTAAATATATATTTACAAAAAATAGGAGACCCTAACAAGACAAGAACAAGAAAATACACACAAGAAATAAACAAACATAATATATTTGAAAGGAACATTAAGCTAAAAAAGAAAGTAAGTGGAAATAGATAAAAAACCAACTACAGTTTTATAGAACGGGCAGTAGGCTCACCTGACGGGCAGTAGGCTCGCCAGTGCGTTGCCGGCCTTTTAAAACACTTTTTGACACTGCACTGTAGGCACTGACAAATCCGTTGGTCCGTTCGTTAATCAATGTATCTCATAATCGTAATGAATCGTATTAAATGTATCCTTTTAAGAAGGTATGTCTAAGATAAACATGTTTTTATTACTAATCATAACAATCAAGTATACAGTATTTACAATTTTCTTAACCTACAAAGTAATAATAAACATAATTAAAAATTAATAAAAAGATGATTCTAACAAATTTAAAAAGTTTTGTCCCTGTGGCAGAGAAGAAGAAGAAAAGGTGTTTAAGCAAGTTAGTTCTAACCGGTACTATAACATGAATAGTAACGGTGGACAATGTCGCCTCACATACACTTTAGGTTTAGGCACAGTACGACTAGTGCATTAGTACATTAGTCAATTATCAACGAAATCTTAACGAATAGTGTTATATCATTACATAAACTAAGTACACAGACAAGACATTAATGTATTTGTTATGCGACAAAACTGTGAAAAGTATAAAATTTAGGAATACATTTCTGTAAATAACTTATGTTCAAAACCTTATACATAAGTATAGATCTTGAAGCTCAGGTACTTACATAAAGTGTGGGCACAAACTGAACCCGAAAAGCCTTATCGCCGAAGGGGCAGTGACCGTCTGGAGGGCGAAACTCTGCCCTCAGCTATTGCACCGAATTACTCCATACTTATATCTTTCGTGTAATATTTCAGACTCATTTTCCTCTAAATAAATCGTTATGAGAAATGTATGAAATTCACGCTCCAAGTGAAACAAACGTAATGGAAAATTGTCTGTTGCTAGATGACTTGTCTGGTCCCACCTATGCGGCATTGTATTATAACTATCTACGTATATCCATTAAAAGGGTTACTAAAAAAAAAATCCCATATGACGTGTTAGAATTGTTCGGACTAATAGTTGCAGCTGAGTTTCATTATCGGACGTGAAGGCAGAATAGATACCATCTGTATCACCTCGACGTCTGTCGTTCCACAACTAAGCGTTTCTTAGTGCGGTTTTTGCGCACCAACACTATGTGGAACCAGCTGCCCACTGAAGTATTTCCGAACTAATGTGTTTTAGGATCCTCAAGAAAAGAGCGTATCAATACTTAATAGGCCGGGCACGCACTTGCGAGCCTTCTGGCAATGTGAGTGTCCAGGTCCATGAGTTAGTGAGAGAGCCTCCTGCCTGTTTGCCTCCTATTACATAAACAAACAAAAAAAGATTGAAAATAATAGTATCTTTGATCTATAACAATTTAGTTAAAAATTAATATAGATAATATAGCAAGTATAGTAAAAAATATTACAAATGCAAATTTGAGTTAGTATAACGTTGTAAACAAACATAGAATACATCCCATATCCCATATCAAGTCACAATTATCAGGAAGTTATATTCAAAATTAATTATTTCAATTAAGCTCTATTTTTTATATGAATTCCCAGCATTTACTCCCAATTTTATCGAGTATTAGTAAACCTGTGAACCTGTAGGCTTCCAACTATTTTGGTCGTCCTAAACAGCCTTCAGACAGGAGGTTCAAGCGCCAGGAACTTTGGCTGTAGGGCGAGGCGTCCTTACAAGGGCGGTTGACGGCTTATTTGTTTTCAGTGCTAGTTACGTTCTTCGATGTAATAATATAATATTTCTTTCAATAGATATTCAGACAGTATAAATATCACTATATTTAAATTGTAAATAGAGTAAAAGTTCTCTTTGTTTGTATCATATGTATACCGGAGTGTAATAGTTTAATAAATCTAATGAATTTTGTTTTTTGTTTCAGGTAAGCGTTATATATTTGATAAGTATTTAAAATTAAAGATATGGACAATGAATACAAGGTAAGGTGGTAAATTATAAATGTATTATAATAAAAAAGTATCTTATTTTTCATTAATAAGTATAGAGATTAAAATAATTAGTTTTTACACTAACAAAAAAATCACACAGAGTTACAACAATTATGTGAATATATAAAAGTCGCAAATAATTAGGATGTCTGCAACCTGGCGCCTAAAAGGTTGATAACAGGACTTCAGGCAATTTAACGAATACTGTTCAAAGTGAATGTACCAACGACATTGTGCGGGGTCGTAGCACCTCGTAGCTGAAGCGACCTCTACGAGGCTACGAGCCTGTGGGCGGGCGTGTTTGTGCACTCTTGTGTAATGGTTTTGGTTATATGTATCTTTTTGAATATTATTAATATTAAAGATTTTATTATTCTGTAGAATTGTAGATAAATAATCAACACAGATCTTGTTGTATTTTTTGTTACATAAAACACAAATAACATTTATCCTTCTTACTATAATTTTGAACCCTATTTATTAGACACATTACACATCACATTGTCACATTACAAACCTCCTTCTTCACAGGTTTCAAATATGCTCAAAAATATATTTTCCTTGTCAAAATATTCAGCCGTGTTTAATTATATTAAGATAAAACTATTATTAAGATAAAAACGAGTATCCCCCATCACACATTCAAATAAAAGCTTGGCTAAGCATTGTCCATGAACAAATATAGCGTGAGGTCTTGCCAAGGACATGTCCGTGTCGAAAGGACGTCCTCTAAAGCTCTAAGCGACAGTTTTCCACTCGTAAGCACGCACTCATTTGTAAACGTTTCACGTGAGTTATTTTCATATTCTAGTCAAGACTCAAGATATATAGTGTTTGGTGGATATCAAAAAAAAGGTTACCCATAAATTACATAAAAACAATTGGCGCATTATTGACGCTTCAGCGTGCGACTCTCATCCCTGAGGTCGTAGGTTCGATTCCGAACGCCAATGGAATTTATTCTATGTGCGCATTTAACATTCGCTCCAACGGTGGAAAACATCGTGAGGATACGGGCTTGCCTTAGACGCAAAAAGTCGACGGCGTGTGTCAGGCTGATCACCACTTGCCTGCCTATTAGATTGCAAATGATCATGAAAAGTTTGTATCGCCACTGATTATTTTTTTTTACATAAACACAAAAATAAAGAAAGATTTTTAAGGTCAATTAAAGTTCCCAGTGGAAGAGACAGACAAGCGCGGCGTCGTAGCCATTTATCCGTAGCTCGTAGCCGCGTAGCAAGGGTAACGGCTTCACCCGGGTTGGCCCGTCTAGCGGACGTCCCAGGCGCCGGTGCAACGAACTAATCGCGACGTTACCGCTTCTTAATACATAATGTAGTGTATACATCATGTAGCTTGGGGCGACGATTTAAGTGATGCGTGTGGGTGTCGAGTTTATAATGTCTGCTATAATATTCATGATAATCGACAGAATAGAATGAATCAAAAACATTGGATGGTCATACCTTTTAAATCCATGCCTTTTTATAAATACCCATATAATGATACATTACAGAAACCTACAAGAAATATTATATAAACTTTTCAGCAGGCAAAACAGAAGGCTGTATGTGTTTGTGTGATAATGTTTACGTAAAGGTTGCGGGACAACACTTGTGTCCGGGCGAGAGTGCATCGAACTAGCCCGGGCTTCAGGTCAACAACAGCCTACGCCCAATTTGATTTATAGATTTCAAGTTATCAAAAACATGCTCCATTCCATTATATTTAATCTAATATATAAAATTCTCGTGTCACGGTGTTTGTGATTTAACTCCTCGGAAATGGCTGGACCGATTTTCGTGAAATTTTGTGTGCATATTGGTTAGGTCTTTTTTTTGAAATGATCATGAAACAGAATCAGGAATCCGAGGCCAAGACTTAAAGAAGTTGTAGCGCCACTGATTTATTATTTATTTTTATTATTGGTTAGGTCTGCGAATCGGACATCTATTTTTCATCCCCCTATTTATTTTTTTATTTCTTAGACAATTTTTTTTGTCAAAAACAACCCTTAATTTTCACCCCTCTACGATCAACCCCGATTTACGATTTTTTTTTTCATAGTAGATTTTATTTTATTGAACTAAAAACTGTTTCCTAGAAATAATATAGGTACATGGCAAAACAATGTTTGCCGGGTCAGCTAGTATTCCATATAATTTTATTTTCGTTGTTTAATGCCAATGTTTTTTTTTTATAAATATAGGGTGAAATAATAAAAAATATTTATCAGGGTTGCCCGCCGGATTCGATTAAATATGACAAAAATGTTTTATCAAAGCTTGGTTCTGAATTTTTTTTCTACTAAAAGAAAACATCTTGAAACATAAACACATATGGTATATTATAAATATATAAGGCATATTAATCTAAAATTTACTCAATGTTGAGGTCGGAATGGATCTGTGTTATTTTATCGGCTTTTCGGTTAGGTTCGGTTCCGCATGAAAGTGCCCTAAATTCCACCCATCTCTGAATATTTCATGGGCTAGGCCTAATATTTATTTAGGTCTCGCAACCTCTCTATTCAGCTTCACATACACATTGGATAAAAGCTGTTTTTATTTCGTTAATTCACCGACAACATTAATGACTTTTCACTGTTAAAATGTGTATATTCATTTAGTCTTTAATATATTCTATACTATAATTATAAAGAAAAAAGTTTTTAAATTAATAAATTCTACTACTGAAACTGTTTTGAGTTTGTCATGAATATAATGCTGCATTATCCCTGAGTAATATAGGCTTCAAACTATTAAAAAAAAATGTCCAATCCAGTGAAGCCGGGACAGGCATTAATGTTCATAGAAATCATACTGCGAATGAGCAGTGTTGTGCGACTCTCATCCCTAAGGTCGTAGGTTCGAACCCCGGCTGAGCACCAAGAGACTTTCTATGTTTGCGGATACCGTAAAGGACAACATCGTAAGGAAAATCGGGATGCCGACCGGAAAAGCCGACGCGATGTGTCAGGTACACCGAATACCAATTCTCATATGACTCAGTGACCACAAGACCATGCAAATAATCGTAGCTAGTTTGATTTAATTAGAAGGTACTTTTTTTAAACAAAATTGTTGTAGGTACTTTAAATATAATCAATTGTAGTATAGGGCAGTTCCTATATATTATCTTATCAGTTAAAGGGAATGGAAACATGTCGAAATTAAATTCGCTGGTTAGGAACGGGTAATCATCCAATAGTGCATAGACAATAAGAACAGTTGTTCTTATTGTGCAACAGTAGTTTAATTATAAAATTGTAAGTGTTATGTAGAAATTATTATGTCAAGTACCGTTAATATGTCAAATGGAAGAGATCAGCTGCCCAAGACGACGGGCTAGTACACTTTGTTTTTAAACCAAACATCATTTTGTATTATGTATAAACAAATCAGTGGCGCTACAAGCAGTTTAGGTCTGGGCCTCAGATTTATGTGTCTGTTTCATGATCATTTGTCAATCTTATAGGCAAGTAGGTGATCAGGCACAGAACCTGACACACGCCGTCGCCTTTTTTGGGTCTAAAGCAAACCGGTTTCCTCACGATGTTTTCCTTCACCGTCCGAGCGAATGTCAAATGCGCACATAGAATGCACGTCCAATGTTGCACAGTCGAAATCGAACCTACGACCTCAGGTATGACAGTCGCTCGCTAAAGCCACTGGCCATAAAGGTTTTTTTTCTTTCTTTTTTGTTATACCTACCATTATTATACTCGACTTCTGGCTCCTCTAGCTATCCATGATTTATTAACTATTATTATGTACGACTATTTACAAAATTATTTGGCGGAAAATTGATACTATATAAGGACATTTATTTATTTATAACAACAAAATTGTCATATAAATTTGTACATATGTATGATGCATAATGACGGGCAAATTTTCTAGGACATTACCTATAACACGCTTTACGGGGGTAAACCCTGTTAATAATCATAATATATGAGAGTTTTATGGATGACGTTCCTGGACTTATAAACAAAGAAAAAACAGTGTCGCTACAACATTTTTAGGTCTTGGCCTCACATTTCTGAATCTGTTTCATGATCATTTTTAAATCTAATAGGCAAGTAGGTGATCAGCATTATGTGCCTGAGTCATCGACTTTTTGGGTCTAAGACATGTCGGTTTCCTCACGATGTTTTCCTTCACCATTCGAGCGAATGTTAAATGCGCATAAAGAAAGAAAGTCCATTGGTGCACAGCCGGGGATTGAACCTACGACCTCAGGGATGAGAGTCGCACGCTGAAACCACTAGGCCAACACTGGTCGTTCCTGGACATAGTCCACCCGTTTCTGGGGGTCCCAGGTAAATAGCTCGTACAATAAAAGGTTTAAAAACAGCATTTATTTTTGCACTTGTTTCTTGTATAGGAATTCAAAACAATCGGAAAATTTAATTTATAAGGCAGCCATCGAAAAGCTAGTAGGTACCTAGTCATAGACTATAAAACTTATTTAATCAAACATAAATACAAGTCATAATAAATATACCCATAAAACAATTGGAAGCTTAGGTGCTAGGTACTAACGTTATCTTAAATTTCTACCTAATATTTTATGATAAGAAAAATGAAGATATAATATTTTTCAATAAAATCTACTGTGTTATCAAAAGTTGTCTTAATTACAGACTACAAAGGCCTGCCAGTCTAGATTATTGAGAACTTTCAGCCTCTCATCAAGAACTAACCAAAGCTTACATTGTCAAAACATATCATGTAAATTCACTCACACACCCAAACAGCAATACAAATTCTCCAGTCACACAAAGATAACGTTTATGTATTTGTCGTATACACCCGTCTCAACGCTACACGCACACATCAGAAATTCAAGCGAAATACAAATTCAAGTCTTATCGCGTACACACACAGTCAAATTACGCACACAGACGCTTGCGTCTAGACAACTTGTTAAAATGCGGTGTTCCGGGGACTCGACATTCGTCAGTAGGATAGGTCACGGACCAAGCTATCCCCGTCTCATTCTTACGTAAGAAAGTAACTCATAAGTCTATCTCTTTCATGCGCATAACATCACTTCATTCGAGATGTAACTCTTACTCCTGTGACGTAAGGATGTATTTCGAGTAACATGAACTCAGGTATAAATTTCGCTTTCAAAGCGTTAGACACTTAATTCTATAAAGTCCTAAATCAATTCCGTCGCTGAAATATGAGCTTTATTATGATGTAATAGATTTGAAATTATTATTACGTAAATGTTAGGTCTATCCAGGTCTCCCGGTTTGCTAGGTTTGTCCTTGGTCGAGCGAATTAGCCAAGTATAATAATTCATGTAAATGTGAGTGTGTAATATATGCCCACGTCGCACTTAATACAGAACCGTTAAACCTAAAAGCAATGAGACGAGTTCAGACATAAAAATGACCTTCAATATTCAACCCCATAAGGCCATAGCGGCAGACATTCGTGGGCTTCCGACACCCTGTCTGAAGGTCGCGGGGCTGTTCACCCCCCTCCCTACACCACCCCCACCCATCTCACAGCTGAGTATACGCGTATATAATATTAGATAAACGTTATGTAAATTGTATGTAGATTAATTATTACTTCTTTTTTATAACAAGTTATTTAACAATAGTATAATTAATATGAGTCCATCGGAGTATTTAGAAGAAGAAAAGTAGTGGCCTAGATTGACAAATGATCATGAAACAGATACAGAAATCTGAGCCCCAGACCTGATAAGATAGCGCCACTGGTTTATACTTTTTATAATTGCTATTACCTGTCATTTATTTTTCATTTAGGTAAGTGAATTGGTTTCTGCTTATAAGACAGAAGTTTTACTTCTTCTTTGTTCTGTGTTAGTTTATTTGTGTATCCAATTGATAGTAATTTTTTTTGCTAACATTAGTTGCGTATCTGATCTTCTGATTTATGTGATGCGTTTTGTGTCACAAATGAGACTGAAAAGAGAGATGACCCTTAGGGATAACTGGAAGATTTGAAATTTATGAAAAGTTTTCACCCTAAGGCGATTCTTAATGTTTCATATGAGATTTAACATTTTCACTTAGATGTTTTCTCGCTAAAATTAAAATCATCTTTTTCAACAGTTTTTGAAGGTGTTTCTAATACAAGCACTAATATTGCTTAAATTATAAAAACAATTTCTGAAAATCTCAACTAAGCACTTAGATCTGTAGGCTTTATGAAAGGTAAGGGCTATTACAGACAAGTTATTGCGTGATTGGGGTGACCAGTGTTGAATCAAGCCTTCTAGCAGGGTACCATTTTGAGAATACAATATTTCTGTATGTAGGCATAGATCTCACGTATAGCTAAATATTTTATTTTAATAATGACATAATTTATTTGAATACACAAGGCACATTCAGGCAATTTTTTTTCGTGTGACCCACTTTTTAATAAAAAGTATTTCACTGGTATATATATCCGTATCACGTCGATGTCCGTCGTTTCACAACTGAGTGTGTCTTGAGGCAGTTTTTGCCACACTCCACCACCGCCTGCCCGTTCGCTTCCTATTAGAAAAAAAAAAACTGGTAATCGAACCTTATTAATCGGAACAACCACCGTACCATTAGCTATCGTAACCATAATAGCTTTTTGATCCAGGCAAGTTAGTTATGAAGTAAATATCAGAATAGATCTTTCTAATTGAAAGTAACCTTACAATATTGAACATGGAAATTTGGCCCTTTAAAATCTATCGCACATTCTATTTACCCAAAAATGAGCGAAATCACGGCCTTTTATGAAAGCCTTTTACGGGAGTATAGTTTTCATTAAGCGGTATCCCTAACAATAATCTAGACCGCTAGACTTATGTGGAGCTGCCCGGGCGTGCCGTGAGTAATGCGTGTGTATGATAAGGGTCGCGTTTATATTACATTATGTGAACTAGACGTTATATACGAAGGCTATATATCACAGGGACGGACTTACAATATAGCAATATATATATAACGTTATTAAAAATCGCATTAAACCAGATTATTATTATTAAAGCTTTATTAATGAATCCATACAAAAATTGGTTAGTTAAAATTTCTTAATATGAATGGAGTTTGTGTTAGTATAAGTTCTAAAAGTTTAAGTTAGTTTTTTTTGTGGCCTCCTCCATTCATCCAGTTTTCCCCCGCTAGTTCTATTATGACATCATCGTCAACAATTTTCTTCAAATGAGAAATTTACTTTTTATTAAGGGAGCGTTCATGTATTACGTAACGAATTTTGGGGGGAGGGGGGTCAATTTTTGCGTGAAATATGGTGTTTATCTCATAGCGGAAGAACGGCAAATGAAATGCATGTATACTGTGGTGGTTAATTTCCAACTGAAGTACTGAACATGCTTCGCTTATGTCTACTTAACTCAATAATACATATAATATATTATAAACAATAACGCCACAAATTAATTATTACCTATTAGTGGTTGTCTCATAATTTAATTACTGTATTGTGTTATTTATACAAAAGCAATAATTACTATGTCCATTTTCAGCACCAACAGAATAGATCTTTATAGTCAAAAGTGAATTATAATTAGACCTTTTTTCCTATTTTTAAATTTTTAACTATTGGGGTGAACCGAGGTCAATCAAATCAAAATATAATTTATTGATAGTAACTTAATGTACACTTATGTATCTACAGTAACAAAAATGAATGGTTCTAGATTTTTTTTTTAAATTACCTTTTCTCAAGCAACGGTGTAGAAAAGACCTGAAGAACTGGCAATACTCTTCGTCACGCTTTTCAATCGCCAAGTTTTTTTATAAAATGTTTGTAAGATCCAGCAACCCTTATACTTCGTTTATACAGTTATTGTAATTAAATATATAATAATGAATAAATGGTGATGATGAAGTAATAGCACAGGGAAAGATATTTCTTCTATCATATCTACTTTATGTTATCATACTTCTGTCCTTGTTGAAATTTACTTACCCGAAGTAACAAAATAACAATTTGAAGCTTATTTTAAAATTCTTTTTCGTATACTAATCTTCGTGTTAATTTCTAAATTGTGTGGCTAAGAGAAATATCATGGTATAAAGCCATCCCTGCGTATAGGGGTTACATAATTTCTCGGTAACTTATGTACAAATAATCGTCTGTATAACTGTAGCTATTACTATTGTTTGATTTGCATCATTCGTTTTGTAATGAAAAAAATGTCCGGGTTGTATTTTCACTACATTTTATCTAGAAATGATGTGAACTAAAAAGAATGTAGAGAAGTTGTCAAAAAAGTGATGTCAAATCTGGAGTTTGACCTCAGAGTTAAAACGTAAGCTAGTTCAACGCCTGGTCGGAGCGCCAGTCAATTCTCACATAGCGCGATGGATGTCTATGGGAATAAAAAAAAATTGATGAGTAGTATTTAAAAAAAAAATGAGCAGTTCCCTGGAGAGCATTTCCCTGGTCGGTCGACCAGGTGACTTAGGTTTAGGCATAGAGAGAAGGCCACCACAAAGACAGATTCCTAATATTATTTTCTTGAATAATAATATAATGTATGTACATTTTTTACCATTTTGTTTGCCCACAACAAAACAAGGTCTAATTATTTCCCAGTTTATCGAGCACTCGATTGACTAAATGCATTTAGCTAGATGATCCTGAAGTCAAATCTATGTTAAACAAAAAATTATAAAGGAATTATCAAAAATACCTTCCATTAAGGTTGCAAAAACTGTGACAACACATCCTATTCCGGCAAACAACTTCCCTCACGCTTGGTACATTTCCGGAGTTTGACAGATTCTGACAGGCACTTGAGGTTAACTGTCAAACCGATAAAGACGGTTCGATTGACGTTTTCTGATGTCCCATTTCCACGTCGTATACCCTAGTGTATTATCTTAATAATGTTTATAAATATAAAAGAATCGAGTATTTTATTGCGTTTATTTGTTACCGAATTTCATATTAATGCTTTTTTTCCTTTTTCAGGTTCGCAGATTTATTTTGGCGGAATAGAATTTTGTAAGTTATATTAAGATTAATACCGTTAAGAGCTTATGAGCTCCGTAAATTGTTATACGTATTATATATTAATTAGTTCAATTTTCCCGAACAAAAGGGGCCAAAATTTAATTTATCCTACCTATACAATCTTTATCTATAATGTATTTCAATAGGTATTAACTCTAGATTCTACGCGTGAAAGTCGTCTATATCCGCCAATTTTGTTTTAATAATCAATAAAAAGGGTATCTCAAAAGAACCCATAACCGACAAGCATATATAGTGAATAAATACAGAAGCTAGGTATGATCGTAAAAAGTAGGGATCTGTGGTCAGATGTTTAGGAAAGCATTCCTGTATTTAAATAAATATTCAATTGCAATATTTTCCAAAGACAAACCTACCCATGTTTGTTTGTTTACCCATGCTTCAAAGTAGTACCTACTTCCGCAATAATAGTAGATGTCCATTAAGACTTTCGTTTATTGTTAATGTGTGTAGTCTATCCGTGTGCTGCATTATGCATGTGTGAGTGAAGAAAGTGCATTCTAGTTGCACGAGATAGAAGGGAAACTTGACATTGAGCACACAGCAAACCAATTCAAGATGCATCTGGAGACAACCCAAGAAGTGGCAGATATGTTTGCGTCTCTTTCACAGATTATTTTTCAAATTGCTAACAAGCTTTAGATTAAATTTTTTTCTTTTAGTTTAATATATATAACAATAACTCTTTTTAATTTATTATTCATGTACAGCAGACACCAATTAATTTTAAAACAAATCCTAAATCTATATTCAAACATAAACATCTAAGAATGATATAACACACAAATCTTGAGATAAATCGCTGTCTCTAATCTCGTCTGAATGCATAACCGCGTGGCTGCGCTCGCGCCGATAAACTTGACATGAATCGAGATCCCCTTCCTTTTGCTTGTTCTATTTAACGCGTGACGTCATCGACTTTATAACTAGATCATATAGATCATAGATAGATCACTAGGCTTTTAGATAAACTAAATTTTGGGTCTAATATTTTGTGGATTATTATTTACTTTCTGAATGGGGCTGTAAACCAATACCGACATTAAATAATTTAAAGTATTCATTTAATGTCTAAAAAACTAACATTGAAATATGTTAGTTAGTATAAAACAAATTAATATATGTTTCTGAAGTCTATAAAACCATCGACGATTTTATTTTGTGAGTGAAGACAAGTAGGTAGTACGCTCTAAATCAAAATGTAATTATATACATAATTATTTTCGGCTTATTCAAATTATAATTAATGTAACGAACATATTCGCTACAAAGGAACACGTCGTTAATTAGTAATAAGTCTAGAATCCGACCTTGCTTACAGCCTAAACACGGTAAATTACATATACATTAGATAATAGTCTTGAATCTTTTCCGTTAAATTTATATAAATTAATTAAAATTATTTTGTTCTTAGGGCTCTCGTGTGCGTTTAGTAGGTACCTATGTGATTTTTGCAGCTCCGACTCTAAGAAAAATCTTTCACCTGCCTTGTGATTCTATAACTCACTTTTCGTACTCGCACTCTGATAAGGAGGGAGCTTGTAGCTGTGCGAGTTCGAAAAGTGAGTTACAAAATCGCAAGGCTGAGCGCGGTCAACCAAACACAAAAAACTTTACAGGTTCACAATATTAGTAAAAATGTCAATAAAAAAATATCAGAATAAAATAACAGCACTATATTTCTTGATTCCAAACGCAGCAATATCTATAGCAATATACGTAATCACCCGTTTACTTAAAGGTAGCATACATCACCGATCACCATTTTAACAACAAAATAAATGCATACGTGTGTTATAAAAGTATCGCTTCAAACAATGTAATAACATTGATGAACGCGTTACAAAATTTCACAAAAGCATTAATAATATTAGTTAATTAGTAACCCTTATTCACAGAACTAAAACAAACTAATTAAACTAGTAAAACTAGCGTATAGTTTAGAAGTGCTTGCCTTGTCTGGCTGTCAAATCGTGCTTACATTGTAACTTCAATGCTGACTTCTGTCTGTTTCATGATCATTAGTAAATCTAATAGGCAAGTAGGTGATCCTGGTCTGCCTGATACTTTACGTTTGAGCGAATGTTAATTGCGCACATAGAAGAAAAATCCTTTGGTGCACGTTGGGAATCAAACCTACGACCTCAGGAATGAGAGTCGCACGCTGAAGCCGATAGCCCAACACTTTTGAGTTAACTTGCAGTATTTTTAACACTGATCTATTTATTTACTAACAATAAATAGACAGCGAAACTATTACATTAAAAACATGGAACATGCACGTTTATAATAATACACGACATAAGTATACACGACAGATACAGAGAACAATACAAAGAATACAAAATCAGAAAAAAAGAGCATAAAAAAATATATGAAAAAATCGGTTTTAACTAAATCATTTATAAATCTATTATTTCAAATCTAACAGCTGTCATATGACAATCGTCAATATTGTTCATCGCGTAATTATTCAGCAGTATTGCGCTTTTCCCCGGAGTTCGCACGGCATTTTTCACGATAAAACAATGTAATTGCAGTTTCCACTTTCATTTTCACTGACGGACTGCCGCAAAAAACTGTACCGCACTTTATGTAGGGACAGCATATCGCATTGATTCTAATAAGACATGTCATTATCAGTAAGACTTAAGAGTAAGAAATATACCTGTTTACTACTTACAATCTATATGTCTATTTATATATAACTTAATGTTAGGCATAATAGTTTTCTGTTTAATTTAACAACGCATCATTGTGAGGACAAATATATTTACACAATAGTAATTGCCTAAACTTTTTATCAAACTCTAACCTAGATGATATTAATTGTTTTGCTATCCGTACCGCGTTTGTTTACTGTTTTCACTATCGATATTTTTCTCTCAAGTGAAAATTTACTGAGATTACCGCTTGCCTGTTTTTGTTGCGTGCAAACTTCGACGCCTATTGTATCCATATACGTTTAGACGTCGGTATAGCGAAAGGTAGAAACAGCAGTTGGTAACACAAATAAGAAGCAATTACGTTGTAATTATTGTCTCTTTTAAATTGGTTTTACTTCTTTGCGTTCGGCTTTAAGCTTACGAGATATGTACTAGATACCATAGAGTTTGTTAGAATATAACTAATCGTAATAAAATATATAAAAACTGAAAACCACGTAAATATAAAGATAAACATATGAACTCAATCTAACGTGAAGTAGGAAGTTAGCTGGTTATGAAAAAAAGTGCGTGCGTACAAAGTACCTACACATGTCAGAAGTGAAACTTCTTTGGCAAACTAATTTTTAAGTCTTGTTCATATTCATACAAATCTAAAACTTTAGATTTCTGTGACTTAGAGGGAGGGAAAAAGGAAGAAATGTTAGGAATTTAATGAAATTAATTATCATTAAAATATTAAAAGTGTCGAAAATTTTTAATTTCTTCGATAATAAAAAACACGTGGCATTTAAAGTTACAATTCGTCATTTGAGATTTCAATAAATTATTTTGCATAAAATATAAAATGCTAATATTTCATAAATTCTCTTTACGAAATTTTATTTTTTAAAATAGAATTTCTATAAGGTAATTCGCCCTTCTCACTCTCTCTCAATCGTTCTCAATCGCTCTCTCCCTTTTCTTCAACAAAAACGCTGCACATCTTCGTGGCGCTAATATTATTATTATTGCGTTTCATCCGTAAAAATTTTACCCTCATGCATCTAAAGAAGTTTCACTTCAAAAATATAGGCATTATAAAGTAACTTTAATATAACAATAACTTTTAAATCTTGTCAATTGTAATCTGCGCAAGACAGTTAGCCGTTTCGGTTATTTTCTACAAATAATAAAATAAATGGTTTTGTCTAGTCTAATCAATAAATACTATATCTAATGTCCACCAATGACCCGGCACTCAGCTCTCAAGGCAACCCAATACAAACACTTGTTAATGCTTGTCAACGCCTTTGTTTTCTATTTATTTTCATTATCGTATAAACCGGATGAAGAAATTTCTGTTTTCATTAACACTTAATAACTTCAGTTTTCGCGAAAACTCTAGAAAATACAAGGACTAGCGTGTGTAAATTTTTTTCGAAGTCTTTTAAATTATATAAAAGTCACGGTAATATTTTTACCGGTTCGAGTAAGATATTATACCCTTACGTATAATTGGACAACATAGTTCTAATTAGAATAATAGTAATGGATTAAAACGCTGTAGTCAAGCTTGTTTGACACTTAAAAAAATCGATTTTTTAAACAGAACTGTGGGTAAACGGGCGGGCTGATGTTAAGTGGTACACAATACAGAAGGCTCGCGAGTGCGTTGCCGGCGGTTTAAGCATTGGTACGCTCTTTTCTTGAAGGACCCTAAGTCGGATTGGTTCGGAAATACTTCAGTAGGTTCCATATGCGCGGCAATAACTTCCGTAAAAAACGCTCAGTTGTGTTTATATTTAAATCTGAAAAATAATAAGACAATTCATTTAACTTCAGAGAAAAATCTAGTCAAGTGTTTTTAAATACTTAACCTTTCAATTGCAATTTCAACCTTAGCCACATTTTCCATCTTTATTGTATAAAAAGACCTTTATTTACGCGTGTGTAATTTATTTTGTTGAAGTGTTTTAATGTGTGCGTCTATTGTTTAAGTACAATTCCATTTTAAATAAAAATATGGTAAAAAATTCGTAATTTTTACTACAATGTTCATACAAAATGCAAATACCTGCGTATTTTACCTATTGAGCCTCTGCTCTTCAGGAAAATGAAAACAGGTTTAAGAATATTATTACATGAGAACTAAATGCAAAGTGTTGCACCTAATCCAACAAGGTTCGAACTATTTTTATAAAAAAACTTTACCGTACTAATCGTCGCCAATTACTATACGAATACGTGTGTGTTTGTGTGAGCGGTATTAGGGCTGTCGACATTTAATGTCATAAAACTTGCATATTAATATGTATTATGTATATCAAATTTCATTCAAATTTTTGCACGTTTCTATAGTTTTAACTCACATTACCGCAAGTTTACTTTTTATTTAAATTTTCATGTATGACGTAATATTTAGTTTCAAACATAAATAAATTAAAATACAAGTGTTTGAATGGTTAAAACTATTATAACTTTACTCGTTCTCTTAAAAAATTGCTAAAAAATATGACAGAATTACTTTTTTACCAGAAAATTCTTCTTTTTCGATGTTTCTTCTAATGAAGGAGGAAGGACAGGAAGGCTTTTATTTAAGTTTTTGGACAAAAAATCTTGATTCTTAAATCATGTGTGCAACCCCTATTGCTATACATGTGTGCGTATGCGCAGCGTGTCCTTGAAACCGTACAACGACTGCACTTGCCCGTATCAGTTCGGAAATGATCTTGCAATTATTGCACTCGATATTTTTTATTGTTTAAAACATTCCAGACAAATAATTCCGTTATAAAGAGGCAAAACTATCTTGAAATAGGTTTTAAATAATTATTAAAAATAAGGAAAACTACTACTTTTGGAATTTCGATTTTTTACCTTATGTAAGATTACCAACAAATAAATGTTTACCTAATAATATGTATTCACAAGAATGTCTTAAATTCCTCTAATAAGATCATATCTCCGTCTCTCTCAGACGGCGCCAAAGGAACCAGGATTGATGATCTAAGTACTTGATCGATTTTTATTCTATTTTAAGATCTGCGGTCATTGTGAGTGGAGATTTTGCTTGTTTTGCCATTTTCGAACTATGGGTATTTCGTTCTGCGGGAACTGTAAATAGGAGTAACTAATTGGCGCTATAGTATTTAATATGTACTTATAAATTATATAAAACAAATTTTGATTGATGTATCTTTCGCGCGTAAAAATAGATAATAAGGAAATAATAGATTAAGACTTAATAATCTGTGGATCATTATTCATAGAAACAATATACAAATGCTAGCCCTTACCTGTCACTTTACAAATCATTAAACCTCCTTTGTTTAAACACGAATTTACTACTTAAAGAAGTCTAAATATGTAGTACTTGCATAAACTAAATACTACTTTTGTAAGATTGTAAACCTAGGTTTTTAGTACGTTTAGTACGTTAGGCCGGCAACGCACTCACGAGCCCTCTGGCAATGTGAGTGTCTATAGGCGGCGGTATCACCTAACGTCAGGTCAACCTCCTGCCCATTTTTCCCGTTATATAAAAATAAACGTATTTTTTTTTATAATTGCTTAAGCGACATTTTCTGCCAATTCAGTTTCCTAACGTCAATGAATATTCATAAGTCTCAAAATACATAAAAGAAGAATACATACATTTTCAGGGAAATTTCCACGATGAATAAAAGATATTGTTACATAATCATTATGAACAGTCAGTTCGATGCCCGACCGAGTTAACCTTTTGATAAGGACTATCCGGCAAGTGTCGTGTTAGATTGTTAATAGTTTGGCAATGAGGAAACATTTTATCACACTGAAAACTCATATATAATCATACTTGCAAAACCAATGTTTATTAATAAATTAATAACAAGTTCAGCAGTTCGCTCCTATCCACCTATCAACTTTCCTAATAGCCACGGGTATAGATCTGGTGCCATCGGGTCGTGCCTCTTGCCTTTGCCTTAAACTGGACCTAGGATACTGATTTATGGGCTGGCGCTTTGATTTTCTGAGCTCCGAGCAAATAGTTAACCGGGTCAGTCCCTCGTACTTTCTGCCTCTGTCTGGTAAAATATGAGCCGGTTTGATTTTGCTGACCTACGGCAGCATATGGTTCAGTCAGTCCCTCGTATTCTCTGGGGTGCGTGAGATACCAAGGACATAAAATAGGCCTCTGTCTGGTAAAATATGAGCTAGAGAGTTCTTTTAGGCCCGTCAAGACTTGGTTGTTCGTGAGAAGGATAGACCAAGAGGTCGATGTAAACATTGCTGAAAGAGGGTGAGGGTTCTAAAGTCATAATTGATTTTAAAAATATTCCTTATAAAACATTAAAAGAATGATATACATTCTTCTTTAGAGTGCTTTTTGGGGTTCAAAAGAGTATTCATAGGTATGAAGATGTAATATGAGGCATTTCTAGGTACCCCTAGCATTGTCTAAAGAAACTAAAACTTAACCCTTAAATGATCATTTTTTATAATCGGTTCGCTTTTAAGAGTGCGGTCGTGGACACTTTAGAGTAACCATTCTCTTTACAACCCTGCGCCAATCATCACGGACATGCCTTTCTTGATTTGATCATCCATCTAGCTTATAGATGCCATTAATTCTTATTTTTATTTTTTTATTTTGTTGTTATTAGGTCAATTTGGTCAAACAATTTATCTTTTATAATAATAGGTTTGCATTTATTGATTGAGTTATCATTATTGTAAATAAAATATTAAAGGGAAATATTTTTATAGAATATAATTTATGCCATTTAAAACGACAAAATACTAGTCTACAGTAAATATTCAGAGTCGCCTTCGACGACTCTCCTATATCAAATGCATTATGTGGAACCAGCTGCCACTGAAGTATTTCCGAACCATTTCGACTTAAGGTCCTTCAGAAAAGAGAGTACCAATTCTTAAAAGACCGACAACGCACTTGCGAGCCCTCTGACAATGAGTGTTCATGGAAAAAAAAGAAAAGAAAAAAAGTTGATACGGGAATCATACTTAGCGTTTAACACCTAGGTCTTAGTTGGTTCCTACGCCTAAGTAAGTCACTTTCCTATCTATCAACTATCAAAGCCTCATAAAACAAGCTCTAATTTTTAAGGCCAAAGTTACTATAACTCAATTGACAAACAAATAACCTCAATGATAACATGTATTTATAAAAAACGTGCTATTTATGTACACTAGAAACACCATGAGATTTGGGCCGCCATTATCAAATCCAAATACAGTTGACATTGGTCCTACTGTCGTAACCATTATCGCTCGACCCATAGAGTGCACGAAAGTTGCGTACACTTGATCTACGCGTACAGACCAGCTTGCGTTGGCCGAGTCAGTGTGTCACGTGGTCGTCGCACGCGCAACATTATTTGTTAAGTCGGTCAATGCCCCGAGTATTAGATAAAAAAAAACTTTGTTTACGTAGTTGTATTACGCAAAACTTCTGATTGTTCGTTCCGGCCTAGTATAGAGGTCTCTTTTTGTTTTAATTCGATGAGTTTCATTATATAAGATTATCTTAATGTTATCAGAAGGGTTGAACTTCATCTTTCTCGAAATAAAAATATTTCCAATCATCCAAAGAAGCAATTATTTAATTTTTTATAGTATCTTAAAGTATTTTAAAAGACGAAACAATCTTGAAGCTCAAATGCGCACCTACAATGAGAGCTATCTGAGATCTCTATTTAAACTAATGGCATTGTGTAATGAATACAATTTTCGAGTTGTATAACTTGAATTATGTGTCCGGCTATATCACTGCCAACACTGACTCAGATATTAAGTGGGTCACAGGGAAAGATACAAAATATTGAATTCCACTGAATGCGCTATCATTGAAAACAAAAACGAGTAGCTGAATAAAATGGAGTTTGCTAGAACTAATTAATAGACAAGCAGTGAAAACCTGCCCGACGAGGAAAATAAGGAAAGCTCAAATGAAAGTGGAAAAGCTCCACACGAGCATAGATCTCTGTGTGCACACTCACACAGGTACACAATCGAAAACGAAAGTGCCCGATTGGCGCCGAGTCGGGCCGAGCGGGCTCACCGAGTCAGTAGAACTCACCGTGGAAACTGGGACATCAGTCAGCAACGCGACGCGATTGCGAGCGGACGCGCCGTGGAACATTACGCTCTATGACATAACTGTGATGGTGTTCGTGTGAATAATTAATGATGATGGCCGTGGAAGGCCGGCCGGCAAGCGCCGGACCCGATCCTCGGAGATCCCCCCCGCCCGACAGGAGAGCAATGAGCGAGCCGGAACCGCGAACCCTCGCTGCCCGCAAAGCCTACCCGGATTCTGATGATGCGCCTCTAGACTTGACAATTCATACGCGTAAAGAAATAACAGTTCGCGAGTTCGCTAGACATTCGTTCGCGGATCCAACAGACTATGTGCGTGCCCAGGCGATCCTCAGGCAATCCCGGGAGTACTTGGCCGCCGGACGAGACTCCGGCACAGAATCGGATGACTCTGCCGGCCGCCTCAGCCCCGGCGACGATCCGATGTCCGGCAAAGCGTACAAGAAATCACTTATGAAGAGATACAGTAAGTTTTATGTTCGAGTAATTATTTTGTTTGCGGAACGGAATTGCAAACGATTCGGTGGAATGTTGCGATAAGTTATGTGTCTATATTTAAAGCAGGAAATTACGTATTTTTACAGATGTTGCTAAAACTAATAGAAAACACACCGAAACGTATAATATGCATAAGTTTGACTATTATTAAGTATAGATATAACTAAATTATTCCTACACATATTTTACAAGAAAATATTAAGACCGTGTAGTAAATTTATGAAGATCACACGTATAAGATAGTCAAAAATTAAAAAGCTCTGTTATGAAAAGCTACAGTAGACTTAGAATGTTACTTTTTTTCGTAGACGCTACGCTATGTGCTACGGCATTTCACGTCAAACGATCTGATGGGTATTTCATTATTAATATTATAATTTGTGAAACCTTTAAAACATGTATGTTTAAATAATTATATATGTCAGTAAAATTATTAGTTCTGTTTATTTAAAGGAATCTGTACCAATTTGATCTAATACAAGATAGGACAATTGATATGTGACGCATAAGATTATTATTTACTCATTTAAAATTCGCACATAACAATTTATCACTTATCAGCATTTTACATAACGTTATTTAGATAAAAGTGCAATTATCCAATCACATCTATGTTACTTGCGAAGTTAAAAAGAAGAGGAAATGTTTTATTACAATCACTTTGTAACTAATAAGTTAATTTTTCAATTAAATTTCAATATAACAGTTAAGAAATGTGATATTCTTCAACTACAATTACACAATAGCCGATAAGGATATGCACAATACAACTTTTTTAATTTGGGTAAATGTTAATACCGCTTAAGGTAGCGTGGTTCATTAGGGCTACTAGTTACTTAAGCTTTAGTTTCATGTAAGTTGTCAAATGTTAAAGGACTCACTGTCCTTCGCTTTGTTAAATCAGTCTGTAAAATTTGAAGTAAGGAAGAAATTTGGAAGTGGTGATCCAAAATCATGTAAGTTATTTTTTTTGTACGTTTCAACGAAATGTTAATAAATAAAATTCGTAGCTAAGTTGCTCATTAGATAATAATTATACATTACAAGTACAAATAAGATCGTAATACATTAACTAATAAGGCGTTACATTACAAAGCTGACTTGCTCTTTGAAGCTTTGTAATGTATTATTATAATTAATGCCTTTAAACCTAAAACAACTAAAACATTGCGCTCACATCTAAAGTACACTTTCGTTTCTTTCTTCAAGTTGTTTTCGCTGTGATGAAAAGAGACAGATGATTACTTAAGTTAAAACACCGCAATTGGACTAATTTATTGTGTACAAGTTTAGCTGTGTTATAATTTATACGTTTCTTTTGACATATCTCTTCTTACGTCATTTCCAATTGTTAAAATGAAACGTTACTATTTAACTTAATTTGGTAACAACAATTTCCATTTATATTTCTTAAAATAGAAATTACTACAATTTTATTAAATTTTAGTCAAAATACTGTCATCGCAAGTACTTTGTATATATTTTTTTACTGAGGGCGTATTTATCACAGATTATAATTGTTGCAATCGGAGAAAACTAAAATAACGCTCAGTGGAACAACGTGTTTTACTGAACACTTTTTCCATTTAATTTCATTAATATTTCAATTATATAGATACATTTAGTATTAAAAAATCACAATTAATACAGTATGAATAAAATCATTTAATAATTTATATTATGTAATTATTTACTTTGAATTAAAATTGAATAACAGCCCCGACGTTTTACGTTTAAAGTCATTGTCAAAATAAATAATAAATGCGTGTAAACCAGTTATTAGTGTTTGATAAAATATTTGATTAAACAAACTATGTGCAAGCGTATATATTTGAGTGCATTAAATAGATTGCAGCGATGTAGTCATATCCGCCATATAAGTATATGTGTGTGTTACATATCGGGGTCGATGACATATTGCGGAAAATATATAGCTTGTCACAGCTAAATTATTTTATCGATTCGTCTAGAAATAACGAATAGGTTTTGAATTAGGCCAAATACGTTAGCTTAGTCCACAGTATAGACTACTTATACGTAACATTTCTACAGCTTAAACAATTGATAACACTGATATAGTTTTAATGGTCAATAAGTAACGTGTGGTCGAATAAATTTGATTTTTCTAGACGTTTTAAGTCAATGTCACATTAACCAATATCAACAGTCAATTCCTATGACATAACGCTTTAAAAAACGTAATTATGATTCATGGATATCATATTGGTTTTTAAATCAGAGTGTTTGAACATCAGACGAATTAGTTTACTTACAATAATTGACATTGTCTGAAACAACGACTCTACTACACGAAATCAATACAAAAAAAATGTTACACGTGTTTAAATCCGTTTTATATTAGAAGCGGTTTATGTTATTAAGTATTGCGTTTATGCATTAATAATATATCGCAGGAGGAAGGAAAATTATCAATTGTGTTGACGCATTCAAGAATTTTTTAAATGCTAAGATAATACTTTACACTCGTGTGATATATTTTTCGCTTGTAAAGGATATTTTTGTTTAAATTGTCTTTAACTAACATCAATTTATATTCAAGAAATATGAAGTGATTTATTTCCAACATACAATATATACAATATTCTTAACCTACATATTAATAGTAATTAAACATATATAGTAAATTCAAACATATTTAAAAAGTTAAACTAATTAATTTATATAGAGAGTAACATTAGAACAAATTTGTAAGCTAATAAGGTAATTTTTGAAGTTATACTTCTTTAGGCGCGTTATTAAAAATTTATGAGAGTGAAATTTTACAAAACACAATGTGACACAAAATTATCAGAATGACCATTGATCATAATGACCTTTGTAGCACCTTTTAAACAAATAAAGGAGTTTTAATTATTTTTTCAAAGAAATTTAGCAATGCTTTTTCACAAAGACCTATTGTTACTTAGTTAAAAGGTTATGAAACATACCTAGTTATTAAATTGAATGAATAATATAATAAAATAATAAATTATTATTATTAGTAATATTAATTAATAATTGAATAATATACTAATATTAAATATTATAAAATCATTAACGTAAAATATGTATTATTAATTATTTAATATTTTAAAAAAATAAAGAAAGCCAAAGAAGTATAACTTCTTACGCGCGTACATACACGCACTCTTTTTTTTTATTATTGTAATCACTTTCCTACTGCAGTAGCATTTATATCATTGGTATACGAATAGAACCCAGAATCTACGTTATCATAGCAAAACAATATTCTTTTGCACAGTAAACAATTTACCTATAATCATGATCATGGAAACAGATCTAATAGAGCATCTGTTTAACGCGTTTAGGTTTCATTCAGTTCTGTAATAGAAGGTTGGTTCGTTCATAATAACTGAAAATTTATAGTAGGTAGCAATATGAAACAAACGATACAAGTACATAAAGCGATACGTGGCTAAAAAGGCTTAGTCAGTTTCGCGTTAGCGCGGGTTCACTGGCCGATTCACTTCCGAGTAAGGAGATCTGCTGATTGTAATTTATTTTATTAAGTATTGTGTTGCATTTGTTTTGCTGACCGCTCAAATTCTGGCACGAGTCATGTTTTGTGCTATCTCTAGGGAAACAACGGAGATAATAATAATAAAGCCCGTTTTATTTCTAATCATGACAAAAACAAATTATAATATACAGCTTAGATTATTTTTCTTTTTATACATTTGTTTTTTCTTTTGCTTGTTATCCGATATCCTAACTACCTTCAGTACCGTCGGTCGGAACCCCTTCACGGGTAAAGGCCTGCTCCAGCTTTTTCCAACTGACTCTATGGCTCTCTTTCTCCATTCGATTCCTGCTACCGCTTTTATTTCTTCTATCCACCTTTTTTTTTACAACCGAGATGGTAAAGTATAAATCAACCGTCTTGGATAGATTTCACGTTGTAACCTAACACTTAAACGCTTAAAATTGTCTATGTTTTGCGCGAGTACTAATTTTTTTTTATAATGTAATAAATTAGCGATAATATCCATTAAACAAATTTTTTTAATGAACTATTGTAAATTGTAAAATATTAGAGGTAGATTTTCCACTTGATTGCACGGGAATTTATTACTCATAGATGCAGTGTTTTGGACCACCAAATTTTCCGGCTTTTTTATGCCTATATCTTTTAACCCACACCCGTCGCTGCTCAGTCGAGAAGGCAACAGAAATGCGCAAAATCACGAGTCAGCCACAGAATACCAAGACATGTCAGTTTGACATTTTTTATTGTAATGATGTAGGTCACATTTTACTATAAATTCAAATTCCCAAGGAAGAAAGCTAGGGATGCGCAGCTGTGGTGGATATTGGTTATCAATGTACCTGCGTGCGGAAGTGAAAGGTGGATTAAATGGCCAAGTGTGTATCGGCACCTTGATTTTCGACCTTTTGGGACATGGGAATTTGGTGATCTTTGAAGTAGGCCATGCCACATATTCTTTACAAGGGTTTTTTAATTAGATTTCCAAAAACAGTTGTTTATATATGTATATCAAATAATAGTACCTAAATATCTCTGGGATTATAATATCGAGACACTTAGGAATGGTTTTTCGATGACTTTGATATATCTATATTTACGATGTTTCTGTGCGACTTACTATAGATTTAGACTATGTATGAAATTATTTATATTAACAGTCAATAAAAATATTCCATTAAACTCAAAGACGTTTAAACAATATCCGTTGTTTTAAAAGAGGTTTTTTGTTAAAAAACCTCATATTGAATGTTAACATTCGGGAACGTGACGGAGAACGGATGTGTAAACAAAGACGTGCTATTTGATACTGCATTATAATATTCAAAAGGATGCAGTGATTTACGGAGCACTATACATTACATACGCTAATATATGTCGAATTCGATAACTGAGTGTACTAGCTGCCCCCGCGAACTTTGTTTCGCTTTAATATGAATTTTTTCTTAGCCTACCTTCTTAGTAGCTACCAACATACGAAACATTTTGCTATGCTACCCAATAGAGACCTTTCGCTTTTTCTCTCTGCATAAAAACTTTAGAGTTCAAGGAGTAAATTAAAAAAAAAATCTAACTGGTCCGGCCGTCTTCGAGTTTTGCGCTTAGCAACATATTTTGCGATTCATTTCTATTTATATGGATAATTTAAGTTTAAATATACTTATAAGTTAGTGCTTAACTTGTTTTTTAAAATAATTGATTCGATTGTGAGATTCAGTTACGAGACTCAGCGCAATACCAATTACTCTACAAAAATGTATTGCATTTTGACATACAGGCATCATTGAATGTCTCTGACAATTAGATTTAGCCCCCAATCACTGTTCAGGCATACCAATTCAAGAGATTCAGATAAATATGTTTATTTTTTTAGACATTGGACATCCGAAAGATTTATAAATTCTATGTATATTTTGTTCAAAAATTAATAACGATTGAAATGCACTGGAATTGACGTATACGTACTTTTTAGTTTTATAAATGAATTCTTTAATATAGGAGTAAGAGGAATTTTACCTTTAAATTGTTCATTTTGCTAGCTAGATAAATTTAAAGGAACGAAGATGGTCGCGGGTCGTTGTTCTCGGAAATATTTGCATAAATTAAACTTCTTGCTTGTCTATGACATCAGACGAAATTGATACATATAATTATGACTTGCTTTCCGCGTGTTTGTCGACATAAATATTGTATAATAGTCAGAATCGCTGATTACAGTAAGTAATGGCAGGTTAATTATTATTAATAACATCTAAAAACGAAATTAGATATCCGATGATTTAACGACTTACTTTATGGCCCTGTTTGAGCGTCGATATATGGTGAATTATTTAAACCTTTACTAAATGTGACCGATTCGACTCTAACTTAAAAGGGGCGTATCATACTCATAGTTTAGGCTAAGTCTCGACTAAGACTTGAACAATCTTTTATTCATTAGTTAAACTACTTAATTTGATTTGACATTATCGATTTATATCTAAAACGAACTGGACATATAATAATAAATTGCAATAAAATTATTCACAAACGTCGAAACAAAAGGTCACAAATCGCACAATAGTTTATCTTTCGGGGGTTTTACCGATAAAATATACCTAATGGTTATTTAATAAATAGTATTGTTTATTTCCTGAAATACTGTTGACCATTATAATGGGGTTTTACGCTACCTATACAAGAATTAAATATTTTTGTAATGCTTAAGACTAATTAGGATATATGTGCGCTTATGTGCTCTTTGCATATCCCTTTGGATATATAAATAAATACCAGTAAAGCCAGACACCAAAATTTGAATACTTTATGCATATGAGATTTCTTCTCAAAAGACGTGTTACTGGACAACTACGAGTATATTTTCTAGTTTAGTATATTGAATAGCAATGGGTATCACTTAACATCAGAGCCCGTTAGCCCCCTGTTCTATAAAAGCATATAATTTTACTTTTATCATAAGCCTTTATTGGTTTATAAATATAGGTGAAACGCAATCCTTACAAATAATAATTAAATAAATAGTTTATCTATAACATCACGAAAGATTAGTGACAACATTTAACACTTGACAATAGATTAATAGTCACATCGTTATTAAGGCGAACCCAGAAGACATCATTAGTTAATCACATCATAAACAATCGACTACCTGTTCTAAGAAACAAAAAATGAATATAAAAATTTGTAAATTTATAACCAAACTCAGTTCTAAAACATGGTAATAAAATCGGTTTTAGAATGAGATATGTTGATACTAAAGATGTCTTGGAATTAATTACGAAAAGGGTGCGGAAGGGTTGTTCTTTTTTTAAATAGCTTCCTGGCTGGCGATTGTCTCTTTTTACATATGCACAATTTGGAAGTTCGAAAGGGACAGCCGTATGCGTTTTTGACAAATGACGTCAACGCATCCGTTTTTAGACACAATAACATAAACACCGCCAATTGGTAATCCGTGCGGTTTATTACTTCCTCGATAAACAATGGGAAAATAACACTATTGTTACAGCATATTTAAATAATTTAAATCGATTTTAATTTAAGACATATGTGAAACATTTATAATTAGAAAACTCACATGTAACTTGAACGAGTTTCTCAAAAGGTACCATAACAAATAGAAATTTTCGAAACGATTGTCGCTTAAAAAAACATACCGGTTAAAAGCGTCGTTTAAAATGGCAATATACAACCTTGAACTTGTAATATTCGGTATTTTATGTTTCCGCTATTACCATGTGATCTTCATCTTCATTACTCTTCAATTTTATGATTGTATGGCTCCAAAAATAAGTGTTTTTTTTTCTGAATAAAACACAACAACATTTTTTAATTACTATCAGAGAATTTAAATTTAAAGAATATTTTCCCTATATTTTAGATATTTGCGAGTGATACTCATACAACCAAACACCTATGGCATAATCTGTAGTAAATATAATATGAACTTAACAAACACCAATGACATGCCACTTCTTAACACACAGATAATAGTAACGTAGAGAGTATGTGAGTTATTCTTCAACAAAGGCATGATCACTGATATCCTATTGGGGCCCATAAATCGTGGCGCATTACACGGAATTAATTCTAGAACCAGATTCGCCACGAATCAACCTCCGGCCTTCAAACGAGGTTCGGTTTCACAACTGCACGTCGTTTCGTACAATCATACTAATTAGATAACCGTGTTGCTTCATGATTACAAAACGTATTGAAAAATTTAAGAAAAAACAAGTCCAAGCAATGAGAAAATCCTTTGGCATATCTAACGAAGCTAGGCACATAACAGACCTCAACTCACTGAGATAAATCATCAAAGAACCTTTAAATTTCCAGAAGTGCAGACTACCTTCAAAAACAAAAGAATGTCACCATGACAAAAGACGAAATGTGAGGAGAAATTGTGCAAACATTTGTAAACAATGTTGCAAATTGAAAAAAACACAAAAAGCGCAAACATCTGCAAATGTACCGTTGGTTTGCAAAAAAGTCAACAGTTATGTAGGCAGGTAGTTTTAAATTGGGTTAAATTTTTTACCGGGAGTAGTGTTACGGAAGCCGCATCTGAGGTTTTGAGTTTTTTTACCGTTTTTGTACGATCATCGCCGCAAGAGGGAATAAATTTTTTATCATAAACGTACGTAAAGACCCATAATAACTAGTTTTTAATGGTCTTGTGATGTTAAGATGAAGTGATCTAATGCAAACTGTTGTGTACTCATTTCTTCATAAGATATTGCCAAAAATTCCACCTTACCAGGAAAGAGGGGAGGACTACATTTTTCAAAGTTTTTTAAGAAATTAGCAGTATATATCTCTCATAATATTACTCTAAGATTGAAGAAAACATACGAAGTTAGTAACCAAGTCTAGTAACTGTGCCATAACGATTCAGAAGCACTAATTTCAATAAATATTAAATAAAGCGGGAATTCCTTGGAACTCACAAAGGTTCGTCCTACGTCCGACCTCTGGCAGCCTCTAGACAGCCTGCTCTTCGGACAGAATATGAAATGAGATCAAAATAATGTTAGCAGAAGGTTTTGCGGCAAGGAAAAAATAACCTTGAAGGTATTTTGTTGAGACTAACTTTACTAAAATATATATTGTTACATTAAAGCTGGAGTGGAGTTATTCTAACAAGGTTTCGGGCATAATAGTGCAAATTCTCTTTAGGAAAAGTTAGTAAAACAGCAACAATCAATTTATTATATTCAAATGATATTTTTTTCAATTCTATACAAACAGTTAGAGCCAATTTCTAATTAACGCTGTTTTTAGATCGTCTGGCTTCAAACGTCAATCGTTTTGATAAATTTAATTGGATTTTGATTCTTAATGTCAGAATTCAATATTCCCTATCTAGACCCAAATAAGAGTTTCGGTATTAATTAGTTACGAGAGGGCTTTTTAGGGTTGAACAAAATAAACTTTTCCATTTGGAATTTGTGAGTCTCATTCGTTAGTTTCTATAGATTATAAATGGGTATGATTCAAATGAATTTAGTTATTCAAACTATTATAGCATAAAAATACGTTTTCTCTATGAAATAAATGCGTTAAGTAGGTTATCAGGAAAATATGTAATAGACAATAAATAAAAAAGTATAATCGAGTACTTGTTTTTTGAAGTCTGTCCAACTGCAAAAATGATATAACAAAGCGAGAGGAAGTGCGGAAGTGACGTTTAGTCGCGCTAATGACTCAGACACAATAGGCTGTCGTAATTTGTAATCCATTGCGATTGAACCAAGAACAATCTTTTTACACCTCATTTTGAATGTTTCTTTCCTATAAAACTCGAATAATATATGTAAAACGAAATTAACATTAAACCAGTAAGAAACTCGGGCACTGAGACGATTTCCTGTACTGATATAATGCAATATCCGGTGAGATCTGTACCAGCTACCTGTCTGCTTTAATAAATTATACCGTTTTATTAAATATTCCTGATTAACCTTAATGTTTTTATCGTTGTAGCTGGTACAACGTTGTATGCTTAGAAAAAAAACATTAACCTGTACAGCTTGCCAGCCAGTGGACTGTGAAATGTGTGGTGGTGGGACTATCTCAAAGCTATCGGCTCACCATGATAATTTAGTACTTGAAGTAGTCTTATTATAACAATATACTTAGGCCGTTTACGATAATTTTATTTTATTTGTATCTATCTAATCGAATGAGAAAAGCTACTGTTTGCTTTCAACGCAGGTTGAAAACAAGCCAATGAAAATATACAATAAATAATTTAACTAAATATTTCTGGTAAGCTTAGGTGACTGGTTAGAAAATCGACTAAGTTAAGATTTCTAGATAGTAATTACCGGAAACTATGAAATACCGGCGCACCGGCGACGCGCACGCGTACGAAACAAACAAACAAACAGATCTCACTGTCAATACTTCCGCTCTATGTTTTCACATAACTCATAAATACCTTTTGGTGTATACCATGTTTCTGTATAGAAATAAGTATTGTCAAATCTCGAGTAATGAACTTAAAAATTCAAATTAAAAACAGACATAAGCTTATATCTAAAGCTTTCTTTTACCTTACTGTCTAAGATATTACTTAACTTGACTTGACTACCCCATTATCCATGAATGGGGCTAGAGGGCACAATGAGACAACATCTAGTTCGGTCTTGAGCAACGCCTTTTACCTCTTCTTTACGGCTCTTTTTGCCTCATCTGCAATACGTCACTAGGTTCGCTTGGGTTGGTTGCCGTCTCTGTGGTTGCCAAGGGTTTAAGCGCTTTGATAAAAGATTACAATATTACGAAAATCTCGTTAAATTTGTTCTCAAACTTATTATATTGTTACAACGGTTATAACACGCTGATGAGTTACACAATTATTGACGTAAATAAACAGGAAAATATGAAAAGCTTAAAATAAATTCATTCATTCTTATACCACAAGGATTCATATTGTCATCGCCGCAAATGAGGTCACAGTGTTGTACGACTGTGTTCTTTTATATTTCACGTTTGTATTATTAAGTAAGATTTAAGAGATTGCGTTAATTATCTTTTTTTTAATACAAAATAGCGTTTCCGTAAGGCTTAAACAAGATTTCGTTTGCTCCGCCCACCTGTTGACTAACTTCCGCTTTTACATACCGCTTGTCTTGTCCTCCCTGACCTCAATTACCTAACGAGAAATACTATTCCATACGCTCTTGAGGTTTTATAATTCGCGATCAGATTTAAAAAAAGAATATTAACGCTTAAGGATTTTTCATTACAATATCTTAGAACGAAAATTTTTGAAATATTTCGCCAGTTACACAGCTGAAAATATATTCACTTCAGATTTTCACATTTACACAATAAATGTGATAAAAGTATTGCGTAGGTATCCGACCTTTCGTTTTGTTAACACTATTGTCACTAGTAATATGTAGGTTAACCCAAAAATCGATTTCGTAACTATTATAGAACACTGAAAATTTCCACACTACGTGGGATGGTACGTTCGCTATGTTTACAGTGAGGGGCGAGACGTGCGGGGGGCACAACCGGGTCAAGGGAACCGATGCACCGTTCGCGCAAAATCTCACTTTCGCGCGCTGCACCCAGCATGGCTGACAGAGTTTGTTGTCTTTGAAAATTGACATGCGTTACTCTGATTTTATATTTTACATAGACTAAACATTCACGTTACACCGTCTGCTTTAATGTTAACTGTTTATTTCGGGAGTAATGTATTTTCCATTATGGTCGCTCATTAATTAGTTTTTCTTTAAATGTTAGCGGAGACAATCTGATTTCCGAATTCGTAGACAACAATAGAAAATCTTAGATAATGCTAATTAGGCCACGGTTTGAAATTGGTTAATGTATGTTGCAACATTACACGTGTATGGAATTTGACAACAAACAAATAAAGACTATATCCTTGTCCTTATTTTGTTTCCTACGAGTATCGTGCGTAATCGTGATAGCGTATCTAGTAGCTTATCGAATTAATGCAATACCATTGTGATAAACAAAGATTTCTTCGTGTAATCAAACCTAGACGGCCTATAGGTTAAAGATACCAAACGTTTTGTAACGCGTCAAAATATTACGCATCTTTTATTCTCGAAATTACAAAGTTGAATCGAACACGACAGTTTGGCGCGTAAAAATGACATGACCCATTTTTTACGACAGAGACAAACTGACTGGCCAGTTAGATTGGAACGTAAAAAAAGGTTGTTTATGATATTGAGGTTCGACCATGAGTAGTATTAGCGTCTAGTCGAGGCTGCACGTACATGCATCAAGGTCGAAAAACAAACTTGCAACAAAACTTTCGGGACGACTAATTCTGGTTATGAAATGAGGATGCTCTTACCGTTAGCGGAATAAAGTAGGAAATTTTGAGTTATTATATAACGTGTTTCCTGGAAGGAAACTTCATATGTTATTAATAAACACATATATGGTTGTAAAGCACCTGAATAATCGCAATTACTTCACAATAATTACTGATTTATATGAAAATTAAATCGGTTTCATTGCCCTCTTATTCCTTAGTCTTTGACAAAATAGACGACATTTCCGGACTTTATGGCCGGTGACCGGTGAGTGAATGAGCTAGTGAACTGAAGAACGAGACGCATCGCGCCCTTCGCTCGCTCACTGACCCAGATAATGCGCACGATAGCCCGGTAACGGATCTATTTCAATGCGCTTCCACAGCTTCCACGTTCCGAAACTGTTTTGAAATTGGAACAGATAGTTTTACACAATATGCGAAATTCACTTCAAATGTTATCTTTCATTTTATTCTATTAACTGTCCCTGTATACAATGATGTTTAAATGTGTTTCATTCCGATAAATAACTCAACTCTATTACACAGATACACATTGAGGCAGTCTACAGATAAATTTTTCGTGATTTTGCCAAATTTACTTATCCACAGAGTTGAAGCACTTATAAGGTCGAGGATTATATACATATAGTACAAAGCGTAGAATGTAACCGTTAAGAAAGATCACCCGTGCTTCCAAGCTTAAGCACGTTTTGTAATATTGATTGAGATTTCGTGTGTACTCGCGAAACGGCCTCTCCTGACGTGACTCAACGTTGCGTAACTCTCCATAACACATTTACATAAACAAGTGCCACCGCTTATTTTAATCGATAACTTTTGTATACTTATATTACAAAAATTCAAAATATCGTTATATCGAAAATGGTTTTAATTCCATTTCCGCCTCCTGTTTCGGCCAAATCAATGGCCACGCCAATACCACCGCTAATTAGCAAACGCAAAGCTCTTTAATTAGCAAACATATGATAAAATTTGAGTTAAACAAAAAGAAATGTTTCCTTATTGAATGAAATCACATTTTTTGCCTGCTTTGCATTTTGATAATTTGTCTATTGTTTCCACTTTATTCCATAAAAACAATTGACGTTAACGGATAAAAATATTTCAATTTTAAACAGAAGTTAATGAAACATATCACTAACATACTGCGAGCGATGCAAGTCAGTTATTAAAGTGCAAGATAAACGTGTTATCAGCGTAATCGCATCGGTTTCCATTTCTCAACGCTACTTTCTTTCGTTTCCCGCGCGGGGGAAAGTGTCCGCGCTTTTCCGACGCCATCTTTGATGCACATAGCTTCCATAGATAACATGAAGAAATAGAGATATTTTTTAACGTTTACTGCCATAGAAAATGAAAGGATGTCCTTGCGTGTTAATAATAAATACTCCCAGTTTCGGTGGTACGCCATTATTAAACAAAGTTTGTAAATATTTTAAATTGCCGTAATTTTTTGAGATATGCGCAATTAATAATAGCATAAATTTGGGTGTTGAATATTTATTTTTATATGTACGTTTAATGATATCAGAGAAGTTATTATTCTTTATAAATACCACTGAAGATCCGTGCGATTAATTGGACCATTTTTTACATGAGTGTGTGGGTGTCAATGTAAACATTTGACAATTGTCACAAACTGCACTTACAATATATTTTTAGATACGATTCGCACGTTTATACGTACAAAAGGCATTTAGGGAGCTTTGCCGTTTTATTTATAATTGTATTATATTAAAATAATAAAAATATTTTGTTTCTTCATTTTTTAACTGTTGTAGCTTATGCATACAGATATATAAACAAGCCTTGTTACGTACTTTTACACAAAATCGTAAACATGATAAATTTGTAATTAATTACTACAGATTAAATATGCTCGGTATGTGCCAATTTACAAAGATCTCTTCAAACATGTTCCAAGTTCCATGTATTGGTTGTCGATTATTATTACCAAATAACCAATTAAAGAAGACCTCCTTACAGTTACTAAATATAGATGAAGAGGTGTCTGCTACTGGTCGTTGTTTGAAATAGCTAAAGACTTCCCGGATGTACGGCTGACGTCAAGCATCTCGCAAGATTTCCCGAAACGGATTATTGCAAATTGAACTTATTATTATTTTCTTAAAGTGCAAATTCGCTTGAAGTAATTTCCCCGACTGCGATTTCCTTTGCACGCTAACTCCTTTAATGAATCAGATGGGCGTTGAAAAGACTACAATTGATTTTAATATTTTTTACTCATTTAATGCACTTCAAATTGTTTATGATAACTCGTATATACGAGATGTATGTTGATCTCTAAAATAACAAAATAACGATAATCACAGACACGTGACCGCTTAATCTGCTGAAGTGACGTCATTTAAAAGTTTACATACTTAACAGTTTTATGCTTACATATAATGTTTTTTGAATAATAAACAATTAAAAAAAAGGGCATATCTTTGACTTTTTCGCATAAGCAACTTAACTTTCGCATATTCAGTCCGTTTATTGAGTTAGAATATATACAGGTGAATTCATAAATTTTAGACATTGAAATCATAAATAATTCTTAATTCATAGTAAATTAAGTCAACTACTACAATTCAAAATATTCCCTCACGATGGCTCTACCACGAGTTAAATATTTTGGTTCGTAGAATTTAATTTATGAATATATAAGTTTAAAAGTATATGTAACCAATTTTGTCACTGACTGCGCACTAATTCCTTCGTAATTTTATACTAAATCCCTTTTATAAATACACCGTTTTTGTGCCAAAATGTTCCGTCATTCTCAACATGAACTCACAAAAAAGTATAAAGTCTCATATAATTTAAAAATTCTTTAAACAGAACACATCGTTCAATTTCCATTCATGTTTACCGAATAGATAAAAGATATATATGTCCTACACGCCAGACGTTTACATATAAAAAGTTTCTTACAGTAACGCGAACGTTGCACCTAAAGCAACAATACTAATATAATAGCACCCCTTTTCGTGCATTCACCCTGAAGGGGGAAGCTTACTTATGCAACTGAAAAGTAAAAGTGTTTTCGGGTGGTTTGGGCGGCTTCCCAGGGCGGGCGCAAAACAATACTCTATGCATAGCGTTGTTAATTGTAAATTATGTTGAAGTTTGAAGGTTTAATTATGACAAAATTAGAAATATTTAATACATACGTTCATTTTTAATTTTTTGTCCAATGTTGTCTTAAAAATCTAAACTGCTTTCAAATTACGAGGTAATCAGAAAATATCTCAAGCGTATGAATATCTTTATAATATTAATTATTTATTCTGATATTTTAACTGTATCCGTCAATTCATGTTAATTATTAAAATTCCTATTGTAACCCGCTGTAAATTTCCTACAAAAACACATTTCAGTGCCGGAAGGCAAGAGGGGGTGGGGGGTTGAAATGGGGGGCACCGGATACTGAATAATTCAGACACAGTCCTTTCGATGTTGGGTCGATGCACTTATAGTTTCATAAACAACATTAGCATTTTGTTTCATATTTTTCTCAGAAAGGAAAAGTCAGGTTAAAGACCCCATAAAGGATGGATGAAACTTTTAATAAAATTAATTTAAAACTTTGCAACACTTTTACATATCGTGTTAGGTTCGGTCATGCAAAGCAATTCATTCACATGAGAACTTTCATAGTGTATTTTATATGTAATACTTATCTTTGAAACCATTCTATATTATGAAGTAAAATGTAATTAGTTTTTCTCATTCATTTTAGACGTTTAGATTAAAAATGATACTACCACCGCGGTATATTCACCAATTAATACTATATTTATTTAATACAATAGCAAGTACTTGTTCACTAAAAGTTACATTGCTCTTGTCTCACTTAACATCAGATGAGCCTCATGCCCGTTTGCCCCCTGTTTTATAAAAAAGCGAATATTAGACATCATTCATTTAAATCTCCAATTCTGTATGTGAATATCTAAAGTATTCATGATTAATATTATTTTAAAAAAATGTGAAGGAAAGGAAATCCAAGTTAATTGCTATTTATTTCTCTCATCTGCCGTCTTAATTTGTTTGTTTCAAGAACTAAATAACGAAAGCTTAAAAGCTTTACTAGATCTTTGCTCCCCACCATCTGTAGTCGTTCAGGTGGCATCAGATGCCATAAAACCCGCTGCACAATTGCACCTTCCCTTTTTACGTCTAGACACTTCGACCACAGCGAAAGGGATAGTTCGTCTCACTCCCACACAACATGCGCAGTGCTACAGGTGGGTGTGGGGGTATCTCCCTAGTACCGGGAGATACGGGGGCAACTGGGGGTCGCCGGGTCCCGTGGGGGGAGCAAGGTCGCCGCACGGAAACGTCTGGCGGAGATGATACATTATTGTATCGATCCGACATCTGAATATTTTCAAGGTTCTTTGTTTTCATTAAAACGTTCACAACAATTTTGATGTTTATAATTTATTATTATTGAAAATTTACCTCTGTCCGTACAAAATTCGAAGAACACACTTAAATTAGTTTTTTAAACGTTAAAACGGGTTGCATTGCAATTTAAAGAAATGTATATTATCATGATCATATTAGGGTTTTATTAATTTATTAAAGGCCGGCGACGCACTCGCGAGCCCTCTGGTATTGAAAGTGTTAAGGGGCGGCGGTATCACTTAACATCAGATGAGCCTGTCCGTTTCCCCCTGTTCTTTAAAAATTAAAAAAAAAAGACAGTGTCATCAATCATCATACAACACATTTACTTAAATTTAAAACTCCAATTCTTTATGTGAAAAAGTTAAAATAAATATTTAAAAAAAAATATTAATTTAATTTGTTCCTCTTACTATACTATACTATATATAAAAAAAATATAAAAAAATCAATTCATTCATTTCACTAAACTTTCTAGTATAAATAGTGGTAAATAATGCCTGAAACAATGGTAAATATATTCAAACCTCCGAAACCTTAAACCAATTAAGTGGCTATAAATATATAAACGCTGCTTACAACATAATATATCGTATCACAGACCTCATATCTCACCAAACTATTTAATTTCTGCCCTTTCATTTTACGTAACATACTATATAACATATTATGTTTCGTTACAATACAAAATCAATATAGTCATCTAATACCTGTAATACTTGATTCTCTACGATGTGCAGACATCCTAACTACCCAGACAGCTCCATGGAGATTGTAACTTCAGTTACCTAGAAATATAACCGCTTTTGGCAACATACATAAGTTATGTATGACTTGTCTTGGCTTCTTGTACTAAATGCATATGTAATATCAAAAATGTATAGCTTTTGAACAATTGAGGGATTATACTGTATGTTAATTTAAAAAAAAATCCCTCCATGGTAGCTTATTATTTTTAAAATCAAACACACTACTACACGCTATAGTCTTTGAGCGAGTTTGCTTATCTTGCCGAAGCAGTGTACAAATTATTTGAAGAAGTCTATTAAGTATGAGGGTGTGCAATTATGTAATCAATTACCATCCATAATTTGTAATATTAGCCCGTTCAATAGGGCATTAAAGATACATATCAGAATGAGCCTAGTAGACTGAAATTGGGACGGCTGATGGCGACGTGTATCTCGTTCGTATAAATAAAGCTGTATGTAAATAAACATTATTATTATTAAGCCTTTATTGCTGACACCCAGTACAATATAATAACAATTATTTAAGTTACATAAAAAAACATAACTTTAATCCGGTTAAAAAGTTTTTTCTGTAACCTAGTACGTCACTTGACCCGTTTTAGGTAGTCAGCGTGTCCTGTGACACATAGGCCTCTTCCAGCTGCTTCCATTCTTTTCTGATATTAGCTCTTCTTATCCACGTTGTGCCTCCTATTATCTTTATATCGTCTGCCCATCTCTTGCTCTGTCTTCCTCTTTTCCTTTTTCCATCGCGTCATTCTGTCATTATTTTTGTCCATTTCAACCTGCTATCTCTGGTCATATAAACATTATAGTATTCTTAATTATCCAGTATGAATATTTAATATTATTACGACCAATGGAGCACGCTGAAACCCCAAGTGGTTACGTGGGACTCAACACTGAGCTCGTAGGTTCGACTCCCGTCTGACCAATTCACTTGTCCATGTGTGCATTCAACGCTCAATATTTAATAAATAATCACCTACTTGTGTAAAAAAATCATGTCATATTGTCCGGAACTGGCTTAAAGCCTCTATATATTGCGTAAGTAATATATCTTATCCAAGCATGTGTTAAAATAATTGCGACCGCTTGCAGAATTGGCTATTACAACATACAAGTCAGCGTAACAGTTATCGGTGAAATGTCTCAATCGATATGGGCTTTATCTAAGCTGTTTCTATGTCGATAACGTGTTAATTAATTAAATAACGATTAACCTTAATATTAGCTTAGCGTATACACAGGTATCGTCCCTGGTAAAAGATCAGTTGTTTACAGTCCAGAAGTGACTGAGTTTCATTCCATGGCTGCTCTGTATACAACTAATGTTTTCAAATAAAGTCAAAACAACAACTCTGTACTACCTAAGTCTGTAATTTTGCTCATTTTCTTAGTTTTATAAGTGTGACAATTTCCTAAATCGTCGGAGTTACGCCCCGGGAATGTAGCCCGACCTAGGTACTCTTTTCAACTGTTACAATGCATTTATTCGTTACATAGCAATGAACATTTCATTCGCTATATTATATTGTGGTACGCGAGTGGTAGAGTAAAAATAAAATTCTCTATTATCTTAAGCACCCCGACCGTACAAACTCAATACAACATTTTAAATAGACTATATTATCGCTTAATTATAGATATTTGAAACGTTTTTAATAGAAAGTTAGAGACAAAACACAATGTTTTTGAACACAGATTATTTACTGAGGGTTCCTTTGAAAGCTACACAACAGTAATTTCAAAAGAGAGCTTAAGGAAAATCTTGCTCAATTAGTTTTTATAGGGCACAAGGATAACGTTACACGTGTATTTTATAAAATTCTAACAATATATGTTGTTCCAGTGGATGGCGAGCCTACGGGTCTGACACTGGGTGCCCGCGGCTCCCTGGGCCGGGCGCTGCTACATGGTCTCTTGGCGCCCGCCTCTGCGCCCAGACACCACTTGTACACCGCGCCCAATACTGGTAAGTTTGTACATGAATATATGTGCCCCACATTTACCCTTATTCAATATCATATAAATAAAGCACCGAACGCCTTCTAAACTGATTTTGGACTAATACAAGATTGATTTTACAATTGAACCCAATTGGTGTATAGCATATAAATCTCTATATAAAATTCTCGTGTCACAATGTTCGTTCCCATACTCCTCCGAAACGGCTCGACCAATTCTTATGAAATTTTTATGCCTATTCAGTAAGTCTGAGAATCGGCTACTCTCTATCTTTCAAACCCCTAAGTGATAAGGGGTGTCCATAGACAGAGGTATATGTATATAAATAAAAATTTCTCAGAAAAAAAAAATATAAAAATTTAGTTAAAGAAAATCGAATAGTCTCCGGGGTAGCATAGCCAAATGTCATGGAAGGTACTAAGAAGGTAGGCTGAGTAAAATCACATTAAGGAGAAACGAATTTCGCGGGGGCAGCTAGTGATTTTATAAAATTTAAATGAAGAGTGACTTCGTATATAAAGTATAAACAAATAATAAAAATACTAGACTTTTTAATATCAAAATTTAAGTTTTTCGTACTTAACTTCGGTTTGATATTCAATGAATAGACAATATGCGAATTAAGGTACCCGGTCTGAATAGTTCCGGCTGAAACGGAAATTGCCCAACAAACGTTCTGACAACCTTTAGTATATCAAATATCGTTTTCGTTAACGATAAAGATAGTAATTTCCGTTGTTATTTACATCCTTTTTCTGTATTTATAATATTTTTCTCTTGTTAAAAATATTACCGTATTAAGAAGCTATAACAAAACTGTGCGCTTAAATTAAATAAAAAAGGTTTACACATATTAATAATTTCTCCTAAGTAAACATTACTTGGAACCCATAAAATACTTTATATAAATACCGTATAATTACGTAAAACACTTAACCCATTGTGGAAATTCGTGACCTCAATCGGCAGGAAGCGTCACAACAACTTGGTAGCATGAAAAATTCATAAAGAACGACGAGGAAGTCAAATCGATACCCTCAGCTGATCCTGGCAATGTCACGACCGAGACCCTCCCAGCCCTCCTCCCCTACGCACACACGCAACACTGTGCGTACTTGCGTCTGTGTGCGCGCGTCTACCCCGCGTCTGAGCTTTGAAATATGAGCTTTACTGTTAGAACAAAAATATTCATTATTCGAAAAACTAATTTGTTTCTGAAATGTTTTACCTTAGTTTGGTTTATTATTAAATTGAAACGAAAATACGTCGAAGCTAATTTATTGTCTGCAAATTAATTTATTGTTTACGATCCGAAAATATTAAAAAAAAATCCAAGATTAAAATTTCTTCCAAATTCAAATAGATTTATTTACTTACGAAGCTTCACTTATTAAACAGAGTTTATGTAACACGCAATGTGGGTGTATACATTTATTTACACTATTATATAATCCCCTATGTTGACATAATCGGAATGGATGCAAGGGTGTCAGCAAATATTATTTGACACTTCTAACCCTTCAACGGCTGTCGGTCGCAGATGTCCAGACAATGGTCCATTGCCCAAAATGTGCAATTTCATAATCACTTGCGACCCCGTGCGCGGGTGGATTTAGGATTGAAGGGTTAATTATTTACATTGTACTGATATGACAGTTTGATTTATTGCAATATAGCTTAATATATTCTTATTAAATTATTTGGTGTTCGATATTAAAGCAGTAAATGACTGGTCAAGTGAATAACAGGCTGAGAAACGTACCATACATTTTTGTTATACGGGAATCAGACTTACAGAAGTCTCGATTTTTGAATCTTATACTAAATAAGGTAAAGTTAGTTGTTTTTATAAGTATGTTTACTTTGTACTCAAATGCTCCATACTTGTCTATATATAGATACAAAAAGTATATTGATACGAATATGCTTTTCAAAATATATTTATACAAAAATATATGAACTACATATTGAGAAATATCAAATTTGTCCCCCAGTGTTACGTAATTCTGAAGTAATTCTCATTGTCCTATATTCTCGAACGCGTTCATTAGACAGCTTGCGTTATTTCTCCAAACACACCCAAGCAATATAATCTAAGTACATGTTAAACTTTGCTTTATCAAAACTAGTCTCATACATGCTCGGTTATCGCCCGATCTTACTTACGCTACTAAATTAACTTAAAAGTTGTTCAAATCTGGGTTACGAGTCAATCGACATAATCGCTTTACACAGAACCTATATTGTGCAAAAACGAACACATTTAACCCGAAAATTTCGGCTTTACAAAGGCAACCCTTATCCACTGCCTGCCTGAGCCCAAACATGCAATCCTATCCAAACAATTGACGCAGCTTGCACATATTGCGCGCGCACATTTGCAAAACCCTGTTTTTATGGAAAAATGGGTTATACACCTTGCTATGAATTGTCACGTCATCTCCTGATAATAGGCGATAATCTCTCTTACAACCGTCTCTTTTTTCTTTTGAATTAGCCTCGACTGCTTTCCGGAGCGACTGACAATTTGAAATTAGAATGTCACGCGTGGGTGAGCAAGCGCAACCCATTGTCGGTTCTTGTACACATTTTGCAACGAATGAATTATTCAATTTATGGCTGCGTCAAAAAATCAGAGTATGATTTGTGAAATTAAATATTTTATCTAAATCTAGTTTCAATCTTGACCAGCAGTCATGCGGGATCACAGAAATTTCCATAAAGGAGATAAATGACAAAAGACGAACGTTAGGGTGTGAAGGGGTCAGCGTTGTAGATAGGACTACAATTCAACTAGTGATTTGTGGCTGGCACTTTTTACGTATTTAGTTCGCATATTCTGTAACCTCTGTTTACTTGAACATGACTCTATTAAAATTAATGATACAATAAAATATTACGTGAGTCGTAAATACGTTAAAGAACAATTCAATTATCGTAACTGTTGTGTTTAATCGCAAACAATAAGTCTTGCAGTTATTAAAAATAAATCACTTCTAAATAAGCAATCTATAGTATAAAGAATCATAAACAATCTTAATTTTTCTTAACGAGTTTGACGTGCTTTGTTTTTCTTAATAGTAATCATAATAATCAAATATACTGTATATTTACAATCTTCTTAAAAAAGTTTGGTTCCTGTGGCAGTGTAGGTACCTTTAACGCTGGCAGCACTTCCTCGCTGTTTTGCGATATTTATTCGTTGAGCGATGGAAGCACCAGCTCTGGGGTCACCGGTACTATCTATCTTTTATTCTATTCTTAATTAATTGCAGAACACAGAGTTAGAATATAATACCCAAATAATACTAAATAACGGCTCAATTTATTCAAGTAATAATTCATAATTGTAAAGGATATACATTCATCTGACTGAGATCATACAAAGACGTTTATGTAACAGCTTATGTACACCGCATGATTATTCATATGCAAAAATTATTCTAAGTCTCCATTCGCACGGATTATGGTCTAACGCCGTGTCGGACAATGCCGATGGACAGCGGTCACTCCATAAAGATGGTCCGATTAAGGAAGGGTTGTTTTGTCTTGTATTGTAATATTTTCCTAATAGGACCGCATTCCTCTCTAACCGGTAGACGGATAGAAGGGGCCCAAGCGATCATTATTTATAGTTAATTTATTATTATTTTGATACGGGAGATGAAAGGGTTGACACAATGGGCCGGTTCCGCGTTCCGGCCGTTGGCCGTTCGTGTGGACTGGACAGTGGACATTTCCACGGTTAAGGGCTGATTCAAGGATTTTTATTAATCAAGGACTTTTAAAATTAAAATCTTCCTTTATTAAAATTCGCTTAATTTCCAAACGCGGTACAAAATTCCATAAAATAACGTTCTATATGCAACCTATTAAAAGATTAAAAAGTACAATATAAAAACACATTGTGAACCCAAATTGATACTGAAAGCAAAATTAAATAGCAAACACTGTTTTTCATTCATCTAAAATTGTATCAATGCCGCCAACTGCGAGCAGAAGGATTAAAAACACTACACAATACAACTCGTATTATGATTATAGAGCAACACTATTCTTTTGAAATGGTCAAAACTGACCCACGGCGCTTCCCGGTTCCCATAGCGCTTTGAAGGGTTAACAATGGGTGAAAAGGGTGTGGACAGCAGCTCCGGTCAAATGGTCAATACGAGCATAGATTCAATGGTCAAGGAAACGAATGAATGCGCTTTCTTTGACCTAGCCGATGATTATATTATTTAAATACGACGGTTACTCGTCAAAGTTTTACGACCATGAGAAAATAAGCGTGTTTTTTTATACAAATGTAATTTAATATTCAACGTTTGATCGTGTCAAATGAATTAAGAATAAAAGGTCTAGTTCCCAAACTATTTAAAAAAATACTTTAATTAAAATATTTATAAATATAAAATTATATTTTTAGGATTAGTAGACTTTACATCAATTAAAATCTAGACTATACAATAATCATGGCTAATAAGAAATATTGTGTTGACTTAATTTACTACAATACTAGTAAATAGCTTAAACTAAGGTTCATTTTCTTTAATGTTTTGACACTGTTTGTGTGACCGAGATACACTTGCACTTCTATTCACAACACTAGGTTTATCATAAGGTTTAGGCGTCTTATTTCTGTTGTGTCAAGAAGTTGGATTGCCTCAGCATAATCAACATTAGTAACACAAATTTGCATTTACTAATATATTCTCAGTATAAGAATAACTGAAAAATCCATATTCATACACACAACAAAGTAAACACCGAAATGCATTGAGATGCAAAAAATGCAACCGTATTTCACCCCTAAACGACCTATCTGCATAATGCTAAATTAAAACTACACTACCTTTTGCATAACAATGCCGTTTGACCAGCAAATTCCCACACAAAACAAGTTGGTTGCAAGTGCATCTTCTGGTCAAACTGACCGGCATCTAAGGGTTACGCAAATTAATGCAAGGACCGTTAGATTTTTATACGTTAGATAAAAGCATTTTAAGATTTATATAGCTAACGGTTTTTATTAATATGCAAAATAGAATCGCAGACATCTCTGAGAAAACTCAACAGTTTTTTTTTTATTCGTAATAGTGAGTGCTATGTAAAATAGTAAAGCAGTGCTAACTTGGGCAAGAAGAACTAACATTAGCAAAGAATGGAAGCAGCTGAAAAAGGACACGCTGATAACGAAAACCGGCTCATATGATGTTTTAGATTAAGTTTTGTTATAGAACTACATAACTACTAAATAAGTGTTTATATAATATATTACTAGCTGCCCCTGCGAACTTTGTTTTTCCTTAATGTGATTTGCCTTTTCTTAGCCTACCTGTTTAGTACATTTTGCTTACCCCAGAGACTGTTCGGTTTTCTGGAATGAAAACTTTATAGGTTTTTCTGTGAATTTTTCTCTATATAAAGTTCAAGTCATGAGATTCTAATTAACAAATAAAAAATAGGGATTGATCGTAGAGGTGTACTAATTAAGTAGAAATTTGCAGTAGAAGTAAACACTTATAATTTTTAAAAAATTTCATAAATTCCTCTAGACATGGTTCTAAGCAAGCACTATTTTTAGGTTCCCTACCACCATCTCCAGCTGACAGTGGAGTATCAGACGTGGAGTCGTCCTCATCAGGCGCGGGTTCCGCCGAAGAGCTGAAGGCGCGTCTGCAGCCGCCACCTCCAGCGCCCTTCCACACGCCCTTCCTGCCCTTCTACCAGCAGCATCAGATCACCAGTTCTCTACAGCATCATGTTGCACACCCTAGACCTCCAGGTGAGTACTTTTTATAGGGATTATATATGATGGTCCATCTAGGACAATTCGAAGCTAATAGGTAATCTGAATGAATAAAGGTGAGCTAAAAATTTGATATGGGTAGCATTCTTTTAAACAAATATGAGTATTTGATTAAAAGAATGCTATAGAGATAAGGTGTTGCAACTTACTATTAGATTTTGATTGCCCTAAATGAAATAATTTCTGAAATACTGCTTTCAAGAAAATAAAGTTAGTTAGGATTCAATATGAAGCCGAAGTTTACGTAAAAATTTGCATAATTAAATAATATTAAATTTAATAAACGTCTTAATTATTCGGTCGACATTGACATTAAAAAAAGGTGTACAAAGCGATTGTTCATAAGGTGACCGTGGGTGAACGGCCGCACCCGGAAGGTCACCTTTGGTTGCGCCTGCGCAGCTCCCGGGATTTGCATGCCGCGACACAATTTAGAAAAGTGCGCTACTTTCACACATTATATCTAGATCTTTATTCAGCCATATACCTGGAGTCAACGCAATATTATACCTGGCCGTGATATGTCCTTTAATAATCAGTGGCGCTACAACCTTTTTAGGTATGGGCCTTAGATATCTGAATCTGGTTCGTGATCATTTGTCAATCTAATAGGCTAGTAGGTGATCAGCCTCCTGACACACGCCATCGAAGCGCGCATAGGGTTTTAGATAACGCTGAAAAAACTTTTTTTTTAAGTTCTATCTGTCACAGTGACACTCAACAATAAATTTGTTTTATGAAAAGTGTGTATGTTCGTATGTATGTATGTCTGCACAGCTATTTCATACAATCATTTAAAACTAATAATTATATTTTTTATTTAATAATATACGTTCAATTGCCAAAATGATAAATCCTTATCCAATTACAACCAACAAATGATTCCCCGAAGTATCAGATAGTATTTTTTGGAAATCTGTCACATCCTTCCGGCGTTGCCTGGCTGATATCCAGTTGGCCACGACGATTCAATAAAACTCACAAATTATGCTATCGCCAACCCATGTTTTACATTAAATGGTAATTCTTTATGTCAAATTGAAAACATCATTTGGTTCTTGAATTTTATGCGTTTTCTAGAATCTTTAAAAGCTTGTTTACTTGTAAGCTTGGATGGGAAAAGGGAAGGTAAAATATTAGCTATTCTTATTAGAAATTCAGGTATTTTATTTTTAAACGTTTTCAACTGCAAATTTTATAACAGATATTTAATTACTTAGCTAGGACGGTCAAACGATAAATCAAAGTCAACAAATTAGGCATTTTTCAAAGCAAAAAAGAACTATGAAAAAAATATATAGCTAATTTTATGTATAACTATTAAATAAAACAGCATGTAGTCAATAGGACCAGAAAACATCTACATTGCAGTTAGGTACTATTTAAACAATATAAAAATAGCATTAACCATCTCATTATAAATAATATAGATGGATTAAGGAAATTTTATAAACAATCGTCCGGACGTCCCTGTCGACGACGCAAAACGAAAAACAGTCACGGAATTTTTATGTTGTGTGTTGTCGATGTTTTCAAATGTTATCGATAAATATCATGTTGAAAAACGGTTTCGATTATGTTAATCAAGAATGATTGCACTTATATCTTTAGTTGCAAATAAAACTGGTCAAATTTTACACAATTTTACAAATATTAATGGTGAAATCGGGTTGGGAAGGACTCGTACATACCGGGACCAAATCCAGCGGGTACTAGAGCATGCGTCAATTTCATGAAAGTGGAAGAAGTGAGAGAGGTATGTCAGGAACTTAGAAAAAGGATATCCGTGGTCACTGCCTACCACTTCGAGAAAAAGGCGTGATAATATATATAAATAAAAAATAAAAAAAAAACAATTATCATATATGGAATAAGATTAAATTGTTGTGAGTAATACTTTAGCTTGAAAACCGAGATTGCAAAATAATGTTTAAATATCCGTTTTCTCTTACCCTCTGCGCCACACTTACGCAAGTTTATGTCAACACTACATTGAGAAATTGCCATAAAAATTCTCCTAACTAAAAACATCGACACTGTTTCCTCCCTACGGAACCAGTTGGTAAAACGATGCACCGTCGTTTATCGCGTCTTGGCGCGCCTGTCCTCAACTATTTGACATTGCACAAGGTCAGTGCTCCTAATATAAAGATGCAAAAAACGTACGCGCATCGCGTACTGAGTCGCCGACGCATGCGAAGTGACCACTTTCGATTGTAGCATTTAAAATACCATCAGTGAGTTCTTTGTTGGTCCTCGGGACTATTTGTATGTTTGCTAGTACGTTTTCCTGTCTATTATCTATGGGTTTTTACGTTGTCTATGTAATGAATTGGTAAATGGTGGCGAAGATAAGAGATAAATGGAAGAATTTGGAGGAGGCCTTCACTCTACCGTAAAACATCATGTAATACCTACTCGAATACAGTTTATTTTTATTTATTTTATGTACCAGTGCTATTTAACTTTTTGTTGAAACTACATAGTGATGCAACTGTAAACACATATTAATAAACTATTTTGACGTTAAAGCCTACTTCAATAAATTCAATTACTTATTCATTTTGCTATGGACATATCCAATAAGGTAAGGCGTAATATTTATTTCCAACACACAAATATGCAGTATTTACAATATGTTTATTACCTACATAGTAATAATAATACCTTTAACGCTGGCAGCATTTTCTTGGTGTAATACGTATTTTTTTATTATTTTATCATCAAAACGTTTACTTAACAATAAATCGCAAATACAACTCGTAAAGTTCTCCCCAAAACTAGTTTCGCTAGTGCTATCAGTTGAAGGAAGTTTTAGAATAAAATAGCTATAAAAGTTACATTGACCGCAAAAATTGCCATAAAATGCGACAAGCAGATCGTCAACATAAACCGAACGTAGGAGCGAATAATAATTTATAACATCTACATAAACAGGTTGATAGACGAATATTTTGTTAAACTTCCTTGAACACGTGATAAAACATAGCTTTTACTTGGAATTGGAGATATTTATTTAATAATACAGGGAAAAAAGCTTAGGCACTTTATTAAACTTATAAGTGTTTCGAATCTTTAACCTATTTAGTACAATTTTAGTCAAACACATTTAAAAGCAACAAAACACACGATATGCGCGGCCTTTCAAAGATTTAGTTTACCGCCAAAACATTCAATAAACAACATTGTCGTCACACGTTCCATTACACAAGGCAGTAGCGAGAATCAAGAAGCAACAATAGCGATCAGATAGCTCAGACATTGACCAACTGAAGCTCCGCGTGAATCGTTGCGGTAACCACATACGAAATTTGGTGTTGCAAACGGTTGCGAAACCTCGGCGCCATTGTCAGCTGGCGAAACCAGCGACCTTACTGCGATTGGGCAGTCGAAACCTGATTGTATGCCACGATTGTACGAGCTCATGTGGCGGAAACCGTACTGTACGTCATTTATTTTAATTAGACGGAATTTTGCCAAACAATTAGTGCTGTGAATACATCGATACACATATTTTTTTCTTATAATAACGTAATAAATTATAAAAGTAATGGCTTCTCACGACTCTCATCCCTGAGGTCGTAGGTTGGATCCCCGGCTGTGCACCAATGGACTTTCTGTCGAAATGTGCAATTGCGCTCAAACGGTGGAGGCAAAAATCGTGAAGAAACCGGCTTGAGTTAGACCCAAAAAGTCGACGGCGTGTGTCAAGCACAGGAAGCTAATCACTAGCCTATTATATTGACAAATGATCATGAAAAAGAGACAGAAATGTGAGACCCAGACCTAAAAAGGATGTTGTTGATTTATTTTAATTTTAAAATCAATAAATTACCGCATAAAATATGTTTACTCGTAACACAACACAACAACGGAATATCTAAGTATTTGTATTGACTTTTATAATTGTCATTTCATGAAACCATCTTTTGGGCTTCTATACGTAAATGTATGCTTTTGGGTTTTATCAAGATGGGTTTAATCGAAGCCTTGACTTCGTTGCTCAATTCGTTAACGGACCAAGAGATTTGAAATTGCGTCATGTGTTTTTGAACTTTTAAAATATGGTATTTTTAAATGATGAACATCACATATTTTTTACCAAGCAATTCTTTAAACTATTTTTAGTATCACGTTAATTTATAAAACTGTTAGTACTTTTACACATTTATTAAATATTATTAAATATTAAGTTCGTTTAATCAATATTGTAACACCAGATCTAAATGTATTCTTAAATATAATATTTTTTAAGCCCCATTATAGACGCAAACAATTAATGTTATAATGATGACGCGTTGTTTTTCTCTGACCCGAATGTTTCACGAACAAACTGAAACGAAACTTATTGTTATCAGCGCGTACGCTGCATTCATATGAGCAAACGAAATGGAAATTAAAATAAACGTTGCATTGCGTCTATTCTGCAATGTGAGCGCGTGTGCGTTTCTAATGTGTCTGTGTGCGGCGCGCAGGAGTGTGCGCGAGGTGATCGTCCCGATTCAAGGGCAGTGCAGCTAGCGCTCATATTAATAGTTGGCGACTATTTTCGCCGCGCTGATCGCTGGGGGACTGAGGCGTTATTATTGACATTCGCAACTTACATCATCACTTCTTCGTAAGCCGTTTCCTTGTTTCTTTTTGGATTCCGTTTTTAACTCCTTTTCATTGTAAAGGGTTTGTTCTTCTTCAGGACTGTTCCCAAGTATACAATTGAGGCTTACCATAATAATGATGTGGACGATTTTATCATTCGTGTGTTGCGATATTGTCTTTGTTTAATCTGTGTCCGTACAAGGAAGACAGTCGCGCCATCTGTCGCGCGGTGGGCTTGCGCAACACGACCCACTTCGAGCGGCCGCTGGCAAACGCCTCGACTCCTCTACAATTACATATTTCGGTGTCGCAACTCGCGTCGCATCCGAGTTGAACGGCCCGCGACCTTGTCGCTGCGCACGCGCCGCTGAAAGCGAAAGGACCGCCGAATTCGGGAACTATGGGCTGGCGAACCTAAAGGTATCCTGCTTTTCTTACGAGGATAAACAAGTGTGTACGTGACATAGAAGACGTAACACCACTATCGCAAAACCGCATAGAATCGTCCGTCTGAATCACACCCACCATCAATATGAACGAAGTGCGTCACCTTGCGCCGTTTCGCACGGCTCTGCTCCTGTTTCGCAATGAACGCTCACCGCATTCGCCATCTTCCTTCCGAAACATATTGTAATAACATCAAAAACGTCTAGTAAATCTTTAGTTTTATGAAGACATTACAATAATGATATAATGATTACATGACATAGATCTTTATCTCAGTCATAATGTTCCACCGACCGTAAAAACTAAAAATATTAACTTAATTGTAATTACTAGTAAAATTAAAGCAACATAAATCACGTGTCTTCAAACGAAGTGATTTATAGCTGAGCGGCATTCATACTAACTATATTTTATACAATGATATAAACGCGAAAATAAGTTTGTTTGGCCCATTTAGATGCTCAAGAATAACATCGTGATAATTACCGCTTTTGCTTGGAACAGTTCGTCTTAGAAACTGCATTGAAGTCAGGGAAGTGTGGTTATTGCGAGTGTAGGGGAGCTATGAGCCGTGAAGGACATATTCGCTTCGCCGGGAATGAGCGGATAATTTTAAACAGGCAGGAAACCAGTGGAGCGCGTATATAGGCCGCCTCGACTGCCCCCACCGATTTTATATCTATCGTAAAAGAAGTATGAGGTTTCCGGGGAAGTGGGTTGATCGAAATTGGGTCAACATGATATTCTGTTCCGAAAAACGTATACAGTTAATAATATCTTTATTCTTAAACTAGTTTATATGAAAATTATATTCGTCTTATAAGCTCGATAAGTCTGCACTTCAAAGCAAATAAAGTTTTAAAAGCTATTGCAAGGACAATTCGTGGATGAAAAAAGATATTATATCAACGAATGTAACGCTTTGTCGAATCCCGTAAGGGGAATCGAGAGGATTGCAGTGAGGCTATCCTTGTGATTGTGTCTAACCAGGTCAGTGTTAGGCCGCATAGCGCTGCATAAATAGATTCCCCTCCGCCCCCCTTGTCCGCACAGCCCCGCGTCCCGCTGCACTCGGCACAGGGATGCACAGTTTTATTGCATCCGGTTTAGCGATTTCAATACAAAATATTGTTTTCAAATATTATTAGTTTTATGTGTCTATATGATTACAATATGTTTACGGCTTTATATACTTGAAAATAATATGCTGGAGTACAAGAGTCTTTCCTCCAACTTTGTTCACTTTGTCGGTTGTTCTAAAATAAAATTTAGGAGATTGAATTGATTGTAAAATGCCAAAGACGCAAGCCACGGGCAGAAACTAAGTAGTTCATTATGCTCGTTTTTTTAACGTCAATTTAAGGAAATATCAACCCAACAAACCGGTTGGTGTCATGGTGTAATTTATTATATTGATATTTTGTTGTTAAACTCTTTTTATTAAGTATTCAATTTTTAAAAAAATTGGTAAGCACGAACAGTGAAATTCTTTTAAGATTCTCTGTCTCTACAATTATGACTACATAACTTTAAAACACATTTAAATTAGATTAAAGCATGTTTAAGTATTTCTTGATTTATGAGATGTTTTGATGTATTTGACAGCCCTACAAAACAGTTTAAAATGTATATTTCGCAATATGTTTACGCGCCGTCCGCTGCCAAACCGAAGAATTCCAGCGTATAGTGGCGTTGCAAAAGCGACATCCCACTGGCCCTGGGCCGTGGGAAAATGGGACGGCTAAAATTAGAACGAAAACTGTTAAAATTAATTTAAAATGACGGCGATAGTGAGACACAAAATAATAATAAAAACAAGAACACAAGTTAACAAATTACAATTTATAGAGGAAATCATGCTTTCGAAACATGAAAAACTAATTTATCTTTAATATCATAAGTATTTTCCTCAAGATAAGACTGTGAATCATTTATGAAATAGTAAATATCAATAAAATTATTAATTTACGGAGAACAGAAAAAGCGTTTAAGAACCATAACCAAAACCAAGCATTATTTCGACAACTTGTCTTTTTGCATTGTATTACTAAGTTGTTATTGTGTTTTATTGTAGTGTGTTATTTAATTACTAATACTATTAATTACAGTATTATAAACCTCCTAAAACTCGTAAACAAAGAATAGAACCAACACAAATAGAAACATAATCAGTTATCAATTGGCAGATAATTAGTAGTATCGTTCCGGCCTGATTCCGGAGTCAGGGCCGATTGGAGCAACTTGCTGGAAATCGAACCTTGACCCCCCCAAATTTACTATGAACAAAGTTTACCAGACATTCTTGCACCCTTATTGGTATTGTCCTATACATTCGACATAATTTTTATCTTTATCTATTATTTAAAGGTCTCCTACATTCATTGTACATTAATATATAAGCGGGTACATTTAAATTGAAACACGATAAAACTTAGAAACTCGTAAAACGATCTAATTGCGACTCTTCATTCTCATGTAGCTCTTATTTCTTATAAGAACATCTCTTGTATGACAGTCGTCTATTAACTTTATATATATGACACTAAAACAATCAAAGATATAAACTAAAAACAATTTTTTGTGGTAAAAGGTACTTCACGCCGTTAATTTCATATTTTTTCATACCGCTATTGTTGTTAACATAAAAGAATGACGTAATAGTTTGAAACTACTATTGAACAATGTCAGTTGCCAGAATATTCGTCCAATCATAGCATCCCGGACTGCAACAGGAAATCACTATAAAGATGAACGGAAGGCGAAAATGCCCAACATCACGCAATCTGAGCGGCTGGCTACCATTTACTATATTTAAACTGCTAATAAAATCCTCTTCCTTTGCGTTTTATATTTTTGTTGGAAGAGAAATCTTATCTAAGTGAGAAACTTCCCGCTCAGTGACCGCAAAAATAATATCCTAGTAATATTTACTGTGAATATCAGGAACCTCCGAAATACATTGATTGAATTTTTGTGAACATAATCGACAACTATAATCTAATTGGTTAAAAAGTAATACGCTCATTATTTTTTATATCAGCCACACAACAAAGCACATAATTTTAAACATTACATCGATTAAATATTAATAATACCAACTCTAAGTAAAACTTAAGCGTTAATAAAGGAACAAATCGAACGCCTCTTGATTGATCCAAGATGGCGATTTGCAAGGAAGTGCAGGAATTCGTTGTTTAGGACGCGCGGGGCGTGCGGGCCGGGGGGGAACTATGACCTTCGCGCGTTGATGCAATGTCGCCGTGTCATTGACCACAGCGCAGCGCAAACAGTTGCAACCCCCCTCCCGCACCCTGAGACAACTCCCCCGCACCCGTTTCGATCCCCCCGCTTGCACTTTCAATTCAGTCTATACGAATTTCCATGTTTTGAAAATATATATTGTTACATTATTTCACTATAATTTCGTAGATAGTTTGAAGAAAATATGATAACATTTGTTTAAATTTTAAATTGTTCTATTCTGAAAATATTAATGTAGAAGAATAACAAATATGTCAAACCAAAAATTGGACGTAAACAATCAGTTTCTAATAACTGACTTAATACAATGTAACATTCTTTAGCCGAATATTTGATAACCTCATCTTGACGTATTGTGCCTGACCTCGGCGATTTACTGTACGTTAAAAGGTGACATTTTCTAGTTACATATTATGTTTACGTAAGCGGGGTGTACGAACTCGGCAAAATCACCTTCGACGTCCCAATATGCAGGTTGAGGTCATATCGACAATAAAAGTAGTTTTCGATAACCGAAGTCGACAAACAAGATACGTTGCAGCGGAAAAATTGCGATTATACGCTTGTTTAATTTATCACAATTACTATAGAATAAACTTTTTGAAGTTATACTTCTTTAGGCGCGTTATGAAAAATTTATGAGAGTGAAATTTTACGATGCGCGCGCACCGTGACACAAAATTCAGTATGGGCGCCGAAAAAAGAAATAGAATATGCGTGATATTTGACCATAATGACATTTGTAGTACCTTTTAAACAAATAAAGCAGTTTTAATTATTTTTTCAAAGAAATTTAGCAATGCTTTTTCACATAGACCTATTGTTACTTAGTTAAAAGGTTATGAAACATACCTAGTTATTAAATTAAATTAATAATATAATAAAATAATAAATAATAATTGTTATTAATATTAATTAATATACTAAATATTAAATATTGTTAAATTATTAACGCTAAATATCTATTATTAGTTATTTAATATTTCAAAAAAAATAAAGAAAGCCAAAGAAGTATAACTTCTTACGCGCGTACATAAGTACACGCACCATTTTTTTAATTTTCTTTTTGTATTTTTACTAGTTTATACATGAATGAGTAAATTGTACTATTTGATAGGACAATATTTTGACAATTGACGCGTTTTCAATAGGGTTGTTTCACGGCGAAATAATTGGCTTATTTAGCTACCATTGGAAAGTTCTACAAAATCAATTATCTCTTATAAGTATGACATTATCGCTTCTCAAATTAATTATTCCTAATTAAGTAGAAAGTATAAGTTAATTAAGCTGTTGTTTATTAAGTCAATATCAGTTGCGCAATTGTAGAAAAATAGCCGGCTCTTGTATCTTCCTGAACCTGGCCTCGATCCTGACCTTCCACAATATCGAGCGGCCTAAATACAGCGCAAACAAGCGTGCCTCACTTCGATAAGTGCATCCGGCCAGTGCTGCATAGGGCTGGTGGGACGTGACACAACGAAAATTAAAAAAGGACTTAAAATCTGTGATAAATTTAGAATTCGTATTTTTAAATTTTAAAACATTATAATACTCTAGATTAAAAAGAAATCATCCTTATTTCAAACTTAGAAGTTCGCTGGCTATGTCTAATCAGGTTTCTATTGCGAAACACAGAACGATTTCCGATAAAAAAAACTAATGAAACACGCCATTTTTACGTCATATCTCTTATTAATATTTTTTATTAAGCAGTCTTAAACTTTTCACTGACACCCCTATATTTGCATTTGGTATAAAAGTTTAGGCCGATAGCTTTATCAGGGGTTATCAGTTCTGTGGATACCTATGCCATGTTCCCGCTTAAATGAAAGTTATCTCTTATAAGTTCATTGCTACGGGATATTGTGAAAACAATTTTTTCTTATGCAATTAATTTTTATCAAATTGCATTAATGTATTTAATAACAGTCGAAAACATTTTTAATGAAGTCACGTTTTAACGCCATCTAGTGATAATAAAAATAAATACAGACCTACAGAAGACATCAGAGTATATAAAATAAAAATGCTTGTAGAGGACACTTCTTACCTAATTCAAAGACTTTTAAAACTGTATTTATAAATTTTGCGGACAGTAATATTTGTTAGAAAGAGGTTAAAATACAGCAAAATATCGTACATGAGGAAACCAAGAATTTACATACAGTTCAATATTAGATAAAAACTGTTTCATATTATCACGTTCTGTGCATTAGCGTTGGATAATAATGACATAGATAAGTAGCGACTTCCTATTTAGATAATGAGTGACGAATGTGACGAAAAATGTGTATTTCGCGCGCTAGCTTTTGAGCATTTTGAATTTAGAATGAATTTTCAAAATGAAAATTGACACTTCACTGCACAGACCACAATAATAAATTAGTAAGTTGACGGATTAGGTAGGTAATTCTTATATGGTAGTAGCAAAACGGGAGTAATATGCTTCTAAACATACTTCCCATACCCATTTCGATTAATTTTGTTCCAAAACAGCTTTTGCAAGTTGTGAAGAACATCCAACATAAATTCGCAAGCGTTATATTTTTTTAAATGGAGTTAAATATATATAATAGGCCCCACGTGTGTACTTACAAATAAGCTTTATATTAAAAATAATAACTTATGCATTAGTCATACACAGTTAAGCATAACACAGTGTAATGTAATTTACACGAAACGGTTTTGGACTCGTACAAAATTAGATACATCATATTAAAAAAACAAATAATGACCGTGATTTAAACATATTTTCGTACATTTGACGGAGTTATCACTTGGACTATTAATGTGTATTTTATTCAAACAATATAATTATATTAAATAAATTAAATCAATAGTGGACAGGAAACTCGGTGAATAGATCGATCTATAGATGACGTCATTTGACAATAGAATGACGTTATACTGGCAATAATCACCAGTCATGTGCAGGCGCATTTAAATGCATAAATATTATGTATATTATTATTTCTATACGATAAGACAGAAACAATTTCAAACATAAAAATCTGTAGACAATTTCAAAACTAGGTACGTATTAGTAATACGGTGATAATATAAAAATCAATGAAGAAACAAGGTAGAACAGCATGGTTTTCCCTTATAAAAGGAAAAAGTACTCGGAAAATAACGGTCATAAGGAAGGAAGAAAAACTAGTTCAATATATATAATAAATTACCATAACTCATTTTTTATGTGACATATAAATATATTTTTTTGAGTCACTATATAATTAATATATGCAGCAGTGTGCCTAGTGGCTTCAGCGTGCGACTCTCATCCCAGAGGTCGTAGGTTCGATCCCCGGCTGCCCACCATTGGACTTTCTTTCTATGTGCGCATTTAACATTCGCTCGAAACGCGAAGAAACCGGCTTGGCTTATACCCAAGTCGACGGCGTATGTCAGGCACAGGAGGCTGATCAACTTCTTGCCTATTAGATTGACAAATGATCATGAAACAGATACAGAAATTTGATGCCCTAACCTAAAAATATTTATTATTAAAAAAATAATTTATATATTATTTGTAATCGGATCTAGGTTCATATTACTTATAAGGAGACCATCTTTTTGTTCGAATGGAAACGCGGACTGTATACAAATTGGCTCCAAAGTCAACATCATGAAACTAACACAAAGCACAGCTTAAGGGTTACTTTCAATATCTCCCTCTCAACGAAAAACTTTTAACAAGACCCACAGGCCTACATCAACAAGAACTAATCAATATCTCTAGTCAAACTTTTGTTTGAGCTAAATCTGTTTTCTACTCAAACTTTCATATCTTAATTCTCGTATGGAGTTCGGTTTGAAGTTATTGCAGTATTATATTAAAGAAAACCTTATTTTATTTACAATAAAAATATGTAGAACGTTGGAATAATAAATATCAGTTGTTTACCACTGTTATTAATGTAAAGAAACGAAAAATATCTTAAGAAACATTAAAAGTATCATAATTCAAATGTATCAAGCAAATTATAATGTAATAAAACGCTCGCTTCTCGGAATAAAACCGCGGAGCGAAATCTTCGGGATGCGCGGGAGTTGAGGGATGCGGTGTGTGTGTGTGTGAAGGTCAACCGGCGGCGTCATTTCCTGGTCATTGGTCCTGCCTCTGTCTGCACACATAGGCAGTGTATGCACTCTTAGAAACACGCACACCGCTTTCCGGTCGCGCAGGAAAACGTCCTATATAACCATTGTGACTTGTCTATGGGAGGATATCAGTGCATAAAAATGCATTGTTTTTGCATGACAATAAACTAGAATCAGACGTTATCTGAATTTTAATATGGCTTCAGTCACCGTTTCCTTTTGAAATATGTTTAAAGCGCATAAATGCTTACGCAGTTGTTAAAAAGTTTTTTCATATCGTCATACTTAAACGTAAATCGAAATTTAGAAAGACCATACAGGAGCCACTTTCGCCCTCATTTCTGAGACTACGCACCATGTTATCAGTTTTTTATCACTGGCAATATTTGCAAATAATCACATGTTTCGTAATCCGTGCAAATTTTATCTCTTCCGCCAAGATAGCGTACGCAAAACTACCTATAGAAAATTTCGCAAACAACTTACTGTTGCTGCGAGGAACCACGCAAGTTATCTAATACTTTTACAGCGATAACAATTTGCGAAAATGATAATTTTGATGTATACAAAGATATGACTGATACGGAAATCGTGTGTTTAGTCATTTGTAACGACGTTACACACATTGGTAGATACATCGTTCGTAATAAGACATAGGACCACTATGTGGAACCAGCTACCCACTGAAGTATTTACGATCCAATTCATCTTAGGCCCCTTCAAGAAAAGGGCGTAAATCATAAAACGGCAACACACTCGCAAGCCCTCTAGCATTAAGAGTGTCCTCAAACAAATGCGACTCAACATTAGATGAGCCTTCTGTCCGTTTGCCTCCGGTTATATTAAAACAAATAATCCATAGGATATCAATTGTACTTCAGGCATACCTACTGCGATTTTCTAAGCTAAAAATTTTATCATTTAAATTGTTTGAAATGTGCAGCTTTTTCAATTGTTTACCACGCTAAAAACATTAAGTAATTAGCAAAAATAATGTTTTAACAAATTCACCAAGTCAACGACAATTTATAGAAATTAATAATGCCAATATCATGTATCCTAACCGCTACTGAGCCGTGTTTATAAGAGGTCTGTAGGTAACCTATTTCTTGCGAGTCCCGGACCGGTTCCCGTAGGCTAAGGCATCCTGCAATAAAACCAATAGGCATTGTTTTAGAGTCCACTTTGAAGCATTCTCCATAGCTAAGCGTAGGGCTGTCGAGGGATCACCGTTATCGTTGCGTGCGAAAATAACTGATGAAAAATGCAGTTTTTTATGTGTCTTATGTGTATAATGAAAACAAGAAGCTGTCCGCAAATACTTTTATATAAAATGTATATAGTCATGTGCCAAAAAACAAATACATACACAACACAACTAAAGCATACATAAACTTTACAAGTACGACCTGAATTATGAAAATTTTGTCGTATTAGTACGCACTTTAATTCCTATCAATACGAAATACGTTAAAATAATATACTTAAATGATCACCAGCTCCCTAGTTATCGAAACTGGCTCCCTCAGGTCAAATGTATTTTTACATAAGCCGTAGTGGCAGGACTTTGTATTAGTAATGTGTTCTTTCTGTCCCCATTTCTTGGCCTGCACGGTTTGTGCGTCAGCCATGCAAATCACTTTTTTAACTTAATATTCAATACTTATTAGACTTTTTCAATTTTCTTTGTATCTCAACTTCGCGTTAACACTCATACATCGCTGTAATTATAAAATATTAATAAGGATTATTGTGATTTTTAAAGAAATATAGTGGCACTCGTCAGCCATTTTTTTTCGTCCCATGTACAATGTACATTCTAGTAATGTGTTATCAACAGGTTACGAAATCATGTCAGTTATATAAAAAAAAATGTCATTTTGTATTTCAAGAGTACATATAGTGTTACCTGTTTATAGGTTTCTGTCAACCCTAAGGTTGTCTAGTACCTACCCCGTATGCGCAACCTTGATACTGCAGAACCAGTAGGATGTGTTCGGCTAAATATAGCCTGATATTCCGCTTTTTACTTTTTTGTTACTCTTCCCAGGCTCGAGAGGGATTTTATGGCGTACATGGAAACGGTTCATTAAAATGTAAATAACCGCCAATAAGACGCCTCTGTTAGCGGTTCTTGTTTTATACCTATAAACACTAATAACTTTTAGAAATATATTAACTTCAACACTTAACTCTACAATGCACTTGCCTTCCATTGGATCAAAAATAGTAAATGCCTCTTTGACACCTTAGCCAATAAAATCGATATTTGAATCTACAGTTTATTTAGTTTGTGGAACATATTGTTTTACCTTATATTGTAATAGACACACGTACTAAGTATATTCTATCATTGACCAGTATTACCTGGAATGTAGGCTATCGCTCTATTTTGGTAAAATAGTACATCTGACGCCTAGAAAAACTTTACTAAGTAAGTAGTTCACTCATTCGCAATTAACACGCAGGCTACTGAAGCAACCTAGTTTTGTTATTTCTGTATTTCATGCCGTAAACCGATTTATTTCTTTTTTTATTCTGTTTTGAAAATTACGTTCCATTATTAGGTAAAATTATAAATACGATACACACTTTATCTTTATCGTAAAAATAAATTCGTTTCAATTCAATGTTATTTCAATATTATTTTAGAATACCAATAAACTTATGAAATATTTCGCGTCAGTCCTCAGATAGCGTACATTTCAATTGTTTTCTGGTGTGACTATGTACATAGAATATTTGGAAGTATTTCTTTTATTACTCAAATTGTCACTATTAGAGAACCTGTTTTATTTTTATTTCCATAGACATAGATTACATATACCTCTACTTGAATTTAAGTCATAGATTAGGCATACACCATTGTTATTTGATGAGCGCGCACACGTGTCAATGAGGTGAATGACCGATGATAAGTCGCGCGAAAATGTGCGACTTAGATAATATTAGAAAGAATATGGCGGATTGTGGAAGCTCGTATGACGTCTAATGTTTACCGCGCGGAAACTAAAAATACGATATCTTTGTGTTACATAACTATCTTTCATTACAATTAAAATAATTTATATTTAGGAGAAATATGTCAAATACAGCACGTGGTAAAAATATCGGCTTTTACTAACACATAAACATTCTGTTTGGGATGTTTTTATATCGTCTTTATTCCGCGATTCTAATATAATTTTATAACATAATATTATATTGGTATTCCCGTAGTCCGTTTATTTTCATCTACGAAAATGTTTTAGGTCGGAAGTGTGAGCTCGAGTTTTATATTTCTCCGAATTTCTTGATAGACAACTGTTTTAAAACAACTTATTGTTTGAGCGCCTATCGGATAAATTTTGTTAGATTGTTTAAATCTGAATATACAAACTTTTCAGAATACAATACAAATAGCAACAAAATCGTTCGCATTTTAATTATTATAATTACCTATTTACCTTACAAACCAATAAGAATTAGTACAATCTTTATGCATTTTATTTAGTTTTTCTTACTTTTATGCCTTATTTGAACACTGTACACGCGGGTCCTGTACTGTATATCCCATACCTGGCTGTACCAACTCATAGGGCCAATCCTCTAGCAATCAAAGACGGTTGTAGCTCTGTAGTTTTTGTTCGGTTGACTATATTTTATTTGTTGCTTGTAAGTGTTTGTCAACAACTGTTTGCGTGTTATCTATTAAATAAAATCAGTGTTTAAGGTACTACCTATCTTAAAGTTTATTTGTAGAAAAATAAGAGTGATAAGCGTTAGCCGGTTAGATAGCGAGTATTAGATTGCGTCAAACGCTCGCCTTGACCCCAATAGCCGGCGAGCCGAGCCACGTTTTCCTCTATACATGTCACAGTTTCACTTTCAAAATTACACGCATTGTATAGCCAAGTTTCAGCTTAGCTAATGTTTTTGTTGATAAATCTATACAACTTAGGTTTAGCCCTCTTGTCTGTCTTCATCATAATAAACATCATAAGTCTTACAATATATTCTTATTAAAAGAAAAATTTAAAAATAATTAATTGCTTTAATGTGCAATTTCATTTAATATGCTATATATACCAAAACGCTAAATAATTAATCAAAGATATTATGATAAGTTTTCATTTAAAGTGCTAAAAGCAAGCAAAAAATAAGAGACTTCAATGTAAAAATGATGTATAATTTAAATTATAAATTAAAATAAATTTATAAGATTTTTCAGTTGTATCGAAATGATCAAAACAATGAAACAAAATGAATTTATTTCCGCTACACATTGTATTGTTACAATAGATTGTTATTAAACATTCGCTAGACATCTCGCTGTGTGAAGTCTAGATCAATTAGTTTTGTTATTTTAGCTATAATCAACATTGATACGGTGATTACATCCTTAAAATTGGTATTGCTAATTAATTAAAAAGGAGTGATATTTGAAATAATAATGATATAAAAAAGTTAATTGTAACGCACACTTTTTTATCTGTGCCAGTAAATATGAGGAACTTGAACCAGAACATATTTAAAAAAATAGAGACTTTGAAATTGGAATACAAATTTTATTCTGTTTCTAAAGCTCCATAACATCTATAGAGATTAAAACTGATCTTATAAAACAAGCTAGCATCGCAGGTATACCTACAGCGAAGATACCGTATTACAAAATGATTAAATAAATGACTTCCTTTCAAATGAGTGTCATAACTCTAACCCACTTTATATAATTGCATTTTATTGGTAGTGAATATCGCTGTGCACTTCCTTTCTAGATACATATTGTTTACCACTCGGAGATAAAAAATACTTGGTTAAATTGAAATCGACAAAATGATCCAGAAATCTTTACTATTTAGTTATAATATAAAGTAATCTATCCAATGTGAAAGTTTACTAATTATTAGAGCTTCGAAATTAGATTTTCCTAGAGACGAACATCATTAAATTGAATCGTAAGCATAACTTTCAAAAACTTGTTATTAATTATACTTTTTCTGAATTCCAGTGTCAGTGGGTGAGCGAGACCCTTACGGCTACGGGTATGGAGGCGGGGGAGGGGGGCACCACTTCGCCGCACCCGCGCCGCCCCCCCTCCCTCATGATGACCTCCCCTATTCCGTCTTCGACTTCGGGGACTACCAGCGGCACCACCATCACAATAAACTCAAGCCCAAGAAGAGGCCGCGACCCGATGGGCCACCTACGCCCGGAGTCAAACGCAAGAGTCGCGAGGGATCCACAACTTATCTTTGGGAGTTCCTTCTGAAACTCCTCCAGGACAGGGAATACTGCCCACGGTACATTAAGTGGACGAACCGCGAGAAAGGCGTGTTTAAACTCGTGGACTCGAAGGCGGTGTCTCGGCTGTGGGGTCTCCACAAGAACAAGCCAGATATGAACTACGAGACCATGGGCCGAGCCCTGCGTTACTACTACCAGCGCGGGATACTCGCGAAGGTCGACGGGCAGAGGCTGGTGTATCAGTTCGTCGATGTGCCCAAAGATATCGTCGAGATAGATTGCTCGCTCGCGTAAGTGCAAGAATCTCTGCTAACGGACATTTCAAGTTATTTTCGCTCTTAAATTTTCACTTAGTAAATTATATTTCTCTATGCATTACGATCGCTTCTTACATTATCCAGATCGAATATGTATTGAATATTTACATTAAAGAGACGAAATTAATTGCTCAAACGTTTATATATCTATTTTTAGGGGAATTTCAGAAAGGAACACTTAAATTTGCTAGATGTTTACGGTATGGAGTGAATTTTGTAAAATGTTGAAACGAATTTTTAAAGTTTGTATTGATGTTTGTATATTGTACGTATATCGTCGCCTCCGACATAACTTCCTACCTCAAAACTACGCAAAACACATATTAATATGATTATACAATTTATTCGAAACAGTTTACAATATGCAATAAGTATAGTCTAAATAAGAGTTTTATTAAATAAATATTTACGCAACAAAATGTTTATATTATAGTGAAATTGACATATTTTCCTTCAGAAGTTAATTATGTATTTCTTTGGTGCTTTATAGCCATTGCAAGTTCTTGTTACAAACTAAAGACCACACGTTTATATATTATTATATCGATTATGTAAATCTATATCTAGCTGTTGTTCCTTTGTTGTAGCCCGACCTTAATAACTGCGAATGCACCTTGATTAAAAATGTAGGTAACCTAAATCCCGTAATCTGTGTCAGAAGCTAGACGAAATACAGAGTCGGAAGTCTTCACAGATAATTAAAAAACTATATTGTAGTACTCATCAAGTGCATTCCGCATTTATTTATGGTTTTAAGGTCGTTTGACAGATTTCCACAAAAAGTCCGACGCCGACAAAGCCGAATTTTTCTATTGATATTATTTAGTTGTTTGTACAAATTCCACGTGAATTATACGAATGTAAGTACTGAAACCTACTGCCAACTTTCTGTTAGTAACGAATAGTTTAAGTGATTTGTGCGTTAATATGTCTTAATTATTACAAATTAATGTTTACTTGTAAGTGAGCTGTTTTAGAACACGATCTAGAATATTCGTTTTATTTAAATTTATGTTAGTAAGCTGTTGGACGGGGATCTCGAATTATTTTGTGACATATCAATGAACATCGCATTTCACCGCATATCCAAGTAATACAAACAAATATAACATACAGATACACACAACGCTAGTTCGAGACCCCATTTTTGTTACCTGAATAAATAATAGTAATAATTACGATTTGTGGTCCAATGTAATTGAAACATAATACTTTTAGATAGAGATCGGTTAAGCTGTAGTCTAGTACGCGTTGAGATACATCAAATGATGCATAGACAGGTTATAGTGCCACAAACTTATCTGATCCGGTTGTCGAAACTTGAGCGTATTGTTACCTAAGCTGACAGTAACTTAAAAGCACGCTACCTTCACCGGAACGGATCTGATTGCGGTGCCCTGTGTTACAGACGTACAATATTGTATAGTTTTACTTGTCTATGGATAGAAGGAGGTAAGTTTAGTGACGTACGTCCGAGCTGGGACTCCGGCAGTCCTCGCCTCCTTCCCTCAACTACCGATTGTTATGCGATATTTTCTATATTATTAAAGTTAACATATATCAATAATTTATTAGCAGTTAAGTATATATGAAATAGGAGAGGCCGAGGACTGCTCGCTCCCCAGTAAATAAGGGTTAGCGAAGCCTTAATGAAACGAAACGTAAAGAAAATGGGTGCTAAGTGAAAGTGTGGAACCGTCAGAAAGCAGACTCATACTATAAAACAGCTTCTACTTAACATACCCCCCCGTACCCAGTGTAAACAGTACTTTTGATTTTAAAGGATCTCAATGATTTGAACAAATCCAGTGCCCGTTTCTTGTGATTACGATTTAATAATTACGTAAAAAGTGGAAATTTTATTCGTATTTTACATAGTTAGGCGAAATTCTCGAAAGGACTATCGAAATTATTTTCTTGCTTTTGTAAATATAATATAGGTTAACTTATTTATTTTGTCTCACGCCACTTGGGCCCGATCTGCGCAGTCGCTGTCAAAGTCGTTATTTAATCATTTTTCAAATTCTATTTAAATTCAAATAGCGTAAGTTTGGATCTACAAATATTTACATTAAAATAATATAATCGGCCACTGCGCTGATCTTGTTCAAACGTGATACATTTCCTTTCCTTTTTTAGGAAATTTCGTTCTATAGGTTACAAATTTTATTGTAAAATTTTTAATTATATAATAAATAAATATAATAGTAGGTAATGAATGGACCAGGCGATGGCAGGGAGCGCTCTCAGAATTTATAATTCGGCTAGTGTTGAAGAGTTACCGGTAGTAGGCAAAATGTCTGAGCGACATTTAAAATTATGCTCGTATAAAATAATTTTAGTCGAATTGATGTTGTTAACGAATCAAAGTTTCTAATAATTAATGTACTTAAAACTTTCAATGTAAATTAATGGCACTTCAAAAAGATATTGTTAAAATTATTTTAATGGAGACTAGTCCTAGTATCATATTTCCTTTAAATTATTTCTATTGCCGAACCGGCAGAGGGCGTTAAGAGGTGCAACATGGCCGCTGGTTCCTAGTGATGCACATGGAGATTGTAAATAGATTATGATGAACGCACACCCTCATGACCCAATCAGTCAGGACTAGCATGAAAATCTTAATGATTGAAAAGTTGATAAAATTTCATTTTCTCTTGGAGCGGTGCCTAACTAGGCACTGTACAAAATATTGTTTATTAGAGAATGGCAACATTTTTGATCTGATGTATTTTCATGCTAGGATCTAGTGGCATTGTTAGATAGGTGGAAAATTGTGAAAATAATTAGCGTGGAAGCAATCAGAAGGTTAGTGAATTCAGTATAAGGGGGAGGGGGAAATGGCCGTTGGGTAACCTTTTGTCTAATGTTTCAATAAATTAATGTTATTCGTTGATAATTGTCCAAAATTTAATACGTAACTCGTGAGTGTTGTGTCTCGTTTATTCTAATTTGTATTCTTTTTAATTCTTGTCTTGCATCAAAATTAAGGAGCGGGCCATTCGATACTAGATGGCGTTGTAATCTAAATTAATTTAATTTATTCTGAGAGTTATGTGCGATAGTGATTTTTGTGTTAAATTGCTTTTAGGTTAAAGTCCGTTTATTTTAATTTTAGTTGTATAATTTAACAAAATAATGTATTTTCTGCCCCCTAGTTAAGTTATTTTTCTATGTATAGTTAGTTATAAGTGTAAATGATTAGCACATAAATTTGATGCATGATGATAATGTTAATAAAATATCCACAATAAAATACATTACAATCTTTTATTCAACGTTGCCCTTTACTTAGTGAAGATTAAAATTTCAAATCAACTTTTCATAAGTAACATGATTTGTGTGACGGAAAAATTTAAAACATACCAAAAGATAACGAAAGAATCAAACCTTGAGAGTTCTCGTCAAGCGTTGCGGCGTGCGGACGTGCATATTGCTAGTGAATCATACCTTTCGGATTTAATACTAGTTACAGTGATTCTCAATCATCGCTATCTATTTTACGCTATGTCTAACTTGTGTGGTAGCTGTGGTGTGGAGATCAGGGACGGAGCTTCCTGCTCTGTCTGCAAGTTGGAATTTCACTTTCAGTGTGGAGGCATTACTGAGGTAGGATATCGGAGACTAGGCGATAGAAGATTCACTTGGTGCTGTGCCAATTGTAAAATCTCTGCGCAACCTCAAGCAGTTTCGACATCCGCCTCTACATCACCTCTAGTGAAGATGCCTGTTGAATCGACTATTCTGGAGGAAATCAGAGCTGTCTCCTTAAAACTCGCCCCTTTAGAATCTTTGGTAGAAGATGTCAGATCACTCAGAAAGGAATTATCGGAGCTGAAGTCCTCTTTCAGTGAAATCAATGGAGTCGTCGGCGAGTTCAAAACTAAAATAGAGAATTTTGAATCCCGTCTGTCCAAGGTTGAATCTGACAATCAGAACATCGTAGAACAGTATAGTACTATCCAAACTAGACTGGATAAGCTGGAGAGCGAAGCGGACGATAACGAGCAATGGTCACGAATTAATAATGTCGAAATTAAAGGAGTTCCCCAGAGGGATAAGGAAAACTTACACGATATAGTTAATTCTATTGGGCAATTAATTAACTATACGGTCCAAAAAAATCAAATTAACTTTGTTACTCGCGTGCCAGTGCGAGATAGTAATCAACCAAAGCCAATTATATTGTGCTTCTTAAACCGTTACGCCAAGGAAGATTTCATCGCGGCAGCAAGAACCAAAGTCAAGGACCTAGCCAGATCGAAATCGTCTATAACATGTACCAATCTGGGCCTTAATGGCAATCATAAAATATTTATAAACGACCACCTCACTCCCAAAAACAAAGATCTGCTGAACAAAGCTCGCAAGGTGGCCAAAGATCATAATTTTCAATACGTTTGGGTGAAGAGAGCTGTAATTCATACACGGAAGGACAACACCTCACCAATAATTTATATCCGCAATGTAAAAGACATTTCCAAAATAATATAATCATTATTATTTATATTGTTATTCATAAGGTCTTATTACATTTATTTTTCTCTGCACTTAACATGTTGAGAACAGCTGGCGGTGAGTGTGTGATGGTACGGCATGGTACGGTTTTTTTCTCATTCATTGTTCTGTGTTGTGGGTTGACTATCGAAACAGGTTTGAATTGCTTTTGCTTATTTGCTAATGGAGTGCATACCAATAATGATTCTAACGCTATTTATATAAGATCGATTATTTGTTATTTCAAGACGTTGCTTACGGCATTTAAGTATACCTATTGTCTCGCTTACGTAAAATATTTATTGAATAGAATTGTACATATTTTAGTTTGTTTGAATGGCGAGTCGGTGTATTTATTGGTTATATTGCTTTGTCTATCCTATATGAAGGCTTCGATAAGTATAGGTAAATATATTGTTTTTATTGTCTGTTTCTTCAATGATTAAGTTCAAAAGTCTTATTGGTTACTATCAGAATGCTCGGGGGCTGCGCACTAAAACGAACGTATTTCTGGCTAACTTATTGTTAAATAATTATGATTTTATTGCAATCACTGAAACATGGCTTCTTGACAGTATTTTAAGCAGTGAATTATTTGATTCTCGTTACATAATATGGAGACGAGATCGTGATTATGCGCGGACAGCGCAGAAACTAGGTGGAGGAGTATTGTTAGCGGTGCGGAAAGATCTTATGGTTGTTGAGCGGTCGGAGTGGAGGAGCTCAGCAGAGGACATTTGGGTGACAATCACTTTGAAACGTAGGAACCCTTCTATAAACTATAATATACATTTATGTACGGTTTATTTGTGTAATGAAGGAAGCGGCAATTCTTATAAAACACAGTTGTTAAATTTTTCGAATAAATTAGGTGAACTAGTATTGAGCCACCCCTCGGACGTATTTCTTGTAACAGGTGATTTTAATTTCAAGGATGACATCAATTGGGTTAGGTCTGAGGGGTCTACTGAAATGATACCTATCGAATACAAATCTGATTATCTGAAAAAATTTCTTGATATTATTAATACTTGTAATTTTTGTCAATATAACGCACAATCAAATATTAATAAAAGAATACTGGATCTTATATTCTCTAACTCACCTGTGAATGTTCAAGCGTGTATGTCACCCTTGGTTTCAGAAGATGAACATCATAAATCATTAATTTTAGATATAGAATTTGTTGAAATACATACTCTAGAACAAGTTAAAACCTTAAAATTTTTATATAACCGCGCCGACTTTAATTCTATAACATCAGTTCTCAATTCGATAGACTGGCATTCTTGTTTGTTTAACTGTACTGTAGACGAAGCACTGACTTTATTATATGATAAACTTTATGAGCTACGTGATAAGTTTATTCCGTCCAAATTTGTGTCAAAATGTTTGTATCCACCATGGTATAGTTCTGCTCTGATCAAAATACTAAAGGAAAAATATAAATATCACAGTAAGTACAAAACTTATGGTAACATTGCGGATAACTTATCATTCTCAACTCTGCGTGAAAGGGCAATCACAGTAGAAAAGAAGTGCTTTGAGGTATATATAGACAGAATTGAGGCTTCTATAGTTCGCGATCCTCGTACCTTTTGGTCGTATGTAAAATCCAAAAAAATGTCCAACTCTTATCCCAATTTTATGTTCTACAAAACAACTGGTGCAGATTCTGGTGTAGGTATTTCTAACCTGTTTTCAAGTTATTTTGAGTCTAATTTTCTAAAACCTAATGACACTGTTAATGTTAATAATAGTCCTGTTCGTTGTACTAGTGCCGTTAGCATCTCTACTGTGTCAGTTACACATGCGAAGGTCGAGAAACTGATTCGTAATTTAGATTTAAGTAAGGGTGGTGGTCCTGATCTCTTGCCCCCAGTCTTTATAGTCAATTGTGCGTCTGGCTTGGTAGTACCTTTGACCATTATATTTCAGCGTTCGCTCTCAGAAGGCATAGTCCCGAAGATATGGAAGAGAGCGTATATAACACCTGTATTTAAGAAGGGCGATAGATCTAATGTTGAGAATTACCGCCCTATTTCTAAATTATGTTTATTCGCTAAAATTCTTGAAAAACTTGTTCACAATGATCTATATGCGGCGCTTAAACCTTCTTTCGGGGTAGAACAACATGGTTTTCTCAGAAGCAGATCAACCGTCTCGAACCTAATAATAGCGAATGATTTTATTACTGAGGGAATGGACAGTGGTGGTCAAGTTGAAGTGATATACACGGACTATACTAAATGTTTTGATAGAATTGATCACAGTGTTCTCTTATGCAAATTATTGGCTGCAGGTATCCATGGTGACCTTTTCAGATGGTTCGCATCCTACATAGATAATCGCTGTCAGGCTGTTGTACTGCAAGGATTTTTGTCTAAGTGGGTCTCCATTCCTTCAGGAGTTCCTCAGGGATCGATCTTGGGCCCTTTAATGTTTATTCTGTTCACACTGGATGTGGGTGATTGTTTCCTCAATTCTAAAATATTACTGTTTGCCGATGATATGAAAATCTTTAAGTTTGTGCATAACACGGATGACATTAACCTACTGCAAGCCGATTTGAATAGATTTGAGCATTATTGTGTCCTAAACAAGTTGGAACTCAATGTGTCTAAATGTCATCACATTAGTTTTAGCCGTAAACCTAGTCCATTGATAGGTAATTTCACCTTCTATAATCAGTCAATTTCTAGACTAGTAGAAGTTAAGGATCTTGGGGTCATCCATGACAATAAATTGCTATTTGATAGACACATTGATAGTGTAGTTTCCCAAGCCTCTAAATCCTTGGGTTTTATCATTAGAACATCAGCTGTATTTAAACATTTAAAAACTATTAAAATATTATATTGTTCTTTTGTGCGTAGTCACCTAGAGTACGCCTCACAAGTCTGGAATCCTCAATACCAGGAATACAAGGCTCGTCTCGAAAATATCCAGCGACGGTTCCTTCGTTTTCTTGACTTTAAGGCCCACCAGCGTTCTGATGGTTACCATCACCGTTGTCAACGTTACCATTTTTTGCCCCTTGAAATTCGAAGGAATATATCTGATGTATGTTATTTATTACAGATTGTTAGGGGATTCGTTGATTGTCCGGAGATGTTAGCAAAGTTCAACTTCCGAACTGACTTATTATGGTTCAGACACCGCCCTCTTTTCAAAATTCCTCTACTTAATACCAACTATAGAAAAAATACATTTATGATTCGAAGTGTACAGACCTACAACCAATATTCAACCCAGTTTGATATCGATCTTTTCTGTTCTTCCATCGACTCTGTGAGACGCACACTCACATCCAGCTATTTCCATTAGTATTTCCATTAGTATTTCCATTAGTATTTCCATTAGAATTTCCATTAGAATAGTCATATTTAATTTTTTATTTTTCTTTTTAATTTACTAAAGTTCTTTAATTGTTTCATAGTATTATAAATTCATAAATGTTAACTTTATTCCTCCTATCTCCTTAAGGTATTTATGGATTATCTATAGGTGGAGATTTGTAATTAGTACTGACTTTATTTTATTGTAATCATAATTTACCTTCTGTTAAAATACTGTAAATCTTCCTAAAATGCAATAAATAAATAAATAAATAAATACAAAAATAACGATACATTTATTAATGTAGGAAACATTTGTACCCTTATAAATGTAAAAAAAATGACTAAATGCAACGTTTGATGTAATGTTTGACTAGAAAAACGGGCAAGAATGTCTCCGCCACTCTCAATAAGATTACAACTATTTTCAAATATGAAAACATCTAAGCGACATCTCAGACTAGAAGTTATATATTTCATGAAAAATGTTTTATGAAAATTGGATAAACAAAGGCCAAAAAGATTAATAAGAAAACATCTTTGAAATAGTTCTGGTTGCTTTGGTTGCAATGTGAGGTTTATGCAAAATTTGCCGTTTCCTAATAGATAAACTCTATTTTTTTTTTTGTATTTCTACCACAAAATTAGGACAAACACATGATACAAATTGACGCATATATATAAAAAGCGGTGCCGTCCCTATAACATGTGGACACGACCAGCGACATCAAGTAGATACCTACAATAAACATTGAACATTAAATAGTGGAACCAGCTGCCCACTGAAGTATTTCCGAGCCAATTCGACTTAGGATCCTTCAAGAAAAGAGCGTACCAATTCTTGAAAGGCCGGCAACGCACTAGCGAGCCTTCTGGCAGTGTGAGTGTCCATGGGCGGCGGTATCACTTAACATCTGCCCGTTTGCCTCCTATTACATAAAAAAACAGTGTTAATACAAACAACTCTTAGATGAGGCCAGAGAACCATGAAATATGTCAAAACTCTGTGCAATGTCATTATGGTAGCGACATAACCTATTAATTGGAGAGTTTCTGGCAACGCTTGTTCGACATTGTGGGATGTGAAAACATCTTCCATTGTATAAACAACTCCCGACCCGAGGAACTTATATGGATAAACTATTGAACTCCAATATGGTTATAACGAAGCTGGTAAAGATAGTAACAGCGACACTGGGATCGGTAAGACTCCCTGTTGTACTGGAGATGAAACCAGAAAGCTTTGAGGATTTTTTTTTTATAATACTATCTACGTACTCCCTATATGTGACATGTTAAAAAAAAGTTAAAGTCGAGAGTATGTCTTATTATACCAATACGCTTAGAAAAACGGGAGTCATATTATTAGCGCTAAGGCGTGTCTTCGATGTGACCGTTAGCGCCAAGTCTACTCTGAATATCGCCCTAAAAAAGGGTTTGTTCTAAAACCTACGTTAAGATATTAGATACATTGGCAACGCAACGACGTTCCGAGCGACAGATAACTAAATATTTTCCAGAAACTAACAAGTTTTTGAACGCATCGAAAATCCTAATTAAATTTATTATTCCACATGACAAGAATGACGTGTCTGTTGACGTTAACTCAGATTGTCTTTCATTGTAATAATATTATGGTCTGTGCATGGTAGTCTTGACGTGTTATTTCATAATTTTCGATTGTCAGTATAATTAAAAATATAATATGTTCTAATTTTTATTTCTAAGGAAATAATAATGAAAAGAAAAATTAAATATAGAGGATAAAGTGAAAATATCTGCAACAATAAATTCTGTATTGCTTTTGCTACGAAGACAAAATGGTGTTAATGACAATGATAGCGCGAGTGGTCGATGGCTTACCTCTAGCAGCAACTATGCAAGAAGATGACCAGGTAGACAGTAGTCTAAAAACGTTTGTTTTCTTTCTGAAGAAATCAATGTACTTTTCTTTCCACAGAATAAGAACAAAAATTTAATAGTTTTAACACTTTGCTAGCATTTTCCTTATTTTGCGTTCTTTTAAATGTCTTCTTATTTAATTTGCTCTTCCTGTGACCCCTAGAAATTCCAGAGATTTAATTTATTATTTCGATGTTCCGTTTTAAGAAAAATGCCTCCATATGGGAATGCTTAAATTTTAATTCATGTAATATGGTGGTTTGCAGAGTGGCTGTAATATTTTGGAGTATCAGAACCAGGCCAAAATGCTGTTTAGAAAGTTAAGTCCACAATCACCCACCCGTTGCTCCATAGAAACAGGGCCTTATCTATTTCAGTGAGTCTCCAGCTTTTTTTTATTGTTTCTTTTTTTTCATTTTATAATTATTTTCATAAACATTGCATCATAAATGTTTTCATTAAGTTATGACATTTGTTTTATGTTAAGTTGTATTTGGTAGTTAATTGTAACATGTCTTGGTAATATTGAAGAGAAAATAATTTGTACATCAAATATGTGTGGGTAAAGCCTCAACTGATAATAATAACAATAATTAGTATTTAATTTCAGATTAAGCTTTACTTCTATATCCCATTTTAATTTTCAGGAGAACTAGTTATGTTACATGTGTTGTACAACTTTCTTAATTTCAGCTATTTGATAGAGAATGAAATCTGTTATCTTGTGCTGTGTGAGAGAAACTACAGTAAGCGACTTGCCTTTAGTTACTTAGAAGAAATTGCACAAGAGTTCTATTTACAGTACGGAAAGAGGGTTTGTGTTTAGTTTAATTTGTATTTTATAATAATTTAGTTAGTAGTAATTATACATTCTTATAATTTTACTCAGAATTACTTACTAGTTTATAATATTATTATTTTCACTATGTGGTGAGCAAGCTTTTTTAATCCACATCTCTGCTCTAAAACAGTTTTTTAAGAACACTGTAATGTATTTCATACAAATTATATAATTATTTCAGGTAAACACTGTGACCCGACCTTACACATTTATTGAGTTTGATACGTGGATGCAGCGCACACGTAAACAATACGCCGAGGGCGGAGCCCGAGCCCGGCGAGCAGCAGGGGGTGCTGCTGCTGCTCAACTTGGTGGTCAGTTAGGAGATGTACAGAGAATTATGATGCAAAACATTGATGATGTCTTGCAGCGAGGGGCAATATTATCAGGTAGTAGACTATTTAAGATTTTTAATCTCTTCTCAATATAAACTATTTCCATACCTACTCAAATGTCATTATTAAATTGTACTAACAAAATGTGTAATGTTTTTATACATGCAATATTTTTGGACACTTTTAAGTTAATAAGGTAATTTCATTTATTACTACCCAAACATCTTATTAATTTATTTCAATTCCAGAACTAGACACAAAGACACAAAATCTCTCAATGATGTCTCAAAAATATAAGAAAGATGCAACATACCTCAACACCAAATCTATGTTAGTAAAGGCCACTGCTGGGGCTGTGGTGTTGCTAGTGTTTGTCTTGTACTTCTGGATCCTTTAGAGATAATCCTTATAAGTGTGTATGTCGGTGACACACCTTCTTTCAATTTTTTGTACTTGGAATAAAAATATCTCATTTTTTGTAACTGAACCTTAAAATAACCTATCCAATAAAGAAACAAATTATAACTGGTCTAATAATTTCCAAACACATTGTGTAAGTAATATTACAAAAAATTAAAAGGTGTTTATAAAACATTCTTATTTGAAATTATTGTTGTGTTGTCACTGGCATATATGTGAAATATTGTAATATATTTTATTGAAAATCTTCTCACAAGTGACTGAATAAACCATTTTAGTCCTTATTACAGGAAATTGCATTCCACAATATGTTACACTTAAATATTGTATGACTATCATATAATTTTTCACAACATCTATAAAGTTTCATTATTCTCTAGTTAAAATTTGTTTATGGAATATACTTTATTTTTTCTCAATTAAGGAATTTCTCTGACATAACATTTAAGTGTAAAATATACATAATTGAATAACAAATATAGCAATAGATTAACAAGCACAGTGCAAAAATGCAATAATATAATGTAGCTTGATGTTAAAAAGTATTGCCAATATATTATTTTTATATGAAGTGGTGAGGGAATGTTGTAAATGTTTACACCTATTATTATTTATTTAAGAAGTATTAAATGCCTTCTTTCAAAATGTGTTGTTTTTATAGATTAATATATTATCAGTTTTACTTTGAAATAATGAGATAGGCAGATTATTATACCAACTGTCATCGGCTAGACATGATTTTGAAAACTAGGTTGAGGGCCTTAAAACAAAAAATCATCTTTCTCTGGTAGTTTAATGGAACAATAAATTACTTATGCAATACTACCTATAAAGTTTATTCTTCACATTTATTTGTTCAAAGAGGTTTGTTGTTTGTATGCTCATTTATTATAGAACTAAGTGAATTTTGTATGTTAACAGCCATTCTTGGATTTATTATCTGAAAGAAAATTACTTTAAACAAATTATGAACCCAAAAAATTATTGGTGTATGGGCACCAAAAAGAGAGTGTCAGAAATTGGACAGAGTTGTCTGTTTGTGTAGTCATAGCTCCTAAAAAAATTGACCCTAAAGGATTTTCATGTACACACTACACATGGGCCAGCATGTCTACCAGGCAATAGCATATACATGTCAGTGTGCCGTTAGCCTTAATATAACATGCTTTGCTCTATAACCTATAAAAAAATCACAACTGTTTCAAAACAGCAGATTCCCGTATTAATAAAATCTGTGGTTACACGTCTTGCCTGCTATAATTGTCTTTCAAGATATGTTATAACCTCTGTTCAACAAACTAACCAGTCCTGTAAAGATACCTGTAGTTATTATCAAATATGGTTACCCTATATTGACTTACATGTATTATTTCAACGAATAAAACTGGTTTTTCTATCCACTGCATTATACCAAAAAGCTGAACAGTCATCGGTAATATACTATTTGGTATGTCATCTTGATACAACATTGATACTAGGAGTTTTGGTGCCTGTAGATTTGACTCTTCATATATCTAAAACATTAAAAATATAGAATTTGTGGTATTTTTACCAAAATTTGCAGGTTCAAGACATTGATCTCTAAAACCCATGGTACCTACACCAAGGCATTCTTTAAGCCATACCCATTCTAGCCGTAAGGAGACTACAAATAAAAGGCAAAATATATTTTATTATTAACAAAGTTAAGTCTGGTGGTCTACGGTCGGTCTAGTCCTAGCGGTTTCATAACGATTGTTTCCCAAGTTGTCGAAGACCTTCTGTTATTTACAAAAATGCACTTTTAAGAGAGTGAATACCGTATGTTCAAATAGATTATTCTTGACTCAGGTTACGCTTTTACTTATTTGTATTAGATACCATTATCAGCATTTTTAAACTTACATCGTTTAAATAAAAATGACCATTGACGCTTTTTAAAATTCCAACAGTGCGACATTTCCAAGATTTGCAGTTATGACGTTCTGCGGTCGAAAGTAATTTATCAACATTCATGTATGTGTACAATTCCTCTGCAATAATAAAAGGTATTCCGCTATAGCGATTAGATGAAAAAACGTAATATCGTCGGTGAAATCGTAACTACCTACCCACATTTTGCCTATTATCAAAAATGATTACGTCACCTTGGGAATTGCTATTACAAGACATTTTTTCGTTTAAAATAAACTAGTAAGTAGTAACTAATATACTCTTTAACGAAAAATAAAAATGTAAATTATAAGAATATTTAAAACAGTATGTACATTTTTTAAATATGTTTAACTTCAAAGAAGCAGCGGTATAATTTAAGTTGACATTTCCGACTAAATGTCAATTGGTCTAAATACGACTGTTGACTTTTCCATATTTACATTGTTGTCTTTGGTTGTAGATGTTAGATTACTATTAGATTCGTTATTATTTAACCATCAATTGCTGGAAAAAATGCTACCATCTAATTTGGTAGAACTTCGCCCTAATCGACGATTATTGGATCATGAATTTGAAGGCTACAAGTTAAATCTTAACGCTCTACCACAGCACGTCTTAGAACTTATTTCAAATGTAGACAGACTCTTTCCAGGTGAAGTGCAATATTCCTTTGTACATGCTAAACTTTTTGCGCTACACAATCATTTAATAGTCGACTACTGGGATCATGCGTTCAATTTTTACTACATTGATAAAAACCAACAAGTTCGCAACACCTCCTTTGAAAGCATATCAAACACATTCCAACAAGGTATAGTTTATGATGTACCTGCTCATGAAGAAAGGAAGTCTGGCCATTTTAATTTATGCTTAAATTTTGCTTCTTCTACCTTAGCTGTGATTAGTGATGGTACTGGATACTTACATATAGTAGATACAGGTCTGCGCAATAACCCTGTTACCAAAAAACAGATGTGGTCCACAGCTTTTTCTTGTTTAGCACTGGGATCTGGCACATACTTTGTGATTGTTGACACAAAATTTCAAGCAAATGAAAGTAAAGAAATATTACATTGCTTATTACAGTCTGTAGAACAAAATGATAAACAATTCAATTCAATTCTCTCATGGATAACTTTTGAGAATAATGGACAATGCTGGAAACAATCAGTTTTAAAACAGATTCAAGGTAAGGGTATTGTCCATTATTCTGCAATTGAAACCAATTGTTCCGCAGTATATATAGCTTCAGACAATACATTTAAATTTACATTAGATTCAGAAAGAGAAATTGTAGAACCCCAACCAGAGCAACCAAGGCAAATAATTTATACTTGGTTGCAAACCCCTGATGATGTAACAATAACATTGCAATTAGAGAATAATTTTGATAAGAATCTCTTGCTTATAAATGTTTCTCCTGTGAGTATAAAGATAACTTATGCTGGAAAAGACTTTGTAAATGGGAAATTGAAAAGTAAAATAGATAGTGAGTTAACAACATGGAATGTTCAGCAAAACGGTCAGGTGGATGTCCTTATTACTAAATCAGATAGTATGATTTGGGAAGAGCTGATTGATGGCGGGGACAAAAATGGAGAGCAAATTATGGATGCGTCTTTAGTTGAAGAGGCTCATAGACGACTAATGCATTTGTGTGCTGAAACAGAAGTAGTTCCTGACAGAACTTTGCAAGGCTTATCAACACAAGAATTAGAGGACTGTGATGCAGCTTCTGAAGAGGATACCGTTTTAGGTAAGCAATACATTTTAAGTTTTCTCAAAGTTGTATTGGATGAATATCATTCAAGACGTAAAATAATTATATGACTAATTAATACAATATTTATTGTTTTATTATATTGATTTTAAAATTGTCAAACTAAACAATGGTAATGACGGTAAAAAATATTTCAATTCAAAATTGAGAAAGTTGTTTTAAATTTTGTATTTGTTTCAGTTCGCTTAGATGCTAGTAACCACACAACTACACATAGAGTCCCTCTTAGTGTCCACCAATTTCTGTTTAATATTAAATTAGAAACAGAAGGAGTCCCAGCCCTCTGCCTTCGTCATGATGTTGATGCTTGTATTTGGCAACCATACCCTCACTTAATTAATACTGATATATGGCCAGTGAAACATCAAGGAACACTGATGGCTTTTGGATACATACAATCATCTAAGCAAAATCGAAAATTTGTTACATGTTCTCCTAACTTCTCATATGGCGTTGTCTGTGAAGCCACACGCCATGTATTTATCTATAAGAGTTCTAGTAATGTTGGGTGCCAATTGCGAAAACGGACAGAAGGAGCTATGAAGAATATAAAAGTGGGCCAACAGTTTGTTATTAATGTTGAAAAGTATGGTGAAGTTTTAGGTATAAATGCAACAAATGATTATTTGTTTATCTTAACAGAAAGTAAGCTGATCGCTATTGAAATGATGTAAATAAATAAACATAACTTTATTATTTATTTCCATTTTGTACACATAGTAGGAGCTCAGGCTGATTGTTTTTTTGTATATTGTTTAAAGAAAACTAAAATTGGAAGTAGTTGACTAAGATATAATGTAAATTTTATTTTATGACTTCATCTTCACTGTCAGTATGAATGCTTTCATCTGATGAGTAACCAGTTGTAAATAATAAATTCTTAGGTTGTTTCTTTCTATGTTCCTTAACTTCCTTCTCAATTTCTTTTTTCTTTTCCTGAGCAATTTTTTCAGTCAGCAATACTCTTTTTCTCTTACTTTGAGGCTCAGAAGAAACAGAGCTGTTTTCCCTAACAGCTGGATTATCTTCAATTTTATTATCATAGTCAAATTCATCTTCTGTAAAGGAGCATAAATTATTAACCAAAACCTGTAGTACTGAATACTTGAACAAGTACCTATCAGTAAACATTTTAATTTTTTAATTGAAAACATCTAAGCAAAAAGGTTAAGTAGTTGTTGAGTACATCTATAGCACTCTAATAACAAATCAGAATCATAAATTGTAAACCTACCTGGTGTAATAATATCAAAATTGTAAGCATGGTCTTTGAGTACCACAAATACAATTGGAAATTCAATTATGCACTTTCCTGATAAATTCTCACACAAGGATTCTGAAGGGTCAAGTTCAAAAAATTTTCTATGTGAACCCTTCACTTTCTCAGCTGAAAAATTATAAAATTAATTAAATTGTACTTACTTGCAAAAGTATGGAATATAGGCAAATATGTTTAAAAGAGGGACTTAAAATTATAAATTTACCTTTCAATAAAACCTTTACACCACTTGGTCCAGCAGACCTATAAAAGCCCAATGATTTAGAGCCTTCAAATGCTAACACATCGGGGTTCAAATATTTATCCAACAAATCTGATATTTTTTTATTTTCTGCACACTTCTCATCTATGAACTTTAGGGGATTCCCCTCTATATTGGGAAAAATCCATTCCACTCTCCAATATATTACATTTTTCTTAAAATCTAATTTAGTTGTATTTACTGCGTTTCTTGTAAAGTTTCTTGCTAAAAACTGTATAACTGTGCCTCTTTTTCTTGCTGCTAATTTTAGTTTATAAAGATGCTGAAAACGTTAAAATATATAATATTGACAAGTTAAATTTCACTACAAATTTTAAAACATATATACAAAAAGTAAATACTATTGGTAAATCTTTATCAATCCTAGTGAACTTCTTCTTCTCATCCTTTTTTACAGAATAAACAAATCGAGCACATTCCTCTAACAATCTATAGTCACTTAACAAATCAGTGTTTGTAAAGTCTTTAACTCTGACAAATTTAGTCCGATCCCGAATGCCATTACATTCTAGTTCCGCTTTGTGTATTCTTACACAGTCCAAGCAACAGGTTTTCACTTCACATCTTGGACATGTATATTTAGCTTTATTTGCTCCACATACTTCACAGTTACCTAACCTACAAGAAAAATTAGTTAACTTGCATGAAATCATATAGATTTATAAGTTATAATACAAATATCTTTAGCATTATAAACATACCTATCTTCTCCTGTAGACTCATTTTCTATATCACTGTCCGATGATGAAGAAACTATTCCAAATCCCATGTTTTTATTAGTTTACAAAGCTTTGAATTTGATGTTTCAAAATTCAAACACAGATCAAGTATAGGTAAAGCTTAAAGCAGGGATGCCAACTCCTACAAAATGTTCCTCCTAGGACCAACTTCAAATACCCCTTAATGTCGATCAAAAACCCCTAGTTTTTGTTGCACACTTGGTTTGAGAGGTAATTTCAATTATGAATTAAAAATACGTTGAAGTATTAAAAAAATAGCTGTTGTATTTATGTAAGTACATTTTACATATTTATTTATGTTAATTAGGGATGCGATACCGATGCCGATACTCTTAAAGAAATATCGTCGATACCGATACCGATACCAACGCTTATTGGATTAATATTAAATTAAGGTAAAATACATCAAGTTAAGTTAAAGTTTACAATTTTTATTAAAAAAAATTACTAAAAATAGTCACAAATTGAATAATTTTAAAGGTTTTGTTACTAAAATTAAGAGATATAATTAAATTAAAATAAATAACTGTTAATCATTAAAATTAACAATGATGATATTTTTGTAATTCTGTATGTATTTTATTTAAATCGGTATCGAAAAAATACTACTCGCGATAGCAGTTAAAAGCCAACTAAATTATCTTCAAACCTACGTTCAATCGAGTCTCAATGATCTCCCGTAAGCCATAATATCTAATAACTATGAGCTGGCAAAGATAGTTGACTCGAGTAAAAATTTTGGTCTACTAATCAATTCAACAAGAGTTTTTTGTACTAACTACTAACTGACGTGAGACAGATCTTAAATTATCGTAATTAATGTGCACTTTTTATTTTTCATGAAGTCTTTTTTAGTTCATATGTAATTATGTATTTTTACCCTCCTTTTCATTTAATTATGTTAAATTTTTATATTGTAAGCAAGAAAGTGTTAATAAATAAAATAAATAAATAGTGTCTAGCAAAATGAAATACATATATAATTCATAAATAATAATGCTTTGTCGCCAAGCGAATGATAGAGACAACAAATTGAATAAAACGCGGGGATTTCTCGGGCAACAATAGTCCGTGGCTCGTTTGCAACAAACTAAATCATACAAAATGCGCGTTTACATTATTTTTGAAGTTATACTTCTTTAGGCGCGTTATGATAAATTGATGAGAGTGAAATTTTACGATGCGCGCGCACCGTGACACAAAATTAACAGAATGAAGTTGCCCACGGAAGATGCTACGGCATTGGACATAATTTAAAAACAACATTCGAATAATAATAGAATTTATGTTACACTTAATGTAAGAGAATACATAATAATAAATGTATATTTATTTAATTTTTAAAATTTGAAAAGTATCGTTGAATCGGCAATTAAAATATCGCCGATGCCGATATATCGGCAAACCCAAAGTATCGCCGATATATCGGTATTTTTTTCTATAGCAGATTAATAAAATAATAAAGTGGTAACCCAGGTCATCCGTCATAGATGTTAGGTTAAATAATCATTTATTGTTGACATTTCACAATTATTTATCTGTGATTACGAAAAAATTGCTTAAATGTAAACATGTTTCGGCGATACAAAAAATTTATATTTATGATAATTAAAAATTTATAATGGGCACTGAAAGTCAAGGGGACGACTGGGATTATCCTTGCTCAGATGACGAGATATTATCTAGTGGCATAGTGATTGGGAAAAGTTGGATGCCAGATCCCACTGAGCTAGAAGAACTATACAAAACAATTGAAATTAACGAAACAATTAGCCTAGAATGGAAATGTCCAGGCCGACGTGCCCTTTCTCCAGTTCCAGTGAGTAATGAAAATCAGCCAAAAACAATGGAAGTTTCGCCAGTAAGAGAAGAGAAGTCTGATTTTGATTTCATGGATGAAATGGGTTCTCTACATTTACGTGTTCGACGTGAAGGAGAAGACACTTTGCGTGGTTCAGCAAAGAAGAAAACAACTTCGTTTAATGGCATTCTGTCTAATATGATTAGACACAAGAGGATTGAACAGTTGGAAAAACAAGCTAATACACCAACAAGTTCTTCTAATTGAAATTTAATTAGTGGTAATCTAAGTTTTATAGTTAAGACTCACTGTGGTATAAATAAACAGAATATAACATTTTTTGTTTAATTAATCTTGAGACGTATTTGACTGTTTTACTACATTAGGTGTGTTGATCTTTGTAACAGCATTTGTTCATTCTCCTCTAATATTCGTCGACATAAATCCATATTGTCTATAATGTGCTCTAGCTTCCAGTGTTTTCTTAACAATGCATGTTCTAGATTAAACTTGCCCTGTCTAATACATTGTACCCCCGTACAGTATGCTGATGATTTCAGTTGTACTCCTAGATCATGTATTAGAGTCCATAAATACTTGTCATACTCATTAACTGATTGTATTTCTAAAACAAATTTAAAATAAATACCTAGATTTCAGCTCCGTTATACAGGTTATTGCTGTACATATATAGTTCATATGGAATTTTGTTTAGTTTAGTTTAAAATTTTATTAAACTAAACTAAACAAAATTCATCAACACAAACTGTTTTGCCAGAGTGATTTATTAATCATAACTTGTGATTAAAGAATAATAATTACCTAATGTAAAATCTGGTGGTGCAAAGTGGACACATTTTAAGCCATATATAACTGGCAGCTTACTATTAGCAGGACGAATTAATCCTTTTGCTGCTAGCTCATAAGTTGTTTGTGATTCCATATGTAACCCTGACAATCTGTAAGAAATAGGGTATTTTAACTTTTATTAGTTAAAGCACTATTCATTCCAAATAAACAAATAATAATAAAGCTAAGAAAAACAATTAGTATACTTACTGATACATTGTTTTCTGGTGCGCTGCCTGCATATGGGCAATAACTTTATCTATCTTTTCTCTTGTTACATGAGAATATGTTGTACGCTCCATTGTTCGGCCATTCCAGAAGAAAGTATCTGTTGCTTTACCAAGCTGGCCATGAACCTTATATGCCCTTGTTGGACGTCCAATATTTATATGATATGACAGTTTTGTACCTTCATTTAATCCTAGCACTAAAATTCAGGCATTAAATATAATAATCTTAATATAGTTTTATTCAACTTTGTTCACATTGTAAAAACTTACAGAGAATACCACTGCTAAACAGACCCAAATGTGTCGCCCAGTTGCATCGAAAATCATCATGTATATATCGCGGTCCACAAGCTAGAGGGTCATCTGCATAGTTTGGTACTATTCTTACCTCCATGGTTTTATTGGTTTCCCCCATTATTTCAACACGCTGTTCCAGTGGTCGATCAGGAAGTTTATTTAGATCTGTAATAACTTGTGTTATAACAGCTACCAAGGAAAACCTACTAATCTAAGCAGTGATACTAGAATGTAACAAAATGGCAAATATTTCAATATAAGTTCTACTAGCAAAAGCTAAAATGAATATAACCTAGAGAATCCTGATCCTTTTTAGGATATATAATAATATCCTAAGTATGTTTTATTTATTGTAGACAGACATTAATCGCAATATTGTTGAAATGTTGAAGATTAAAAAAGTTTAATAGTACTGTTTGAAGTAAACTAAAGTCTCTGTCCATTTTCATCACAGCAAACATAAACACAATTTGATAGAAAGGGACAAAATAGTATAGTTAAAAGAGTGCAGTAAGCCAAAATTTGTTTTAATGAATAAAGATGTAAGTTTCTACAATAAATAAAGAAATATACAAGTAAACAAATTATTAATGTCAAGGAAACCAGTCACTGGTAAGTTAAACATATCTTTGATATCAAACATTAGTGGTTTAATCTAGATATTCAGTAGTAAAAGTAATTTAACGGAATAGTGCTATCTAATTAAACACTTGTAAAAAGGACACCCTACCGATCATCCATTACATTACAACCACCACAGGGGATCCATAAAATCAGATAGATATAATTTGATTTATTTAACTAACCAATTGTAGACCCATTTCATCTGGCTTATGGTTTTAGTTGTAATATCGCACTTTACTTTCTATACTTTGTTTGAAGTTTACATCAATAAACACTAACCTTTACATAAATTTGTAACTATAACGTGTTTAATTTGTCGAACAGGGACACAAGGCGGTTTGTAAACACAAATAATGCCATTTAAAGTTTTAAATGCTGAAGCTGCATCGCTAATCTTAACCATTATTCTCGTTAAAATATATATTTTTCTAAATTACTTAAAGAAAACTGTTTAAATTATTTTATTTTACTGTTATTGACAATATTTCAAAGTTTTCGTGCATTGCATGTCATCCACAGATCATCGATCAAATAGATGTAAGTAGACACTTTTTACATGCTCCAAGGTAAATTAAAAAAAACCTGACAATTGTCACAAACGTTATTACTGTATTTAATATGAAATAATAATTCAAATTATCTATATCGACAAAACTTTGAATGGAATTTTATTAGCACACAAACACACTTTCAACAAATCTTTATTTGATAGAACCTTAGGTGCAATCTCAGATATTTCAAATTCACTCAATTTCATAGCTTCATTAGTATATTTTATAAAATATAATTTAACAATTTTTTTGATTCATTTTTCTTTTGGTTTACAACTTATATAAAGATTTACTGTAACTTTAATAGTGTGTTTGAATAATAGCAACATTCCATATTTAGGTTACACGATATATTGTCACTGTCATGACGAAGATAGAATTGACGTTTGCTTTCGCTAGTTTTCGGCGTCAAATAATGGCCGAACGTTAGGCTAGGTCGTTGGCTAGTATAATTTTATAAAAAAACTAGTACATATTTAGTAACATTCTTCCTGAACAAAAACAAATTGCTGCTAAGTGACTTTCGTAATAGTTATGTGATTATTGGTTTCTAATCTGAAGAGTGAATGTTGACGATTTATGGACGGAACAGTTTGTGATGTGAACACTGAATTCCTATTAATTAAAATGTTATTTGGTAAGTAAAATTGCTTAAAAAACAATGTTTGAAGATATACTTTGTTTATTATTCATTGGTCCTTGAAGCAAGTATAAGATTTATAACCATCGACTTCAATAATTTGCACCATTAGGGATCCTTGTCAACTTTTTATTATTTTAATATACGTAGATGTCAGGCATCCTGTGCTTATTTTTTATTAATCGTGTTGTATTTCATGTTTGTACCAAAAATATTTCAAAAATGTTTTATATAGAACTAATATTTATCTTTTAAAAAAATATGAAAGTATTGTTAGAATACTGTAAATAAGTGGTTTAAAGTTTTAACACAAGAGGTATATAAACTTACTGGTTAAATTTGATATTTTACTTTTTAAGGAAAATTTATATAATGTTTCTTTAAAATGTGTTGGAAAAATATAAATAAAAGACTTTGATGGCACATAGACAACACTATATATTATATATATTACTACTAAGATCTGTGTTTATTGGTGTATATTCACTGATATTTTAATTACTTTTAAATAAAAACTTATATTAATTTTCTTTATTTAAAAAAAAATTGTTTTCAAACAAAATATGAAACAAGCTAATATTTTAATGAAATTTTTTCAGAATGCTTTACCAGTGAATTTTTTTTATTAAGAGAAAACCTTTTATCACAAATGAGTCAGTTGTGTTCTAATTACAAAGAGTTCATACTGATTAAATTATTTGCTATATATTTTTCTTTTTGAAACTTTGATATCCAAAAAATTGCAAATTATTATTGCAAAAAATTAGAATAAATTTTAATGTTCAAGTCAGTCACTTCTTTTTAGTTTGGTTTTTATTATGGACACACTAGTATGATAAAATAATAGTTTCCTAATAACTAATTGCTGATTGTACTGTCTTGTCTGATCTTATTTTACCTATCATTTAAAGTATAAGAATATAAATATGCCATTATTTATAATGAACTAATTAACAACTACAAAGGCTTCCTCAAAACATACCATATAATGTGTTGTACTAAAATATAGTGATTAACATAAGTATTGTGCAATTATTTTGTATGGCTTAATATTTATTGTTTATGTTTTGTTCTGTAAATTGGGCGTGAGGAGAATTATTTTGAAGAGATCTTATACATTTATATATATATATATATATCTTATAAGAAGTTTATGATAAAATATTTGCCTATATCTAAAAAGTTATACTAAATAAGAAAAATAGGTACTAATAAAAAAAGGTGAAAATAGGTGTTATTTTAAGACAACAAGAATAATTTACTAAAGTTTTTCGTAAGTTACGTTCGTTCCGTCGAAAATATAAATTTGATAGATGTAATTGACATCGCAATACCTTTTAGTGACTGCTCCTATGTATTCAGAATGTACACAAGGTCATTGGTTGATTGGGGAATTAAAGGTCGACCATCAAGGGTGAGCCCTACGTTGACATCATGTTAATCGATTGCTTGACCATGTTTAACCGGTTTTATTGTAGCTGTTGAATAGTAATGGCAGATGTGCTTTTGTGATGAAATTTTGCGTTAGGATAGTTTCAAAGTAAAGTGTAAATCAAATCGTTATCTACGAATTAATTTATTAGATGCCGAAACCAAAACTGTAAAAATAGATACGGAATAACTTTTTACGTATTTTGTTTCGTGGCTGGTATATGTAACAAATAGGCAGGAGATGCGACATTTCTTTGCGAAAACTAGGCATTGTTGCGTATTGGAATTTCTATATTGGTATATTTCAAATGAATATATTTTACTCGGCTCGGGATAGATAAATACTCAAATTGCACAAGCAAAAAGTTTGTTAATGCAAGTATATTAAGTATTTGAATATTAAAAATTCTCTAAATCTTCAAAATTGTCGAAATAATCACTTTAAAAGGAAAACTTTTTACGATATTACATGAATTATCGTAGGGATCTTTAAAATTTTAATTTTGATTGTATACGTACTCCAAATTTTATAAGCAGTTCTTGTTTATACATTTCAAGCAAATGTACCAGACTTATCTTTCTGTATATTTGCATAATATTATGTAAGTTTTTTTCATTTAGAAAAGTTATTGTTACACGCATTAGTTAATAGTTTTATGCTATCAGGTCAGATTATGGGCACAACCTACTTTATAAATATGTTCTCAAATAAAAATTTGAGTTTTAGTTTAATTTACGTATTTAATATGTAGTAAATGATTTTAGCTATAGTTCTATTATTATGCTATAGATTCATCGACGCCTTCTTTACGTCATCCAAAATTTACGCCACAATAATAGGTCTTCTTATCAATTAACAAATTAAATAATATTTCTATTTGGTATGATACGAATTATACGTTGGTATTGCGTAAGTCTAGACTGAGATAAAAGTTAATAAAAATGACATAAATCCTTGAAACACATTGACAATGGAATGTTTTAGTTGAATTCATAGTTAATAAGTTGTAATTGGTGAAAAATTCACATAATGGTCGCGTTAACGAACCTGACGTAAGCGGCGTGAATGCTACGTTATCTCTTTGTTCTACTAGGATGAGGTCATTTAGAGTTGACTTTAAATTTGAACATTTCTTTGCCTGCATTACATGTATCTTCAATATTGGGAAGTCCCGCTCAATATGGTATTTTTCATTGCCATGCACTTGATTTTCCTCTTCGTCGAAATGAGTGTGAATCGTTGTTTTAATTCGCTAAAACTGCCGTTTTCACGTTATAAATTATGCATATACACGAAGCTATAACTTTGAAAGTGTCACAACCTGAAGTTTGACACTTGACATAAATGTACATAACTGGTCAGGGTCGTGCAATCTTTTATCAGTTCATCCACTTCACTGTTGCATTGTTATCGACTGATAACCTCCAGTTGTGTGACAATAGAATACATACTTGTCTGGATATATATTGGAAAAATTTAGACTTTTAAGGTGAATTTCGCTTACGGACCAATTAAAGGCACATTTTGATGATGTATGTTTATAATGCGGGTAAATCAACTTGAAATGCCGATTTACGTCACAACATTAATCTTTGTTTGGGTTTTACAAATGAGTTTATTAGTTACATTTGACTTCTTTTTTTGTAACAGGAGGCAGGAGGCTTACCCGATTTTAAGTGATCATCGCCGCCCATGGACACTCGCATTGCCAGAAGGCTCGCAAGTGCGTTGCCGGCCTTAAAATTTCTTCTATCTTAAGTGTTCAACGTTTTACTTCTTGTGAAAGTTGTCGGGTTTAATAGGTATGCTATCGTATAACACAGATTGAGAAGTTGTCTTGGTTCGTTACTACTTCTTTGCGCATAATTAAAATGTCCTTGTTTTTCTTTCATGCCTGATATTATTTAGACTCTCATTTGCCCTTTTGTATCAACGTGTCAATGTTGTAAAAAAGTGTAATGAACGCAAACGTTTGTACGTTATTAAGAGGTAGTTCATTGGCTTTCGCGAAATGCTTTAAGGCTGTTAACTGATTGTGTGAGGAACATAATAAGAATGGTTTAATAATATAACAAATAAGAAAACTTCAAATATTTGAACCTGATTTAAAGGTCTAAAGGTCCTTTGTAATGACACTATTATACACAGATGTATAGTGCGTAATCTTTCACGATGGTACTTGCATATATGTAGTGGGCAAATAGGGTGTATCAATCGCCATGTTTATGTACCCTTGCGCAAATGTTACGCGCAAACATTAACAGCATTGTTCTAGCTTGTTGACAAGATGACGACTTTCAAAAACTATTAATGTTTGGGTTTTGCGGTTTTATGTTCTTATTGTTCATGTTTGCAATGTTTCAATTTTATCGATTGTTGGCACTTGGCTTGGATAGCTCAAGTTTCCTGTTCACACAATACTTGGGTATAATCTTGCTTGTTTAAACTTATCTTCGTTAAAATTTTATACTCGTTCTGAAGAAAGTTTGGTAATAAATTCTCTCATAATTGATAAGTTTAAATGCCTATTGAAATCATTTATAGAACACAAAGACAATTATTAAATTGCAAAATATTTTGCGGTTTTATAAAAATATATCTTGAAAAAGGCGCGTTAATTAGTACAGCAGTATCATTGGTAAAAGTATATTTCGTGCCATTTTTCTTAATTTCCTCAATTATGGCAAGCAATTTGGTCAAAGTTAGTCAGGGTCTTTGCAATATGATCGGATTTGGAGCGTTAATATAATTTGCGATTTCATCGAGCGTGACGATACAGGGGTCAAAAACATTATACACTTGAGTGTCGATTGTGAGGTATGAAAGGATATTTTAAAGTAGCTCGGGCATGTGGTAGTTTTTTTTATCATGAAGACTTATTGATAAAAAAAATCTATGCCATTTTAGACGGTAAAGTTAAACTTTTAAAACAGTTCAAGAAAACAAATCTTTATTAACAAAAACAAAAACAGTCTTAATTACCATTTTTATAGTGGAAAATGGTCTATACATACGTTCCGGCAGATCCTTTACGCTGGAGTTTTATGTGGGACTCGTCGTCTATCCATACTTACTAAAACCCTACCAGCATTCGTCCGGTGAGATAGCGTAACAGCGGACCCAGATTTAACAACACACCTGTTTGTCTATTTCTATCACAGTGGAATGTCACAATAAAATTGGTCTTATGATGAATACAATTATAGTATTGTAACATTGTTACGTTGGTGTACTACGTCCAGCTTTTTATTGAATTACCGATACCTATCAAAACTTGTTAAGGGTTAAGGCTGAGATTAATAGCATAATTTGAAGAAGGGCGCGAATAAATACGTATTGTAAGAGGATTCGTATTAAATTAAAGTCCTTGGCCTAAATTCTTGGAATCAATAAATTACCCTACTGGTTTCTTAAGGTGGAAGAAGTACTTTGCTTTAAGATGTAAAAATGAAAATTGTACAATTCCTACTAATTATCTTTTGCACGAACTCGATGTAAAAACATTGCAATTCTTTGAAATGCTTTCTCGTAAATAAGCGAACAGTGTCAACTGTGTAGACTTTAAGGTGGGAACTGACCAAAGTTACGAGGTGTAATGTAGCATTCGCATCGAGCGTGTTACGCATCGAGCATGTTACGCAGTGTTTTAAAATCAGCAACGAGTGGATCGCTGCTTGCTGGTTTCCCCATAACACGACGTACTGACTGCACGAATGCTCGCTGTGTAACGTGTTACATTACACCTCGTAACGTTGATCAGTACCCACCTTTAGATGACATAGGACCACGCCTATTTGTGTGATGTGTATGATTATGTAATAAACTTAATTTGAAAAACTAATTTGATTTAAAGCGGGGTATCTCGCGTTTAAAACCGTTTACTAAACTAATATAATATGTATAATTGTACGTATTTTTGAATAGTGACGATTGAATTAAGTCTTCTCAATTAACCTAGTCCAATATCGTATTGATTTTCCAAGAACATCGAAGGTGATCGTATAGGAAGTCGCCTTGCATATAACCTTGCTCAGATGCAGGACGGTCAAAGTCACTGCCAGCGAAACATTTTATGTTTTCCGAATGTAAAGTGATCCTTCTATCGAGGTTATACGCATCTAATACTCCTTGAAAATGAATTTGCCAGGCGAAACTACAATGCTATTTTTAAAAAAAATCATACGGTGACAAGTTTCTTTTTATTAAAAAATAATAACCAGATATCTCGATAATATTAAAAGTTATTAAAGCCATTTACTTGAGATACTACATTTAATTCAATTAATCTATCATCTCATTTCTAGATCTGGGTGCCCTTTTTTTGTAAAGGCCTCCTCCAAATCCCGCCATTTCTGTCTGCAGTGTGCCACTCTTTGTCATGTTCTAAATTGTCTTCCTCTTTTGCGTTTATTATACCTTGCATCAGTTTAACACTTTCTTCCTCCATTTTCCTGTTCTTCTTGCGATGAGCCCCGCCCATTTCCACTTAAGTTTCATTGTAACATCTGCTACTTTAGTTATTCTTCTTAAGGATGTATTCTTGATATCTTAATTTTATTAAAATAACGTTTAATTAAAATCTTGTATTTAATAATCATTGACGCAAAGCATTCATTATGTCAATATTTTAAACTACTTTGTGCTATACAAACTAAAGTTTTGAAACAATTTCACTTAACTATGGTACGAGCCTATAAACGGCCCAAATAAGACAAGGAATGGATAGCCCACAAATACGTCAAATAAGCCCATTACAGTAGATTTATAGGACATTGGATCGAGTGGTCGACCGATGTGAACCGCCACGGACCTGTTTTTATTGCCCAGGAGTGGAGGGCACGTGTCCTTGGTCCGAATGCGACTTGACACGCATTGCGAGGACCCGTCCTCGCGTGTCTTTAAATAGAATTTCTGCTCTATTTTGCTTTTTGTGTGGTTGTATCTGTATACTGACAAGTTAGATATAGACATATCATTTATTACTAAACAACACACAAAATAACAATAATCAAAGAAAAAATCAAATAAAAAATATAGTGAGAGATATCAGAAAAAAATCCCTTCTCCCATTCGGTTCGTTTTAAATGTGTAATGCGTGTGTGCTGTGCTTGTAATTGGCCCTGGCTCAGCATTATGCTGAGGAGCAGAATGTTCCACAGCGCTGGTCATTCTGCCAGAGATCACAGCAGCTAGTTTGCGCCTCAACCGCAAAAAAGGAAAGAAAAGGAATGTAATAATACTTAGTAGAAAAAAAAATATATTAGTAAAAGTTAAGTAATGTAGTCATTGTGTAAAGGTGTATAGTAAATAAAATAAAATTAAAAGTTAAAAATAAGAACAACTATTAAGAAGTAGATAAATTAATATTTCTAGATTTAAGAGATTGTAGATTTTTGTTGAAATTACTTTTCCGTTATATTGATAGTCTTTTACCGATAGTGTTACCAATACAGGTTACCTGGTTATAAGTCAAGACGCTTAATTTATTTTTAATATTTTGTTGTTTTATAAATACATCGTGGATAATACTTGAGTACAGCCTAAATTTAAGTCAAACCTCAACTTTTTAAGACTTGACCAAGCAGCAATATTTCGAAAGTAGACACAGTATAAATGTCTGTGTCGAAAGTCGAAACCTAAGTCGTCGACGATGTGAATTGATCGTATGACCGTTATACAAGTGTTGTCGATGAAACTAGTTCGAATGCGGTTTGAACTGTGAGGCGCCGTACATGACCTCGATATTAAGATGATATCGATTTCCAACATTCCTACAGCTGGGTCTTAAAACAAAGCACGCTCAAAAACTATGACACCCAAAATATTAACACTCCAGTGCTACTGCTTGTCCTGGATTGTCTTCTTGATTTAAATTACGCTGCTGCTCGGTTCTGTTCTCGATCTTTTAACAGTATAACTCCATGTTATGTCTAATCTCAGACATACCAAGCAGTCTTTCTGATCCACCATTGCCCATTAAACGGATGGCGCCATCAAATTTAAAACAAAACTACAACATATTTGAACATAGGTGTCAAACATAAACTTAATATATGTTGTATTTATTATTTTTATACTTACTAACGTGGTTATTACATTGAATCGAGTATAGGTTTGTTTCAACATTAAATTCAGCTACTATTAAGTTTTTAAATACCTTTTGATTGCAAATTATTTGATTGAATTAATGGCAATTGAAACAAAATACTCTTATTTAATTTTAATGCCGATTAGTAGTCATTTTATTAATGTCCCGTTTTATCTACTGAATAATCAAAAAACTTTGAATGGTTCATAGCAATTAGTTGTGAGGACTGGTCAGCAAGTTGTCGGTCGTCGACCCAACACGCGAATTAGCTGACGTCACTGTCGGCACGAGGAAGCGAACAATATTGATTGTTTTGGTCTACTTGAAATATCGATATGAATATTATTTTATCTATATTACACGTTGCTCAACGGCCGCCATTTTTCCGCGACAAAATTACGTTTTAGGAATGATTATCTATGGTTTAGAATCGATGGGATGTTCCGGTACTCTGTGCTATCACGTCAAACATATACACATTGTTGATGTGTATGCATTAATATGCACTTTTTGTTTATAATATTATTTGTTTATGTAATTTAAATGCTAGAAATACAATTCAAGTAATTTATCATTACGGTCAGTTAAGCTTATATGATAAATGGACTTTTAAAGCTAGATCTAGATTACGTATATCCGGGTCAACGATTTGTTCATCCATTGTTTTTTGTACTCTTAAAGATAAAAAAATACTTTTGAGTAAAACTTCTTTATTTCATCTCTACTTTATTATTAACTTCCACAGCGAACGTATTCTATATGAAAATTATAACAAAACTAAGGCAGCTGTTAAAAATAGGGGTTGGTGCTAGAAAGGGTAAGGGATATTTAATGCCAAATTAAAAAAAAACAAATATTTTTTTGGGTGTCTCGCACCCTACTTAGAAGGATAAAACAAGTAACTCTTGGCCTACAGAATATACAAAAACTATTCATAATTATGAAACTGTCAAGGCATTTCGGACCTTACAGTCCATAAGGTGACAGAGTTAATGGGTTTTAAATGTAATGTTAGCGTAAATTATAAACGGATTGCCCAATCTATTTATTTACATTATTTATTTTTAAGTTTGCATTATATAGGACGAGCCTCGATGCATAGCAAATAGACACAGTCATAAATAATAACTCGTTTTTTTATTTATAATACACGGATATCACGTTTTTAAAAGCACTTTTTAGTGAGCATCACCACAATGTGAGAACTGTCCATCGAAGTATTTCCGAATTAATTGGAGTTACGGTCCATCAAGAATAGGGCGTACAGATTCTTGAAAGGCTGGTAACGCACTTGCGAGTTGTAACCCTGCTGGCAGTGTGTGTCTATGGCCGGTGCTATTATTTTTTTTATAGAACAATGGACGTGACGACAAATCTGATGTTAAGTGATACCGCCGCCCATGGACACGGCCAGAGGGCTCACGAGGGCGTGGCCGGCCTTTAAACTCTAACTCAACTTCCCGATTCTATGTAAAAAAAGATATGTTTTATTAAGTCCACACTTCAATTAACATAATAGGGGCATATTAATTTTATTGCAATAGAAAGATAGCGGAAAAGCATTTTCCAGTATCTCTGTTGTTTGATTAAGATTGTCACTTATGCATATCACGAATGACGTCATAAAAGCCACTTATGATAGCGTCTAGTGTTTTATGGCACCGATAGACTGATAATGGACGGTTTATTATCACTTATTAAACACTTTACAATTGAATGTTATGTCAAATTGATTGGGGTCTAATTATAAATTACCTTTTTACTCGATAGAAATGAATTTGTTTTGTTTCGATAGAAGAAAGACAGTTATTTCAAAGTCTGTATAGGTTTGCCATTTTTATTTATCATGCGCTTGTACGTGAATCCAATGATCAGCCTCTTGTGCTTGACACACGCCGTCGACTATTTGGGTCTAAGGCAAGCCGGTTTCCTCACGATGTTTTCTTTGAATGTTAAATTCAAAGAAAACATCGTGAATGTAAAGTGCAATTGAATGTTAAATGCGCACATAGAAAGACCATGCTGCACAGCCGGGGATTGAACCTACTACGATTCTGATCCCTGAGGGATGAAGCTACTAATACCACGAGTACTGTTACTGACAAATACGAATGATAATAATATTTACGACTAAACAGTTGAAATTCAGGGGAAACTATTTGATTGTTATGGTTGATGTTTATTTCACACAAATGTTAATTCTCACTCTCCTCGTTAGTGTTCCATCCCTGTGTCCCTGAATTAATTAAATATTTAGTAATAGTTTATATGATTCGTGAACTTTGTGATTTTACGAGTGTCGCGTATTCTTCATACTATAGCCTTGTTACATGACTGAATTAGACCATTGCACTGTCGAGGCAACATGTGTTACAAACATATGGAGAGGCAGCTGGCCCCGATACACTGATGAACCTCGTGGGAAACTCGATTCTTATGGTCGTTGGACAGATTGACCTGTCAAGATATTTTAATATATAAAAAGTTTTTTTTTGTTATATTATTCTAGCCAATCACCGGGTTGTCAAGAAAGAATCTTAGCAGTAAGACCGTCTTTTTACATAGATATAACGTCTGTTTACATTTCCGTCGAAACGATACGTAACAATAACGACTTGCATATAGTTTTCTCTCCATCGTGGCATAATGAAGGTTTCGTAAATCACTTTATCAACTTCCTTTAAATCCAGCATATGTTACAAACAATTGCAATAGTAAAAAACATAATATATCAATATGTGTATTTTAATAATATAATAAAATCATAATTGTTACATTAGTAAACCGCTCTGGTTTGTACAAATGTAACCATAGCAGTCTTGTTTAGATTTTATATATTTTAATGTAACGTGGGACACGCTATATTATCAGCTGCGTATAAAATATATATATCAATGAATTTTTTTTATATACTTTTATATATTCAAATTTTATATTTAATTCTAAAAACTAAAATATTACTGCACGCTTATGTATTTACAAAGGCGTGCTGAACACATTTTTATTTTTTTTATCATAATATATATAGTATATATATATATAGGTATATATATAATATATAGTCATACATCTCGTTATTATAACATTTTTGTTGAGTTCAATACAAAATAAAGTAATTCTAGCATACAATCAACATAACAACTAACAGAGCTATAAAATTACAATAAAATAGTTAAAACGATATTTCAATACCTATTTTCCTTTACACGTGTTTCTGAAATGTGATATTGTTTATAGACTATGCATTTGTTAATATATTTTTATTCATTATTTTATACAATATTTACTATTATTTTATCTAATCAGCTTGTATCTTGACAAAGGCCATCTCCAAATGTCGCCATATGGATCTTCCTTCGCTTTTCTTTACTATTCTACCCCCTCTACGACCTGCAATATTAATACATACAAAGAATATTAAATGTGTGTAAATTTATAAAAATAATGGAAAGGATAGGTTAAATGACCTTGGGATGAATGCCTTGGCGTAATCCGAGGGCCCGTCTTAAAGGCGTGTGGAGGGCTAACTCGTTTAGTGGGTAGAGCCTCCCCCCTTCTGAGTTGTAGACGGCTTTGAGTGTGGCCCCACAGTTCCAGCGTCAAGCTCAACATCAACATAAAAATATTATTCGCCTTATTTGACCGATGTCCGTACAATGTACCAATATTTATCTAACTTAAATGTTACGTCAAAAGAGATCTTCAGTATCAAATAGATATTCTACGAACACTGAAATGATTTTAAATATTGGAATATCTATAAAAAATGTGTTCTCTTACAATTATAAGATTTTTATGGCATTACCTTGAAAGTCCAAGTTAAGAACGATGTAATAACTATTTTGACTTAATACAGGAAACGGTAATTATGGCACGTTTTTTACCAAAACTAGCGAGCGTGGCTGACCTTGAGTATCTAATGAAAAGATTGGTATTCTGCCAATACAAATAAGCTCTTAGCGTGTACCTCTTTATGGTAATATGCGTTCCTGCAACTGTTCAGAGTATTATGGACTCGTTAGTAGTAAGCTCGTTCTGCTAATTAGAGACCCGACTAAACCTCTCTAGGGTTTGTTGTATCGAGTTTCCCGGAACGAAATACTAAACTCCATTGTATCTAACGGACACGGATCTATAATCAAGCTAGGTCTAATGTGTTGTTTTTTAATCTGTTTTGATGTAAATTCTAAACCTGCTACACACGGAGCAATAGCGATATCCTCCGCTTTATGTTTAAATTTAATCTCTAAATGCGTTAATTATTTCCGTAAACCAAAGGAACCTTTCAAGTAATGGCTCATTAATAACGAAACAACCGAGCGTCTCTCACCGCAATTTTTTGTCTGTTAAAACGCAATACGGTCATCAACCGTTGCGGCGTGACCGTCGCTTGATGAATCGCGTTTTTGCTTTTCACGCTTAAAATCATTTTGGTAATGGGAAAAAGCGTGGTGCGATTTGTGTGCAGCGTTTGTTAATCTTTATATACATATGTTAAAGTTAATCATATAGATTATTTAAAGTCGTGTAGCAAAGTCAAAAAGTTACTTCACAAAAAAAGTGACGGTATATTCAGATTTATTAATATTTTAGAAAAATGTTTTTTTTTTTTACTAGGTGAGATAAAGTACTAAGAAGCTGAAATGGAAGCGGTTTAGGGAGAATTAGTCCAGTAATCTGACAGAATGGTGTCCGCGTTACGGAAATCTTTGTAGACCACATAAGTGAAGGGACGACATATTCATAAACATGATGGGAAATCTATTGCGGCGCGCCGCACGCAATGAAAGCGAATGGAGACGAGTGGGGGAGGTGCGGCTTTGTGAATTGGCAAGCGTATGAGGAGCTGGTACTAGATAAAAGCATTAGAATAAGGCTTATATCGAAAATACTCTATTATCCGAATAAAACTTTTTTATTATTATTCTCATTAAAACATGTATGGGTATAATCATTAATAACGAATATAGACGATAGTTTACTTATCTTATCATCTATTAACTTATCAGTCCAATTACACTCATAACTAATGTACTCTTCTGTCTCTTTCACAAATTGACAGAAATAGACGAAAAACTAGTAAACCCAAAATTGCTCTCCAATTGGACTGATTAACATCGTGGTGGATTGCTGAATGCCCGAGAAACATTCGAATTTATATCCGTAACTACCCGCATAAACTAAGAAAACTAAAGAGTTTTTAAAACATCGTAAAATTATTAGTATGAAAAGAATAACTATGCGGTAGCCGATAAAACAAGTTTCACATAACATCCATAAAACTGATTGTTCTTGCTGCGATTGATTTGGATTGTTTTGATACGGAGAATGTAGCATTACGAAAATTCTGTTTAAGCCAGTTTTATAATTCTAAAACGTAATTTTTTATGGTGCCATATAAATTAAAGAGCTTATAGTCAAAATGAACATAACGCTTTTAGTTTTAGGTACTAGTTCTAGTTCATATTATGATTAATTTGTTAGAGATAGAAGGTTAGATCTAACACTTTAAAAAGATTTTGGTGTCTATGCTCATGCCTATTTCCTTCTACGCGCAAAACATAAGTATGTTTTACTAGAGTACTTGAGGTGATGCAATGATCGCCGAAGCGTGATGCGAGGCCGATCGCTACACTTGCCTTGCTTGTTTTAATGATTTTAACAATAATGAGACTGCCAATGTTTGGAACTAACAATCCATGATTAAAGTTGTTACTAATTTATTTATTTATACGTTCAAAAACAATGTGTATGCCTAAAAAAATACAAGTAAATATGACATTACAAATTTAACACACAAGTACATTTATTTCTTTATTTAGAAACGAAACAGATACATCTGTACAATAAAAAAGTTAAAAATAAAACATAAAATAAACACATTGGATGTATCCACAAAAAGTTTCACTAATAAAAAATATGATGCAGTCCAAAGCAAAACAAAAGAAAACATGACAGCACAAAATTTATAATCCGGACAACGACAAACATAACAGTAGCTATAATAAAGGAGAAAGATACAAGGATTAGGGTATTAACAGTTGTTTTAATTAAGTAATCCTGTAATCAAAGGATAAAATTAAAATAAAACAAACACAAAAAACTTAAAACTAAATATTTCACTGTCGTACTTTTAAACTAACTTAGGAAATAAATTTGCTTGCCGGGTTAGTGGCCATGGTTAGTGGTCTTAAATGTTAGTACCTATAGATGCTCTCATTCTTTGGTCTTTAAGCAGCGTAAAAGTCATTCTTATAGTACCTATTAAAATTTTGGTACTATTTTCCCTGTAGTTTCCATCCTATATGACGGTTCCAATAAATTATAAATTCGTCGGTTCTGGTTTCCGGGAATTGCACGTAAGGATATTATACGGACGTAAAAATAATGTTTTATAAATGTTCTACATTTATTAAAACTAAACCTAACTGAGAATTTACCTTAATCATTATCTATTACTTGTTCGTCATTAATACTGCCGTCACATTAGGGCAAGTAGAAATAAAAGACTCAATTAGATGTAATGGATATCATTTACTTTAAGCCTGCGTTTATATGACTTAGTTTTTTTAGTTTCATATTATTGATTTACATCAAAACTCATTGTGAAATCAATGTTAAATCGCGACAGGGTTAATAATAAGTTATTCGTTATTAATCTTAGATGTGTACCGTAAAGTGATATGTAAAGCTAATAAAACAGAAAGACGTAGGTAAAATTTGTGTTTTATAACCATTTCGTATTTCGAAATCCATTTTTGTCATCAATGGACAGCGCTAGTCTCGTTTCGTAATCTTACTCTCAGAGTTGAGACTTAGCGCTAAATACGATTCCTGTGTATCAATGACGTCGGCCTATAATACGTGTTAAAAAAATATTTCTTTTATACGCCTCTTGGTTCTCTAATGTTTTCAACAACTTGTTAATATACGGTTACTAAGGTAAGATAAGGAATAACGGCAACACGAGAGTTGACACGTGCATTTAATTAATATTCAATGTCTTTAACCGCATCGAATAACTATCGTAAAACGTATGTTTTTTCATGTAAAAGCGAATCGATTTACTTCAAGTGCAAAATTGGTTATAGACAAGATACTAGTTAGACATTTGTATTATAAATGTGTGCATTTTATTATTAAAAGATCATCGGCATTATTTCTTGGGAGATTAAAATATAGCGCGACCAAATGTTGAAAAATCTTCTACTAAAATTAAATTTATAAACATATTATCTAACATAAAGTAAACAATAAAAATAACACAAAGAACAGATGTTCTGATAGTTACTCAACAAAAATCCCACGAAATCTAGTTTTTAATCCGAATATTTATCTATTTCTTACAATTATTCTTTTTATTTACTATATACTTTTACAACAAGTTTTACACAAGACTTCTTTACTTACACTGCTAATTTTTACTATTATTACTTGTTCTACTAAGTATTACTAATACATTCTTTTTCTTTTTTTGCGACTGAGGCGCAAACTAGCTGTTGTGGTCTCTGGCAGAATGACCAGCGCTGTGGAACACGCTGCTCCTCAGCATAATGCTCTGTCAGGGCAAGAACCACACCACACACGCATTACACACTTAAAACATACCTTGTTTTTTTAAAATAACATTTTTTTACTTTTTTGTATTATTATTATTTTGTGTTTCTATGTGTGATTCGTTAGTAATAAATGTTAATCTTTGCCTAAATTATTTATATTATACAGATATGTATTAAACATATTTCCTGTACGACCTCGTCCCAACTACAAGAGCCTAATTAATTGACAATTAAGTAGGGAGTTTGCGAAACATGTTTTAGTAACGAGCTCGTTCCCTAAAACCACCTGGCTCCGAGCCAACTCGAACTGTAAAATATTACGCTGATAGCTGCTTTTTATCAGACAATGTTTGATCTTTCCTTAGAAATAGTAGCAATGAACGTCTATGTAGTTTATAGTGAAATTGAACAGGCTCAATTTATTAATACATAATATTACAAATTAATAAGATGCTTTTATCGGAAACGTCAGAAAAAACTTTTATACTGACAGGTACATCTTAAATTTTATTACATAATATACTACATAACAAGGCTCATCTGATGTTAAGTGATACCATCGTCTATAGACACACTCAATGCCAGAGGACTAGCGAGTGCGTTGCCGGCTTTTTAAGAATTGGTACGCTCTTTCCTTGGAGGACCCTAAGTCGAATTGGTTCGGAAATATTTTAGTGGGCAGCAGATTCCACATAGTGGTGGTGCGCGGCCAAATCTGCCTTAAGAAACGCTCAGTTAACAAATTGGTAGGGATAGTAATTGGTAAAAATGATATACAACGCTCCATTAATAATAGACCTAAAGATTTCAACGAACTTAGGTTAAACAACGAAGTACTGATTGCGAGATCAGGTCACGGACGAATTTGACATGGTCAATCAGTCTCCTAAGATCTGTATAATTTGATATAAACATGATACTCTATGAAGATTACGCAAAATGGCTGGTGTAAAATGATTTGAATCTTGAACATGCAACTAAATGTATAATAATATTTTGTTTTGTAATTGTAATTAGTCTACATCTGTATTTTTAAATTTAGTTATGCACTTTACCCTTAGTATTTCTTGTTTTCTTTTTCCCTACTAGAGTTGACCTACACATCGCTTATTAGCTATTAGGCCGCCCGGTGCCTACCTAATTTTTGTTATCTGTATGTAATATGTATATTGTATACGTAACAAATATATGCAACAAAGTGTTCATAAATAAATAAATAAAATTGACACTGAAGGCATTTATAATATTCACAGCAATACAACATTTTTTAATGTGAACTAGTGTGTAAAGCTTAGGTAGTAAATAATAGGAACATTTTTGTGATAATAAAATAAAGAAGTCAGGCAAGAAATTATTAAAAGGATAACTTTCGTTAATTAATGATATATAAATATTTGGAACAGTGACGCTACAACGTCTATATCTGGTTCGTCATTTGTTTTTCTTTCTAATAGGCAAGTACCAACCTTCTGTGTCTGACACACGCCGTCGACTTTTTGGGTCTAAGGCAATGCCGGATGTTTCCTTCATCGTACTAGCGAGTGGTTAATTCGCCCATAGAAAGTACATCATCACGCTGAAGCCACTAGGGAAAAACTGCTCTATTAAAATATTTGGCTTTAAAAGTTTTTTTAAATACTATATTGAATATAACAGGATTATTTCCAGAAAATAGTAACAGACGTATCTAGTCCACGATATATTGCCTATTAGGTATCAGTATTATTCAGAAAGTGACGCAGAATTTTATAACATCTCCAATAAAGGTTTATGATTGGTGTGCTTAGAGTTTATAGATCTCTTAAATTGTCATAAAAGTCAATTGACCGCAACATTTGTCGTTTTCATGTTTATTTTTGAATAATCCATTTGATATCATGTTTTTGGTATTAGCTTACACCGTGAAAAGTTTTAAAAGTATTTGATAACAAAAAGTTTGATTTCTGCAACTCATGCAAAATATGGCAAATTTATAAGAATATTAACTTGTTAATTTACACTAAATAATGAATAGTTTTGGCTGTATCATAAAATTGGGAAAATCCCCGTTTTGTGCCAAATTGCTTTGATATAATATAAATAAATAAAATTGAAACCAAAAAAGCATGTCAAGGATGCGTGTGAACCTTTCGTTAACAATATTCAAATATACGATAAACTTTTCCCAATAATATTATCCTAAATGTTACGATCTGTTTCACAAACGTTAATATCGCCTGGGTCTTATTAATAAAACATCCAAATATGAAGCGGTAATGAAAATATATAACTAATTTAGATAAAAGAACAGTGTTGGCCTAGTGGCTACAGCGTGCGACTCTCATCCCTGAGGTCGTAGGTTCGATCCCCGGCTGTGACTTTCTTTCTATGTCTACTTTTATCATTCGCTCCAACAGTGAAGTAAAACATCGTGAGGAAACCGACATGTCTTAGACACAAAAAGTCGTCAGACACTGGAGGCTGATCACCTTCTTGCCTATTAGATTGAAAAGTTATCATGAAACATTCAGAAATCTGAGGCCCAGGCCTTAAGGGGTAGCGCCACTGATTTTTTAAATTTAGATAAAATCTTGTATTAATAATGCCAATGGTATACAGTAATACGTTCAAAAACATTAATTATTATTGATAGCAAGATCTTGAAACTAGTAGTTTGTATTCACGTCCTAGAATACGGGCTTAGTTAGCACAAGGCTGCCAAAAAGGATGCAATTAAACGATGTGGGGAGAGTAAAATCTGTAATTGCAGTGATTATGTGATTTGGATCGGCCTTCGCGTGCCCCCGCTCATTGCGCAACTAAATCGACTTGTATTTATTTTACTTATAATGACTAATGCATAGAAATAGTAAAAAACACCTAGTCTTGCACATGTATGTACCTACTAATATTCTGTAAACAACGCAAGAATTTAAACCACAACACATGCACTTTAGCTTGTAGAAAATTATGAAAACTCGTGCAAAGCAACGAGATTTGGATTTTGTTGTTACAAATTTCGTAAGCACTACGATTTATGATTTTCTTACTACGTCTGAATCTGATGAGTGATTACGTCAACAGTCATTATTTACTTTTTTACACATATTGCGTACACATTGTCTATTCCTGAAAATGAAATGCGTTTTTGAGGGTGCCTACAAAAAATAATACGTTTATATACTATTATTTTTGAGACCTTTGCTTACTTTTGCTGATAAGAGAGAGGGGGGGGGGATAAATTGCAGTAAATCTTTTTACGTAATACTTAACGGCCCCATGACCAGTAAAATATAATAGAATAATAATATATATGTATATATATAAAGGGTATTTCAACAAGAAGTTTGTTTTTCAATTGTGGCAACACCGAGAACGTGATAGTTTTGACATTTAGTTTTTGGCGGTATTCGTAGCAGGTGCTTTGGCAATTATTACAATGAATTCAATTTCGCTCGAAAATCGCATTAAAATAATTTAAATCCACTATAAAAATGGTGGTTCTGTTAAAGTTACATTTCGTAAAATTCGTGATATTTTCGGCCAGCATAATCGTCCTTCTGAGACCGCTGTTAAGAATTTGGTCGCGAAATTTGAGTCGACAGGCTCGGTACAAAATGTGCCAACACCAACACGTGTTCGACCGGGTCGTTCAACAGAAAACATCGCCGCCGTGAGCCACAGTGTTGAAGAAGATCAAAATTTGTCAATTTCACGACGTTCTCAACAATTGGGGTTATCCAAAAGCACAACATGGCGAATTTTGCGAAAGGATTTGGCTTTGAAGCCTTACAAGATTCAACTGGTGCAGGAATTAAAGCTGATCGACCATTCAAATCGCCGCAGATTCGCTCAGTTCATTCAGGAACAACCTGCTGGTTTTTCTGAAAAAATCATTTTTTCAGACGAAGCCCATTTTCATTTGTCAGGGTACGTCAACAAGCAAAATTGTCGCATTTGGGCTTCTGAAAATCCTAAAGCAATTATTGAGAAGGCTTTGCATACTCAACGTGTTACTGTGTGGTGCACTATGTGGTCTGGAGGCGTGATTGGGCCGTTTTTTTTCGAAGATGAGGCTGGAAATGCGGTAACAGTCAATGGATCACGGTATCGCGAGATGTTAACCACTAAATTTTGGCCTATTATTGATGACATGGATATCACTGAAATGTGGTTTCAACAGGACGGTGCCACATGTCACACAGCCAATGAAACGATCAATTTATTGCAAACCAAATTTCCCGAGCGCATAATTTCGCGAAATTCAGCTGTTAAGTGGCCAGCCAGATCGTGTGATTTAACACCACTGGATTATTTTTTGTGGGGCTATGTTAAAGACAGAGTCTATACGGAGCCAATCGAATCGATTGCAGCCTTAAAACTCAAAATCCGTGATGTCATTAACGAAATAGACCCTCCATTTTGCCAAAAAGTGATTAAAAATTTTGATGAAAGAATCAACATCTGTCAGCGTGGTCGTGGTGGACATTTGCCAGATATCATTTTTCATTCATAATTGCCAGACTTTTCTCTTTGTAATACAATAAAATTTTTATTAATTTTCCTCTAAATTCTTTGTTTTATTTTGTTTTAGAAAACAAAGTTCTTGTTGAAAAACCCTTTATATAATAATACTTCGCAGTAACAGGAGATGAGAGAAGAGGCGGAGGCATGTTTATATAACTATAGAATAGTTTCCCCCAATCTTTGGGAACCAACCACACCTTAAATTTAAAAACCTATTCTCTTATCAATAAGCAATTAACCAATATTATCTTATAACGATTTTTCTCATTTGCAGGCTAACGACTCCGCGATGCGTTTGGGAGGGGCGCTGGCCACATTCAGTCGCTCCGACACTTTGCTAGTGAAGTGATAGTGTGTAGTGATAGTGTTTAGTGTTAGTGCCGGGTTCGTGAAGCCCGATGTTGGCGTCATGGCCTACCTGAATAAGAAGAAGCGGTACAAGTTTGGGGTCCAAATTTGTCTCGAGGAACTGACGGAGGTTCCGTTTGTGTCGGCTGTGCTGTTCGCCAAGGTGCGACTCGACGGTGGAAATTTTGTGGATTATTCAAGCAGGTTAGTACTGTTTCTGCGTTCTAAAGCCAACCGCAAAAAATGGCTATAAAAGTCTTGTTATTGTTTATAATATAAGAATTTCTCTACTCCTCCATCAAACTTTATCCTTCAGTCCATTAATTCCGAATTGATTTAAAGAATTAACGTGATTTAGCGTGAAAGAAACATCATGATTTTATAGTTATAAAACTTAGTAAACCACACACGACTTGATAGATTTAATAAAAAATAACATAAATTTTAACATTTCAAATACCTAATAAAAATCCTTAAAATCTATCAATAGATCCATTCAAAATAAAGAGGCAGTTTGACATTTCAATATTCTATTACTTAAGGATGTAAGCAAAGAGCTATTGAGTGAAGAATGATTTGTGATCTGGGAAAGTTCATAAAATATGAAAGGGAAACCTTTTCTAATATAATTGTTTAGTAATTACATTCTTACTTATGTACCTCTCAGTCTCTGGTTTTAAAGTACGCCATCTTGGTTTTCCTTTTAAAAACAGAATACATAATATACTATGGTGGCGCCCATGATATTAGGCTTATTTATCTAGTTACATTGTTGGCAAAACACGTAAAATAAACTGCAAAAAAGTATTATTTTAACTTGTTTGGCAAATGTAAATTAAAACGTGTTCTTTCCCGTATCATTAAAATCATACGGGCTTGTGTTTTTGTATTTAATACCGAGTAAGTAAACTTTAATAAGTAGGTAATTATCCCACTTTCAGTTAACGATACTGATAATTTCTTCTCGAAACACAAATTCAATAAATAATTTGATGAGGATTTTTATAGTTGATTTTACATTAAATTGGTTGTAAAGGATAAGGATTATTTCGCTATCTTAGGAAAGATGTATTTCTAATCCTACTTAAGTAAAATATTAGTTAAAGAATGTTTTGGTACGGTTATGAAAAACAAAGCAGTTTTATGACCTTTATGAATAAAACGTATATATAATATTGTTTATGGATAGTGACGATATGATGTCTATGTTATCCTTACTTACAACAGATACACGTAAAAAGAACGTGCTTATCCTTTAATACGAATCATAATCAAACATCAACTTGCGTACAAAGCGATGCAAATCTCCGGTATGCCGAGGGAATCACGTAACCTGAATTTTAGACTAAATTTTGAAGACGTTTCTTGAATTTAAACCGACATTTCACGCTTTAAAGTGGAAACTCTATGTAGCGATGCAGTAGGGACCGCGCATTTTCTGGCGTTATAAAGAGGTATCGTAAACTAAGCAAAGTCGAATTCGACGATTTTGGGAGTTGATGTTGAATGACGTTTCTTGCAGTTTATACTGTACTCGACTCAGCAGATAATCTATTTTTTTATCTGTATTAGTGATTCTATATGAACTTAGAATTAAATAGCAAGCAATATTTTGTCTTTATCGCTCTCCGGTCACTTTAAATTTAACAAAAACGTTACACACGTTACAGATTAATACTCTCCCAACGAGATCATTAATATTTATTTTTTAATATTCATCTAAGCATACATAGAAGCTTATGAAATTACAGAGCTTCTTTTTCAAGTTTGATTAAAACTGAGATACTATTTATCGTACGATACGTATAAATCTTTAGCTTTAATGATTGGTCACATAGTAATTTTTCTTTTGATTTAACGTTTGTAATTTCCAAAGCGAAACAGGTAATTTTTTTGCTAAGTCCTTCCAGTAAGCGCGTTAACAACTAAGCTATGAAGGCGGTGCAAATTTTTTTATATAACAATATAAGTTGAAAAATCGTGACCTCTATACCAAACCTGATTCAACGCAGTCCCATCTAGATAGCAGGTTATTTACTCACAGTATTACAATCTTGGATGATAGTATCACATAGCATGTATGTGATATTATATGAATGGGAAAGGATTTAGAATTACAAGAGCAAATCTATGGATTTAATCAACTCGGAATTCAGAAGTTTGATGAGATCCAAATGAATGCACGAATTTTTTCACACTTTAATACTAATAATAGACACGGTATTATCGAATGATTCGTCTTGTAATCAATCAAAATTAGTAGCAACTGTGTAGACTATTGGCCATGTAATTATAAAAACAATATTTTGTTCTTTTAAAACAAACCAATTATTATTGTTTATCAAAAATATAATCGAAAAGGAAAGTATTTGGACTTCTATTATCGATATACAGATTTCACAATGATAGAAAACTAAATTATAATCTAATAATAAATAGTAAATATTATTTTCTAAATATAGTTTATTGGCAAGATTGCTACGGTCCGCGAAGCTGCCATCAAGATAACTTGGAACGAACACAATTCCATGTATAAAATATATGCTTCTTAATTTGTATTTGTACTAACCTCACACATACAAACAATTGTATTGTAAACACGAATGTAGTTCGATTTTTCAATAGTTTTTATTAGCAGGCAATCTGAGGTTCTCATTTATTTCGTTTATCAAAGAACGCTGACTAAACGTGACAAACTAAGCAGGCAGGTGTATTTTTTTATTCTGGTATCCAACAAGCGATTAGCATTAGCTATTGACGTCAAATGTGGATCACCTGTCGGTTTCTATGATACCGTAACGTAAAGTACTTGATTGATAATTTATATGTAACCATATGATTTATCTCGAATGTGCAATTTCACATTACACGTCATCAAGAGCTGAGTGTTGCATAAGTCGTAACGGTAACTCTAACTTTGAATCTTAATGCTATGTAAATAGCGATGAGATTTCATTAAATGCAGTACAATAATCAGCTGATGTTTCCGCGAGTAAGACTATGCAATTGCCGAATTTGTAGCTTTAGACGGGAAATTTCATAAGCTAATAATAATAATTAAGTTACGAACTCAGACAGGTTCGTCCGTCGTTCTCACGCGCGTATTGTCGCGATAATGTTATTTTAGCGTTAATGCCGACATTTACAGCTTCTGAAATGTAAGAGAGAGGCATCTCTGACAAAATACAAAATATTTTTAAGTTATACATAATATTGTTCACAAAAATAATATATTATAATAGGTGCTGTATGTAATTAATCAAAATGAGAAGCTACTCAAATTAACTGCTACATGTATACAACTAATTTTCCTTTCCATTTTCCCGGACGTAGTAGTAGTAGGTTTTATAATTTATAAATGAACAAGGACAATTTACCCTGATATTTATATAATTGAGTTATCAACTGATAAGAGAGAGATTCCACATTCCACCATAGGATAAGATTACGTTTTCGTAATTAGTAAATTCGCTATTGATTTTTATTGGTATTAACATTATAATGCTTAGTGTCCGTATATGACTGGTAACTGGCCTATTACCGTGCGATCTTCATCCCTGAGGTCGTAGGTTCTTCTCGGCTGTGTACCAAAGGATTTTCTGTCTATATGCGCATTTAACACTAGCTCGTAAACGTTGTGAGGAAATCGGCATACCTTAGACCTAAAAATATAACAGCGTGTCAGACACAGAAGAGTGATCAACTATTTGCCTATTAGAAAAACCAAATGATCACGATACAGAAATCTGAGGCCTATTCGTCAGAAAAAAATATCGTATGAGTTCTCGGTACCGTCATTCTGCCGCGTCGATAAAAAATATCTAAGTAGAAATACACAATACATCAGATTCCCAAGAGCTAACATCACACGACCGCGGATGAGGGAAATGAATGAGCATTTCCGCTCTCTGTTTTGATCATTGTTTTATAAGTTCTAATATACTTATCATATTCGTGATGACCTTACCGCCTCCGTGCTTTATTTTAAATATTTCTTAACGAGATCGGGTTGGAGTACAAAAATTCAGAAATATTTGCTTCAACTTGAATGAATGTTACAGTTTTTATTCGTAGGTTAATGAGGGAAACATCCCTTCATCTCGAAAAATGTTCAAAAATATCTCACATGTTAAAAGATAATTAGCCTAACTTTGTTACAAATCAGTTACTTTGTTACTGTTGTGTTTGTTTACCGACAGCACGACTTTCACACTTTCCGGGAACAATTAATTATTGAATAGATTCTCGCTTCGCTGCAAAAACACGCAACTATGCGCCCGCGCCTGGTTCCCACGTATGAAGATCGCGATTGAGATTGAACGTTTACAATAATTATTGACTTGAACAATATTACAAAGTTCTTATAAGTTTTAATGTATAGTCTACGTCTTAGAAAATAATACGTAATATTGAAAAGATAAACTATAAATTTTAAATGTAATTGTTTCGTTACGGGTTGACTGTTTCTTTTCACAATATTTTTAATAAAATTTGATAAATTTGTATATGTATAATTAAAAATATTTAAAATTCTTTTTATATGTAAACTATACGTACCAATCGAAAATTGTGTATTATGCTGTTTTGAATATATTTATCGAATACATTCTCATTTAAGTAATAATTCGTGATTCAACGATACTTCCGAGCTATTTATAACAACACATATCGTGAATATTTCATTACTACAATATGTGACTAACATTATGATAATTCTTTCATCGCCTCCAATTGTTTTTATAGGCATATTTGAATATAGATCGACGTTATTATCGGTTTTATATTTTTATTGATTTATTCACTCTCAAAATGTCTTATTGTAATGTTTATTTATCAAACAAAGTGTTACTTTTAATTTGTTTAACGTTTAGAATAGGAAATATTAAAAGTAATCAACACAATACAGGAGAGTAACAGACTCTTGGAGATTTGACAATTTTTTTAATGCAAAGTAATTTTATAACACCTTTCCTTGATTTTCTCCTTTACCTACTCGATTTAACAAAATTACTCATCTTTGGTTAGTTAACATCTGTGTAAATACAATGCAAAAACATTTTTAATCCGCGACAGAGATATATATATATATATAATATCTCTTTATCTATGTAATAAACATATTCTCTCGTCGATATATCGTATCGATTACAATAACATATGTTAGTATTTTCAATTTTTAACGTCAAAATTAATTTAGGTTTGAGGTTATACATATGTTCGTTTATACTTTTCTTAGGTGTCCCAGATCCTACACAAATAATTAATATATTTTGCAGTGCCTAAAGGGATTACTTAATAATAAAATGTAAGAAATACGTTAAGGAGCATTGGCGTGAAACTGTTTTCGCCCGTGCCGTAGTGAGTCGTAGAAATCAAAGTGACATCGATCATCACGGACCAATGAGCCGGCTCTGATTACTGTGTGCTTTGATTCTAGGTGAAATTTACTTATAAAATAACCGCCTTCAGCTGACTAATTCAGGCAATAAAGATCCCGGAAACATGGCTTATAATATTAAGTGATTGCGTTTTTAATATTTGTCTCATGGTTCATGACAGCATAAATTAATTGTTAATTTAAAAAAAAATGTCACTGTCAATCTAATCTTTATTTAGTATTGAGATCGGGACCGCTGTGATTTACGTGGTAGTACAGTTTATTATAGCTGTAAACATGTACTGGACGGTTAGCGATACTTGCGTTAAATACCTGTCAGTACTGACGTTTACAAAGTTAAACAAATTAGAAATGTTTAAATATATTTTAAATGTAATGAGCACGCGAGCGTTAGCGCATTAATTATATTAATTATAGGTATTGAGTAAGAGCGGACGCGGTCTCGCGAAAAGTGAAATTTCATTTCCATTGTTCACTCTCTAAGATTATGAAATTTATCTAATGTATGGGAACGTTAAGCACACGATTAAGTTTAAATAAATTTTAATTTTTGTATAATTAAAAAATAACTTGTACTGGCGAATGTTAACTATAGCATTTTGCGGAAATTGTCTCATTCACAAAATCCATACAAAAGCACTACTTTCTACGACAATTTACCTAACTTTGGCTGTCTGTAGTGTGTGATTAAATAATCACGTTTTAATTAAGACTGCAAGCACGAAACAAGTGAATTTAAGGTTATTCACCCGAATTGTATTAATAAAAAGCGTTTCAATCACGTATTTTTTCTTTTTCGCATGTATTTAAATATTTAAGTCCTACAGAATCACCTCTTTATCTATAAACAAAGTTTTCTATATAAAGTTGAAATTGTTTATTATTTAGGAACCTTGATCGAGTCTCATAGTAAGGCTAAATAACTGATTACTAATCAAACAATATGTAAATTAAATGATACCGGTGTGACTGCATTCTTCTTATATTACCATCGAATTTCTAATACATACTTATTTTGTTTGCCTAATCATATATGTATGTACTTTTTGTTATAACTCATTATGACTATGCTGTGGAATGGAAGCCTAGTTATCCATATCACAGGTTCTTACCTAACTTGGAAACCAGTCTCCCAATACCTTCTTGATTGTAAATAAAAAATTATTATTATTCGACAATTTTAGAATAGTTGAATGATCATGTGCATTTATGTATTTATGTGGACCCATTATCGCTTTACTATTATTATTTAACTTGCGAGCATTCTGGCAGTGTGGTATCGCTTAAAATCAGTTGAGCCTCCGACCTGTTTACTCTTTTATCTATAAAAAAAGTATATTAAAAAAAATAACTTAAAGCTTCTTAGGACCTTATTCTTGTCTCGTCAGTGATACACCGATCCATTGCCGTCATCCCAATCAATTCCCATCATCCTTTTTATATAAGCACCCTTCCTTAATTGCGAACTAAATTACCTTGCTAAATGATAATCGCAAAATCATAAAGAACGTTTAATTTTTGCAATAAATCACCGAACGCTTGAGGAAACTATTAAAATAACTAACGATGTAGACTTATCTGTATACATTAGTTTATCGCAGTTTTACGTAAACCACATGTTGTGTATCAAGTGTCGGCGAAACGGGCCGCTGGCAGATGACGACCAGACGGGCTCATGCGCACCTGACTGCCGAGGTTTTCTACTGTGAGGCTAAATTGGGTGGACAGAAATCTAAATTTAATATAACGCAATATGACAGGATTGACTATGATCGATGACGTTTTTTAAACAAATCTCTGGGACTCTACATTGTTTTTACGCGAGTATTTAAATGTCTCATATATATACAATATATGCATTATTAACCCAATACGACGTTTCAAATCCAAGAGATTTTTGACGTTTTTATGTCAGACTTGGCGCTAAGTATCGTGTCTAAATCTTACCCTACATTTAATCGGAGAAAATATGTTTTGACATCGAACATAATTATTATAATTATTGCTAATTTAACGCTGGAGTGGTAACTTGTATTGTTAATACACTTCTGGCCACATCTATTGGCCCACCTTGCATTTTCAGTTTATTTTGGTCCTATCTAAAAATTTATATTAGGTCGAGTAAAAAGTTTTTATACAGTTTTGAACCTGATACATTTTACCATCTTTTTCGATCGTATTGTTTTAAATTTGAATTTAGAACACCACACCACATGGATACGCCTAACAAGTCGGGTATGCGCCTTGATGAAGTCAGTTGATTTTTGAATAAAAAACGTGTTTTATCAAATAAAGGTTTAATTTAATAACGCGTTTTGCCTCCATGGGCATCTACGACAGCTCTCATACGATTAGGCATAGAGTTTATCAACCGCTCTATGAAATTTTGAGGGATCGTCTCCCATTCCTCTTCTATGGCAGTTTTCAATTCCTGCATCGTCTGGGCAACTGGCTGACGAGCCCTAACACGTATTTTTAGCTCGTCCCACATGTGCTCAATGGGGTTCATATCTGGACTTCTGGCTGGCCAGTCCATAACTGCGATTTTCACATCCCGAAGGTATTCTCTGACGATGCCGGCCGTATGGGCTCTTGCATTATCATGCATAAAAAGGACATTTGGGCCCTCATAGTCCGCGTATGGCATCACGTGAGGTTCTAAGCACTCAAGAATGTACCTTTCAGCATTTAATGTTGGCAGCCGTGGTCCCGTAACAACCTCAAGTTGAGTTTTGCCGCTCGCGGATATACCGCCCCAGACAGTCCATGAGCCACCGCCATAAGCAACCCTCTCTTCAAAGCAGCATTGTGCAAAACGCTCTCCCTTACGTCGGTAGACCTTCTTCCTTCCATCATTGCCATGTAACGCAATTTTAGACTCATCAGAAAAGAGTACACCGTTCCAATGCTGCTGAGTCCAATTTCAGTGTGAGCGCGCGAAATGAAGGCGCGCTATTCGGTGGGCTCGCGTTCGTTTTGGGCCATTAGCTGGCTTGTGTGGTACCATATCGCGTTCTTTTAATCTTCTCCGAACAGTTCGAGCGCTCACATTTACTCCATGGAAGTCGCGAAGTTGGTTTTGTATCTCAATGGAGGTAAGGTGACGATTTTTCAAGCTGGTCGTCACGATGAATTGATCCTGCCTTTCAGTTGTCGACCCGAAATCGTGGCCTTCCTTGGCGACGAACAAAGCCGCCAGTCTCTAGGTATCTCCGATAAACGTTTCGGACCGCAGATCGACTTAATTTAAGTTGATCACTCACATTTCTTTGGCTGTGTCCGGCCCGGATAAGTGCCACAGCTTGGGCGGCGACTTCAGGCGAAGTATCCATAGATTATTGATAGAACCTCATCTTAATGTTAAGAATAAGTAATGTTTGTTGCAAAACCAAAGAGAAAAATCACACTTTCAAGAATTAAATCCAACTAAACCAATAAAATTAAGTTTTCTTAGTATTCGAATGTTTGATATCAATGAGCAGGCTCCAAATTGTCTTTTGTTTCTTTAAATTCTGTGTTCGAAATTAAAAAAAAAATATATTGAGTGCAATCATGAATGTGCCGGGTTCAACACTGCATAAAAACTTTTTACTCGACCTAATATAAATTTTTAGGTAGGACCAAAAGAAACTGAAAATGCAAGGTGGGCCAATAGATGTGTCCAGAAGTGTATAATACTTCAGGAATTCAAATTTTATTTTATTCACTTACCTCTCACGCACCTTGGCGTTTACATTACCCTTTAACTTTATGTTGACTAAAAGAAGCACATGCCAGCCCTAGTAAGTATCCGCATTCCCAAGGGGAGGATAACTGCTCACTTCCCATTGCACCGTGCGCTATCGCAAATTACACTTACCAGGATGTAACGTATACGTGGGATAACTCGATTACATTAGATACTAAAACCTGAGTAGAAAGAAATGTGTGGGTCCTACGTATGCAACTTTATAATGTTACCAGCTGACCCGGCAAAACGTTTGTTTTGCCATGTATATTATTTCTAGGAACCATTCTTAGTTCAATAAAAATAACTACTTATCTACAATAAAAAAAAAAGGTTGATCGTAGAGGGATGAAAATTAGGGGTTGTATGTAGTGTTGTTTGTTGTATCATAAAATAACAATAACAATAAAAAAAAATGGCACACGAGACGAGAATTTTTTTTGACACGAGAATTTTATCTATTACATCTGGTCCACGCTTAGATTTTGCATATTATGATTCTAACTTTTGCACAACGAGTTGTAGATTTTCTAATATTTTGTATATTATTTTACTTTACAATAGGAGGCGAAATTCGATTTGTGATAAAAACATAGTAGCTTCTTAATAAATGATTTTTTAGTTAATTATAATTATATATAATAAATAACTTCAATTTGTTTAGGAGCGGTTGGTTTAGCGGCGAACGTGTGGTTTATTTTGCAACAAAATCTCAATGTTACTTAGGGATAATATAGCAAATATTATCCGTCACAAACACAACACAACAAATATGAATCTTTTCTCCTTATATTACTAATATCACTAAGATTTGTACGATTAATTCGAGTGTTTACAGAGTAAGCAAGTTTTATATTTAGTAACATTTCTTCACTAGCATTCAAATGTCAATAAGCAGTCGACTGTTGAAGACAGACAAAACAATAAGCTGACGACAGAACAACGCACACACCGGCCTTCACTTCCAAGAACTATAAACACTATTGTTGTTTTTGCATCTATCTAGACGACATCATTGTTTTGAAAGTAATTTTACATTTATGAATTGTAAATATCGATTAAGATCTGAGTGGAGGAGATTGAATGAAAAATTATTATACACACACAAAATACACATTCCCACACATACCTCAACCAAAAAAAAATATTATTACGATTATTCGTTGTCAATCGAAAACAACGGTTTTCTTCGAATGTTGATGCTTTGGACCTTTGCCCTTGAAGTGGTCTACTGGAAGTGGTCGCTTTAAAGATTTATTAGCCTGGTATTTTGACAAACAGACATAATTTAATAATCAGACATTTTGAACAGTCTGTGGGTGTTTTCATTTAACCATTTCATTAACTAATCACAATATACTCTATGATGAAGCAACACACTTTAAGTCGTCAATGTTTTGCGTGATCTGTATAGGAAATGTTTTAGTTCCTGTCCTCATCCCAATGTAAAGTACTTTTTACTTTTTTAAAGTATTAAGTTTTTATTGTTTTAATAATGGTTATATCAAGATCGGCAGTTAAATCACTAAGAATAAAAATAATTGTGATCGTTTTATATTTATTGAAGAGTATCAAGTGCACTTGGCACAGCACCAAGGTTTGTCCTTCACCTTCCTACGTTTTCGCTTTTAGTCACGCTTAACAAATTATTTTGGTCTTTCAAAACACGGAATTGTACAATTAATATAAGAAACTTCACAAACACCATACTAAACTCAAAATTTAACAGTGTCAAGGCTACTCTACGAGTAAAATTTTCTTCTTATTATTATAGGCAGCAATTTTCGAAATCATAGGAGTTTTTAACTCTGCCTGGAGTTGGAGTTATTTTAGTAGGAACGCGGACTCTACAATAAGTTATAAACTTTAAGTTTGGAATTTAATACAAAGAAATTCCGCACAATTTTCTCATCTATATAGATGACGACAAGGCTGAGTTACGAAGTTGTTGATGAGAAAAATAATTATGTGTCTTCCATAAGCAAATGCGGTAGTATAAATGAATGGTTTTTAGAGGTTTGACCTCGGGGATGGCTGTGCACCAATACATTTTATTTCTATGTGCGCATCGTTCGCTCGAACTGTGAATATAAACATCGTGAGGAAACCGAGGTGTCTTAGACCCAAAAAGTCGACGGCGTGTGTCAGGCACAAGAGGCTCACCACCTACTTGCCTATTAGATTGAAAAATGATTATGAATCACATAAAGAAATCTGAGGATCTAGACCTAAAGAGGGTTGTAGCGCCACTGATTTATTTTTATTTAATTTTTTTTACATAAAAATAATAAGTTGCTCTCGGTCAACTACCAGCTATTGGAGCACTAATGCTTACACTGCGTATGTACCATAAGACACAACTTTTTACAACTAGTTTCATAATAGGACGTCAAGGCAGAATAGGAAATCGCACTCGAATCACCTTGACGTCCAACATTCCACAACGGAGAGTTAGGCTCCTTCAAGACTTAGGGTCCTTCAAGAAAAGAGTGTACCAATTCTTAAAAGTGTCCTAGACGGGGTATCATTAAACATCAGGTGAGCCTCCTGCCCGCTTGCCCCCTATTCTATAAAAAAAAGATGCCAGTTATATTCAATACGACTTACAGTAATTCAATAAAAAAGGTTCACTACAAACTCGTAAGCTAACATGCATTTGTGAATGTTCATGGACGGCGGCGATTTTGTCTTTACATCAGTCTTCAGGATTTTTTAAAATCTCTTTTAGTTTATTTGAAATAATAAAAACAGACAACAAGATTGTATGAATAATAAGAATAACATGTTTATAATTCAAACTAACGCAATTGTTGTTAGATAAATACACAGTAGTTGTCCATCTTAATAGAGTTCAATCTAGTCTGAATCAAGTCTAGACACTTGGGTCTCGGTGTGATTGTGTAACGTCTTCCGCATCGCGCTTGATGCCTCTTTGATACGAAGACAAAACACTTTTATGTCGAGCTTTGGAATGTAAAAGACAAGTATTTCGACAGTTTAAAGTAATTTGTGTGATATTAATTAGAATATAATGATATCATAAAATATCTTTAATGAACAATTAATAACTTATAAATAATGCGATGAGGTCGCTCCGTGAAGCCTGCGAAGTGCCCAGGAGACTTCTGTGTTTAGTTAACTCTTAGTTAGCCAGGACTTTACGCACAATGGACCTAGTGAGAGTCTAAGTGCGGAAACTGAGCCCACCAACTGTACCACACCATAATTAATAACTGAACAGTTTTCCTCGGCATCGAATTGGTCATGCATTAACGAATTGACTACTCTAAGAAAATCATAGATAATTTTAAAAAAGCGAATTTAGTTTTACTTACTTTATCGAAGCTTCTCGATTAACACAAGTTATCATTTAAATTTCAATATAAGGTAATGTTTTAAATACATATATCGTTTAGTCAACCTATAAAGTTATTTGAAATTTTTACAGTGTATACAGTAAAGAATGAGGAAGGGCATTCATCACCCGATGACACGTTGCCCCAATTAGGTATGTAATTGAGAAACTGCTGATAATGAGGTTAATGCACTGTGGTCTTGAGACACGCCGTCTCCTTAAACGTAACAGATCCATTGTGTTGTTAAGTGCGTTCGGTTAAAAACCTAACATAAACACGTAAGTTTTATTGACCCAAAGGTTCTAGGTACTTGCAGTCAACTAGATAAGTCAAATCTTTTATCGGTAAAACACCACCTTACCATGCTTTTCTATTGCATTTTCGTACTACTCTGCGAATTTTTTATACAGTAATTGTAACGTACGGGAAATGGGAACACATTACCAACTAAGCTATGGAAGTTACTTTACGTAAGCACTTCGAGATGCCAAAGTTTATCATAGTCATTAGGTTATCGTCACTCCCTCCGAACAAAATTCCCCGGCAAAATCGTTATCTGTTTAAAAAATAATAAGGAATTTTTAAGGCAGTTTATGCTTCATGCCCGGGATTTATATGTAATATGATGTTGATTTTCAGACTTTCTATTATAGAATCCCTTCTCCGCAAAAAATATATGTTTATTATGGAATATAAAATACAGGTATCACTTATTGCACGTCATTAAATTTGAATCGGTAGACATTCCTACTCATCGGCAAAGCTTATCTGCTTAGCTGCTATAGATAAGAAGAATTAATGTACTTTATTTAATAAAGTATAAAAGGTCATTGTAGGAAGAAAGTTAGCCTTGACAGATTTTTTGCCAAGTTTTACTCTACTGTTAAATTTGACTAATTTTTAGTGGAATTTATGATGTTACAACAAGGTTATAGTGAGAACATGTGTTAATTATATAATAATTAACCTATCATTAAACTGACGTAAACATGATAATTAACTTTCATTATATCGCAATTAATAAGTGATCAACAAAGAAATTATAATAATATTTACGTCTTTCGTGACGCTCACGTTTTTTATTTTATGAAACAACGTTTTAAACATACAATGTGTCTCCGGTTACGGTTTGGTTATATGTAACAATAGTTTACTGCATTTGACGGTATTCAAATCAAGGAATTCTGTTTTTCAAAGAACTAATACGGCAATACTTGTGGCTCGTGTATAGTTAAAAATTATTTTTATTTAAGGCAGTTTTTGCCGCGCACCACTACTATGTCAAAGCAACTGCCCAGTGAAGTATTTCCTTGGCCGACGACGCACTCGCGAGCCCTCTGGCATTGAGAGTGTCCATGGGCTGCGGTTAACAACAGGTGTAACATAAATAAAAACGCCTTTTTCCCGATGGGGTAGGCCAAGACGGACACCACAGAGCTCCACTTGCAACGGTCCGGCCCTGTTTCCTTCATCCACTTTAATGACATTCACCACGCATGCTTATGGAGACTTTTAACTTATCCCTTCTCTAGAAGAGACCTAGTAGTAGGTACCTACCTCCTGGAGTTGGTCCAGTTTAATAGAGGCCTATCAAACCAAAAGGCTTACCCTCCACAGTTGCAAAGTGGTTAACACATTATATATATACTACTTACTTAATATACGTAGTTAAAAGTTAATGTTTATAATTACTGTTGTATTCATTTCGTAATAACATTTATTTTGTTCTAAATACCTTAGAGTAGTGTACTCTTAAACACACATGGTGGTATACGCAAAAGCGCTGGGTTCGACTGTAGAAAAATAAAAATTCAGGCTGATTGCTTTGCCTGTTAAAATATGTTTCTTTAACAATTTATTTTGGTAGACATATGTGTCTACTTAATAAATTAATGATAATTACGCGACATTACAATCGTGTATATAAATGTATTTGTATAAATTGTATGAAAACGAATATACATTCGCAATGCAAGACATTAAAGTGCCCTCATTAATTCCTGTGCAGCAGGAGCGTAAACCTAGTTTACTGACTAGTGTACTCGGTTTAGGGAAATAGTTGAATCTTGCTTTTATACTGAAATAATTATATTGTACCTACTAGCTGACCCGGCTAACGTTTGTTTTGCCATGTATATTATTTATAGGAATTTCATTCTTTTAGTGTTATAAAAATAACTATCTACAATAATAAAAAATAGGGGTTGATCGTAGAGGGATGAAAATTACGGATTATTTATTTTTGTATGTTGTATCATAATTTTTTTTTTGGAGTGGACACCCCTTATCACTTAGGGGTTTGAAAGATAGTAGCCGATTCTCAGACTTACTGAATATGCATAAAACTTGCATAAGAATCGATCGAGCCGTTTCCGAGGAGTATGGGAACGAACATTGTGACACGAGAATTTTATATAATAGATTATGTTAAGGCCTTTAAAAATCTGCAACATCTGTGTATCCAACGAATTATATGTCATATTACTTTTGTCATATAATTGGTTAGCCCTGATTGTCTCAGAAAGTAATGAACCTATAATTTGAATATCACAATTCGGTAGGAATTACTTGAGCCTGAATTTTAGTGAAATTATATTTTTAATTCAGGGTCTCTGAAGTCGTATTTGCACTGTAATTATCGGAAGAAGCTAAAAACCTTATGAGTTAAACGTATGTATTTAAAAGATAGTGGAAGTGAATAACATTTATTCGATGTTATCAACGGGATGTGCCCAAATTACAGAATTTAATGTCTTCGATTAGCTTCGTTACTTTAGATTGATTAAATGGTTTTCGTTCGGTTAAATTTATATATTTATTTGAAAGAAAACTTTGCAATGTAGTTGGTTATCACAATTTAATAAATATTTAATTTAACGACGTGACGCAAATAAGGCAGATATTTGAAAATGGATTGCAATATTGTGTACCTAAACCATATTCCGTAGGATGAAAACTTATTTATTTTTATATCTGCACTTCAACGAAGATTTTTGACCTTTGAACCACTTATAATAAGGGTACAGATACCGGCAAACTTCTTGAGCATTAAACAAGGGAGTGGAGGAAAGTTTGCGCATCGCGAACTCAAACGTTAACTAATTTACGAATCACGCGATCGACACGTCACTGACCCGCCGCCGCGCACCACCGCCCCCCCTCCCAGTGATACCAAAAAATAGCTTCTGCGCAGGCAAGGACATTTGTTCAAGATGTTTGCCAGTATCTGTAATTTCTATTATAAAGATCAGACTAACGAAAAACTTATTTAAAAAATAAGAAAAATCCAATTAAGGATTAGTATTGTATTATTTTTGTTTTGAATATAATAAATTTTAAGTCTCACATTACTGTATTCCAAACCACCGAAAGGTTCTTTGTAGTGTTCGCTTCAATCATGTTATGTTCGCGTTCTTTCAAACAACATTAATAATGATGAAATATAGATACTTAGCTAACATCAAAAGCCACATCGTTTGTGTGCTTAAGCATTTCCGATTAATTTCGTTTCGGGACTTGTTTACGAATTTATCTTCAGCTTAAGAGGGATAAATTTAAGCTGGGGTTTTTCAACATAAGCAGTATTGGCCTAGTAGCTTCAGGTTGCGATTCTCATCCCTGAGTTTCAAGGTTCGATCCCCGGTTGTGCACCAATGGACTTTTCTGAAAACATCGCGAGGAAACCAGCATAAAAAAATGGTCATATCAACAACAATATCCGTAGCGCTGATGTCACAACCTTGGGATCGCGCGGAACGAATCATATTATTCTAATCGTCATCTGTGACGGTATGACTGTTGGAAGCTTCAAAGTAACTACTCTGGGGTAAAGACAGACCTAAAGCTCTTTATTTTAGACTAATAAAATTAAAATTAAAATAGCCTTTATTCGAGTACTACACTACACTAAGTCCATGTTTTACACTAGTAGGTACTCGACCTCCGACGGAATGAAGGCCTCCTCCAAATTCTTCCACTTGTCCTCTATTCCTCGCGAAAAATTTTCAATTTTGCCCCGGTATCCCTTTTTTCCTTATTCCCAAATTTTTGGTGGACGTCCTCTCTTTCTTCTTCCCACTGGACCATTCCCAGTAAGGGTCTTCTTAACCTTGCCATCACAAATGCGGGCAATGTGACCGGCCCATTTCCACTTTAACGCTTTTATATGTGTTATGGCCTCTTTTTGTTTGTACGGCTTCGTATCACATTGTTTTTGTCTTTCAGTTTAAATCGAAGATACTATAGCCCATTGGTCTAGTGGTTAGTACCCCTGACTACGAATCCATTGGTCCCGGGTTCGATCCCCGGCTGAGTCGAACACCGATGTGATGAGCATTTGGTAAAAATAAATATGTATTTATATGTCTATCTACCTATAATATGTATGTATATCCGTTGCCTAGTACCCATATCACACAAGCTTCACCAGCTTAGCATGGGACTAGGTCAATTGGTGTGAATTGTCTTTAAAAAAAAAAGTTAGAGATATTCTCATTCGTTTCGTAATGTATGTCTAACGTATTAGTAACTAGTTGTGCACACGGCGACTCTACGATCCATTTCCGCATTGGAGCCGGAATGCAATGCCTTCCGCTGTGACGTGAGAGCAGACCATTTGCTATACCGCTACCTAACTTGTACTAATTGTGTAATTCACACCTATTGTACCTACTTAGCCTACCTATAGTACCTATCAAATCATCATACAAAATGACTATGGCAAACAACACTCATTTTAACTGTGTTTAAAAAAATATATTTATGGGACATAGAACTTGGATAATAATGTGGGGCACCTACGTTCTAAAGCAATGTTATATATGAAATATTAGTATTTTACATACAAATTTTATATGAGACACTAAATTGTGTTTACCAGCTATGACTTTCCCTCAAAGACGGTCGTGGATTTTGAACCGGGAATATTTCAATAATTCTCTTCTGGGCAGTTTAGTTGTATAGCATTTTTATACTCGTTTTGGAAAATTCTAATTATAACAAACACTAATAAAATGTTAGTTTACGAAAAGTGTTTATGTATCTGAAAAGTATGTTGCACAAATACATAGAAACGTATGTATATTGTATACATATGATTAAGTTATGTGTAAATTTTAATAAACAAATGAATGAAGTCTTTTGGGAGTACTAGGTAATTCAGTGCCATTGGCCCTCGTAAAACAAAGGCTAAGTAATTGTTAATTCGAGCACGTAGCAGGCACGTGCTAAACAGATATAGATAGAGTATGTTAATAGTTTATTATACAACATTATTTAGGTTAGGGGCACACTTTTAGTGGGTCTTATAGCGTCTAATACTGAGAGACTTATTTATTAACACTTCGTTCTTTTGTCGTTTACTCATTAGGATTTTTAAAACCCATAATTTAATAAAAAAGTATTAATACGTAGTCCTTCTAATTAAACTTTATTTGTTTCAGGTAATTGTCTTGATATTAGTTCGCTACGGAACTTCACTCAACAGTTCGTTTAAATATCAAAAGGTGATGGAAACGTGCGCGTGCCATTTTTACAGTTTCCAAGAATGTATAGAAGGTAAACTGTTGCATCCCGTCAGACGAAATGTCTGTTTATCTGTCCTATTTTCATGTTAGGCTGGTTATTGACGATAGACTACAAAATTTTGTTGTGTAATACTTTGAAATCGTTCGTTGTCGTAGGTACCTAATGTTTATGTCAACAATAATTTTTCGGTTAATGGAATTCAGATTGGTAATAATCGTCGTTGGCAATCGAACCCATGACCACTACTAACTTATGAAGCATGTGGCTCAATTTTGCCACCGTAAATTAAATTACGACATTATTTTTTATTATGCAAGAACTTACATACGCATGTATTAAATACCACCTCAAACCTCAAAGGCCGGCAACGCACTCACTAAAATGGGTGTCCATGGGCTGCAATGACTGCCGTTCTTGGAAATACCGTAGGTTCTGTTCTAAAACCTTCACGAATCACAGTGTTCAGGGAATAAACTGTATCTACGATCTTAGATAAATGCATATAATTTCTAAATCTCATACTGCAATTTAAATGTGCGGTCGTACAATTTGCTCATATCTATTCTTACTATTTCGTAATCGGCCGGTAAACATTGAAACAGGTTTAATGTTTGTAAATAAACAAATCGCATTTCGTACTAACCATTTGCGTTGAGGAAAATTAGATTTGGACTATTTAGTTCTAACGCGGTTCTTGCGTTTATATATTCCTCTTTATTGCATATATATTTAAACCACAGATTAGTGGTCAATATTTATGCGTAGTTGTTTTTTGTAATAAAAGTACATAAGTCTATATTTACTTTCGTTTTTGTAGTCTGTATGATAAATAATAGGTAATTACTTAACATTAATATGTGGATCCTGATATCGGAAATTATTATAAATTTAACAGCAACAATACATGTATTACTTTCCCACACCACTATGTATAGTACCGAAGGTTTATCAACATAAAAAGCCCTTTGTTCATTGATATGTTAGTACTTTTGCTTACCACCTACAAGTTATTTAGCTTTCATAGACTTTTTATTTAAAAAAAGGATGTGTGTACTTATGTACGCGCGTAAGAAGTTATACTTCTTTGGCATTATTAAAAATTTAATTACAATTAAATAATCAAAGACCGGAAAAGGAGTCATTATAGTTAATAAAGTTCAGTTTAAGTTTGAAAAATTAAATAAATAAATATAATATTATTCTCTTACATTAAGTGTAACATAAATTCTATTATTATTCGAATGTTGATTTTAAATTATGTCCTCTTCCGTGGGCAACTTCATTTTGTTAATTTTGTGTCACGGTGCGCACGCATCGTAAAATTTCACTCTCATCAATTTTTCATAACGCGCCTAAAGAAGTATAACTTCAAAAAATATTTTAGACCAATAAGCACTTTGCTTAATAGGTTTACTTGATAGCGAAGACGTTGAAATTGGTTCAGTTTACGTTTGAATAACTCGTTTGAAACAAAAAAATTGGAAATAACTATGATCATTCGTTGAGCTTACAGAAATGTCTTGAAAGTTGAAACAAATTTTTTTTTTCATTTATAAGTCGGTTACTATTGAATTGGCTGAGAATTTTTTCTCGGAATCGTATCAATTTATTACAATAATAGAATTGCGTCTACAAAGGACAGGCGAGACTTTGTAGTCAGTTTTTATTAATTAACCGCCTCCTTGACTTCACTGGGTCCATTGAATTTTATAAGGCCGGCAACGCACAAGCGAACCCTCTGGCATTGAGACACTCCATGGGCGGGCGGTATCACTTAACACTAGGTGAGCCTCATGTCCGTTTGCCCCCGTTTGTTCTATTAAAAGAAATAGGAAGTTCTAGGTTGTATTAAAACAATATCGTTTGGTTTTAAAGGTTCAGTATGCTGATCTGATTGACTATCGATCTATCTATCTATGTTGCACCTTGTTATCTCTTATGTCCGTTGATAACATTGTTTTTAAATTATTTATATATTTGTGTAATTGAAAGTGATTAGATTACTGTGCTATTTTATCTCTATTAAAGGGGGGGGGGGGGGTAAGGTGAATGGCCAGACGTTGCAGGCTCAAATCAATTTACGGACGGCGACTTGCAGATCAGAAATAAAAATGAAGGAATATTCCTTTCTGTTATAAATGTTTAGCAAAATCTCAGGATTTTGTTTCGTAAATATATGTGCTGTTGGGTAATAGTTTCTATTTTGAATTTTTGTCACAATGTTGTGTCTTATGTGGCATTAAACTCGTACTTAAGCAAGTGCGTGTAACAAAAAATCGGAGACCTTGGGATGAAGATGGGTCCATACCCAAAAGTGTGGGTGAGACACCTCTGGATAATATATATTATAGATCAAGTATATATAATGTCTTCATTATTATAGCTTATAGCTGAAAGATGATTAAATTTTCTAATATACAATTCCAAAACAAGCCAGTGGGTAATTCTATTTTCTCTAATAAAAATTACTATTATTTTAAGCATTATAATTTTATACCTTTATTCAAAAATAAGAAGGTATTTTTTCAGTAATGTGGCTTATTTTTATCAGAATTTATTCTAGAAATAAATTATTGTCCGTAAAAATTAGGGGTCAGACCATTTGACTTTTTAAAATCAGGTCGCCCACACATCTGGTTTTGCGTTGTTAAAAAATACTTAAAATAGCATTTATTTTTCATACTAATAAATATACGCTCACATTCCAGACTGGAATGCTTTGAGATAGCTTTAAAGCAAATATTTTGATTACTTGTTGAAGCCGTGAATTTATCCGGGATTAAATAAACCGAAGTGTCTGAATAAAAATAATAATTTCTGCCAATTTTCAGACATGTTTGTGACATGGAATACAAATTTGGATTAAGAAAATTTACATTTTAATATTTTGTAGATATCATTAAAATACTACAAGGCAATACCAAGTACACAATAATATTTAAGCCATTTTCGAGAATAGAAACTCTTTAAATAAACAAAAGTCATCACACGGAGTTTAAATTTGAAAATAGAAAAGAAAAAATAAATAATACCACCGGATGTATTGTCATTAATATCACTATGATAATATATTTCCGGAATTAGGGCTATTTCGATGATTAGGCACGTTCGTATCGTGTCAATGAATTAATTTAACTCTAAAACATTCCAAAGTTTCTTAAATAAAACGTCCTTGCGATACAATTTAGATATTATGCCACTTTATTTACAGCTCGCAGTTGTGTGGCGGGTTTATTTTTATCAAAATGACTTTAATCAATGTCAAAACGTCATTCCCGAGTTTCCGTACTTAATTTTGATTGTGTATGTATTATATGTTTGTTTATATTATGTTTAACAATAAAAATAGTAAATAGAGTAAAAACTAAGCAGATAGTTAAATGCAGAAAATACTTGAACTACATATATATATATATATATATATATATATTTATATAGGTACCTACTAACTTTTATTGATTATATAGAAATTTGATACATTCTCTAGTTCATTTTAATAATTTTTTTTCAATGTATGGTTTAAGATTATATACAAATTGTTTATAGTTTACCTCTTGTTTTTTTACTCGTCGCGGGTCTTTAAATGATGATTAGGTGTGTTTTAGATTTGTTTGATTTTACAATGAATTATATTGCCATTTTTGGTTGCACGATTACCAGGAACACATAACGGATGTAGAAGTGCACAGTTTAATAGTTATGGCAAACGCAAAAGCTTCCTTATTGCTCGCTCTAATTAGAGAGCGATTTTGGAGTAAAGCTAATAAAGTTAACTGAGGAAATAGTTATTGCAAAATGAGTTAACATAAAATTGTAAATAACCCATGAGTTTCATCATCGGTCATCGGAGCAGAATACGTAATTCCACCCCGTATTACCTCTACGTCCGTCGTTTTACAACTGAGCGTTATTTAAGGTAGTTATTGCTGCGCACCACCACTACGAGGAATCAGCTACCTACTGAATTGTACTGAATTTCCGAACCAATTCGATTTGGGGTCCTTCAAGAAAAGAGCGTACCAAATCTCTGGCATTGAGATGGTCTATGGGGTATCACGTGACATCAGAACCCCTGTAAATAATCAACAATATGATTACAAAACTTTTTTTATTTCTTTAGAATATTCAATAAGAGAATAAACATTACATATTGAAATTGGTACGATAATATCGTGCAATTCCAATGATAGATTTTAATTATTGTGAATGGAAAGAATTTAATCAATCTAATTAATAATAAGACCTGTCCTTAAGAATATTATAAATAATAAATCAGCGTAATGCTTAATAAAATAATCCTCAACATTTAATAAAGTTTTCTTCAAAAGTTTTAAATACTGTCATTTCTGCAAACAAGTTCCATGGCAAGGTGTATTTTTAAACACATTGAGATGAGGATACTGCGTATGCAAAACGTATGAACGTCAAACCGGATTGTCGACGACCTATGATGTCACACTACGTGGCATGATCGCTGACGCTTGGTTTCTAAAGTCGTCATTGCTGTATGGGTCCTGGCCTCAAATTGCATTTGTTTTGGGGCCAGGAATTAATCAGGGCCTCACACATTTGTGATGACATGAAGTTTTCCTGACGGTGCCTTCATCGTACGAGCAAGCGGTTCTAGCAAACATAGAAAGGAACTGTTGAGATCCTCATAGTCAGAGAAACTTAGTCAAACTAGCCCATAAAATTTAAAATTCGAATTCATATAGATAACACAATGTACACTTATGATCGTCAAAAAAGAAATATATTATAAATGCTTCTTATTTTGCGTTTACTGCCAGTTCTCAAATCAAGGGCGTAGAACGTAAGAGAAGAACTGGCAATAAACTCTCCGCCACTCTTTTTAATCGCCAAGTTTTCTTTCATAACTTCTCTTTATCCTATATCTTGTGTTTTCAGTGTTACCCACTTATATATTGTTTTTAAGCGATCCAGAAATTAAAACAAGGGTACAGGAACTTATATTTTCCTCGTGTAAGTAATATCCAATTTACCCATGATGCCATATGTGTCATCGTTGATTGTATCGAGGTATAAATAAAGATTGCAAGTTCGTTTGTAAATATGTTAATGACATTGGCAAGACTGTGACGTAGGGTGAAGTCACTGAATGTTGAGATCACGTCGGCGTTGTGCCAGCGTTACGTAGGGTATTTCCTGATTGTTCTACCGCAGTCTCAATGCTTATATGAGTTAAAGCTTATTCAGTGTTAAAGTCATGAGATGTTGCCTATTAACATTTTTAATAGAAATTTAGTAGCTGAACCGGCAAACTAATAATATCGCTATTAGAAAATAGGGGGTTGGTGGTAGAAGGGTGATTATTAATGATTATATGTATTAAAAAAACAAAATAATAGTTTTCGATCTATTTTTAGACCTAGCATAACCCAAAAAAGAATAAAATTAATATAATAAAAAGTCGAGTGGAGGAGGAGTAGTGTTGGCCTAATGGCTTCAGATTCTCATCCCCGGCTATGCACCAATGTACTTTTTATGTGCGTATTCTCACCATCGTGAGGCCTGACGGCGTGTGTCAGGCGCAGGAGGCTGATCACCTACTTGCCTATCAGATTGATAATGAAACAGATACAGAAAAAGGCCCAGACCTAAAAAGGTTGTAGCGTCACTTATTTTTATTTTCATTTGTTTCGGAGGAGATTTATAACACTCTGCCACGGGAATTTTATATATACATACCGGCTGAATTTTATTTGACTTCATGCACTGGTAACCCTGAACATTTCTAATATAATATTTTTTTTGTGTAGTTTCCGATCATTTGAATTTTCTGTATCTGTGTTCAATTAAACTTTATAATATAATATAAATATATTTAAACTAATATAATATCTATACAGATAATTTGTGTTATGTGTTTCAAAGAGAAGCTAAGTCGATTTGAAGTTCTAACTATATTAAGAATTGTTTGCTATGATTACTATATGTAATCATAGCTTTAATCAGCTATTACGTATAAGGTACATACGTTTCCGGGGGCGTGAGTTTCCTTTGTGAGACTCCGGAACATGTCAAATACCAGAGTAAGAAACGTCGTATTGCATTCCGCATACGTGGAATGTGATTATGTTAATTGATTGTGCAGTTTCTACTAAAAGGATGGATTTAATTGTGAAATTTATAAACTATTATTTTAGTATCAAAACAAGAGTTACATGATTAATAATACCGCATTTTACTTGGATTATAAAAGGTTGGCAACACATTTGCGTTCTCTCCAGCCTTTTGGGTGTAGGTGGCGAATTTGTTTGCAATAGTGAAGCTATTTGCTCGTTTAAAAAAATGTCGAGGCTCTTATTAACTCCCCACTTTAAATCTAAATCATATATAACCTTATAAGGTTAAAATGATTATAATGTTAAGGTAATGTTAAATTATAGTACCTAATATAATATTAATTTAATGTTAAAGGTTATATATGATTATAATGCCATCAATCGATCAGTCCGGATAAGCAAAGCGAGGATCTCGTAACGGATTGTCGTGACAGCGAAGGTGTCTAGACGGGTATTTTCTTAGATTGCTGCGTGGTTATAATATACCATTATTTAATAGAAATGCCAGAACTTAAGAGGATCTAAAATCCATATCTTGAACGTTTCCATTCTTTAAATATGTTTAAAATCTGTATGTCATTTATTTGAACAAATCCATTTTAGTTAGCTTGTCTAACTTTCTCATGTTAAATATAATTTTTATTAAATAAGGTTAGACTTAAATTACTTATTAGTCTTAAGTTAGACTAGATAAAAAAGAAAGAAGAAATAAATAAATAATAAATTATTTATTTATTTCGTAATACTACAGCTAACAAAAATTACATATAATAACAAACAATTACGCTAAAAAAAATATAGCCAGAGATGAAATACATAATATTTACCTACAGAAAGGTTCAAAAATGTACCAAACAATAAGAAAAAATTCACTTCATTTACCTAAGCGATACATAATTTGGCTTTGTTGAGTGATGATGTAAAAGTGAGGGTAGGAACGTAAAGGTGTTTATGTAGGGTATGCTCACGAAGCAGGTGATTTTGAGCTATGCATATTCTTTATACTCTTTTAACCACATTCCGCGATAGCTTAAACAAGACAACAATATTGGCCGTTCTATCTCCGCGCTGCGCGATGCAAAACTGAGTTTTTTTGCATAGTAATAGTGTTGATGTGAGGAACTTCAAACAAAGCACGAATACGAGTCTGGAACAAGAAAGGACATTTTTTCTAGAAGTGAGCTGCAATTAATTATATTTGAGCTGATGTTAAATTCAAAATCTTAACGGCAGCCCTGTGTGATGATCAAATTCATTCAGCGTCATTACTGTTCTAAAGATTGAATGTAGGTTTAATTGAGTCTTAATGCTCTCTAATTAATGTCGAAGGTGAGCTATTTTTGCCTACAGTTAACCTTTAATACAGGCTTTAAATAGAACTAGCATTTTTATTATCCTCAAAGAATCTTCGATTTTGTAAGTATTGGTATATTATGGTGTAATGGCAGGTGTTCTCTTGAATATAGCATGTATCTTCTTCTTATAGTGCCATCTCCTTGCGAAGGTTGGCGATCATCATGGCTATTTTAATTTTGGATGCCGCGCTTCTAAACAATGACTTGGTGCTTTGACCAAACCATTGTCTCAAGTTTTTCAACCAGGACGTACGTCTGCGGCCAGGTCTCCTCAGCATGTATAAAATGTTACAAAATATAACAATAACACTTTATTTACATCACAATAACACAAAATAGAAGAAACACATTTGCGTTCTCTCCAGCCTTTTGGGTGTAGGTGGCGAATTTGTTTGCAATAGTGAAGCTATTTGCTCGTTTAAAAAAATGTCGAGGCTCTTATTAACTCCTCACTTTAAATCTAAATCATATATAACCTTATAAGGTTAAAATGATTATAATGTTAAGGTAATGTTAAATTATAGTACCTAATATAATATTAATTTAATGTTAAAGGTTATATATGATTATAATGCCATCAATCGATCAGTCCGGATAAGCAAAGCGAGGATCTCGTAACGGATTGTCGTGACAGCGAAGGTGTCTAGACGGGTATTTTCTTAGATTGCTGCGTGGTTATAATATACCATTATTTAATAGAAATGCCAGAACTTAAGAGGATCTAAAATCCATATCTTGAACGTTTCCATTCTTTAAATATGTTTAAAATCTGTATGTCATTTATTTGAACAAATCCATTTTAGTTAGCTTGAATGTAAACGGAGAAGACTTTTGACAAAAAAGTATAAAACAAACTACATAGAGTAGGTATTCCTTTTAAAGCAGTCCTTTATAAAAATATAATGTTACTTTTTATCTAGTATATTCTTTAATATGTATTATAGTATTTGTTTTTAAACATGAACCACGACAAAACGACACAACACTGGTGTGGGGACTAGCGTCAGTACAATTTGTGTATTGTGTTGTGTGTAGATCGAAGAGCTAAGACTAGTTAAGTTCATGAAAGCCTTTACGCACTAAGAAATCTCCAACGTAGCTTAGTACGCTTACCGCGGTAGCAAGACGGAAGTATTGTAAATAGACGACTATCGATGCGATTACATACGGATTATACATAATCTAATTATTCCTACTTAGGTCAATAATATGAAATGTCAAGAAAACCTTCTTACCAAGTTAGTAATAGTTATTACTTTAGAATCTTTATCTGACTATAGGTTTAATAATGTAGATATGGTTGTAATAGAAGAGTGTATCTTGTATCGTTGAAAACTATTGTTATACGAGATAATTACCGAACAACTAGTAAATAAAGGTATGTATTATAAATCTAGTAAAATGAAGAAATTAAATTATTAATCTATTTCAAGAGCTTTGATACATGAAGGGTATGTAAGACACAAGCTACTTTGAGCTCTCAGTTGGGTGGGCCGTACCCACTAAAACAGCCTCGTGGTCTTTTTCGCACTCCACCGGAGATCAAGCAGCAAAGGTACATTATATAAAGCCTAATACCGTTTTATGACGGAAAACAAAAGCAGAATCGTTTCAAACAAAAGCTAGATTTAAACTCATCTTTATGTATCGTGTGAAGTGCGACCTTCAGACCGTAATCACTACGTGTTGTGAACGATAATGGCTTAGCTTTTATTGCGAATCAATGAAAAAATACACGTGCTGAACCTTGATATCTTTTTTAGAATGTTTTTTCATTTAATTTTAATGGAAGTTCAATCAAGTATTTGTATATATAATAACGTAGTAGTAATACCAAAAAATCAATTATCATTAAGTATATTTTACTACGAATGGTTATAAAGCGCGATTTACTTCCAATTAAAACGGATCTATGCTGAAGTAAAATATATTACTATTGTAACGTTAATTATTTAACAGTTTTTCTTTGTATAACGTATCGATACGTTATAGAAAGAAGAATATGTTTTACATTAAGATATTATTAAAAAATGTATATTTTATGGAAAAATTGTGTTATTGGGTAAAACTTAATTTTAACAATCATATGAAATTGAATTATCATAGGATACTAATAACGAGCCTGTGTCTGGACTTTAAAGTCAATTCAATAAAACTCAGCACTATAACATATGTATTAGATATATTTTATATTATGCCTTATGCTAATATTGTTAATTAATAAAGGTAAACTAAAATTCCTATTAATACGGTAAATCAGTGTTTCCCAACGTGGGAGGCAGTCTGATTGTTAATGGGGATATCTATATATATATAATAAGAAATCGACATATTTATATGTTCGCAGAGTGAATTCACAGTAGCGATATTGTGTATATTATGTGTTTAATATTATATATGTACATACATTATTATATTTTATTTAATGTTTCTCGACATTATCGTATTGGCATAGTCTGTAAGGATAATGTATGTATTTCTGTAATAAATAAATATAATCATAATAATTTTAGTTAGGCTTATGTGGGGCATGGCTCAAAAAAGGTTGGGAAACACTTTAATGATTTTAAGTTGCAAGGGTCTGCCGGTTTCTCCTGAATCAACTGTAAGAAAATCTTTAAGCATTTCTTTTAATGAAAACTTTCGTCTCGTATCTTGAGTGGCGTGAGTTATCAAGCCGATGGCGTTGTCACACTCATGACCTATATTCCTTGACCTTACGTTAAACAAAAAGGTCTATGTGTAAACAAATATGAATACAATAGAAATATATTGTATTCAATTAATAAATGTCTTCCGTGGGAGGACATGGGCGTTATGGTTGTGACTCACACTGCCCACGGGAAAGGGATGCCTCCGAGGTTATTAGGCAAACATGTGCAGATATCATAGTAGGTTGTATTTTTTTTAGGGCTGCCCATAAAATATATGCATATTGTTAATTTATATACAAGAAAGAAATTTTATTACATACCTTTTTTTCACTTTAGCTCACACGTAGAAGTGCACTGCTATTAAAGTCAGTATATACAAAGAAAGGCAAACTTCATCTAAGCATTTGAAAAATTGAAAGGTATACCTTATAGAATTTAGTTTTTTTTTTGGTGGTATTCTATTTATTATTATTTAAAATATCTATTTATATCAGGTATGCCATTTAACTACAATAAGTACGTGTATTTCGCCTCAATATTCACTATATGCGTTCAAACTTTCGCAAGAACTGTGTTTTCTTCTTAATAGAGTTTGTATGTAGGGTTATTGGACACTTTCTCATGTTAAATATAATTTTTATTAAATAAGGTTAGACTTAAATTACTTATTAGTCTTAAGTTAGACTAGATAATAAAGAAAGAAGAAATAAATAAATAATAAATTATTTATTTATTTCGTAATACTACAGCTAACAAAAATTACATATAATAACAAACAATTACGCTAAAAAAAATATAGCCAGAGATGAAATACATAATATTTACCTACAGAAAGGTTCAAAAATGTACCAAACAATAAGAAAAAATTCACTTCATTTACCTAAGCGATACATAATTTGGCTTTGTTGAGTGATGATGTAAAAGTGAGGGTAGGAACGTAAAGGTGTTTATGTAGGGTATGCTCACGAAGCAGGTGATTTTGAGCTATGCATATTCTTTATACTCTTTTAACCACATTCCGCGATAGCTTAAACAAGACAACAATATTGGCCGTTCTATCTCCGCGCTGCGCGATGCAAAACTGAGTTTTTTTGCATAGTAATAGTGTTGATGTGAGGAACTTCAAACAAAGCACGAATACGAGTCTGGAACAAGAAAGGACATTTTTTCTAGAAGTGAGCTGCAATTAATTATATTTGAGCTGATGTTAAATTCAAAATCTTAACGGCAGCCCTGTGTTATGATCAAATTCATTCAGCGTCATTACTGTTCTAAAGATTGAATGTAGGTTTAATTGAGTCTTAATGCTCTCTAATTAATGTCGAAGGTGAGCTATTTTTGCCTACAGTTAACCTTTAATACAGGCTTTAAATAGAATTAGCATTTTTATTATCCTCAAAGAATCTTCGATTTTGTAAGTATTGGTATATTATGGTGTAATGGCATGTGTTCTCTTGAATATAGCATGTATCTTCTTCTTCTTATAGTGCCATCTCCTTGCGAAGGTTGGCGATCATCATGGCTATTTTAATTTTGGATGCCGCGCTTCTAAACAATGACTTGGTGCTTTGACCAAACCATTGTCTCAAGTTTTTCAACCAGGACGTACGTCTGCGGCCAGGTCTCCTCAGCATGTATAAAATGTTACAAAATATAACAATAACACTTTATTTACATCACAATAACACAAAATAGAAGAAACATAATATAAAATAAATGAATACAAAAAACGTAAATGGGCGGTCTTACTGCTAGAAGCAGTTTCCAGACAACCTAGACATAAATTATATAAACATAAAAAATATTCAGAACATGAGGCTATGTTCAGATGGCAAAAACTTGACGCGCGTTTTCAAATCGCGCGACTAGAGATTATGGTATTTTCCTACAACTGTTCACATGTACGCGCGTCAACGCGCGTCAACGCGGCGCTCAGAGAAAAAGTCTCTAGACGCAGGTGATCGCGCGTTGATATTAATGTAATGTCCGTTTGCTGTTCAGATGAGCGCGCGCTTTCATCGCGATCGCATGTAATTTTGTTAATTTTCGTAATTATATTTTGTTCTCGCATTTAAAATGAGTGAAATTGAAGATATTGACATCGACTTACTAATCGATGAAGTAGAAAAAAGGTCAGCAAGTTGGAATATAGCAAATTTGTATAAAAAATATAATATAATTTGTATTTTTTTTCAAAATTGGATGAACCCAATGTGTACGTTTTCTTTTTCTATATTTTTCTTTATAATATAACCACAAAATAATAGCCTCTTCCACGTCCATTTTCTACGTTCTACCGAACTAGACTGACGAGTATTCTCGCAACGCGCGTTAGCGCTCATCATCTGAACGCTCTTCAAATTTGATCGCGCGTTGACGCGCGTTAACGCGCGTTACATGTGAACATAGCCTAAAACTTTCGAATTACTTATGTTAGAAATTAAAATTTGATTATTCGAAGCTTAAAAACGAAATATAATTAAATTTCATACTTAAGAATGATACTGAAGTGAGAAGTTCGTAGGTGCACGAATGGACTTTCTGTCTTTATGCGCATTTAGCACTCGATGTAAACAAAAATATCTTGAGGAAAACGGCATGCCTAAGTAAAAAAGTAGACATGTGTCTGACTAATCACCTACTTGGCTATAAGAAAAAAGAAATGATCACGAAACATACAGAAATGAGGCCCAGAGTGGTCGTAGCGCCTTTAGTTTTTTAACTTACGTTTACGGCTAAATTCAAGCAAAATCATACGATTGTCCGTCCATGTTAATGCTTTACAATATTTTAATATGAAGATTAAACGAATGCTTACATGCTTAATTAATGATAATTAGCTTTATCTGTAATCTGTTATTAACAAATGATCGTAAGTAACGCAAGTTATGCAACGGAGCGAAAGTGCATCCCGAGCGCGTTAGCGAGATGCTTCCGTTATAATTAGGAACTAAGACTATATGCGATCTACATTTATGTATATATATAGAGGTATATGTTGATTAAAAGAATGAAGACGAGCCGGCCGAAGGGATTTGAAAATTATTTCTGTAGAAAGCAATAGTATTTGTTAGCTCTAACTACATGTTTATGCAGTTTTTATTAAGCTTGCCAACGCTCGGCACACTGATACAAGTGGTAAAAGAACCACGAAATAGGTAGAAGTTTTAATGTGTCAAGCTCTTATAGGCAAACATGATATACACGTAGAGATCATACAAATATTAAGCAAAACAATCAGTTAATTAATAATAAACATTTTATTTAAATTTCAAACAATATCACAAAACGGATAATTAAATATAAAACAACAACGCACGGAGATAGGCTAAAAGAAAACATTTATATACTTCCGCGAAAATATTTTTCTTTGGAAAAGCTAAAGCTTGCGTATGCAATAAATGGGTTTCCGCAAACACACCTTAATGGATCTTGACATGATTAAGTTTGTTAAATAGTTGATTTTGAGCAGTGTTGGCCAAGTGGCTTCAGCGTGCGATTCTCGTAGGTCGTAGGTTCGATCCCCCGCTGTGCACCAATGGACTTTCTTTCTATGTGCGCATTAAACATTCGCTCGAACGGTGAAGGAAAACATCGTGAGTAAACCGGCTAGCCTTAAACCCAAAAAGTCGACGGCTGGAAGATCGATATCGATCGATCGATAGAAGGCTGATCACCTACTTTCCTATTAGATTGACAAATGATCATGAAACAGATACAGATATCTGAGGCCCAGACCTAAAAAGGTTGTAGCGCCACTGTTTATTAATTTTTTGTTATTACATGAAATAGATATCTATGTGAAAGAAGTCGCGAGAGTTACTTTTGAATTATTTATTAATGACAGATCAACTCATTAATGTTCAATCGGAGATATTATCAGTTCCTTTCTAACTAATAAACAAGAAACTAAATTGGTGTATGTCGTATAGTTAAATATAATAATAATCTATTTTAGTCGGTACATAAAATCCAAAGAACCCGTACAATTGTCCTTATGGCATACCATCTGCTGACATCCGACACCCAACTCACTGTCCTTGCCCTGATTAGCTGGGCCTCCCATTCATCTAAGCAGCTTTATAATATAATCTTTTATTTACTGGTTACGTAATGAGTTCCTGAATAACTTATTCATAGCATAGCGGCATATTTACGAATTTATAGTCGGCGAACATCTATTGAATTTTCTGTCTTTATCGCCTTTGCGTGTCTTTGAATATCAATGAACATGACAAAAACTTATTAAATATTCTAATATTTTCACGTTTTTATACTTTTTAAATAACAAAATTATATGGTAACTAATCATATAGATGCTGGTCTCCTCCGTGGTCCATTAAATGTAAATTTAAAACTTTTAATCTATACAAATTTTATATTTTAAATCCTTTATGTAAAAAAATAATATAAAATGTTATATAATATATGTCTTAAAAGTTTTGAATATACAGTACATACTTATAGTTGTATGTTGAGTGTAAACGCTAATAAGAGAAATTAGACGCATTTAATATGTTATTTATTTTTTGAAGTTCATAAGTGTATATTGTGATATATGATGTATGAGTAATGATTTTAACTTTGACTTTGAATTAGTTTGAGTGAACTTTCAATAAGAAAAGGAAAATAAACAGTTTTTTATTTAAACAAGAATATTTATCGTAGATTCTAAATTTACGACCTTAATACATATACCTATAAGTTTTTGCTGGTCACATGCATATACCAAGTTTTAAATTCGTAATAACAAAATAGTGAGCTATGTATTTTCATTTCAAGCGCATAAATTGACTCTTCCTAAACATTGAATCCGTTGACAAATTGGTTGAGAAATCGCTTTGGACATTACCTGATATATGAGACAGGTGTGATTTATTAGGTTTTTACCATAACAGCCGTGTTCCGGATTGCGCTGGTTTATTGTCTAGGTCATACGCCTCTTCATCATCTCTAATAATGGAATTGTTGCTAACTGGGGTTTTTAATATCAAAAAGCAATTGCGTACATGTATAATTTTGTAATGACTACTTACTACAAGATATTATAGGTCCACTGTATTGCTCGTGGCAGCAACTTAAGCCGCAGCAGCCGTGTTTGTATTTATTTTGTATGTATATAATGTGTGTGTGCTAATGAAATAATTTATTTCTTTATTTCAATAGATTAAGCGATCATATAATATCTATGACCTCTTTCTCGTAATCAGCATAAAATAATCCTAAAGTCTGGTATGAAGCTGATGACCTCATCTATCCCCTATTTGCGTTTGATCCACGACTTTTTGGTCACCGTGTATATGTTCATAACGTCATATAACCAACCTTCCTTCTTAAATAAATAAGGGTCATGTTGAATATTGTCTCGGTAACCTTAATAAAAGTATTAGAGTCAGAACCGTTTACGACGACTTCATTTAGAACAACATACCAGTTATATTGACCAAAATCATAGGTCCCGGCTGAATTCTATTGTATTAGGTACTTAATAACAACGTCATCGGCTGTTACGATTATCGGTTTTTACGACCAAATATGAGCCCACGAACAACATAAATATATATGTTACAAATCGCGATGCCATGTGCGTCGATAAACGAGAAATTGTGTCGAGGCTTACGAATCTTTTGCTTCGTCTTGCAGCTTACTTCATTTCGACATCTATGCTCTTTGATGTATGTTTATCTATTCTAATTTAAAATTATCTTTCGTTCTTCGATGTGATTTGTGTGAATTGTGAAACTCTTGTTGGGTCATGGAGTAGCAAACCCATTGTAACGTTTGTTTGGATTTTATGCCTAAGACTTTCCTACAACAAAATATTTCGCTAGAAATTTGACAGATTATTCGCATAATGTTCGTGTGTCGTTAAGCATTTCAGCGTACCAATTTTTAAGAGGCTGGCAACGCATTTGCGAGCATGGTCTATGGGCTCACTTAACATCAGGTGAGCTGGCCGTTTGATATTTGTTACATAAAAAAACAAAGCTTCTGACACACACATACTTGTTTTAGAATCAGTGTCGGGACATAGCGCGAACTATGATTCCGTTGTCAAAAACACCTATTTAACCTAATACAGATTCAGTGGGTGTACCATTACAAAGCTATTAAACAACGTAATTCGTCCAATATTTGTATGTCACCTGGTAGTTGAAAGGAAAACTAAAATGTTTTATACAAATATTTAAACGCAGGCGGAGGCAAGTTACATGCAAACTGTATGGAATACATAGATCGTTTCTCAAGCGGGGGTCGGATTTGTTTTAAAAGGGGGTCGCAGTCTGTTGAAAAATAATAAATACAAACTACATATAGGTACAAAAGATTCGTTTATTAAAGGAATAAATAATTATCGTGTAGTGTTATAAAACTAATTTATAATTTTACAGTGATGGGGTCGCAAGACTGTTTTACTTAACTTTTTGCCTTTTTCGTGGGTGGCGACATAAAAATGGTTGTGAAATGATGACGTAGATCGTTATTGCCTTCAGCTAGGATAGGGTTTGTATATGCGGTGACTAAAACGTCGAACCCCGAACGACAAGTGTTTTTCAAGGACTTTTTCTATACAAAATGCCCTTTAAATTAAAAAGGAACTAAAAGCCGCATTGATTACGGTTGCGGAAGAATTTAATGGATAGAAAAGTAATGTCGCGTTGTATGAATAGAAGCAATGCAGCGATATAATATTTTCTTCAACGACCAACTGAGCTTGAAAAGCCTTTGTTAAATTCAGTGCATCCAGCCATTTATACTGTACAAATGGTAAAGATGTCTCGGCAGACGTATGAGGAACTTTGTTTATTGTTATGTGGAGATATTAAAAAGTTTGCTCAATGTAGGGTCTGTTTCACAATTTATGATTATGACAAACACATAAATTATTTGGAAGATAAATTGTGCTATTTGACACTTTATCGGACTCATAGCTTATGATGGACTTTAGGTGACGAATAGCGCTATCTGACAGTCGTGAAACGTAAAAATAGTGTTTATCCTACCAATAAGTAATAAATAGCTAATTTGGAACTTATGTAGAACTTATCCGTACATTGTGAAACAGACCCTTAATATTATGTTGAAGAGCCTACTGTCTACTATAGGGTTATAAATTTAAGATAATTTGTTACTATGTTTACTATTTAAATGGATACCATCCCTATCACCTCGACAACTGAGTTTCTGCTGACTGCGTTTCTTAAAGCAGTTTTTCCCGGGCACCACCACTATGTGGAACCAGCTGCTTATTGAAGTATTTCGTAACCAATTCGATTTAGGTTCCTTCTAGGAAAGAGTGTACCAATTTGTAAAAGGCCGGCAACGTACTAGCGCGTCTTCTGGTAATATGAATGTCCATTGTCCATTTCATTAAAAACAAATAACTTGGTAATTATGAAAACAAACACAGTTCTTAGTCTTTAGTATTTTTAAAAATCTAGACCTCCTTTTGTTTTTTGGCCTTTTAAAGAAATAAGAACAATTATTGTTGTAATCGTAATACCGCTAAAATCTAATGAGAAAAAGTGTAATTGTATAAAAACCTAATAAAATAAACAATGCTAGGTAATCGCAGTGATTAGAGACACGTGGGAGGTCGCGTGATGTCGCGGTTTCAATCACGTTCACGCAAACGCCTTTTACAAACTATTTAGTTGCTTTTTGGACGGATTTGGTCTGAGCCGATTATGGAGTAGATAGTAGATTTGCGAGTGAATTTTTATGTTTCACGCCTTGTTGGCCTAGTGGTTTCAGGGTGCGACTCTCATCCCTAAGGGTGCAAATCGATCCCCACCTGTGCACCTTTCAGTGTATGTACGCATCTAACATAAAATATTAGAAAAAGATAGGGCCTCCATCCTTTTTCTGAAATTTTTTACTATAATTATATAGAAAACTAGCTGACCCGGCAAACGTTGTTTTGCTATGTATATTATTTCTAGGAAACATTTTTTTAGTTCAATGAAAATAACTATCTACTATGCTGTATCATAAAATAAAAACAAAATAAAATTCTCAAAAAAAAATGAGGTGGACACCCCTTATCACTTAGGGGTTTGAAAGATAGTAGCCGATTCTCAGACTTACTTAATATGCATAAGAATCGGTCGAGCCGTTTCGGATGAGTATGGGAACGAACATTGTGTCACGACAATTTTATATATATAGAGATAAAAAACATAAAAAGTTTTAACGTTCAGTGTTGAATCTAGGTAGCATAAATAATATTTGTTAAAAAGTCAAACCCAACTGAACAAAACCATTTTTTGAAGGGAAATATTATTTTATACGTGTAGGGCAGACAATATTACCAGGCTCGTGGCACCTAAATTAATATAGTGCTTTTGACTTTAGGGTGTGCATCGAAGCGTAACTATCATCGGTGATGGTGGTTTCAAGGTGCACGAATACGAATTAATGATGTATTCGAACAGAACTAGTGACTCATTTCGTAGCATTTTACGACAGTAAATAAATATTTGTTTGGTAGATTGGGTTTACTATTATGTGTTTCACAGACAGAGTGGCTTAGGTAAATCTATAATGATATTACAAAGAGGAAAGATTGTTTTTGTATGTATTTTTGAAATGTTTTTACACAAAAACTACTGGACCGATTCCAAAAATTATTTCACCATCACCGAGTTTAACGAAAAAAAATTATCCCTAAAAAATCTGTCATCGCGTGCGCTGTGGAAACTATTGATGATAGAACAAATAATTTTGTACAGTAGTTGTTTTACCCACGGGAAATTGTATGTTGGCCTATTCCGAGTCGGAACTCCAAAACATTGAATTATTTTGCTGCCACAAAACAAAACAACGTCAAATGTTGTGTATAGGGAAGTTCTAAGATACTGGATATACAAATAAATCTCTTCTCATCTATATAAGAAAAAGAGTACCGAGAGTTTTTTACGCCGGCTTTTTCTCTCGGCCTACACCCTCTGTCTTCTTTGCCGATGAGTACGCCTACAAATTCAAATTTAATGACGTGGAATAAGTGATACATGTATCTTATGTTCCATAATAAACATATTTTATTTTATTTTTTATTTTATATTCGTTGTAAAGTAAAATATGTATATCGTTAGATTATGAATTTAAGTGTGTATCTAATAATCTAAAAGGAAGTAATTAAAAACCAAGAAAACTAACTAAAATAAAACTTTTAGCAAAACTATATCTATATACGTCAGAGTAGACTTTCCACTACTACATGATCGGTATCTACGCGAGTGAAACCGCGGCCCTAGTATTTTCATTAACATATATGTAATAATACTGTAATATAAGTAACAAATGGCATTGGAAACGTTAGCTACTTAGCTTCCCTTTCCGTTGAGAAAATAAGGATCGATTTCATACACAATTGCGTTATAATTAAATACCTACATAATATTGCAAAATATTCGATCTCATATGAGTAGTATTTAATAAATTCATTTATTTTTAATATCACATAGGCATAATTAATTAAAACATGAGTTTGTGATTATAGTAAATAGGGCCTGTGTTCGTTGAGAGTAATTTACAAACGAACAACAGTTTCAAATTAATTAAATGTATAGTAAATTTTTATATAGTATATATAAAAATTTTGTGAATGTAAAATTGGAAGCATTCAATATCTATTTCTTTATTGACGTTCATAAGTGTGTATTACTTAAATTAATAGATATTTTATCAGTTGCAACTAAGATATGCAATAATGTAGGCCTTGATAATTCTAATTATTTAGGTCATGTATCAGTATCTAATCGCAATTGCCCAATAGTAATTTTTAGCACGCAAAATTTATACACCGGAAGTGGTCGGATTGAATGTTCCTTGGTTCGTGATTATGGCTTCCTGAAACTTAATAAGTTTGCTAACTTGCCATATCTAATATCCAACAAAATTAACGACTAGACTAACTAGACTTGAAAACTTGATTCAAAGGTATATCCACAGTAAAATAAATTATCGGAATTATTTTTAAATAGGTTTTTATTTTTATGTTTGGAAAAATGCAATAGAATTTGAATTATTCAGATTTATCGTCGAGCGATGTTATATAATTATCGAAAATATAACAGATGTTAGAGTCATTTTTTTACTCAAATAACGAAATACATAATGTACAATTGTATTTTACGGACGATTACATAGTACCTAAACAAGAAAATATGTTTGACATCCGTTTTTAAATGTTATTTATTTAGTTGTAGAGAAATAGATACGAGTGGATTACAGGAACAATTCGTATGCTCTTTATGTTTAAGGCATCAGCAGGAAAAAGAATTATTTAGCTCCATCCAGTTCCATTGCCCTTCAAGGCGACATATTCTACCTTATTCCCATTATTCATATTGCGAAAGCAATTGATCATTCTTCTGTCCCACCTTACTCGAACAATTCGTCATGATCGTAGAACAATGCCGGATTTGAAAAAAATCCAAAATCTATATTTGGATAGGTACTGGTACTACAGTGACTTAATATTACGGCTACATCAAAAAAAAATCCATGTGTTTTAAATTTCAAATTAATCAGTCGGTAGTGACGGATTTGACAGAAGCATGTGATTTTTCTAGAAAACTGTGTAATTTAATGTTATTATTTTTATTTTGTTTCAAAACAAATCCTTTTGTTTGTATGCCAATTTTCATCATAACAAAAAGGAATTAAATAGTTATGACAAAAACTAACATGATTATATTTTTTTTGAAATGGCTGCCCTGTAAAGTTTACTATTTGTCAGATCCATGACTATTCTACGACTATGACGAATTACTCTGTCGCGTATCAAACCTAAGACATCTTGTTATAGGTACATTGTGTATCACCGGCTTAGTCACGAAAGCGTATACATCGACGTGTAATAACTCTACATTCCCTCATATACCACGGGACGTTTTTAAAGATGAGTGACATTTCGCGAGTGACAAGTAAATGTCGACGCCACTTGACCTACAATGCACAATGAACTATAAAAATAAACTGCATCTCTACTTACTACGAGGTGTCATCTAATCAAACTGAGTGTCAAATTAACTTTGTCATAGATAGGATAATAGCGGTTCCTTATGTTCATCCTTCAGAGTTTTATCATTGTCGTAAGAGGCTTAACAAAGTTTTGTAAAGCCTATCGTACATTAGATATACATATATGTATATTAGATTATACAGACTATATTACTTTTTACCTTATGCTAGGAATATAGATAGGTGATTGAAACAAAGTTCTTATGCTGTTTATTTTACAATTGACACAAAACTAAAAGGCTTATAAAGAATTTATCAACATAGTTAAGATTCAAAAGAAAGCTGATCATTATTTATATATGTGTTTTATATATAATTTATACTCATGTTTGTAGGTAGATACTAAATAAATAAACTGTACGAATATATACGCCGTTAATAACATTTATTGATAGTAAACGTGAAATGTATACATTTTGCGGAATGCATTGGGTTGTTGCACTCTTAGTTTACGTCGTAAAGTACCCTCAAAATAGTACAATTCGCACGAGGCTATGTTTCCCGTTATAACCTCGATCAATTGTTATTGTATGTTGCTACCTCGGACTTCTGGATGAAATGTTATGATTTTTGTTTGAACATTATCTAGGATCCTTCCACCTGACGATCAACAAACAACCATTTGTTTTATGATTATATTGGTCAAAGTCGATTATTTTTTACAGCACCAGATTTTTATTTCTATTAAGTTCTCAGGCTTTTCATACATAATATAAAAAAATAAAGATGCTCCAAATATAGGTATTATTGAAATTACAGTGTGCAATAAAATTTTATTAGGATTATTACAATGTACGAAAAAAGTGTCAGAATCAGTCATTTGCTCTTATTTAAGGTTTCAATTACACTTTAATTAACCTTACTGTATTTCCTTTTCAGGGAGGAGGTCCGTGAGCACGCAGTACGGTGGAACTCAACGTTCTCGTTCGTGTGCAAGATGTACGCAAATGCGAACACGGGTGTGTTGGAGCCGGCTAAACTACGAGTTTCTGTACGGAAGGAGTGTAAAGGTATTAAAGTTACAATAACCAATGTTAATCGGGAACCAAATTATAAATTGCTTTATATTTCATCATACTAATAAACATATAAAGTATGAATTAGTATCTTCAGAAGACATGTAATAAATCATATCATAGTAGTTTTTTGTACTTGAAAACTATGTATAGTCTATAAAGGTTCTCTGGCAAACCAGATATTTGATACGTACAGACTTTGACTGACTTTATCTTTTACCCGTATAAGCGTATTTTATCCATACATTAATTATTTTTAATTTAAAATCAATAAGGATAGGAAATCGTAAAGGTAGTGGGCGATTTATAGATTGTTTTAAATGATTTTTGATATAAGTTATATAACAATAAGCTCAGAATGAGTGTTTGAAAATCTAGGCGAACTCGTTTCTTGCGTATTATAGAAAAGTTGAGCAGTTTGCTTCCTGAAGTTTTTAACTGTTCTTGTTAAGTCAGTTTTATGTAACAAGTTGTTAACTATGAAAATTACACCATGTTTAAAGTCTATTTAAAATTGTCGTAAATGCAAAAAGATTTAATTCACTTGTGTAAGGAGAAAATGGTATTTTAACCCAAATACTACTTTAATACAAATTCTTTATAGATTCCATTCATGTAATTCTGCGTCCAACATTTGAAAGGTTTTTATTCATAATTAATGTTTAATTTAAATTAATTTACGCGTTCTCTATTCACTGTCGTCAAGTACATTATATAATCGTTAGTTTACCTCTCGTTTCAGGCGGTCGTTCATACCAGAAGCTGGGCTTCTGCGACATGAACCTCGCAGAGTTGGCGGGTTCGGGAGAAACGACACGGCGGTGTCTTCTAGAGGGTTACGACAATAAGTCTCGGCAGCGGCAGGATAACTCTGTTCTCAGGATACGCATTAAGATGAATATGATTTCTGGAGACCCTCTGTTTAAAGTGTAAGTACTAACATTTAACTACTGTATCAAGCCAGTGGGTCATACAATAGACTTAAATCTGTATATGTAAATAGCGTATATATGTATATACGTTGTATATTTAAACAATGAAAAAAAAATATAGTTTCGTCTAAAATCGAATATAATGAAAAACCTAATAATACTAAATGAGTGTCGTATTATTATTTAATTTACGAAATAATTATCGTGATAAGCTCGAGAATGTCAATCGGCTTTTGTTAATTATATCTATAGGTATCGTGTGCCTTACATAATTAAATATTCGTGAGTTCCACTGAGGATTCGACGATTTTTATTATTATTATTATATATATATATATATATATACTATTATTTTTTTCAGACCTGAAAGCAAACAAGAAGTGTCAGAAGGCAGATCGGCGGGGACTCCGGATAGCGGAGCGGATACAGCGCCAGCGGCTGACGACGACTGCGCCTCGTCAACTGCCAGCTCGGGCTTCGGATCATTGACTAAGAAGCACAATTATGGTAGGTAAAACGAATCTTCAGGACATTAATTGGGCGGCAGGATATAACATGCTCGGCCTAATGGTAACTTGTTAGATTTTACAGTAATAAAGCCTTATTTAAAATCTTAGACTTAGTAGAAAACCGCACCATAACCAATCTGAACTAAATTGAACCATAGATAAGTCTGTTTTTATATTTTTTTAAAGACAATAACTAGACTAAGTTAAAGTTAAAAACAGGAGTATAATTTAATATACTTTCTATTATCTCCAATGTTTTATTTTGAAAAATATATCACTACGTTAGCTTTCATTACATTAACATTTTATCTTACAGAGAGTAGCCACAATCAGCCGTTATCATCCCTCCCATCGTGCGACCTACCTTCGCCTGACAATGAGGAACCGCCCACGCCTCTTCCGGATTATCCTGGTAATTTAATTAAAATAATATTTACATAGTATAATTTCACTTTCTGTAACTTTTAAACTACGCAACAGATAGTAATGCGGTTTCTATCTACATATAGTGTGATCTAAGGTTTATATGCCTATTTATATATATAATGTATATAACGAATCCTGCTTTATACTATATACAGATCTGTTTGTATGCTTGTATATTTTTTGTTGCCTTGTAATCGTGTCCAATAATTATTTGAAATAGTAAATATTTGAAAATAGTTGAATGGGACACACTACTTTATAACTAGTAAAATGTGTATGTAAAAACAACAGATCTGAATGTGTACATAACAATTTATTTTTAAACCTAAAGAATGTTTTATTATTTTGAATTCTATATATTGTAAAAAAATATCTTACGTATAATCGTGTTTCAATGGTAATCAATTATCTTGACTTTTAATGACGCAAGTATTACAACTCGAAACGTCTTTAGTTCTTGTTGTATTGATTCGCGTTTTTATCCGTTTTGAATTTTTCTTTTTATGAAGATAGAATATTTTACAGGTCTAACCGTAGTATCGGGATCATGCGCCGAATGTCATCAACAGCCGCACACGCACTCTCGAAACTCGTCCAACACTTCGGGAGACATGAGCAGCAAGGTAATACTGGTAAACGAATCCTATTTATTTATATATATTGAAAATAATGTATATTACGATTATTAAAAGTAGAAATCGTCATGATCATAGATAAATGTCGGATTTGAAAAGCATCCAAAATCCACTTTTTATCGTATTTGGATACTACGTTGATTAATATTTCGGCTACATTATAAAAAATCCATGTGTTTTAAATTTCAAATTAATCAGTCGGTAAAGTGACGGATTTGATAGAAACATGTGATTTTTCTAGATAACTGTATGTTAATGTTATTATATTATATATGTATATATAATGTTATTATTTTTATTTTGTTTCAAAACAAACCCTTTTGTTTGCTTGTATGCTAAGTTTCATAATAACAGAATATGAATTAAAATAATTATGACAAAAACTAACATGATACTAATATTTGAAACTGCTGCCATTTAAAGTTTAGGCTTTTACTATTTTTCAGATCACTATTCTACGACTATTTTTTTTTTTTTTATATATACATGTGTCTTTACTAAGACATCATGGAACATTACAATCTAGCCTAACTTAAGACTAATAAGTAATTTAAGTCTAACCTAATTTATTACAAAGGATATTTAACATAAGAAAGTGTCCAATAACACTACTTACAGTCTCTATTAAAGGGAAGACACTTTGTTCTTGTGTTCTATTTTTTTCAATCACTGTTTAGCACTTAATACTAACGTGCACTAACACTAATTCACTAGTTCAAACGGTTTTGTCCTTTTCAATCTTCTCACTAGGCCCGTGGTGTCAAGGAGTTGAATAGCCTCGACATTCACGTGATGGTGGAGCCTATGTTCGTGGGCTCCGGCAGTCTTTTTTATTACTGTGGCGACGTCCTCTACATTAAGGTCCCGATGGAGGTCGTTATTGCGATATACCAGGGAGCATTGACTATTCCCCTGAGCACTTTGTTTTGGAATCGTTGGATTACTTGGATGTTACTATTACTGGTACAGCCCCACAGCTGGCAACCATAAGTCCATACAGGTGTCAGGACTTGTTTGTAAATCAATAATTTATTTTGAACTGATAGCCCGGAATGCCTTCCGAGCAACCAGTACAATTTAGTGTAACGGAGATCCAACTCTTCACGCTTCTTTTTAACATGGACCTTCCATCGGAGTTTGGTATCCAGCGTCATACCTAGGTACTTAGCTGAATTTTGGAACGGCACTTTGGCGTTATCAATATATACTGGCTGGTAATTTGATGTTTTGTTGGTAAAGTTTATGTGAACTGATTTAGACTGATTTAATCGTATCCGCCATTTTTTGGGGTGCACAAGCCAACAGTATTTATGGCTTTTTGTAGTTTTACTACCGCTTCCTTTTCAGTATCTGCCGTAGACATGATAGCAGTATCATCGGCAAAGGTAGCGATTACGTTATCTTCTAATTCAGGAATATCGCATGTGTATAAAAGATACAGGACCGGACCTAATACACTCCCTTGCGGCACCCCAGCTTTTATTTCTTTCAGTTCTGAATAATCATCTTCTTGTCGTACCCTAAACATTCTTTGTGTTAAGTATGACTCAAGGATATTTGAAAATTGACGAGGCAGTAGTTTCTTTAATTTATAAACAAGTCCTCGGTGCCACACTTTGTCAAATGCCTGAGCTACATCCAGAAAGACCGTGGAGCAGACTTTTTGTTCTTCTAGTGCTTTTTCTATATTATTTGTAATTCTATGAACCTGCTCTATGGTAGAATGTTTTTCTCTGAAACCAAATTGGTAATCCGGTATGAGCTGCTTTTTGGCAATAATAGGGTTAAGACGTTTGAGAAATAGTTTCTCAAATAGTTTCGCTATAACAGGTAACAGTGAGATTGGTCTGTATGACGTTACTTCGTGTGGTTCCTGGCTTGGGAATCATTATAACTTCTGCAACTTTCCACATATTGGGAACATATTGAAGTCGAAATGAGGCATTAATTAAGGTTGTCATTTTAACTACGGCTTTACGGGGAAGGTGCTGTAATACCTCACCCGTAATTAAATCAAAACCTGGCGCCTTTTTTTTAGTCAAACGTTTAATTTCACTGAAAACTTCTTTTGGTGTGACTAGCCGGATGTTTAGCTCTTCTGGCGATATTTCCCCGAAGTCAAGTAAATCTTCTTCATCGATTTGAAATATATTTTCTAGATGTTCAGCAAACCTCCTAACTTTTTGTATGTTACTTGCAGCCCAATTCCCATCAGACTCTCGTAAGGGAGGAATATGTGTAGTAGGTTTTTTGATATTTTTTATTGCTTTCCAGATGGAGTAATTGGTGGAACCATCAGAAGTTAATTGGTTTAGGTATCTCTTTATTGAAGTATCTTTATGTTTTGTTATCTCCTTCCTCAGTTGTTTAGTGAGGTTATTCAGACGTTTTTTGTCTTCAGGACATCTTGTGGAATGCCACCTTTTCCTTTGAGCTCGTTTTGTCTTTATCAGATTTTTAATCTCTTCTGGGAAGTAGTTGTTTTGTACTTTTTTCTTAAATTTTGGAGTATTGCTCCAAGCAGCTTGCTGGATGTTCTTTGTAAATTTATTTACTTCTAATTCTATTTGTTCCTCAGTCTTTAAAGGTACTCTTAGGTCTATCATATTCTCAAGATAAATTTTGAAGCTGTCCCAGTCCGTATGTGGGTTGACGAGAGATGGATTCAGTTTTCGCTTTATAGGGTCTTCGCCAATCGTGAGTAAGATTGGTGAGTGATCAGAGTTCATATCATAGGCTTCCTCTATTTGGAGCACATTTGGTGATACTTCTCTAAATATGAAGAAATCTATAAGATCTGGTATTTTATTCTTGTCTGTTGGCCAGTATGTAGGCTTTCCTGTCGAAATTGCATCACATCGCAAATCTTTCATTGCATTAAACAGTTCTTTTCCTTTAGTCGATATGAGTCTTGATCCCCAGTAGGTATGTTTTGCATTTGCATTGATTCTACGACTATGACGAAATGTTTTTAATGTTAATATTCTACGTCGTTTATTCTGTACAATGTGCAAATGACATATCAATTGTTCAATCATTTGTATGACAATTAACTGTAGAAGTACTTAGTACGTAGTTGTACTTTATAAAAAGTAATTACAAATACTGTTTTTCATACAAAAAAGGGTTTATATATACATATATTTCATATGCATTATTTTCTTATTATTAAATTGCTACTTAATTTTTTCAGGCATCAGGGTACGGCAGTTCCGTGTCAGCTGCCTCTGCTCACTCGAGGCAGAGCTCCGAAGGTGATTCCGCACCTGACAGGCCACATCACAATAGGTAATACCAGGTTTTAGGTTACAATTTTAAGGTTCAATTTATATTAATGATAAACCTTAATGGACATTGTTAATGACTGTCAATAAATTTGAAAGGTATAATGGTAATAGTAAGAGACAGCATGATTGTGAAATGTATCACGGTCGAGGGGCGTGAAAATGTCGTCGTGGTATAGAGTTCCGCTGTACAGCCCGAGCTTCGTTTAACAGAGTGAGCACGATACTAATCCGAGCCTGTTTATTAGCTTTTTTTTAAATTATGTTTATTTTGTCCCCCCTCCCCCGCCCCAGCGTGCGCGTGGAACGAACTACGAGGACGACGACCACAGTATACGTGCCGCGATGCAAGCACGCGGGCCTCGCCAAGCTGGTCATAGAACGGACCCTCACTGACACCTCTGACCTTTACCTATCCCCTCCCTCTGACGTCTCCGATCCCTATCTCACCCCCAACGCGACTCTCACGGCACAGCCTGACGTCATACCGAGGCATGTCATACATTCCCCCCCAAGCGAAGAGTACAAAACCCCAGACAGCACAATACACGACGATTCATTCACGATGCCCACGTACTTCGACCAGAAGAGACGAGCTGCATCGATAATATCGTCAGTCGTAGAACCGCTCACCAACTTCCAAATTCTCAAACAGAAGTCTCTCAACACTATTCCAGCTTTAATAGAGAAGAACAAAAAGAATGAGGAGCTGTTCACGAACTTTCCCTTCTTAACGCCTCTCGCGCATAGAAAGAACTCTCTAGTCGCAAACAGGCTCTCCGGTTGCATAGAAGATGAGTTCTATTGCATTCCATCTGAGCCCGAGGATCTGACGGAGAAGATAGACGTGAGGCATAGGTTTAGGAGTGTCTCCAACCGGGCGCTAAATGAGCAGATGACGTCAACCCCAAAGTCAGAGGTGGAACTTCTAAGGCACAGTGTCGCCGTATGCGCAAGGTGAGTTCCGCGTGCTTGCCTCTCCTCTCACGTCCCGTCCTCTCCCTTTCCTGCAAAACGGTTGTGGATATTACTATCTCTTTCTAATATTTCCCTTTCACTTAACCGCTTCGGGTTTGGACGCGCGAATGCAAGGAATGTTCTCATGGTCTTCAAATTCATTTGTGATTGTGTAATTTAAGTGGAATACTCATTAGTGGATGATAACATGTTAAATTTGTTTTATTGCAGGCTGCAGATTTAATGATAACATTAAACCTGTACTGACTTTTATTTATATGTAACTATAATTAATGTACTATAAATTTAGTTATTCATATTATATATTAACGTTTGTATCCAATGCGGACGCAGACGCGAGTGCGGCGCGGATGCGGGACGTGCGTGTGCGTCGTGCGGTGCCTGCACACTGCAGCACAGGCCATCTGCCACATTGTCAGTACACATATACACTGCGCTTCAGTACTAGTCCTTCACTCTAATAAATAAACTTGAATACATTATTTATAATTAGTATAGGTTTAAATATACGCGATTTAAAAATCTTATTAGGGATGTGCCGATAAGTTTACTTGATATTTCACTAAGGGTAAGATTCAGAATCGATACTAGTGCATATATTAGTGCTATGACTTCTGTATGTCAAATACATATTGGTTTACTCAGCGCTAATCTCTAATCTAAGTCGACCCTAAGATTCTACGTATAGTTATAAATATTTTTCGTTTTACTATAAAAAAGAAAAATCTTAAATCTCATCATTATATTCATTTAAAACTATAATTACATTAAAAAAATTAAAGTGTTGAAGCGCAGTATTCATAGATGTTGTCTCGTCATTATGTTGCAATGTAGAGTTTTAATTTCAGGTGCTTTTTACATTTTTCTATATTGGTCTTATATCTTATGTTAAAGCTTTTTATGTTCTGCATTCTGTTATTTATTTAAGAATTTGCATGTGTTTTGCTTATGTTTTTGCACGTTTGGAGCTTTCGATGCATGTTTTCAGTCTAATGTGCAATAAATGTAACATCGATTTAATTTAAATATTTTAAATTAACTGTATTATGATCTTTCTCCTATGTATATGTAGGAGAAATGACGCTGGTATCAACTGCTGTTGTCGTTTTAATTTAATAACATCAAAGTCAAATTAGTTCAAAACTGTTAAGTGGTTTATTTGATTTGACTAAATTAATAGATCTACAAATTAACAGACTATTTGATAGTCTGTAGTAATTATCACTTCAGTCTGTATTATAAAAATAACACGTCTTAAGGAAGTTTTGTTTGTCGTTTTAGAATTCTATTGCGCTTTATAATTTTAAATCCTATGCAAGACAAGCAAACATAATTTTTATTGATGTTGAATGGACTAAGTTTTGCTATTATACAAACTAACGATAACTTATTTATAGTTTTTACGTAATTATAAATTGTTTTATTTATAGATCTTAGTGAAAGTTTATCATTATTATTTAGAGAGAGTCGGTTGAACTTCTCAAAACGAAATATTACAAATGTAAAATTAGTTTTTTTTTGCTTTTTGATAATGTAACAAACTCGTAATTAAAATAATTTGCAATATAAATGTTATTATTACAAGATTGTTCATATGAATAACAATATGTATTGTTAACTATATAACTGATAAAATTATGTTTTGCAGAAATCCGTCTTCGGGGTCATTGACCGCATCGGCGTCTGAGTCGGGTTCGTTGGAGCGCGCGCGTGCCGCACTCGAGAGACGGAAAAGAGTAGCTGTACCTCCCGTACAAGACGATACACAGGTAAATTAAAAAAAAATCATCTTATAAAACAAAGTCCCCCACCCTCTATTTGTCTGTATGAATGCGATGGACTCAACAATAGCTGACTAATAGATAGTGTGATTCCTGAAGAAAGTCTTAGGTGTATAATTCAAGTAAATTTGATTTTTGTTTTTAATTTAAGTTATTATTATTAATTACTTAAGATGTCATGTGGAACCTGGTTTAATGGTTGCAGCTCCTTACAAACGTGGTGTAAAAAAAACATGGCGATTAAAAAGAGTGGCGGAGAGTTTATTGCCAGTTCTTTTCTTCCGTTCTACGCCCTTGATTTGAGAACTGGCACTAAATGTAAAATTAGAATCATTAATATTATGTATTTCTTTACTGACAAATCATAAGTGTACAATGTGTTACCCATATGATTAAATGATTTTTGAATTTGAATTTTTTTGAAATTTACTGATTATTATTAAAGACATTGAAAAAATCCAAAATAAACGAAATGCGTTTGAAGTTGCCGAAAGATTGCATATAAATATATATAAGATCTGCCTGTTTTATTGATATGCTTTACGGAATTAATAATCTTTATCTCATTTTATTTAAACTACGTTATTTGAAACTTTTCTTAAGTCCTCAGTAGTTTACTATATAAATTATTGTTTTTACTCCATTGAATATTATAAAAATCACCTTTAATTTACTTCTATAATACGAAATTGTGAATTACAGCATGCGGTATCGTGTCGTGTGGAGAACACCCGTGTGAACCCTAAGTCCCTGATCGAGGAGATCATCTCCGCCACCGACCTTAAGCAGGCTGTAGAGGATCCGGCCGAGAGTAAGTATATTATATTTATTTGTTTATATTTTTTTATAATCTGTGTTGGCGTAGGGGCTGAACGAGGGCCTTTTGGACTTTCTATATGCACATTTAATGTTCGTTCGTTCAGTAAAGGAAAACATCGCCAGAAAATATCTTTGAAAAAAAAATCATCTACAAAACATGGGTATGTGTTAGGCACAGAAGACTGATTATCTATTTGCCTTTTTGAAAAGACAATTGTTTTATTTATAATGAATAAAGTAAATGTAATCAAATTTGTAAAATAATTAATTATATTTTATAGTCATGGAGGCGGTACCTAAAACACTAATCTTATTTATTTCGTAATCATACAGCTAAAATAAATTACATATACTAAAAAACAATTATACTAAAGATATAGCCGAAGCTTGATATGTAATATAATATACAAAAGGATTGAAACATTTAGTAAAATAATATATATATATAAATGTGAATATAATAATATTGGGCAGGGTACAGATTAATTTATGTGTGCTTAAAACTGTATTTATTTTAAATCTTTTAGTAGTTAATTTTTTCTTAAGTACATATAATAATATTATTATATACGTAATGTAAGTCGACGCTACGCAGGGCAGAAAAATTTATATAATTATGTTCCACCGTCACATTTTTATAATTAGTAAATAAATAAATAAAGCCTCTGCAAATTATTGAAGATTTAATTATTGTTCGTATTTGTATCACGTATAATTTGACGTTACAGCTTCCGGTCTCCAACTGTTCATAACGCCGGAAGGAACGGCGGAACTAGGTTCGAGGCAGCGTGCAAGACAACTTGCGAGACGAGATTACCAACGTGTTGTGTTACACCCTCATCCCAGACCACACCCGAGGGACCACAGGTGATGAGATACACGAACTATACGTTCATAGTACACTCCATCATGGACTGAACATACATTTCTTACAGACACACTTTGCACATTGACTTATTTCATCACATTCTAACCTTTGCTTTTTTGGAGGGTCTATTCTGGTTAATTGTCGTCAAACGTCGAAGCAGATAACGACATTTTACCCCTTTCCACCTCCACAACCAGCTACCTACTGAAGTATTTCAATACCAATTCGACTTGGTCCTTTAAGAAAAGAGCATACAATACTTAAAAGGCCGTATCGCACTCGCCCCTTTGTATTGTGAGTGTCTATGGTCGGCGGATCACTTAACATCAGGGAAACCTCCGGACAGTTTGCCCCCTATTCTATAACCTTAAAAAGAATCTTTTTTAAGACATTTTTCTATTGCGAGCTAGAGAAATCAAACGCAGACGAGAGTTTATTGATATCTTGATGGCTTGAAGCATTGTTCATAAATATTGATATTTTACTAGTAAATTACGATCTTGAAACGTGTGTCTGAAGAAACGAGTAATGTTTCTAGTTGGTAGACACTACTTAAAAATTACTACTTGCCTTAAAAATTAACAAATGGTTTATGTAGTTCAACACACAACACACACGCATTTATATCCATTATATACAGAATTATAAAATTAAATCTTGTGTCAGGTAGCCAACGGTGTGAAAGTGCGTCTCTGCGCGCGCAATGCAAACCTGACACTTGATACCTGACGAAAGATTCGACGCTTAGTGTTCATTTTGCTTGAGTCCTAGGACTCTGAACTATAACAAATATTTTTGCAACGCTTTATAAGTGTTAATTAGTGTATGAGACTTGCCGACAATCTATTGACGCAAAGACGGGAGAGCTTGCTGTCTCTATTATTTCCCTAATAAAAACAGAGATAGTTGAAAGCATGAGTGCTGGAGTGCTTTTTTGAGAGACAATTGTATTATTTGCCTATAATAACGTGGAGTAAAGATTGTGTTGCCATGGTTACGACTTCATGGTAGTCACCGTAACTATGGTAACGAATCCTTTATTTAAATTTACGTTTTAAAACAAGGTATAAGAAGGACCTACAAATATTATGAATGGCACCCAACCTTACTATTGTCGATATTCTAAAAACATATTTTCACGTTTAATGGAAAATGGGCTAGTTGACTTTATTGAGTTGGTATAGGAATGGAGTTATATTTGACATTTAATTCGATGATTCGTAATTCTTTTACTGATAAATTTATTTTTAATTTATTAATTCGTATTTTTGTAATATTATTATTATAAAAATACTCTCATATAATAAAACGTCAACTGGCCTATTCAAGGGTTCACTATAAAGGCGTTTTTAGTTAAGTTGAATTGACATGTGAAGGTGGTGTGAATTGTATAGAATGTTCCTCTTGTAAATAAACCGTCGAGACGACATATTTATTGTTTTTAATGTATTACAATTTATGCCATATGTTTTACTATGTATATTATATTCGGCTCGGGATATGCCTATAATGAAAATATATCTTCATTTTATTTGTATGAACTTTTAAATGTTTTTAACCTACGTTTTTACTTAATTGTACGCATTTCCTTAAGCCGATGTAGTGCTTTAAACTTATACGATCCGCTCGATATTGCTTCTAAAACAATTAGTTCCTGTATTAGGTCAGATAAGTTTGAGGCATTATCAACCTTTTGATGGCAGCTCGATTGATTAAGTCGTCATGTATTGACGTTTCTAAGATACAATTTGTGTGTTCCTATGCTTAATGAAAGGACGATATAAATATAATTATTTTCTTCCATTTTGTACGAATTTGTGTTTCTAAGTAATTTGCAGTCCTCCAGTTTCTCCTTCAGAACGAGTGCTCACATGACGGTGCTAAGTCAATGTGTAGTTAGTATAGGTACTGTGACGTCATCCCTTACTTTTTAAAGCCTTCAATTATATATACACTACCAGACCATTTATAAGTCGCATCGTGCTTTAGAAAGTGAGGCGTCGTCCTAATTGGGAGCGATCGTACGATGGCGCGATGCGTTCTCATCGTGCGATGAGTTCAAACATACAGATTTCATCAGAGTGTCCTATTTGCCTCGCCAGTAATCGTGCGAGCACATGAAATGCTTTAATAACGATCGTACGATGCGTTTGATCGTGTAATCATGAAATCAAAGCAACAGATTTCTTTTGAGTGTCCTAATCGGTTACTACGCGATGCGTCGACGCGCGAGGGGCGTGGACGATGGACATCGCACGATCTATTAGGACACCTGTTAGGTCATCGCACGACCACTTTGATCGTGAGATGAAAAACCCATCGCGCCATCGTACGATCGCTCCCAATTAGGACGACGCCTTATACTCGCTTTGTAGAGCGTCATCTCTGTCACACGAAACACAAAACAGTCTCCTATCTATTAGGAGACAGAGACGCCGCTATACGAAGCCGCAGCTAGCTGACTATCTCTTTCTAAAACACGATGCGACTTATAAATGGTCGGGTACTGTACCTATGTGGAAGAGAAAATTGAGGGTTGTCCACAAAATTTGAATTAATACTGTTATAATTATTTAAGCTTTGAACTTCCATCTTATTAAGTGCAACATTTGTAATTGGTCGTAAAGTAATTTACCCTTTTATTTTGTCATTTATGAAATTCGCGTTTGTTTTTAATAAAATGAGACTGTTATTCCCAAATAAACTGATACTTTCGAAGTCCTCCAGTCCAGGCTGCTTGCGTTTTTTTTATATTTTTACTTAAAGACGACAAAATATATGTATTATTCTATTTTCTTAGAAATAATTGAAATTCATTTGTTTAAGTGTCAAAATTTCTGTGATTGAAGCAACAAAGTAATTATTTTTTTCTGAAATCCCTGGCTCATTAAATCCCTGAATCCCATTTAATATTACTGTTTCATTGTGGAATGTAAAATTATTAACAGTGATAAATATTGATCTAAATAGAATGTGCAAATGTTTAATGTAATATTTCAATGGCGGGATGGCTTAGCTGTACCAAAATCACTAGATCCTTCATACAAGCGAGCTTGTTATGTATAGAATATAGGTGATTACAAATACATAGTAAAAATTCGATTTTCGAACATCAATACACAGAATAACTAACGCTAATTTTAATAGTATGTATTTATTTTTAAATTTGAAGTTTTATATAGTAGATTTGGTTGATACGTTATTGTTACATCTAGATTCTCTAGAGAAGAGGATCTCCTTGTATGAAGGATCGCGTTATATGGAAAATATTACGACGGGATAATTCTAAATAGAAATGGTTTTGAAGCTTTGTATTATACCGAGGTCTGTCACTCCTTTGCGAAAGCTTGAGGTTTGCCGTTAAAAGTAACTGCCCGCCGCCCGACGTGGACAATTTTGGACGCGGCTACCGTAGCGGTTGCATTTACATGTTATTTATCGTGTTGAAATTATGTATTCAGTATTAATGTACAATTAATTTATTGAGTAAGGTCGTTAAGTACATCGTAACGTGTATTGCGATGTGTTTCCCGACAGGCGGATGGGACGGCGGCGGAATTGTATCATAATATGTCTTGTAATACAGCCTGTACAGTATTTGAATAAAGGACGTGTTTAGAGCTATATTGTGTTTTTTTTTAATTCATAAAAAACAATACTTATGAGCTAAACTTATAAAAGATGTTTCAATGAAATGTAGCAAAAATCATGGCTGTAAATTCAAATCTTTTTATTTAAAGAAAATGATAAATAATGATAACTCTGGGGAATATATCTAAATATACCTAAATAAACCAGATGATATATAAAGATTAGGTTTAAGATATATTTTAGGTATAATTTTTATTAAATAATTACATGTACTGAAACAATAGCTTATTGAAATTGAAGAATTATAAGTTTTGCCATTATGTTTATCTGTTCAAGCAAATATTACACTTAAATTTCAGAACTCAAATAAAAACCACAAAGATATTATTCGTTCTTTCGTTCGATCTTGCGGCTCAAATACGTATCAGTTTATTGGAGGTCATGGTCATGCAATTCAATTTAGGAACTTAATCTCATCAGTGTCTCAACTGGAACGTTTTAACAAAGCACAATGTACTGTGTGGTGTCGGAATAATGGTTAATGTGCGTTTAAACGTCCGGCAACCCCACTGGATTTTTCTTTGCGTGTTAATTACAAATACCTCGTGGCAGGACTCGTACGATGAAGGTACACATAAGGAAACCAGCATTAAAAATAGACTACACTGACTAAAGACTAAAGAAACAGATAACAGAGGCCAAGTCTCCAATAGGTTTGTGAAACTGGATTATTATTACCATTATCCAGGATATATTACCTTTTGTCTATTGTCCTGAACACCAAAAGCTTAAATGAACGCCTACACTTCTGTTAGGCAGCAATATTTACATGATAATTTATAATTAGTTGTAAAAAGATGGGTAATAAAAAAACACCAATCAGTTTATACGTTTATTGTTTAGTAAGTAATGAGTAAAGGCCAATAAACTTGTGGCTAATACATAATAGTCGCTTCGTGTGGACGGTAACATTGCCGAAACACAGGCAGCTGCCTCGACTTAGACTATACTAGTTTGACATCTGTCATCGTGACAGATGTAGTTCTGACACAGAGTAAATACTCACCAAGTATCAAAAATGTTGATAGCTGATACTATCAAAACAACATATTTGGTTAAGATTTTATTTTTGTAATAATTATGATTATTTTATGTGTGTCACAATGACATGTTCTGTGTCTTAATTATTATAAGTACATATACGACTACAATACTTTGCACTAATTATTGTATTAATAAATAATATATATTTACAAATATAATACCGCCCCAAAGTAGTATAAATCGGACGCGAAATATGAATATATCACAAAACATCGACATCATAGTAACATTTCTTTTAAATTAATACGTAAAAAGGTATGAAAAATTAATATTGACCATAAAACATAAACATTTAATTTGAAGAAATCACAAAATGGGAATGTCGAGAAATGATTGAGCAAAGATAATCACTTAGCATTAATTAAGTACATATTTATAATTAACATTTTATAAGTACATTACAAGAACAGTTGGTTACATAAAAACCAGGATTTTTGTGGCTATCTTTTGTTCAGAGCGGAGACATACACGTTACTTACATTCTAATGTACTTCTATGACACTAGCCACTAATGCCACAAACTTATCAGACCGAGCGTTATTATATTTCAGTTAGCTGATCCGACACGCTTGGGTTTACTTTTATTAATCCTACGAGAATCTTAATATGTTTTGAGTGAAGGTTAAATTCTCGCATGCTACATTAATTATGCCTATGTTATATAATTTATGAATATATCTCTCAATATACAGACTTCTGTTTAAGGCACTGGAACCCGCCGCCATCCTTGACGCAACTCATCTCTTCTTTATCAACTCTTCCCACTCTTTCTCCTACTCAAGACTTGTATAATTTTCAAATCTGAAAATTGCGTGTTCAACTACGACTGGGTTCGGGTTTTTATATTTAATTAATAAACCCGTTTTGTGTACCCAGTTTGAATGTTTTGTACCAGAAGTTGATAAAAAAGAGACGTGCTCGTGGACGTAACGCGTGCGAGCACCTTCACTATCAAATAATTTAGAATTTCCACGCTTTCGTTTTCCTTACACTAGTACCGTATATACATACATATAGACATACAAAAGTAAGGCAGAACCACTAGACTGAAGTAAATTCAACGATTTAGAATTTATTTAGGTCACAGAAGGAATATCTAAATTGATCCACATCGACTACGCTTATTGAAATAGGTTTTATATTAAAAATACTAAGACATGATCTGTTATCCTAACATATACGCTATGGGAATGACTCACATAGTCACGTGACATTGTATGGAACAAATTCGGCCCTTTTCTATCTAGAGCTCTGGACATATTTTCACTAAGATATAAAATAATTTGGTAAAAGATTTACATTTTCGAAGGCATTTAATTTATTTGTTTTTCATTTTATACTGTTCAGTAAAACGAAAACCATATGCACTATTTTATTCTCTTTTCATCACAGCGCAAACAAAAGATGACAGAAAGAGTTAGATTTAGTTTTGATGAAGAAGGTATATCATAATAAGTTTTAGTGTCATAAAAATTGCCTATATATAGAATAAAATGGACAATCGCCGATCGGCTGTCTGCTTATAAGTATACGTATATACATTAACTATTAAATTGTCAAAAAGTATATTTTGTCTAACGATGCAATTATATAGAGTCGCTTTGAATACATTTGTTTTACTTACATCTACACAGTTAATCTCACACACGACACTTCAATAAGTACAGTCGGAAAGTTAAGTATTTGTTAAGTTATAAAGCATATTTAAAAAGTTTGGGGAAAAATAGTTGTTAATAAAATATGTCCGACTGTACAACACATCCTCAGAGTTATATGAATTGTTTTAAAGCTTTTATGAGTGTCTTTGTATTGAGACATATCTCTGTCTTTCTCTCTCTCACACACACACACACACAGGTACAGTTTACACAAATCGACATTTGGTTGAGACGCGCCTCCGCTCGCTCTTTATTTAGATCTGAAAAATATAATTAACATTAATTTAAGTATACAGTTATGGACTTAGCGAGAACAGTGGAAAGAATTTAAAAAAAAATCTTATCACTTAAATTTTTATTAAAACTTGGTGGTGAAGCAACTTTATTTTTTTTGTTCCTTTCTATTTTGTTTGTTAATTATTTAGTTTACCGAAATTTAAAACAAATATAATATGTGTAATATATATATGTATATATTACTTTTAACCTATATAAAGCGAGGAGATGCTGCCAGCGTTATAGGTACTCTATCACAGGGACCTAACTCTTAAATTTGTTTTAATTTTTAATTATTATTATTACCATGTAACGAATATTGATGATACTGTATATTTGTATATTGGAAATAAATATGTAAGCGTAATAAAAAAAAATCTTAAATAATATAAAAATGAAACTCACTATATAAGCCTCTCTTCGGGTGGTGGTTTCAACGCATTATGCATCATTTCAGCTCTTGGGTTGCAATACTCTTGTCCCGATGGCGAATAAGTACCGCGTGTCGCACGTTTGCGTCGGGCTTGCGTGGCCAACACTGCGACCACTGCGCCAAGTATCAACGCCCCTAGGAGCGCCCCGCCCACCGATAACAGTATCGTCGTGGTATCAGCACCTTCGTTTTCGTCTGTTGTCAGGAGCTGCAAATTAACACAAATTGGGAAATAAATTATTTTGAAGTGAAACATCTTTATCTTTAGGCGCATGAGGGTAAATTTTTTACGGATGAAACGCAATAATAATATTAGCGTCACGAAGATGTGCAGCGTTTTTGTCGAAGAAAAGGGAGAGAGCGATTGAGACCGATTGAGAGAGAGCGAGAAGAGCGAATTAACTTAAAGAAAAAAATTTAATTCAGCAAATTCCTAACATATCTTTCTTTTTCCCTCCCTCTAAGTCTCGGAAATCTAAAGTTTTAGATTTGTATGAATATGAACAAGATTTAAAAATTAGTTTGCCAAAGAAGTTTCACTTCTGACATGTGTACTTTGTACGCACGCACTTTTTATACATAATAGTCTATCAGGCACGCGATCAGGCAGATCTGTGGCCAAGAATATAGGCAGCAAGGGAGTTTTAAATCTCCCCTTTCCTAAAAAGGACTCTATTTGCTTAAACTTAGGTCTGGTAAGCTACTACTCCAGAAATAACCTCATGAAATTTATGGGCGAGTTTGAGCCTGATGGCGGACGGGACTCGTGTTACCTCTTGTGCTATTCTTAGTGACATATTTGACAGTTCTAAGGCAGAGATTTTCCAGCTGCGATCTGTGATCGAGCAACATGTCGGATAGCCATCACAGGATACCGGGGAATTAGTTTAATGCTGTATAGTTTAGTTTGTCAAATTCTTTTTTTAGTGTTTAATTTATTTAAACATATTCTAGCTGTCGTATGCATGTGTTTTAGTTTAAGTGTTACCATTTTTTTAAATCTAAAACAACCTATGCAAATGTTTCTTGAGCTTGTTTGTAAAACTTCTCCAAAATATTATTAATAATATAAAAAAATATTAATAACTTTCGACATATAAACATACATTATCCAAAATAAATGTTTTTTTTTTGTAAATGAAGTCGTTTTTATTTTTAAATTTACCTGCGCACAATCCTTGCCAGTAGCGGGTTGCGTACAATCACAAATATAGTCCGTAACATTCGTACACCTTTGCGTACAATCTCCGCCATTGAGGCACGGGCCCGTGCGGTTGGCCCCGCCCTCGTCGTACACCTCGTAACAAGGGTCGGGTAGGGCGCACCCGTCGCCACATAGGCCTACCTCACATTCGCACCTGGAATACAAGGATAAATGATGTTACAAAAAGAAATACTATTTTTGATAGTAGAAAAATGATTCTACTGGATTGGCCTATGCGTCCGAGGATTCACTCCTTCTTTGTATCCAAACAAAATAGTGATAATTACATTTTATTTATAAAAGTATGCAATCATTCCATCAATGTTTTGTTATGACGTCACCGTAAACTATCGTCCGCTACTATACAAACAACAATTTTTGAAGTGATATTTCTTTAGGCGCGTTAAAAATGATGAGAGTAAATTAAAAGCCTAAGTAATAAAACAAAATGTTTCTTTAATTTTTATCTCCATAAAAACCTTCCTCAGAGTTCAAGAAACTCGAATTGGTCCAGCCGTCTTCGAGTTTTGAGCTTAACAAAATATTTTATGATTAATTTTTATTAATATAAAATTACAATAAACAAAACCGGTGACTAATGTTTATATGTTTCTGGTTTACCGCTAAATTCTGTGATGCCTAAATAAATTTTCCTAGATATTGTCACTGTCCAAAGTCTAAAAAATCACTTTTGCATAGCAGTGGAAACTGTTATATCGTAAAGAAGTTTAAAATATTAAGTACTCACGTGTATGATCCAGGCAGATTTCGACAAACGCCGGGTCCGCAGTCAACGCGTTGCTCCAAACATTCGTCCACATCTATTTCGCAATGGGCGCCGCGCCATTCTGAAATTGTCACGACCTACATTAGTATTGTATATAAATATGATAAATATGATTCTGAAAAAATATTTAATAATATGTTTAATCTGTTAGAGCAGTGTTGGCCTAGTGGCTTTAGCATGCGACTTCCATTCCTGAGGTCGTAGGTTTAAGCCCCGGCTATGTACCAATGTACTTTTTTTCTATGTTTGAATTAACTTTCGAATTTAACATTCGTTCAAACAGTGAAGGAAAACATGGTGAGGAAACCGGCTTTCCTTTGACCCAAAAAGTGGACGGTGTGTGTTAGATTAGAAATGATCATGAGACAGATACAGATATCTGAGGCCCAGACCTAAAAAGTTTCTAGCGCCACTAATTTATTTACGATTTATCTTTTAATAAATTCGTTTGAAAATTCGTTTGACGTCCTGGTAATTCATTAAGTTTTGATTATGTTGAATAACACTTTATTCTCTTGATCCAATTTAGATATGTATCTATCTAGTCTGAATGTGTGTACAATATCGGGTAAAGGTACAAGGACAATCTTTTATCATTCTATAAGAATACACTATTGTGATTTACTTAAATTTATAAGTATTTGAAGTTTACGTATTAAATTTTTTGTCATCGTCACTATAGTGGTAATAGTTACACGAATTGAAGATTTTTCAATTTATAGCTGTTAATTTTAATATAGAAACCAGACGTAATAGATTATTTTTATGTTTTCCTTTAAGTGCTTGTCACAGTAAAATTGTATTTTGTTGTTCTTTTTCCTTGATACATTCATCCATATTTAGAAAATACATAGTTTTTTGTATGATAACATCACAAAATAGTAGGTCATACCAAAAAGTTCGAAAACTAAGTGTGGTGACCACCACCAGTATTTACGAACCAATTCGACTCAGAATCCTTCAAGTAAAGTAGCGCACCAAACGCGTCTGTCGCCAACTGTTCAGTAAAAATAATATTTTTCCGCATTTTACCTACTAATATCAATCAACCTTTAAAATTAATCTATTAACATTTATCATCTCTTAGTAGGTAATTGAGACATTAAATATCTCTAAACAAACAATACCTAACACGGCGAGAACGTGTAACGCACAAATAAATGTCCGCAAAACCATTATTTCACAAACACATCACTACATTTTCGCTCTATATTAACAATACACTTTTTTCAACTAGTCCAACCTGCCGAAGGTCAGAGCTTCACAAACTGTGACAATTCATTCAAGGTGACAAATTGATGGGCGGCCAATTAGTCATCCACTGTGTTGTTGAATAATCATTGGTAAGGAAGTTGTGACGTAATTGTGGTTTTCTTTATCGGTTCTAACGAGAAGGCTTAGTAAACAATATTTATTTATTTTATTTCTCAACAATTTGTTTCATTACATATTTGGTATATTACGTTTATTACGGAGGCAACCCCTGTAGGGTAAAAGATATACTAAGGGTAAAGTGCAGCGTTGACCTAGTGGCTTCAGCGTGCGACTCTCATTCCTGAGGTTAGGTTCTATCCCCGGCTCACTTTACATCAATATATTGATCCTACGATCCAGATATATACACATATATTAAGATTAGACTCTAAAATTGGCTTTTAATTTTCATTATTTTGGTTTTATTTGTGTTAGTCTATATTGTTATCTATTCATCATCAATCAGTAGCCCTACAACCTTTTTAGTTCTGGGCCTCAGATTTTTGTATCTGTGTCATGATCATTTCTCAATCTAATAGGCAAGTAGGTGATCAGCCTCCTGTGCCTGACACACGCCGTCGACTTTTTGGGTCTAAGGCAAGCCGGTTTCGTCACGATGTATTAAATGCGCACATAGAAAGAAAGTCCATTGGTCCACAGCCGGGGATCGAACTGGAGGTGAGTCGCACGCTGAAGCCACTAGGCCAACACTGCTCTACATTAATTTAGGCAAATTTACTTTATATTTAGCGCGTAAAACAGCATTAAAGGCTTTTTATTATTAAAGAAAATATATTAAAACGAGGCCAAAATTTAGAAAAATAAAGTTTGAGAATCTGTTGTTTTTTATCATTTTATCTGCATGTTTGTTATCGATGAGGCGTGCGGGCTGATAAGATTTTGTGACGCTATCGCACGAATACAGATAGCGAGTACCATTGCAGACGAGAGGTTTCAATTAAGTTACTTGAATTAAAGAAACATTATTTTAATATTCATTCTAATACTCGTCACCACACTAGAGCCAATCTTGTTTTGTATAAAGAATATACGTAGAACTAACAAAATTAAAAAAAAACCGAATGAATTTTCCACTGAATTTCATATACAATTAAAATACAAATCTTTTGTTTCTGATTTCTGTATGTAGGTGCTCGGCGAAACTAAAACTCTACTTCAATACGATGTAAGTAGAAACAAAAAAAGATAATACTTTCGGAGCTTATATGAATTATGTGAACAACTTCTAGGCGAATAGAGTGCGCATGAATTGTTTTTCAACTTTTTTAAATAAAATGATCGAGGATAAGCCACTCAAAATTGTATATTAATCCCAAAAAAATGTGTCAAAACAGTTTTACGTCACGCATTTGTAAGATTACTTGGTTAACGAACAAATATCCCAAAATTAACTTAATTCTGATTCCCGAAAATTGTTACGTTGTGACTCAAATATTAATAAAACCGCAGAAAAATATCCGCCTTCTGAGGCGTAGGCTAGGAAATAACAAATAAATTAAAAACTTTAAAATTAATAATCTCACCGGGTGGACAGTCGCACAGAGCTCGTCCGTTACTAGTGCGGCATCGTGCGTTGTGTTCGCACGTGTGGCCCGTAGCGCACACGTCCACTTCACGCTCGCAACGACGACCCGCGAAGCCTTCTTCGCACCAACACGACGGAGGCTGTTTAAGTATTTAAAGGTCATGTATTATGTTGAGAACTGATTTAATAGAAAGTCTAGGAAGGGGGAGAATAGTGACTCCCCTGATCGCTATTCTCCCCTTTCCGAGAAGTAAAAAACTATTTAAAAATTGTATTAGTCTTTGGGGGGTAAAAATGCATGCGTAAAGATGAAAATTAAAACTTTATATTAAATAGGTAACTAAAAACAAAATATAAATATATTTACCGATATAGTAGTATTGCATATCCCGTGCTCGCAATGTTCGATCTCACATAAAGCCTGTTCGCAATGCACGCCCGTCCAGCCCTCCTCGCACGTGCACGTGTAATTATTGCCGGAAGACGCATCTGTACAGTCAATTTTTAAAAATAATGAATATTCATGTAAAATTACGTTCTTATAATTATAATATGTTTGGTTCAATTATTATTCCGTTTAGATGAAGAAAAGAAAAATTAACACAGAAAGTGCTAGAAACAGAAGCAAAAATATGTCTTCAACGATCTGTCGCTGATTTAGAATCGTTATTTGATAATTATAAATTAAAAATTTGTAGACATACAACATTCAAGTATTTCTTTAATTCCGTCAACACTTTGTTAACAATTTTTTATACAGAGACATGACGACATGAGACTTGCTATATGTGTGAATATGTCATACCGTATACGTCCGTGCACGTTGCATGAGCGCACGGGGTGTGCGCACACGAGCGATGCTTCGGTCGTTGACAACGCGGGCCGGTCCATTCGGTGCCACACTCGCACTCAAAGGCGCCGGGCAGGTCGATACAACGTGCGCCGTTTGCGCACGGACTTGATTCGCATTCGTCTATATCATGTTCACAGCTGTAAAGAAAACCTTGGTTGTAGAGAATTTATGGACTTTTTATTATATTACAAGCAAACCCGGCAAACACTGCTTTGCCCTATATAACGAGGTTTGGTGGTAGAAGAGTGAAAATAAATGGGTATATGTATTTTTTAAATGCCAAAAAAAGATAAAAATTGTCAAAAACCTTGGAGGGGGGAATACACAAACACGAATATACACGGTTTGCTTGACACAACATTTAAATCAAAGCAAATAGTTTAATTGAAATTGCAATAGCTTTCGCTATTTCTGAAATACCACTTCTCTTCACATTAAGACAAATCGAAAATTTTATCAATTGTAAGAATAAATTTTGCCTGATTCCAGAAAACAAAAGCGTATTTGTTCGTATTTAAAAGCATAATACAAATTTGGTTAAACATTGACGGATGAATAAAGATTACAACATTATTACCTTTATTAAATTTAATTAAATGAAAAATAATTTTAATCAAAGACGAACTGATGTAACAATGATTGATTCGCTTTCTAAATATATAAAAACTACTTACAACACTCCATCATATCCATTCGGACAAAGGCACAAGTACTTGGCAACGTCATCCTTACAAGTCGCGCCATTTTGACATTGGTTATTCTCGCACTCGTCTATATCTATCTGTTAATTAAATTAATAAAAAAATTAAACACAATCACTTTAATTTATTATAAATTAATACTTTAGTTAAAGCATCAAACATTAAAAGAACACAATAATAAAAAGCAATTTTCAATTAATTTAAACAATTATAAAATCGAATTATATATTTTTAAATTCATAACTAATATTTAATTAAAAGTGGAATATAGCTGGTTCTTAAGCATATGTTAGGCGGGCAACACATAGCATATTATAAACCGATTGAAAAACTTGGTCTTCATGATGAAATACAAAAAATGGTACCTGGCAGTAATCCCCTGCGTACCCAGCCGGACATGCGCACGAGTAACTATTTCTAACGTCCTCACAATGCGCTCCACGCTGACATTCTTGCTCCAAACATAACACACAGCCGACACCCTCACTCCAACCCCATGGCGAACCGGATCTACATAAAAATTAAATATCAAAACATCTGATTAGGAAAAATCTTGAAACATGTATGATTGTCTGGTGATAAAAGATAAAAAATAATTCTCACAATAACGCGTAATACGGCTGAGCAGCGAGTAGGGCTGCGGCGGCGCCAACAAATAATTCCTCTTCTGTGAAGTATGGTAAGAGCAATCCGCCCACGTGTACCGCGCCGAGACATCCCTGAAATGACCCTTATTTGATTAACAAATATACAAGGACTGTAATTAAAATGTTTCAATAATATCAAACCTAAAAACTGTTTGGCATGAGAAATTCTCAACATACATTCAAATAATAAAGAAATAATTTTACATTAAAAATCGTTAGAATTGTATTAAAAAACTTAAAACGGAGAGATGTAAAACTTTAGAGATAATATTTTTTAGGAAGTTTATTTATTAAAACTCAACGAGACAAAAATACACTAAGGGTTATTCAACAAGACTATATAACCCATATTCTAAGTCAAGTCACAACCGTTTGAGCACTGTCAAATATGTCAAAAATGGTTTGACAACTTGAAGTTTGAGTGACGTTCTAGACTACGGACCTGAGACTCGTTTGTCAAAATGTTTTGATTTAGATACAGCGCTAAATCTCATTTCAGAATCTTACCATAACATTAAGTAGAATAGATACATTTATAAAAAAAAAATATTGGAAATTACCTTGAAGTACTCGCCATTAAGATTGTCATCGAACTCATCACCTTCTGAATATTCCCACACTGTTTCCGTCGTATTGTCCGTCTGTTTCACAAAAAGTTTAACAAATTCATACAGATTCATTAGATATACAGATGAAATACAAAAAAAATATTATCGAAAAAGCATACAATTAAATTATTTTTATTTTATTATATTAACATTTAGGTACTACATAACAATACACACAATACACACATGTGTTTCAAATAATGATACGAAATAAATACAAATCATTACTAATGTTTGAGTTTCTTTGTTTGATTGAACCCGTAAACTACTAATTCAAATAAAAAAATTAGCTACACGAATGTTTATAAAATTGTATAATTAAAAAAATAATAAATGTAAAAAATCGAATTTAATAAACTTACCATATAAGTGGTAGCAGTGGGGTGTGGCCGTGTCCTCGCGTGTCCTATTCCTCCGAGGGTTATAACCCCACGGGTGACCAATCGCTGCCAAGCTGCCACGTCAATACTATCTGTAAGGGTAACTTCTTCACGTCCTTCACCATCTATGAATGCACCTGGAATAATATATATAATATAGAACAACGCAAAATAATTAATTATTTGCCGGGAATCGAATTTAGGAACGCGACATAGAGAATGTATCGTGGCATAGTTAATAATGTACCTATTAAGAAAGGCAGAATTCATTTTTATTATTATAAATGGTTCTAGCGATTTGTTTATTTGTTAATTTATTCAATTCATTGATTCAATATAAAAAAGAATACATAAAAATGTAAAAAAAAAATACCAAAAAATATTCTCCCAAATAGTTATCGTCACATGAAACCGAACAAGTCAATTAATAAAAAAAGAAAACCAAATTTCAATACCTTTAATCTGTTGATCGACGAAGGTCAGTCTTAACGTTGTCCAATGTAACGCGTCATTGCGCGTGCGCAGCGTACGTAGCGCGGGTAATCCCCCAAGACGCCATTGCAAAGCTGCCTGTCCTCTGTACACGCCCACACTGAACCAGGATATACCATTGGTCGTGTTCTTCTCAGAGTCTTGCTCTGACTCGTCAAGTTCGGCGCGGAATAAAGTGCCGCCTACTTTGCTCCTGTTAAAAAAAAAAGATTATATTAATACTTACGGCATTGTATAGAAAGCGCGGATTAAACCTAACTTCTGATATGCGGATAGAGATTGTAAGCAATTGATACCTAGATTATGTTTATGAATATAAAATTTAAAAAAAATTGTCATTTTTATATTAACGATTTCTACGTGCGTCGTATTATGAAGGAAAACATCGTAAGGAAACTGGCATGCCTTTGATCCAAAAAGTCGACAGTGAGCATCAGGCACAGAAGGTTGATCACCTACTTGCCTATTAGAAATGATAACAGAACAGATACAGAAATCTGAGGCACAGACTTAAAAAAAGGTTGTAGCACCATTGGTATTTATCACACATCTGAATAAAAGTTTTGTGCCCCGCTGTTTCCCAATGGGTTTTTATTTAACACATACTGTGATTGGGAGCATTCTGCATGGTCACACTTTACATAGAATATTAAGATCATACAACAATAAAGTAATATTTACTTTTGACATAACATTTATTACTAACAAAAACACACAAAATAAAAATAATCAAAGAAATAAAATAAAAAATATAATGAGAGATATAAAAAAAAATATTTTCCCTTTTCCCATTCGGTTCGTTTCAAGTGTGTAATGCGTGTGTGCTGTGCTTGTAATTAAAATAAACAAAGTACCTGTACGTAAGCGTGAGCGTTTGAGGCAGGTCAACGGGCTCAGCGAGTGCGTCCGCTGCGGGCGTACGTAACGTGTACGTTAGCGTCGTGTTCACACCGTCAAATGTCGCGTTCGCTACGCACTCGTATCTAAAATATAGATTAATTTACTAAGAAAAAAATTATTATAAGGTTGTAATTAATCACTAATCTACATAATAAGGTATTATTTTTTTACTTTTAAATATGGATTTAATTACTTAAAAAACTGGTAGACTAGCTCCTTCCAGTAACACATAATCTTAACACAGCGTTGTTATACATATACATACTTTAGATTGTTCGATTGTCTCAAGAAAATATTAATTTCTTACTTACCCTCTGTCAAGGTTTCGGCAGTGTGAGTTAAGCGGACAACCCTGCAGCTGACAGAACTCGACCTCATCACATTGCTTTCCTTTGTAACCACGCGGACAGGTGCACCTAAGCAAATTTGGTTTCATTTCAATTCGATGTCATTAGTTTACAGGTTACGAATATATGAAATATGTTAAATAACATTTGCATCAACATTTTACTATACAAATTCGTGTTTTTTTTTAATACAGATGAAACTCAATAATAATATAAGCGTCTCGAATATGTGCAGCGTTTTGTCGAAGAAAAGGAAGAGAGCGATTGAGACCAATTGAGAAAGAGTGAGAAGGGCGAATTCTATATTTAAAATTACAATTTCGTAAAGAGAAATTATGGAATATTAGTATTTTATATTTTATGCAATTAAAATGCCACGTGTTTTTACTATCGAAGAATTAAATTTATAATTTATATTAATTTTCGACACTTTTAATATTTTAATGACAATGAAATTCATTAAATTCCTAACATGTCTTCCTTTAAAGTTTCCTAAAGTTTTAGATTTGTCTAAATATGAACAAGACTTAAAAATTAGTTTGCCACGTACTTTGTACGCACGCACTTTTTTCTTTCTTTAGATTCTATAGTGAAGCACATAGGTTTTAAGTTTCTCACAAGTGTTTATTAATGTCTTAAAGAGATCTCTTAAAAGAAATAAGGTTAACCGTTAAAGTTATGTATATATATATTTAAGTATTATACTTTCTTATTATTTTACATATATACAAAATAACTTACATATAATCATTCCACGTATTAGTACACGTCGCGTTATGATGGCAGGGCGTAGACGCGCACACGTCATCCGACACTACGCCCTCTAAAACCCCACTCGGGTCGAGCTCCACTTCCCCAAATGGAGGGGGGAGGGAAACGCCCTCGACTCGCAAAGGGAAAAATTCCACAATGGTTACATTCAGTCCATTTGATATTTGAACGTCTTGAATGACACCTTTGAAGTACTCGGAGTCGTCTGGTTCGGGGATGGGCGCTTGTGTTGTGTTTGGTAGAAGTGTGGATTCGGTTGGCACAATTGGTGTTGGTGGACCACCGAGGTATAGTATCTGTAAATATTTTGTATGGTGTAATCATTTTTTAAGAGCAGTTTGACCTGGCTTTAGCTTGCGACTCTTGCGAAATGGACTTTATGACAATGTGCGCATTTAACATTCACTCGATAAAAAAAAGCATTTAAAAAAGCCAGTGTGACTTAGTCCTAAAAAGTTGACTAAAACTAATAGCCTATTACAAAAGACTAGGCTCATGAAACAGATGCATCAATCTAAGGCCCAGACCTAAAACGTAGCACCACTGGTTATTTTCAAATCCTTTTTGATAGGTTAGCGTATTTAAACAATCACACATAATAGATATTGCTTTTAAAAAGGTTGTGTGTATGAAATATTGTTGGAATCGGAAAATATTTGAGTATAAAGAAATATTTTGGCTTATAAGCGTGTGTTAAATTCCGTAAGTCTACAAGTTTTTTTTAAACTAAGTCATATCGAGATGATCCGTTAATTTTTCATTAAAGTAAGTATATTGTAACTTAGGTAACGTTAGCCGTTTAAATTGAAATCTTTTTTGAGATATATAGAGATTTCTTCCATATATACGTTATAAAGAAGGCTTATTACCAAGTGCATTGTATCACTAAGTAACTATATAAAAAAAAAATATATCGCTTGCAGAGCCATTTCTTTTAATTTTCTTTCTTAAATTACTGAGAAGAGTGAAAAGATAAAAACCGTTTGCTTTAGTAAATTAGTGTTAGTACACGTTAGTGTTAAGTGCTAGCCAGTTGTAAAAATAAAAAAGAACACAAGAACAGAGCTTTTCTTACGTTAACTATCCTTGAGGTTAAATCGTAATGTGATGTCTCATTGAAAAAAAAACTTTCATGTTCAATATTGGTAGGAATCAATGCGATCTTGTTAATACAAAACCTTTTTTATATTAAAATATATATAAAAAACAAGAAGTTTAGTAAGTACCTGTGCATCAAGTTGCTTAGCAGCTGATATCGACTTCCTAAAGTATTCAGTGCCGTTCAACTTCACTTGTACCAGTGTTGAATTTCGTACCACCTGAAAAATAACATTCAGAATTAAAAAATAACTATTATTAGTGCAGCTTTCTAAAGCAATAGCAAATTTGCATCTTTTTATCTATTTTAATACTTAAAATCACTGACATAATAATTAAACTATGTGTTTGAATTTAATATTTAATAATTTTTGAATTTTATTAAGCTTCCATTATTTTTATCTCAACACATTACTGACACACATATAATGAATGCAATGTAATAGTTGAAGAGTGTTTGAGAGTGGGAAATCCCCACGATTATAAAACTAAGAAAGCTTGAGTGAGAAAAATGTACAGCCTTGGCACTGATATAATTAAATAATGCGAATTATATGATTAATCAACTTTAACGAATTTTATAGAGAATTAACTGTGAACTACATATTATTATTTTTATTCAAATTGAAACCTTGGCCATATGACTGCGAAAGAATATAATTAACCCCTTATTCATAAAAACTAAATCAACTCTTTTAACTAGAACTACTAAGAAGAACTAAGAAGAAGAGAGAACATTTTGTCTCTATCTGCCTACTTGTGATTACCTGTAATGATGGAAAGAGACAGCTGTAATTTAGTTGAAACGATGCAATTCGTAAAACTTTGTATGTATTCCAAAATAATAGTCAATACCTGTATCAGATGCAAGTGTCCGTTATCGAGCCTGGTACCCCCCACAGTGTAATCTTCGGGTGTGTGGTTGAACCGCAGATGTACCAACAACTCACCACCCTTCAGAGACGCCGCCACCAATGTCTCATCGGTACCGCCGTATCTGTAATATATACCATATTATATAAAATTGAATTGCTGTTCGATTGTCTCGCTAAAACTCGATAACGGCTGGACCGATTTGGCTAATTATGATCTTTAAATATTTTTGGACGCATAGGGAAGGTTTAAACAATAAGTAAAGAAAGAAACTTAAAGAAAAACACAAAAAAAAAACAATTAAATTTCCAAAAAAAACTTTGTTTTTGTTTTTTTTACATATATTTTTTTGTATAATTATATATATTTATATTTTTTTACGTCGGCTTATAAAAATAATTGTTTTTGTCAAACAAGACTAATCGAGAGTTCAAATAAATTTATTTAACTTTATAAATGTCAAGAATCGATAGCAGTTATTCTTCCTTCAGAGCCATTAAAATAATGCCATGCGAATCGAAACCAAACACAAAAAACATCTATTAATGAAGGATCAAATATATTTTTGCAGGAAACATTATCTCTGTACCTGCTAGCGCCGGATCCGAGATGGAATATCTGCCCCGTTGGCTTGCGCGTGCGCACGAACATGGAGATGTCGAGTGCCGCGTGCACTGCGCGTCGAGCTGCCTCCGACACGTTCACCACTACCACTGAGTGGCGTCGGGCGGACTCTTGCCCGAACGTTGCCGCAGTGTAATCTTTAAGAAAAATATTAATTTATATTATATCGACTTAGATGAAAATGTAAATGAAATATATACATTTCTTTGTAACTGAGAGGAATAGCGCTTATAATATAACTTAGGTAGCGTTCAAGAATTACGTAACGAATTTTGGGAGGGGGGGGTTCCTTTTGTAAAACGTTACGAAACGGGGCAGGGAATTACGCGTTATTGTTAATAAAATTTTCGACTTTCCAGCACAGAATGGTATCTTGAAGGTATAAAAAGTCACTAGGTAATAGCTGTACTTAGGTACAGAAAAACGTTAAGGCGCGTTACATGGACATGGGGGGGGGGGGGCAATAATCTCCAAAAATTGCGGGAATTTGTTAAAGTGAATGAATTTATTAAAAATAATCACGGCTTCCTTAAAATGTATAAATGAAACTCACTATACTGGCAAGTATGTCCCAAATACGGCCGGGGGCATGAACACACGAAAGTGGTCCAAGCATCTTCGCAATGGCCCCCAGAGTGACATGGGTTAGGCTCGCACTGCGGGGTTCGGGGGCAGGACGCAAGAACTCCTCTCAACACCACCCTAGGACCTTCATCTTCTTGACCCTCGGGATCCATTTCTGTTTCTGTCTCCTCTGTCTCTTTCTCACCCCAATCTGACCCCACACGTTCCGTGGTGAATTCGGGTACAGTGGTATTCGAATCTTCTGGAAGTACCTGAAAACATTTAAAACCATTAAATAAGTTGATTTTATAGTGTTTTACAAGCTCTTAGTAAAATCGTAGCTATCAATTTGCATTCCTCTATAGAAAGAAAGAAAAGGAGAAATCACTTTTCTAATTTTTTTTTTTGAGGTTAAGTACTTATTGGATCACCTTCGTCAGTCTGCAGAATAATCAAAACTAATACAATCAAAGTCCTAAAAACGATGAATTGTCGCACCGTTTGCAATTTCCACCATCGACCTAGGAGGTATGTATTTATTAGTAATCATACAGCAAACATATTATAAAACAAAACACAGACAATATAGAAAGCCAAAACAGATTACATAGATAAAGAATATATATGAAACAGAAAACATAAGTAGTATTGATATATCTTCGACTACGGACTCCAATGCAGGAGAGACTCCGCTTTAAAAATCCGACCATGCCCTTCATGTTGGGTTAAACCAGTCGGCTCCGTACAGTCCTACCCGAGGCAGAACACAAATGATTTTTGAAGTGAAACTTCTTTCTTTAGGCGCATGAGGGTAAAATTTTTACAGAACGTCACGAAGATGTGCAGCGTTTTTGTCGAAGAAAAGGGAGAGAGCGATTGAGACCGATTGAGTTGACCTTATAGAAATTCTATTTTTAAAATTAAAATTTCGTAAGGAGAATTTATGAAATGTGAGTATTTTATATTTTATGCAAAATAATTTATTGAAATCTCAAATGACGAACTGTAAATTAAAATGCCACGCGTTTTTATTATCGAAGAAATAAATTTAAGAAAATTAAATGTATTATTAATAAATTTAATTTCGACACTTTCTAGTCTCGTATATATAAAGTTTTAGATTTGTACAAATATGAACAAGAGTTAAAAATTAGTTTGCCAAAGAAATTTCACTTCTGACGTGTATTTTGTACGCACTTTTTTTTTTAATAACTCTCTAACTTGAACTATGACCGGGACTGATAATAACCGTTGCAATCGCACGGCCCATTACAATTAAAGTCCTTTCTCTCTTTTCAATAGGCAGCTCACATCTGAGCGTCATCAGCAAGGAAGCATCATCATAATATGTTTCCACTGGTTTCAGTCCAGCGCCTCTCTTATGACAGTGTATAGTTTTGAGGACATTGATTTGATGGACGGCCATACAATCTTTTGCCTTCTGTATTACCAACCACGATCAGTTTCTCCAAGTTCTCATTGCCTCTGCGCATTGTATGTAAATAAAATACAATTCACTATCGGAGTACTTTAGATAACATTAAAAGAAAAATATTCACCCAATGTTGATTAACGACGACATCCTGAAAGCATCCAACGAAGAAATTCGGTCCGTGCGTTAACGTTCCGTACGAAGAGCCCGTCGTACCGAGCCGGGTCGACGGAAATGACGTCACCGTAGCGTTGAAGGCTTCATTCTGACTTATCGGGTATATTGTTTGCTCCTCGTTTGCTGATAGCACCACGTGTGACGAGTTGATTGTTACGAAAACCTGAAATAAATTGTTTGTTTTACATTTAAATTACTGTTACAACAATGGAGAAAGGGGCAGGAAATAAATTTAATTCCCACATATGTAGAAAATTTTGTGCTAAGCCTGAATTTAGATTTATATCTTACTAAATAAAAGTATTAAACGGCAAGTTTAGCTGCTAAGTCAAGCCATTTTAATACAGTTTTCTAGTTATCTTGAATACGCAATTTGTAAGAGATAATTCTTTGTATGTACACACGTTTTTAATACAAAATAATCATAAAATTTTTGATCTTAATCTAAATTATAAAATTGTTTATCGAATCCACTTGAACAGACATAAAAAGTTTCATCAAAATCGGTCCAGCCGTTTAGGAGGAGTTTAATTACAAACACACGTACAAATTTACATGTGTAAAAATGAAATAAAAAAATGTTATCAACCCTTCTGACCACGATTTCACAATAAACATGATTTTGATTCACTAACCTTCTGCCAATTACTATCATTTAAATTGGATCCAATAAAAACACCTTCCCACTTATTCAATAGACTGGAATGAAGATTCAGTCTTCCGTTCGACAACTCCAAGAAGAAGTACGTGAGACCGCGACCCATAGCCAATAGACCATTTCCGAGGGTAGTTTTGAACCGGAAAGAGATGTCATAACCTTCCTCACGCGATGTGTTCACTTCCACAAAACTACTCTTTTCCAGAGACATAGTTGTTATCTGTAATATGCAAGATAAGCCTTATTTTTAAACATTGTAATTCAAATAGAAAAAAATTAGTAAGAAAATAAAAATATAAAAATATATCAACAATAACGCGTAATTCAATCCCCGCCCCGCACCGTAACTTTTTACAAAAGGACAAAAAACTCGTTACGTAATACTTGAACGCTCCCTTAGTGTATATTAACCAAACTATAAATAAAAAAAATCAGTGGCACTACAAGCTTATTAGGTGTGGGCCTCAGATTTTGTATCTGTTTCGCGATTATTTGACAATCTAATAGGCAATGTCTGATGTCTGACACATGCCGTCGACTGTTTGGGTCTAAGGCAAGCCGTTTTCCTTCACCTTTAAATACACACATAGAAAGAAAGTCCATTCGAGCAGTCACTAGGTCAACACTACTTAACAAAATTATATTTGGTCTGAATTTTCACATTTATGTGTATATATAAGAAAAAATAACATTACATTTAATAGTACATATCGTATCTAATAAAAAGTGTTGTACAAAGATGTAAAATTATAAAAATTTAAAAAAGAAATGTATTTCGATGAAGTTTGTCTTGAAAGTGTTAAGTTTGCTATGTTTGCTGGAAACCCTCACGGTTATTTTTCATTTCATTTTCCCCAAATCTAACAATTGTATAAAAAAAGTATATAAAAATATTTAATATATCCCAAGTCCCATATTAACCAAGTATAAATGCGCTATAAATAACGCGGATGCCAGTAGAGTTTTATGATTTAAGAAACAATAAATTGTAAAAAAACCTTTTCGCACGTAGTCCCATAAAAGCCCGGCGCACACGAGCAGTTGAAGCGATGGTCTGTCTCATTGGCGAGCCAAGGAAGGCAGTTGCCTCTATTAGCACAGGGTGAATCTGCACAGCCTCGTAGAACAACTGAACAGTTTCGTCCACCCCAACCCGGTTCACAAAGACACATGTACGACGCGTGCCCGTCGTAGCAACGTCCGTGAGCGCATGGCGCGTACCTGTTCGTTCAATTTATTTATTAAAGGAACAAACATAAATAATATTCAAAATATTTATTCATGCAAAACATTTAGCCATTAATGTGTTAAGATAACATAATAATACTAATGTGTGGATTATTTAGTAATAAATAAAATCAATCAGTGGCGCTACAACCTCTTTTTATCTAATCATTTTTTAATCTAATAGGCAAGTAGGTGATCTGCCTCCAGAGCCTGACACACGCCGTCGACTTTTTGGGAATAAGACATGTCGATTTCCTCACGATGTTTTCCTTTCGAGTTGTTCGAGCGAATGTTAAATGCGTGCGCATTTAGAAAGAAAGTCCATTGGTGCACAGCCGGAGATCGAACCTACGACCTCAGGGATGAGAGTCGCACGCTGAAGCCACTAGGCCTACACTGCCCGGATTTTTTAGTATAATTATACATTTTTAATAACAGCGGATTCGGTTAAAAAATATGATATCGGGATGATAAGTAATAAGGCAATTTGAACATTTTCAGGTACGTATATTATGTAAAGCACAATATAATTGGATCATAACCAAACCGATGTTTTTTTTTATTTCGATAAATAAGAACGAACTTTTTGTAGTTCATTTAAAATATCTTTAGAAAGTTTAAAGCTAGCTAAGTTGGCTTAACAATATATATTTCTTACAATAATGTAGTAACATTATATATGCACATAAAAATTCAGTCTGACTTACCTAAGGCACTCATCGATCTCAATCTCGCAATGTTCTCCCTCGTACCCGGGCGCGCACTCACACCGGTACTCTCCGATACCATCCACGCACTTGCCGTGTCCGCAAGGGGACGATTCACATTCGTCAATATTTATCTCGCAACGAGGTCCAGTTGTACCGGTCACGCAAACACATTCGAAACTGCAAATAAATAATATTTACAATACTATCTGAGGGTAGAGAATATATTTATACTCCATTTCATTCTGCGTTTTGCCATACTACCCGCAAAATTAAATTTTAAAAATGCATTTTCACATATAGGATTGATTAGTTTAAATAAAACTTACAAAACACAATTAATAAATATATTTTTAATACAAATATAAGTAATTTAAAATAATTGTTATTTTTTAAAAACCCTGATTGAATAATAGAATAATTGGGTAGTAAGTGAGTCAAGAAAAAATATTAAATTTTGAAATGAATTTAAAGAAATTTTAACATTTTTTTAACCGACTTTATGAGAATAAGGTTGAAATCAAAGTACCTACTGTTAGTATAGAATAATCTATTTATATAATAAGAAATAATAATATAAATTCGCCATTTTGTTGTTCGTGAGGAGAACACAAGCTGATTAAATTTTGAGATATTTTTACATCCTGAACTTAATTTAGCGGTGTATTTGAGAAATAAGGGGGCTAGTTATTAGTTTAACTCACCCTCCAGCATTTTCGAGTGAGAACGGCTGATAAAACACTTGTGGTAATAGCATATGCGGCTGCGGACCCACTAGCACGGGTGGAGAATCGGGCGTCTGGTACAAACTTGTATTACTTCGCTCGAGACATATGCCATCGTATTTGCATGGATTACTTTCGCACTCTTCGATGTCGATTTCGCAATTTTTACCTGAAAAAATTGTATTTTTATTTATTTATTTATTCGCTTAGGCGTGTAATATTTTAATATTATTAACATTTCAAATATTCAAAACAACACTAATCGACGGACGGACGATGAAGGATAAAATCGTGAGGAAACCAGCGTGCCTTTGTTTCCATAGTTTGAGAAAGTATTTGAAGAGGCGGGAAGACTGATTTTGTTTAAGCAGAAATTTGAAATATTAAGTATTAATTGTTGTTTTAAATGTTAAATTTCAGTTTTCTTTAGTTTTGTCTATTAATGTACTTATTAATTGTTTTCTGTTTCGTATACTATATTGTTTATCTATGTAATCTGTTTGGCTTTCTGTATTGTCTAAGTGTTTTGTTTTATAATATTATGTATGTTAGCTGATTACTTATAATTAAATAAATAAATAGTTACCATCTATATAAGTTTAGCTTTTAAGTTTACCAAATTATAAATAAAATATCACATACCAGTAAATCCCGGATGGCACATGCAATGATAATCATTTAGGTCGTCTATACACGTGGCTGCATTCCTGCAAGGTTGCGGCGCACACTCGTCAATATTAGTTTCGCAGGTGGGTCCATTATACCCGGTACCCGTACAATCACATGTGAAACTGTTAACTCCATCAGCACAGTAGCCGCCGTGAAGACACGGTTCCGACTGAAAGATCAATAACTGGTTAATAATTTACCCCTTTACCAAATCGGACAAGGAGCAGACACATGCACGAAGGAGCATCTTGGTATATATTAAACATACGTTTTTTAAGAGAATTAATTTCTATTTATAGCGATAGCTATTTTTTTTCATACAGCGGGCGAACAACCAGGAGGTACACCTGATGTTAAGTGATATCATATAGACAATCATATTATTGCTAGAGGGCTTTTATGAAGTGGTACGCTCTTTTCTTGAAGGACCCCAAGACTAATTGGTTCGTAAATACTTTAGTGAACACTAGTGCGTCGAAAAAAAACTGCCCTAAAAACGCTTAGTTGTGGAGCGACGGAAACCAAGGTGATACGAGTGGAATTTCGTAATCAGCCATGAACGATGATGAAACTCAGCTGCAGGTATTAATCCGAACAAGTCCTCTGAAACCTCTCATGGTAAATGCGGTAGAAGATGCAGAGAGACCCCACATCTCTACGCAATGCCGCTCGAAAAGTGACTGATCGTCGACCATTCGAACCGCCCTTCGTTAAATGCGCTCAAGTGGAAGGAGCTGGTACTGGGAAGCTCCCGCCCAGGTGAGAACAGTACTGAACTTTTGTCTTGAAGGATAATATTAATTTGACATACCTCACAATCGTCAATATCGATCTGGCACCTGGCTCCAGTGAGTCCCTCAGGACAGAGACAGGAATAGCTCGCTATCCCGTCCACACACGTCGCACCCGCCGCGCACGGGTTCGTCGCGCACTCATTTATGTTTATTGAACAGTCTTTGCCTGTAAAACAAATGAATGAAAAGCTTTTGTTACCAAATAGAAGTTTCTTGGCACATTTCTTAAACATTAATTATTAATAATTAAAAAAAACTATAAACATATAGTTTAACATAACAGACATACATTTATTACTAACGAAACACACGAAATAATAATAGTTATAAAAAAAATAACAAAAAAAAATTGTATGAAAAAAAGGACTCAGGTACAAAAATGTTATATGTTAAGTTTTAAACAAAATAAGTTTTCAAATAATGAGAGGTCAACCTCCTAATTCACTTCCAAGAATACAACACCGTTATGCGTCATGGAAATAAAAATAATGACAATATTATGCACATACATAATTATATATGTACCGACCTTCAAATATTCTAAGACTTGTTACGCTAGCCTCTAGCTTGGGAACAATGTACTAAGAATAGGCTTAGGTTTCCATAATAATTAATGACTTTTCCTTATATATGTTTTTAGAAAAATAATAAGAGAAAATAATCATATTTGTATGTTGCATATTCTACATAACTAAAATAACTACAAATTTGCTATGGTGTTAAATTTATTGACCAATTTTATCTCAATTTAGTGAACACCTATTTTTGGTGGGTGCGTTGCTGGCCTTTGATTGAGGAGTACACTCTAAGAATATGTTGTATGAGAAAATAGGGTTTTTAGTTCATTACATTTTCCTTGAACTATTACGAAAATATGCATATACCTACTATGTATAAAAATGGCATAACGTTTTTTCTACGTTGTATACTAAATAAGTAAATATTTTGTTTAACAATAAGATTATTTTATTTATTAATTTAATAGGGATTTATAATTTATAATTTTTGTATCCCATTGCAAGTAATGCTGAACGGGAATATTTTTTTGTCTAATATGCCTATTGGGGATAGGGCAGATCTGCGGATATTATATTTTTGTAGTTTTATATTAGATATAGATTTTGAAAGTAAGGTATTTTCTGTACCTACCAACCAGAAACTAATTGTTTCGCAGTGGATCGAACTCATTATAAAAAATTGTTTTGCCGAGGATCGAACCAACTAAAATGAACTGAATAAGCACGACCACTACGTTAATCAAAAATTAATCCTAAAACAAACACCCCCTTTGATAGAAAAGAGATAAGAGTACTTTGGTTAAAATATTGCTTTGTTTATAAATAAATAATTGAATAAAGAGTGTAATAATTGATTATATTATTCGACCGACCTTCAAATCCTTCCACGCACGTACACTCGTAATTATTTTCGAGATTCTGACATGAACCACCATTCTTACACGGCGTAGATAGACATTCATCTATATCTTGCTCACAACTATCACCCGTGTAACCTGAAATAATAATAAATTATAAATTAATCAGGAAATATATTACAGTAAATAAAAATTCCAAAGACTACTACAGAACTTACCTGGCTTGCAGTAGCACTGGTATGAACCGGGGACGTTTACGCACACTCCGTGGTTGCATATCTTCGGCATAAGAGCACATTCATCTATATCAATCTCACAAAATCGACCTAAAATAAAAGTAAATACAATAATTTTAATTTTTTTATTACCAGTTCGAAATTTTTCTACAAAAAATATTAAAATGGTATAATTTAAAGTCAATTATGTAATTTTTATAGTTTTTCTAATTTAGGTAAACAGAAATGTAACGCTGTTGTAAATTTTATAAAATTCATTTATCAATACAACATATGTTGAAACGTAACAAATAACCACAAACCTTTAAAACATAACCATATTAACAAAAGAAATAATTCACAATTCATTGGAAAAATATTGTTTAAGCGGGAAATAGTAATATGTTGACCGCATTTGCAGTAAAGAAGCTGTATCAGTTTACATATTGTTCGAGTTTACACAAGTGATTCGTGAGTGAACAACAAGTGTACAAATGAATCACTACTCATGAGAACTGTACATCATTATAATATTATAATATGACAAACGTTCTTTTAGGTTACATGCCGTAGTACATCGGAATATAGTTTTATTCAAATTAAATTACCATTGTGCGCAAATATAACAATAGAATTAAAGATTTAAAAAGTATTAAAGCATAATATATAAAAATGATATTTATTAATCGCATAGATATATATACATACATGCTTCAATATTATTTTATTTAGAATTAAATTTTAAATTTACCGCGTAATCACATGTGTCTATTGTCTATTCTCTAGAAAAATAAATATAAATTGTCAACAGCTGTTATTAGTTTACGGAAGACAGTTACCAACCCATATAAGAAAAAATACGCTAGACAACTGACAGTAACGATGACTGTACAGTGACAGTACGGGATAAATTTAAGTATGAAAAATCAAAACATTCCGTAATCCGTATCGTAATGATTGTGTATGCTTGTTTATTTATTTTAAAGGAATTTTAATCAATAACTACTACTAAAAATTACCACAATCCAAGTGTATATTCTCTACTAAAACCAAGTGATGCAAGTGTGTCAGGAAAATATAACGCGATGCTTTATTTATCGCGAAATCTTTTGAGGTTATGTCGGAAACAAATAACTTTCGTGAATTTTAACCATACAGAAGCTTCTAACGAGATTATATCCAATAAAAATAACGAATCGACGAAACACGGAAAAGACTTTAAGATTATATTGACGGAAAACAAAGAAAAAATTATATTTAACTCATATTTAGAGCATGAAAAGCTTGAACTGGGTTACTTCAAGTATCATTTGAAAACACTCGCTAAAGCAAAAAAGTATCAGATAGAAGAATTTAGAAATAAAACTTTACAACCTTTACCTATATCTTTAAAATATTATGTTAACAGTGACAAATTATTGCAAGAAAAAGTTGTGGAGGATCTATCTGACCAGACCTCTGTATTTCAATTACCATTTGCAAAAACTACTCCAGTTGACATACTAGAGGAAAGAGTCTTACTAAAAGATGAACCTATTGATGAAACTAAGGAATATGATCACTCAAACATTAGCAAATGGATGACCAACTATGAACACTTTGATGATACTAAGCTTTGTGAGGATGAAGATGAATTACAAAATGACTGGACCAAACAGTATGGAACACCGGACCCAGCAAGCACTATAAGCAATGTTGGCTGCGGTGGTTGTGGTGCATTACTTCATTGTAATGATCCTGCTATCCCTGGATATATTCCAAGTGAAATATTTAAGGGTCGTTCAGTTGAAGAACTTCGAACCATTGAATGTCAAAGATGTCATTTTCTAAAGGAATACAATATTGCATTGGATGTTACTGTCCAGTCGGAAGAATATGAAAGACTCCTCCAATCTATAAAGTAAATCATTTATTTTATTTTCAATTCAAATCAATTGTTATTTAATTATTCTATATACAAATATTAATTATTGTTTCAGATATGTTAAGTCCTTAGTTTTACTTATGGTGGATATACTTGACTTTCCATGCTCTATTTGGCCTGGTATTGTAGATGTCATTGGCAAAGACAGACCTATATTCATTGTTGCAAACAAGGTATTTAATAGTTTATTATATAAAACTTGACTGTGATACTTACATACAATGTTTGATTTAAGATAGTGAAGAGTATATATAATTCAAAGAAAGAATAATTATTGAATCAGTTTAATTCATTTATGTGTTAAAAGTGTGTTTGTTATGCACTCTTACTGTGAATTATTAATTGATCTAAAGATCTAAATACTTCTTATTTAAATGTTTTATTATTCTAGGTTGACCTTATTCCTGGTGACAGTATTGGTTATTTAAAACGGATAAAAGAATCTTTAATGGCTGAAATTAATAAAACAAAGCTGGGCGAGGCAAAAATACGTTATATGGGTTTAATATCTGCCAAGACTGGTTATGGAGTTGAGGATCTCGTCACAGCAATGTTCAAACATTGGTTGTATAAAGGTGATGTGTTTCTAGTAGGCTGTACGAATGTAGGAAAAAGTTCACTATTTAATGCTCTTTTACAGTCGGATTACTGTAAGGTTCATGCTGTAGATATAGTGAAACGGGCAACAGTCAGCAGGTGGCCTGGTACAACACTCAACCTACTTAAATTCCCCATCAATAGACCATCTGCATGGAAACTCTCAAAACGGACAGAAAGACTTGAAACTGAAGCAAATCTTTTAAAAGTTGAAAGGGAAATAAGAAATGCACAAGTTAAAGGACAAAGGTATACTGAAGCTCCATCTTTAATGGGCCATATTGGAAGAACATTTGCTGATTATGAATATCTTCAGGAGAATGTCTTGGAGAAAAAACAGCCACTCACTGTTTTAGATGACAAACATGAACTGTTCTATAAAAGTAAATGGCTTTATGATACTCCAGGTGTGATTCACCCAGACCAAGTTCTACCACTTTTAAGCACAGAGGAATTACTTTTGACTGTGCCCAAAAAACTCATAAGACCTCAAACATACTACTTGAAAAAAGGCTGTTCATTCTTTATTGCTGGTTTAGCTAGAGTTGACCTTGTAGACTGCGCAGCACCTTGCCGCTTTACCATATATTGTTCTGAACGTTTACCAGTAACTGTTGTTAAAACAGACGATGCAGATGAAGTATATGAAAAATTTATTGGTACAGAGCTGTTTGCTGTACCAACGGGGGATGTGGCAAGACTGAAAAAATGGCCAGGGCTTAAGAAAAAGGATGCAGTCATAGAGTTTACTGGGGAAGGACTAAAAACTTGTTGCGGGGATATTGTACTTTCTTCAATAGCGTGGGTTTCAGTGACAGCAAAACCTAACACCTTTTGTGAAGTGTCTGCTTGGTCTCCAGAGGGCAAAGGAATACATAAAAGATACCCTTCATTACTTCCATTTGGTATTCAACTGAGAGGTAAACGTATTCAAGACACACCAGCATATAAAGTGGGTAATGTTTTTGTAGAATAGATTTAAGATAATAAAATTTATTAAATATGTATTTGTTTTCATTTATGCTACAAGCGACTGAGGTAAAATACACAAAATAGACTTTCAGCACATGTGGCTATAATAATTAATTTTAATCTTTCAAAATAAATGAAAAAATATTGTACAGTTTTCACGCCTATAGTGGAAGTGAAGGAACAGTTAGTATAGCACTTACCAGTATGTCCAGGCTGGCATTGGCATCGGAACAATCCATTGTCGAGTGCCAAACATGTGCCATTGTGACAGGGTGAAGAGGAACATGCCGATTCAGCGCTGGCAGCTGCACAACGCCATGTTCCACTTTGTTCTACACACTCCTATACCAATATAAAAATTATTTTGGTATACTTTCTATTACTAGTTTTATGAAGTAGTAGTAGCACTTGTTTCACCACGGACAGAGATATTATTTATATTATGGGGGGCTGCAGCGTATTTCAATGCGAAATATGTGATAAGTGGTAATCAGAACGAAAAAAATTAAATTAATTGATAATCATATTACTGGATCCTTGAAAATAATTATATAAGGAGTTAATTGTGTAATTTGACAAGCCATTACACGCTACAATTACTTGGCTTGAGCCTGTAAATATGTCAGAAAATAAAAACTTACCTGCCGATGCGGACAAGGCGAAGCCCTACAGTCCAAGGTTACTTCACAGTAGGGCCCCCCAAAACCTGGACGACAATCGCACTCGGTGCCGCGGCATGTCCCCCCATTGGCGCATCCCCGGCCACAATCACCAGCAAGTGAAGGGGTGATATTTACTTCACATCGTGCCCCCGTCCAACCCGCCTCACAATCGCAACGGAATCCGTTTGGCTATAGAAAATTATTTTACGTAAAAATCATACTACGGTATATGAATATGCAATATGCTATCGCAAGGTTTTATTAATAGTCACAATTACTCAAATTTTATATTGAGTGAGGCCAATTTTGGTCAAAATGTGTATTAAATATTTACTTTCACAAGCATTTCTCCTTCAAATAGTCTGTATACAAATATTTATATAAAACAGTTATTTCTGGGTGTGTTAGAATAATAATTTCGAAATCATCCTTGTGTGGATTACTCCATATTATATTATATTGTTTTATGAGTAATAAATGCAGAAGTATTAATTAAGCAGATATTTAATAAACTTACCGTATCGCGGCAACCCGTAGAATGGAGGCAAGGTACGGAGGCGCAACGCTCGACTTTTGGTTCCGATAAAGCTTTGCCCGAAGGCCCCACCTCGCAGTACATACCTACAAGAAGTATTCGATTACGCACAACGGACCTATTGAGCGTCTAAGTGCGGCAACTGAGTCCACAAACCATACATATTCGATTAATAATGATATTTTAAATAAAGTACATACTGTTGAATTAATAACGAATGAAGAAAATTGTTATAGAAAAAGCCATTCCGTGTTATGCGAAAAAATCTAACATGCAAATTGAATCTTTACTCTGAAAATACGAGTAGGTAATCATGACAAGTAATTTTAAAGTATTTGGTCACTTTATAAAATAAAATAATCGTACATTCTTTTAAAATTAATTAACTTAATAAACTAAATCACATTTAGAAACATAAGCAAACGACACATACACAACAAAACTGAGTCTTGACAAGATCCGATGGAAAGCACAACAATGCCACTATTGACATCTTCAAAAACACACAAATATACATTAACATTTCATCCGTATATTTTACTAACGATCTAAATACAAAATTAAATTTGTTTACCGTCCGTTAGTAAAATATTGGAATTGAAAGCAGCAGGTGTTACCAGTCACAACATCAAAAACCACCGAGATCTATTGATCACACATAATACCTTATTGTTAAAAGTTGGTCCCAAAAGAAAAAGTGCTAATGTGTTGCCTATAAGCTTCGTGAACGCTGCCTTGTGCTGGACTCTATATTAGGATATAATTTGTACAATAGCGTGTATTCGAGATTATAGTTTTAAAAAGCGATTAAATGTATATATATATATATATATAATAGTAGCCACCAAATTCCCATAGGTTAATTCTATTAAGAACTACAATATAGATTCGAAATATTCCCAATCATAAACAGTAAAGTTTGAATAGTCCATCACCAGACTTCTTAAACTAATATTTTTACATCCAAACCTTTCAAAGACAATAGTCTTGACACTAGTTTTTTATTACATTTCATTCCAAATTCAAAAATGGATCCAGATTTAATTAACAATCAGAGCATTTTAAACCAAACATGAAACGATGGTGCTCTTCGTACGATTCTGATTGGTCAACAGAAAAAAAAGCGTTCGTTTTACATACCCTCACGTATTTAATTAATAAAGCCAACTAATATGTTATTCATTAAATTTCATATAAAAAGTTATTAGAAAATATCCAGTATATTAATTTATATTTAATTGTTTTCGATCATACCTCTATAAGGCGGCGGGCAAGTACAATTAAAGTGTTCTGGTGTCCTGGTGCAAGTACCACCGTTCTGACAGACTCCGCTCTCACAAACGCTTTCCAGAGTGCTGCAGTTTGGTGATACACCTGGAGCACCTGCATACAAGTAGTTTAACCTTTAATTTCGCTATTTTTTAGATTGCGTATAGATTTAACTATTAAAAAGTTAAATTTACAACACTAATGTGAAAATTATAACTTAAATTTACAAAATGTTATAAATATTCAATGAGTTCTTGTATTGCATCAGGCACAGGGGCAATAATAAAATCAATCAATTAAAAAGTAAAAAAAATAGAGGTCAGACAACCCTAATCAACTAAATATTTATATATAGATATATATAAATCTGTTCGTGTGTTTATAATTTAACTCTTCCTAAACGGCTGGAACGATTTAGATAAAATTGTTTGTGTGTTCCAATGGATTCAAGAGCATTTAGATTTACAATTTTTTTATTATTTAAGACGCGTGTTCCGGACACCGGTCCGCAAGTGTTCTATAAAATATTTTTGTACATCACAACGGCACTTTGCATTGTGTAAATTTATTATTAAGTCATTAACTCTTAATTTTAATTTAATACATTTAAAGTATTAATTTATCCAGATATTATTTTGTATGTATGTAATAATTGAACTAACCATAAAATCCAATATCGCAGACACAAAGAACTTGCTTGGTGAGTACTATTCCCGCTACCATTCCAGTCACACCTGTTACAATCAAAAACAATTTTATTAAGTGAATTTAAAAGTAAGAATTTAAGCCTAAAAGGTAGTACGTATTGCTAATAATCATTCTGTAAACAAAGCCTCCATTGGTATCGGTGTTTTTATATGAAAGAAAATACTCGATAATAAATAAATAATCTAGATAGTAAATATAGATTTACTATCTAGATTATTTATTTATTTACAGGTTGTCCTGATAAAATATAAATCCAATCTTGGCGTTCTCTTGCGGTTTGAATTCACATTGGACCCGTTACCCATTTATGTAGTCCTCTTCATCTTTTTATCTGCATGCCTCTCTTTCGAGTCCCACTTCGTGGTTAGTGTATATTTTACAACTAAATTTATTTTAGTTTCACACCTTGTCTACAATGTGACCTAGGCGGGCACGAGACCTCCTCACAAGCTGACACGGGTGTGACGAGCGTAGCAGGAGCGGAGCTTGAGGGCGTGGCAACCGTAGTGGGCGGGGCTTGCGGCACGCACAAAGGTGGCGCGAGACCACGTGCACATACGCAACGGAAACCGGCCCCGTTGTTTTCTTCTACACATGCACCACCGACGCCACAGGGTCCGGACGCGCACGCTGACATCTGGATAAAATAATATTATTTTAGAAGGTTAACATTAAGATGTATTAAAAAATATTGTGAGCGTCAGAAACGTATCTAGGCTAAATAAATAAATGACTCACGTACGCAATGCATGGCATTTTAACAAACGTACGATACGACGTAGAGAGAAATATTTAATTATTGCTTTAAATAATAATACTCAAATCTTTCAAAATCTCTCAAATCAAGTTTATGAAACACACTCTGGACCATAACACACTGTTGAGCATATAACTTTATTTCAAAAGGAATTTGTCACAATTTTGTACTTTTTGAAAACACAAACCGAAGTTGTATATGTCCAAAAATCAAATCCAATCAAAAATCATTTATTCATTTAGGTAAGACAATGTACACTTATGAACGTCAAAAAGAAATACATATACAATGCTTCTAATTTTACATTTACTGCCAGTTCTCAAATCAAGGGCGTAGAACGGAGGAGAAGAACTGGAAATAAACTCTCCGCCACTCTATTTAATCGCCAAGTATTTTTGTTTTAACGTTTATAAGGAGCTGCAACCATTACACTATGTTTGACATGAAATCTTAAGTAATTAATATTAAAAAACAAACATTTGTTCTCTATCAGAAGTAAGCATGGTGAATTCGAGCACGCACTTACATTCTCCTTAATATAACTTAATCAATTCGATTTTAACACAGGTTTCACTTACACACAGGTAATCTCTCTCTTATAGTTACGATTTAAAAATTATTTTATATATTGAATTTTTTTTAAATAAATAAATACGTGTTCACTTTGGCAAAATCGAATCGATCTACACACTCAAAATATATTATAAAAACTACTCGTTGATTACCTTTTGACACCGGTCACCCGTATAACCGGGTAAACAGGCACACACGAATGATCCGTATGTGTCGTAACACACTCCATGCCCGCATACAGATTTCTCTTCTAGACATTCGTTTATGTTTATGTCACATCGGGGGCCGGTGTAACCTGAAATCATTTTTTTGTATAAGTATACATATGTATATAATAATTTTATTTGTAAATAACAAATACAATTCTTTTTCCCGCACGATTATAAATTATTATTAATATATATGCATTTTAAAACGGAAAACCTATTCAAATTACATTAAAAAAAGGCGCTACAGCTCTTAGTCTCATATGTCTGTATCTGTTTCGTGATATTCTTTTTAATAGGTAAGGTGATCGATCAGCCTATTGTGCCTGACATACAACGTCGCCTTTGTTGCTAGTTTTACCTAAGGCATGAGCGAGTGTTTTGTGTGCACATAGACAGGTCCACAGCAAGCCGGGGTTCGAACCTATGACCGTAGAAATGAAGTCACTAGACAAAAACCATTTAAACTGTTATAAGTTTGACCCGTGATGACGCAACCGATTCGGGTTTAATCCAGTAAATCCTATTTCAGAGAGAATTAAAAAAGATTCGTTAATTTATTATATAAATGATATTTACCAGTATTAGTACAATCGCAGGTGTAATTATTGACGGCATCAACACATCGGCCGCCATTAAGACAAGCCGCGCCCGATAACGCGCACTCATCTATATCTGTCTCGCAATTTCGGCCTGAGTAACCTGAAATATGGATATTAGTCTTTTAAGTTTGAAATATATTATTGTATAATAATATTAAATCAGTGGCGCTACAACCACTTTAGGTCTTGGCCTCAGATTTCTGAATTTGTTTCTTGATAATTTTAAATCTAATAGGCAAGTAGGTGATCAGCCTCCAGTGCCTGTCGACACACGCCGTCGACTTTTTGTGTCTAAGAGATGTATGTCGGTTTCCTCACGATGTTTTCCTTCACCGTTCGAGAGAATGTTAAATGCGGACATAGAAAGAAAGTTCATTGGTGCACGCCGGGGATCGAACCTACGACCTCAGATTTAAGGGTCGCACGCTGAACCCACTAGGCCAACACTGCTCCGTATAATACTATTACTGTGCTTAAAATAAACAGTATAGAGTATGTGAAGTTTCCGTAAATAATCATGATTTTTCTCTAAATTACTAACTATAGAAGCAAAAGTAAATAAAATGTATATCGAAATGGAATAATATAAGGACGCATTTTTTTAAATTATATATATTTCTTAAACAAAAGTGTGTGTGAATCAGATACGTGTTTAAAAGAATTACCTGGTAGGCAATCGCATACATAGCTATCAGCTCCAGTTGGCACACTACACGATCCGTTGTTACGACATGGTCCCGCCACGCACTGCGGGTCTAACGAGTCTTCCAGTTCACAGTACATACCTGGGCATACGAAAATCTATATTTATTTCAAAATGTAACACATAATTATACTTAAAACACACGGTATTTGTTCGCTGAAGTGTGAATTCTTAATGATTAATTGAGTGGGTATATATATTATACAGTTTGTATAATAAGTACAGTAGCACACGCTTTTTATTAATTTATAACGTTTAATATGATTCTTCATACCGTTTAATACGCCAACACGTACTATTTAAAAAAAAATAACGTTGTCGAAAGAAGAGGAACCTCTGACACTGCAGGGTTTTACTGAAAATTCTTGCATCGATGACAATGTCTGTACAAAATTGTATTACTTAGAAATAGACATAACATTTATTTCTAACAAAATAATAAAAAAGAAAAGTAACAAAAAATTATGGAAAAAAAAGGAACAAGGTACATTTTAAGTGTGTGTGTAACTAGCCCTAGCTCAGCATTGTGCTGTGCGTACTCGAAGGTTTTATTGAGAATGTAAATCACAAAAAGAGGTCGAGAGAAAGAGAGAGATTATAAAGTGTGAGGAGTTGAAAATGTCATGTAAATGCTAATGCATCAAAATCTGTCAAACCGAACAAAGTTACTTTACATTACGTAACTATAATAACAATATTAATATAATTTATAATGTAAAACCTAGATATGCGAAATTAGAACATAATAATAAGTAGTACGTTTTATTTTCCACATCTTGCAAAAGACCTTTTTATGTAGGGTCTCTAAGAAATCAGGTTTTACTGTATCTAATAACGCGTACTCCAGCAGCTTAATAGTTCAACGCTTCGCCAGGGTAATATACTGTGATTTTAAATGTATTTAGAAAAGATTAACTAAAGGTTTTCTGGTAATTTAATAAAAAATCACTTAAATGCATACAATATTTTGTTATAATATATATGTAATAATAATAGCCTTTAGGGAGTTTCAAATAAAAATATAACTGGAATCAAATTACAGGTAAGATCATGATGAACTATTTATTTACCCTTCTTTTTTATGTATCATTAGAGAGCATACCGTGATAATGTTTAGGACAGAGACACGTGTAGTCCCCCCGAGTGTCTTCCACACATGTTCCTCCATGGTGACAAGGTGCGGACGCACAGGGATCACCCGCGTCCACTTCACAATTGTTGCCCGTGTATCGAGCTGAGCAATGACATTCATATCTGAAAAAAAAAGACTTTTAATTATTATTTAATTCCTGTATTTTTTTATCCAATTAAGTTATTCGGTACATATCTAAAAATATCGGTAATGGTAGGTTTTAGTAAAATCTTGTTGTACCCATATTTTAACTATATATGACACCGGAAGTTCCGCAAGTTCGTAGGATTCTAAACGAGAGATAAATAGTAATATTGTACGCCCACATTTTCGCAAATTTAATTTGCGCCGTCACGTGGTAAATTTATAAACTAACGGATATCTATTCGTAAGATTCTAAACGGTTAGGTTAGTAACTTATTCAACCAATCCGAGTGAACATGCCGTTTGGTTATCGCTTACTTATTACGCGTGAGTTCGGCAAGAAAGAAAATGTGGGCGTAATATGTAATACAAATTATCTCTCGTTTATAATCCTACGAAAGTTTATAAATTTGCGGAGTTTGTTACATTCCGGTGACATACACATGTTTCCGAGGCACAAATTTGTCAATTGCTTGAAATATACTTACTTCAAAAAATTACAAATATGGCCTAATTCACTTACCTATCGTGTCTAGATATACAAGTCCCGTGTCTCAAACACGGCTCGTTATAGCAATGGTCTTTTGGCGGTATCCGTAACACGTCCTTTCTATCTTTACCTGAAATACAAAATATATCATAGAAACTCCACTGAAAAAACTTTCAAAATAATATCATTCTATTATTCCATTAAAATTATTTTAAATTAAGTTAGAAAACCTTCCATTGTCACTATAATAATATACGGCCAACCCGTGACCATGCAAAAAAACCTCAACAACCTCTTTAGGGGTTGGCCTCAGATTTCTGAATCTGTTTCATGATCGTTTTTTAATCTAAAAGGCAAGTAGGTAATCAGCTTTTCACACGCCGTCGACTTTTTGGGTCTAAAGACATGTCGGTTTCCTCACGATGTTTTCCTTCGCCGTTCGAGCAAATGTTAAATGCGCACATAGCAAGAAACTCTACTTGTGCACAGCCGGGGATCGAACCTACGACCTCAGGTATGAGAGTCGCACGCTCAAGCCAATAGGCCAACACTGCTCACTTGCAAAACAATAGAAAATTTACTTACATTCATCAGTGGTTAGTGGACAATGCCCAAACCGCACATTGGTCTGCAGAAGATACGCAGCATGGAACTCCAGCTGTGGACCCTCGTGAAGGCATCCGCTGAACACGTTACCCACTAATACCACTGCTCCGTTGGCTTCTAGGGCGCCGGCTGATAGCAATTCACCATTCCAAGTCACGTTTGATATCACCTAGGAAGATATATATAGATGTGTTGATAAATAGATAACTCGCAAAAAAGATACAAAAATACTAAATAAATACGTGACACAGCATACACACTGTTCTATTAGGCAAGTAGGTGCCTTCTGTGCCTGACACACGCCGTCGCCTTTATGGGTCTAAGGCATGCCGGTTACCTCACGATTTTTTACACCGTACGAGCAACAGTTACGCTTACCATGCGCACATAAACAGAAAGTCCATTGGTGCACACCCGGGATTCGAACTTATGACCTCAAAGATGAGATTCGCGCACAGTTGCCACTAGGCAAAAACTAACTTTTTATGTTAAATGATTTTAATTAATTATTTCAAAATGTTGTATTAATATCTTTTACTCAAGTGTTAAGTAAATCTTTCAAAGTATTTTTTCCAAAAAATACGATATTTAGAGTGTTTCTTGCAATTAATTTCTACTATAGTAGTAAAATTTATTATAGTCACAAAATACCTGCGATTCCCTATCAACTTCGAGCAACAAAGCCGGTGGGTTGGGCCGATATTTCAAAGCTACCCAATGCCAGCGATTATCCAGTGTCTCCTTCGCGATCCCGACCTCTCTCTGTGGCTGCCCAGGCCTAGACCACGAGACCACAACCTGCTCGTACAACGCTGTGACATGGAGAGTGTACCCTTCCGATCGTTGTGAAAAAAGCTCACCGCCTGAAAAAGATTATTTTCTAGTATAGTGATTGTTATATTATATAGGTTTTTTTTAAATCTAAATCGTGTTTAAAATTGCTAAGGGTATACATAATAATCTGAAGAATATAACCATATGTTTTTTTTATATGATTAGAACATTATACATTAATTTATTGATGAAACACATTTTAAATGAAATAAAAATTAATGTTTCTCTTATCAGCTTATTAGGCTTAAATGAGCATCAATATTTAAAAAAATAAGATCTAAATTAAGTACTAGTTCCCAAATCAAGGGCGTAGAGAAAAAAGAACTGGCAAAAAAACTTTCCGCCAATCTTTTCAATCGCCAAGTTTTTGGTTTTCAAGGTAAATAACTGCAACCCCTACACCATACTTCAATTGACAATATGAAACTAAACGATTAATAATTAAGATCATTGCACTTGTGTGTGCACACACAAATCAGCAAGTACCTTAAAAGTGTGAAAATTTGAAGTGGAAGCTAAATCTATCTTGATGGTTAAGCATTCGAACGAAAATTAAGTTGCAAAAATTGACGATACATTATTTTTTGTTAGCGCTTAAATCAAGCCGGCGCACATGAAGAACCACTTTTTACGCCCACATCTGTGCTTCTGCGAAATCATTACTGGTAGACATTGAATTACCTTTTTTGGTTAATCATGGGTTTTCTTAAAGCATCTCTATGCACTCAACAGCGGCGTTCACACGTGAATGCTTCTTTGAAAATAATAAATCTCCATACAATATCATAATATTCATTTCTAATACATAATTTATTATATTATATATTTTTATTATTAAATTAATTATATTATATTAATTATATTATATTTAATACATAAGTGATTATAAAAATTTATCAGACTAGGCCAGAAGCTGTAGTCGCGTAGTATTTGGTTATATTTATACATTTTTAAAATACAGTGGATTTCATATATTACGACCTTGGTTGTAACGACCAGTTAGCAATGGCGACGTTAAATCTTACTCCTTTGAATTAGTTTTATTAATTATTTTAAGAATACTTTAGTAGAAACTTCATAGCTATATACTTTTTTTTTAAATTAATCATTATTGTAACAAATACCAAAACCAATGGAGATAGATAAAGCGGCCTGAGTCGGTCGTCAAAGACACATTCTTATCTTTTACAGATGGTCAGTACGCGTGTATGTTTCCGAGTTAAATTTATGGTTCAGTTACGAAGTGATATTCTAAGTAGGAACTTAGTCTTTATTATATGACTCTTTACCTAGTTTGTAACGACGTCCAGATATAACAATGAAATTAGAGTGGTACCCGTATCGTCGTCGTTAAATCCGAAATCAACTGTACATTGATATTCCAACACACAAATATACAGTGCTTTCAATATTCTTAACCTACATCATAATAAAAATTAAAAATAAATTTAAATTACTTAAATTAAAATTAAATGCAATTTATAAATTGAAAACTAAGTTATTCTGGCGTATATCTTTAAATTCGTAATTAACTAGAATATTAACTATATAATTAGAAGAGTAATAATTAAGTAAAATAATGAAACCAGTTCTAGCTCACAAAAGAGCCATACGATTTCTATTTAACTAATTATAATTAGAACGTATTCGACGCCATACAAACTATACAGGAATGTCATCCCTTAACTTCCTGACCGCGGTATGCATTGCTTAACACCTCAATCGATATCACTTATGGACTACTATGGACAGGTCGTCGACTCTGCACTGATTGCTGACGTAATAACTGGTCATCCATCATAATGATGGCCCTGAGCAGAGCCTCAAGCTACGTGTCTCGAATATAAACATCTAATTTAGCTGACAGTGTCATAAAAAACGCATACTTGTATGATTAATAAACGGAGTAACACTTGTGAGTTCTTCGCTTTAATGCGAATTTTATGACTATTGTCTAGAAAGCATTAACTTGGACGCGTAAAATAAATAGTCGCATAAGTGAGACGCCAGTTCTTCTCCTCCGTTCTACGTTCTGATTTAAGAACTGGCCGTAAATGTAAAATTAGAAGCATTTAATGTATATTTCTTTTTTGACGTTCATAAGTGTACATTGTGTTACCTACATGAATAAATTATTTTTGACTTTGACTTTTATGTCTAAGCCGATGTAATTTTATTTGTTCGACAGTTTTCATTCAAGAACATGTCCGAGACACTAACTTTCTTTCTCACTTTTAACTTGAGCTTTTCTGACTACGCTGAAAACCCTTTAGGAACTATTATGACGCAGGCACACATTACTCAAAAGTTTTAATTATTTATTAAAATTACATCATACGTTAACCTTACAATATTCTAAAATATACATTTACAGTGAAAATAAAAAATTACTACAAAATAAAGAAAAAAAAATTACCTACAAATTTTAGTTCATACCTAGTTATTCTTATTCGCATTAGGTACCCGATAGGTTATTAACAAAAGTGTTTTTTTACAATACGTAAAAGGGTCCTTCAGGCAACCGTTTGATAAAACAATACGATAGTATACTCACCAACACAAGTGCGGTAACTAAGTCCAACTAGCTGTTTAAGCGAGATAGGCCTCGACAGGCGGATATAGGAGCTGCCATTGAAGTAAGCTTCGGGGCGATCTGACGGACCGAGGGGCGTTGCTGCCTCACTTTGTGCAAACGTGAATAAGATTACGACGCAACCTGAAAATGACAAAATAATATTAAACTAAATTAACAAGATACGTAACAACAGCATTACACGATGTCGTTAATATTTTTTGGGGTTATCTCAAAGCAAGAGTTTATGATACCCCTCTTACGAATTTTGAGCAGTTGAAGACTAAAATAACGACAGAAGAGAGAGCCATATCAGTAGACGTCCTGTGGCGTGTCTCTGCAAATTCGCTAGTCCTCTTTCAAGAGAGCATTCACCCTGATGGAAGACATCTTGACGGTGTAATATTCCGTACATAACATCCGCACTAATACATTATAATTTACTGCAATTATAATCTTACAAAAACATTTTTTAATATAAATATTTAATGTTTAATGAGCGCTGAGACATCGTTTATTATATGTATGTTGAATGTTGAGTGCAAATATATATGCAATCGTATGAAAATCAGTTTACCATACTATTTACTTGCATCTTGGAAAATAATAAATATTTGTTGATGTCTGCTATCCCATAGCATTGAATTGTAGTTTCCTTATATAGACGATGTTAACAAAGCATTATCATTTATTTATATGACAGACGAATGTTAAGCGATTAAGAAGCCCATTGTTCCAATACTTGTAACGATTTCTGATTCATACAAATAACTACTAAATTATTGGATTATTATTTCGCCTATTCCGAAAGGCACACACACATTTCTAATCAATTACAATCAATTCGTCACGATACATATTAAAAGAAATTACATGTGAATTGTGAAAGTTGTGTAGACGCATCTAATGTCACTTTATGAGAAACCTGTGATTTCGATGTGTATTGTGAAGATGAAAGCTCACTGAACACTTTCTTTGGAAGTACCGACTATAGAAACAAGTGAGTTACATTTGTTTCATTCAATAGATAAAATATATTTGCTAGTAACGATATACCACAGATTCGTTTCGCGTAATAAATCAAAGAAATTACTGTTTATATTTTTTTTATATACACTACTTGGCGGTGTTACTTAACAACAAGTTAATAGGTGATAATTTGTTAGTCCTACATATTCTCTTAAAAAATAATAAAAATCATAACCACGTTTATAGAATTAGCTATTTATGTACCCAATATAAAGAGAGAGCAGTGTTGGCTTAGTAGCTTCAGCGTGCGACTCTCATCCCTGAAGTCGTAGGTTCGATCCCCGGCGGTACACCAATGGACTTTTTTACTATGTGTGCATTTAACATTGGCTGGAACTCGAGACTGGCATGAGAGTCCCGGGATGGGCTATCCGACATGTTGCTGGAGCACAGATCGCAGCTGGAAAAATTCTGCGACAAGATTGTCAGATATGTCACTCACAAAAATAGCACGAGAGGTAACTCGGGTGGCGCCGGGCAGCGGGCCCCAACTCGCCTATAAATATTATGACCATATTTTCGGAGTAGTTGTCGCCCGGGCCCGACGGGAGACGCCAACCCTTTAAGGCAATAATGTCCCTATTTAAGAAAGGGGAGATTTTGACACTCCCCTGCTGCTTGGCCGCTCGGTCACAAATCTGCCTGATTGCGTGTCTGATAGGCTAGGATGTAGGGGTCCCATTAAAAAAAAAAAAATCATTGGCTGTAACGGTGAATTAAAACAACGTGAGGAAACCAGCTGGCCTTAGACCCAAAAAGTCGACGGCGTGTGTCAGGCGCAGGAGGTTGATCGTCTACTTGCCATTGACAAATGATCATGAAACTGATACAGACCTAAAAAGGTTGAAGCGCCACTTGTTTTTTTTTACAAGAAAAATTGGGAAACTATTGTAACTACTTAAAACGTAAATCTGTTTAACAACCTTCTGCGGCCTACTTTAATATCAATTATTATTTCAAAACAATTGAGCCCAGGTCTTTTACTAATTACAATCATATTTATTATCGCAATTAGATCTCTCATTGAAGTGCAACGTATTTTGGTCAAAGCGTAATTGAATATAATATTCACACAACATTGTTATGACTCATTTGACAATCACTGAGTCGAACGACTGTTTTGTGATTGATTTCAATGCAGGTGGAGCGGATCGAACTTTATTGTTTCCACATTGTAATGATAACTTGTGTATGTACATAACATATGAAATGACATATAATATCATCTTATATATTATTCTATCTATCTATTACTCTTATAATATTAACATCTTATCACATGGTATACGAAAATTTCAATTTTAACCTAAGGTTTTAACTGTTCATATTCATGATAACATAACATCTGATGGGATGGACATCCGATGCTATGTTATCTGTGTGTGATATATGTTATTTTAAAATAAGAATAAAGCCACTTTAATTCTTGTGTTAGTTTTGTTAATACACTTAGTCTACGTTAGTTATTGTTATTTCCATTACTTCATGTTCTGCAGTATGGACCTTCTCAAAACCTTCTCCTGAACCTTCCATTTGGATCTGTTCTTTGTTTCTCCCTTCTATTTCTTCCCAGAAACCTTTATAATATCGTCAGCCCATTGTCGTTTGGATCTGTTCTTTGGATCTATTCCATTTGGACCTGATCTTTGCTTCCTCCATACATTTCTCTCCAGAAACTTTTATGATGTCGTCAGTACATTGCTTATATGGTCTTTCTGGCGGGTGGCTACGGCGGCGGTTCGTCTTTTGTACACTTTTCAATATGGCCTGCCTCATTTCAGCTGTAAGGCGTCTGTGATCTTAGTTTTTGATTGGTTACTTTATATTTTGTGATTCTTTTAGATTCTTAGGATGGCCCGCCCCATTGCTCTCTGGGCACTAGTACTAAGTATAGACATAGTGTGTCTTTTCTATTATTTCTTGGGATGTTATTTCCTAATATGTGTTCTATCACAAAGAATACAAAGACGGTTCGTTAGTGTATACTAGAAACCATATTGCAAGGAGTTGTACTCAGATATCGGCTGTATACCGACGATGGTATTGTCTGTAAATTATTGCATACATCAAAACCGGTTGTTTCGTGAGTAACCCGTATTATGAAATAGCTTGTCTTTTGTGGGCGTTTCTATTGTAGAAATAAGCAATACCTAGTTGCCGATTTATATCTTAAATATTTATTTACACATCGTTACCTTAAACATACATAAGAAGAACAGGTTACATAAGTTATTAGGCAACGAGTGGCACTAACAAGCTATTTCTTCCAATCAACTCTAGTATGAATTAAAAAAAAATACTTGCTAAGGGTAACGCACAAGAAGTGCATAAATATATTAACAAAAAAAATGTAACACAGTTATACAATACAAAACTGAGCGAAAAGAAAAAATCGTACCAATTATTGAAAGGCCGGCAACGCACTTGCGAGCCTTCTGGCAATGTGAGTGTCCATGGGCGGCGGTATCACTTAACATCAGGAGAGCCTCATGCCCGTTTGCCTACTATTATACATTAAAATTAATTTTTGCAGTTTTAACAAAATACCTTCGCAAAACTCGAACCACTAACTAGTGTCAGATAATCAACACAACACTTTCATTCAGAAGCTCTTCATGAAAAATAATGACCAAAACAAAGCTTTAAAAAAAATTAAATCAAAGTTCTGTTTCTAAGCATCAAGTTTACAGGTGTAAAACGCTCTTGATTTTGGGTAGGGTAGAGAAAATTTTATTCCTATAGCTGGACTTTATTTTAAATGTTTAAAAACAACGTCCTAGATAAGAACATAAGCACGCGATAAGCCATACAAGTTACATAAATGGATTTACTCGGATCATTATGCAAGATGTTACAAACAAAATGAAAACACGCACATTACTACAACGCTATTTTCTTTATCTAAATATAACTATATATATGTTTATATATGTACTAACTTATGTATAAATAAATTAAACCCTACATTTTGTCCATATTAATTCATTTCACATTTTCAAACCTGTTTAGTTTTTAGTGAGGGGGTTCCATAAAGAGCCCTTGTCGCGTGTCAGTTGTGTGTGTTTCCCCAAGGGAGTCGGTACGGAATAAGTTTAGGGAATAAATATTATGACACTATCTGGTCAATATATTCTTGAAGCCTTGTTGTATGTACAAAAACATATAAACAAATGGTGATTTTCACCAGTATAACAGTCGAAAAAGAACTAATTTAAGCGTACGACCAACCAGGCTCCAAAAGATAAACCACTCCTTCTATGGAAATTGTATTCGTTTTTACAACAAACTCCCAAGCGAAATTAGAGAATTATCACTAAATAAATTAAAAGCTTTCGTTAAACGTAAATTAATCAATAAAGCTTTTTAAAAGTTCTTCTTGCCCGCTCTACGCCCTTGACTTGCGAACTGTTAGTAAATGTAAATTTAGAATTATTTTCATTTCTGACGTTCATACGTGTACTTGTTTACCTATATGAATAAAGTTATATTAACTTTGACAGTCCCCCGGTCAAAGATTACAAACTTTATTCACCGCTTCTTGTTTTGAAGACCGTAGGTGAAACCGCACGCGCAATAGTTAGGTGCAATACGTAAGTCGACTTTAGACAGTATATTTTTTAATTTATTTAATAGGGGGGGCCGGCAGGAAGCTCATCTGATGTTAAGTGATACCGCCCATGGACATTCTCAATGCCAGAAGGCTCGCGAGAAACGGCGTTTAAAAATTAATTGCTGCACAGAGCTCATTGAGGCACTTCAAACAAGTGCAGGAGTTAAAAAAATTTGGCCCACCGCTTCAAACACGTACCAAGTTATCCGATTGCATCAGATCACGTATTCCTAAGGGCCAGGGAGGGCAAACGAATTTCCGTACTTCAAAAAACATGTTTACATATAACTGTATTCTTTAAAGCTTTATACCTTACTCCGATAATATAGTCCAACCAGGCTCCAGAAGATAAACCACTTCTTATATGGAAATTGTATTCGTTTTTACAACAAACTCGCAAGCGAAATTAGAGAATTATCACTAAATAAATGCAATACTGTCGTTAACCGTAAATTAATCAATAAAGTTTTTTATACATTTGACGATTATAGATTAGATTATTTAGATGATCCTAATACTTGGGATTGATTTGCTCCAGTTCAAATATTTATGGCTGCTCTGCCTTACGAACAATTTGTATGACTCAAAACTTGGCGATAAAAAGATTGGCGGAGAGTTTCTTGCCGGGAGAAGTTAGTCAAGACGCCTTAACAATATTGTATGAAAATTTCAGACAGTTCGTGTCTACAAATTTTTCATACTAATTTAGTTCTCGACTTTCAACATACACTACCGTTAAGGCATCTTGACTAAGGCCCCTTTTCTTATTACCCGCTCTACGCCCTTGTCTTGCGAACTGGTAGTAAATGTAAATTCAGAATCAATTTAACATCTTTTCTGTTGAAGTTCATACATGGTTACCTATATGAATTAAAGAAAATTTAATGTTCCTCAAGACTGTAAATCGAATTATTGTTATAAGAATGTATCAAGTAACATGTATCAATTCACCTGATTCAATCAGATCACGTAGTTTGTCCTAACTTCCGTCTTCCTAAATTGTAATGTCAACTACCTGAGCATTCACTAGACGGAGTCGTTGGCTTTATAATTTATATTGCTACAGACGTTGTCCTGTACACACATCTTGAATACAAAAAAAAATCTTAATCTAAACCATTATCGAATCCACTTCAAAATTCACATAAATTACATTAAAATCGGTCCAGCCGTTTATGAGGTTTATGAGTTTAATTATAAACATACGCACACGAGATTTTAATATAGAGATACTAGCTGGCCCGGCAAACATGTATATTTCTGGGATATTTTTTTTTAGTTCAATAAAAATAACTATCGACTTTAAAAAAATAGGGGTAGAACGTAGAGGGGTGAAAATTAAGCGTTGTATGCATACAGGATAAAAAACAAAAATTTTGGTCTGGACCACCCTTAGGGGTTTGAAAGATAGATAGTAGCCGATTCTCAGACTTACTGAATATTCATAAAAAATGTCATAAGAATAGGTAAAGCCGTTTCCAAGCATATTTATATATTAGATAGCTATGATCGTCACTAGCGTGCGACCCTGAGGTAATAGATTCGAACCCTAAATTAATGAACTAATTTACTTTCTACGTAGGTACGCTATAAATGGTATGGTGAAGAAAAATCGGCGAAATATGTTATGGAGAAAAGACCTACTGGCCTATAATAATTATCAATAAAAACTGAACCCTAACCTCAACTTGCACCACTGCATTTATCTAATTAACTCCGTTACATTTCAAATAAAAATAAGAAACTGTATAAATTGTTTGAGATGCAACGGGATGCCTTATCTAAAATAAGTGAAATAACTATGTTTTACGAGCCATAACAAATATAAATAGAAAAATAAAGTAAAACCTAAGGTTCTCATGAACAAACTATATCAGTCTCATTTAACTGTATTAACCAAAGCATCTATCTCATTTCACCACAGCGAAAATTATATTTGACAGAAAGAAACGCAAAATTACTTGAACAGTGTTATAAACCTTTCAATTTTCACGATAATAATGGGGGTAAAGTTGTAATCAAAAAACACTCGATTTCTATTGTAAAGCTAATTGTTACGTACATAATTAGTGCAATAACAATAGCTCGTTATTAATTCTATACTTTAGAAAATATTTATTTGTAATACTCTCAGTTTTCACTTTTATGACATAAAAATTATCGATTATAAAAGCAAATACATTTTAATGGATAAAAATGTATTAAACTATTACTATTCTTATTATTTAGATAATATGAATAATAATAATTCAGCTTAATAAGCTGAAGCGCGAGTATTTACGAATATGGAGAAATTATCCAACCTATTTTTAAAAGATCAGTGTTGGCCTAGTGGCTTCAGCGTGCTACTCAAATCCCTGAGATCGTAGGTTCGATCCCCGGCTGTGCCCCAGTGGACTTTCATTCTATGTGTCCATTTAGCATTTGCTCGAACGGTGAAGGAAAACATCGTGAGGAAACCGACATGTCTTGGAACCAAAAAGTCGACGGCGTGTGTCAGGCACAGCAGGCTAATCACCTACTTGCCAATTAGATTGAAAAATGATCATGAATCAGATTCAGAAATCTAAGGCCCAGACCTAAAAGAGGTTGTAGCGCCACTGATTAAATTTTTTTTGTTTTTAAAAGAGTTCAAAGAGCACTAATTACACTTTCCGGAAGCATATTCTAGTCAGCCGCTACTCGGTTGTGAAGAAAGTTCTTTAGGGAATTTGTATTATATTGATGGTATTTCGTTTTAAAGAACTACTCTTCAAAAGTTTGTTCTCACTTAAAATAAAGAGCTTATCAATTCCTGGAACATAATAGTGGCCAGAAAGGATTTTATAAGTTTCAATAAGAGTACCTCTTAATCGCCTGCTACTTAATTGGTAAGATCAAGTACTTTCAGACGCTCATTATAACTTTGTTTCTAAGTGCTCTGATGAAATATTATTTTCTTTTAATATTTTTACCTTAAAATCACTACGTCAAATCTACAATATCAACATGTGTTACTGTGAGTAATTTATACTACATGATTTAAAAGAGCGTTATATAGTGTAAAATGGGCAGGTCATATTACAGGAATGTAAACTTACCAATTGTTGTATGGATTAATAAAGCTTTAATAATAATATAGAGTAAAATAACTTGTAAATTATTATTTTTATCAGTAAGTAATGTCACAGATAGTTAAAACGACGCGACGCCAGTAAATAATATTATGTCTTCACCTGTGTAATCCTAACACTACCTTGGAGTTTAATTACGTCGGAGACTGTTTTGATCATCAATAATAATATACTTGTGTATTAGTGTAATTTAAGAATGATAATTAACATTTTAAAAACTTTTGCGTGGTTTATAGATTGGTATAAAAATTAAAAATGTTTATGTGAATTTCTAAAAACTAAAAAAAATAAATAATAATTTAAATAATAATAATTTACAAAAAAAATAATTTGTGTATGTTCTATAGCATAGTATATAAGTCTTATGAAATATCCCATTATAAAATGGAAAAAAATGAAGAATACTTTCATTAAATCTATTGCAAAAAAAAAATTACTATTTTGAAATATACCTCGGTGCTTCCAAGATTATATAAGCTATACAAAATACGTTTTACTTAAGTCACTGTTGCAAAAAAACTTATAAAACAAAGCAGTCTCATCGGATATGAACGTAACAATGGCCAATCAAGAATACCGCAAGACCTTGCTGATTTCCGATGGGGTTTAAGTCGCATAGATACAGTAGTTAACCATAAGATTTCAGCTCCAGTTCATTCCTCTTGTAGCTTTTTTTTATAATAATATTACCGATCATAAAAATGGAATGCCTCCGCGTAAATGTCAACTTCTCTCTCTTTAGAATCCATTAATACAATTTGTAATATCAAATAGCAATCGCATCAATTACAGACTATTGGAAAACAAAGTAATAAAAGTCAAATTAGTGTAATAAAGCAATCCTGTACAGTGTACACTGTACATATATATCAAAGAAATAGAGCAGCTAAAACTATGATCCTATTGTGTAGTAACAAAAAATGGCAAATACATTTATCTTACGGTTTACGTGTAACAAAGTGCTCAGGCGAATAGTGAATGCTCACTGGTACAATTGCAATGACAACCTTCATCGGGATCTTAATGTAGTACACCACAATATTCAAAAATATTGCTGGAGCCCACGAACAACTGGGTCCACCAACACGAGTTTTTAATGTTTCTTAAGTTTTTTTTTATTTTTTTTTTTATTTCTAATGACGGGACTATTCAACTTCTTGACACCCCTGACCTAGTCAGAATAGTGAAAAAGAAACTAAACTAGAAAAAAACTCTAACACTTTCTTATGTTAAATATGCTTTTTAGTAAATTAGGTTAGTTATATATATATGTCTTTGTGCAAAGAAAATTTATAAAAAATAAATATTCATCTCCTAAATCCTAAATACGTACTGCACACGATTTCTGTGCGATCTTTGTCGAAAAACAGTCCTAAAGAAATCGTCATATGTGAGAAGTAAACATCGACAAAATGTCGCCAATACGCACTTGACTAGTGAATTATTACCCATAATTAGTGCCTCTCACATCGTAGCAATAAAAAATATAACATTAGGAGCAGTTTTAAAATATGTAACCTCTTGAGCGGTACCACTTAACTATATAAGATAAAAATGCCTCACGCAATAAATACTCACATTTCTTTTTAGGAATAGCAAAAACTATTACTAAAATAATACTTTTGAACGTAAAATAAATCAGTGGCGCCACAACCTTTTTCTGTCTGGGGCCTCATTGGGTCTTTGGGTCTTTGGGGGACCTCTTTGGGGTCTGGGGGATTTCATTCTTCTTCTGTACGTGATCAGCCTCCTGTGCTTGACACACACCATCGACTTCGGTTTCTGCACGATGTTTTCCTTTACTGTTTCAGCGAATGTAATATGCACACGTAGAAAGAAGTCCATTGGTGCACAGCCGGGAATCGAATCTACGACCTCTGGGATGAGAGTTGTAAACTGAAGCCACTAGGCCAACACTGCTCTGCACACTTTTGAAGGTATGCTTTAAAATTTGTCGAGAACAGGCTCTTCTTGATACTACTATTAGCCAGCCACATTTTAACTTAAATTGATAATCAATATTGATAAATACTAGTACAACAAGTACCTACTAGTAAAATCTAGAACCGTAGCAGTTACGACTTGTAGTACATATAGTACTAACTTTTTAATCTTACAATGGACTTACACTTGTTAGATTAAAAAGTTCCTGCGTCTTTAAATGATAACAAATAACTATTGAATCTTACATTTCCACTCTAAACATAGTAACACGAGTCGCTCCTTCCAAGGCAGTCCATTTGTTCTATTTAATACGGCTTCACGGTCGTTGACTTTTGTAATTTTTCACAAACTTTCAAATTTTAGTTTATACCGTTAAATACTTAAAAAGTATAAAACACTCGTTCAGAGCCTTTCAAAATACAGTTTTAATTTTTTTCCTTAAACGGTGTTAACTCGTACCATTTAACCTTCTTTATAAATGATGTTCACAATTATATAGTCAATTGCCTCAACGTTTTTAAATACATTTAGTTTTTCAATCATAATTTTTTGTTACTCTCAGGGTTGTTTGAAATAACAAAAACTAGGTAATGAGTGATATTTAGATATCCGATAATATAAGGAGGTTGAAGTTTTTTTTTAACCGAATCCTTACCTAACATATGTATGTGATAACGCCCATGGACACACACCGCCAGAAGGCTCACTACCGGCCTTTAAAAAATTGGTACACTCTGCTCGACGGACTTAGTCGTATAGTTCAAATTGGTTTGGAAATACTTCAGTGCAAATCATACAGTGCTTTTAAAAAAGCACGAAATAGATTTAAAAAAAAATTAAAATAACCACTGATCCTAATCAGTTCATTTAATTTTTCTGCACATGAAAATAAGGTTATCTTAATTAATAAGAAAAAAATTCAATCTCATAGTCTGCGGAAATTTTAATTATATACACATAATGGTCATTAATATAAATTAACGTTTAAGTAAAAGAAAATCGTCTTTGCCTCTGTTTTATGTATAATTTTCCATCAGCCTTACAGTACAAACAGCGTAGGTTTTTGGGTTTAAAACGGTACCTCAGTTCTTTGCAAGTATTCATTTATTTATGTATTTATAGCCTTATATCAGAATACAAAATACAAATGAATACTTCAGAAATTTGTATTCTGAAGTATGCGTAAGTAAGTAAGTAAGTGCGCAATGGCACAGATAAATTGTTACAGGCCGGGGTTCGAACTATTGTACGGAAATTTAAAAGACTCTTTAGTAAAATTATATGTAGAAACTAAGAAAACAGAGGTGTCTCTTTGTTAACTACCGAGAATCGACTGCCGCTCCCGTTAGGATATTCCAAGTCTTTCAAACTCAAACTCAAAATATCTTTATTCATATAGGTAAACAAGTACACTTATGAATCGTCGTAAGTTAAATTAATTGTAAATTTATATTTACTACCAGTTCGCAAGTCAAGGGCGTAGAGCGGGTAAGAAGAACTGGCAAGAAACTTTCCGCCACTCTTTAATCGCCAAGTATTGTCATACAAATTGTTTGAACTGGAGCAAATCAATCCCAAGGATTAGGATCATTTAAGTATTCGTCAAATTCATAAAATGCTTTAATGATTAATTTACGTTTAACGAGGGCTTTGAATTTATTTAGCGATAATTGTCTAATTTCGCTTGGGAGTTTTTTGTAAAAACGAATACAATTTCCATATAAGGAGTGGTTTATCTTTTGGTTGGTCGTACACTCAAATTAGTTCTATTTCGCGTTATAATACTTTCCTTTGATTTCCTAGCGTTTTCGGTAGGCGATAGCAATATTAATTAATTAATTACATACTAAGGGTATTACAGAACGAGTCGAGCACCGTGCCATTAGGCCAACACTATTTACGATGCATACATAATATTTAATTTACTAAGATACAAATACATATATTCAATACAAAAAAGTTGCAAGGTGGATTTCCCAGGTGCCTTGTAAATTGTTACCTGATACCAGTGACGCAGGTAGCAATTGAACCCCGTTATGAAAACGTTTCGTGGGGTGCATTTTATATTACCGTTAGTGGCGTAGTAACCGACTTCGTAAAATGGGGTTATCTTGTAAAAGGAGTTAATATTGTTGGAATTTGAGCATAATACTTTAAAGCCTTAAGACGGGGTGCTAATAAGGTTGTTTTATAGAACAGACAATCGGGCAGGAGGCTTACTTTGCAACCTCGCGAGTGCGTAGCCGGTCTTTTAAGAATTGGTACACTCAAAAGGACCCTAAGTCGATGTTAGTGTATGTTTGTCTAAAAATTATTTGGAAAATAAGTCATATCGAGATGTCTTTTCATGTCATATATTCCCAATTTCAGCGAAAATGTTCCAAGTTTAAAATCTTTAAAAAAATTATGCGTCCACGAATTTCTGGGGACATGTATTATAATAGGTACCAAGGTAAATAACATTGGCAGTTATTTGAGCTCAGTTTAATGGTATTAATTCCTATAATTAATCATTATTTACGGAGGAAAAAGTTAAGATACGAAATACAAAAGACTTTGTTATGTAGCTTAAACGTATTTGTAATGAGAAAGGAATTGCTAGGTGTAGTCACTCTCAGTTAAGATAAGAAGCTTTTAACAAAATACATTAATGTAATTTAATTTAAACTCGCTTGTTTAGAACTCAGCCACAACAGATAGCTTTTTGAAAAACAAATCAGATATTATAAACTATGCCAAATAATAATTTATAAAAACATCATAATCCGAAAGGTGCGAGGAGAGAAGGCGCGCACGCGCATAGCGGTTTCGTGACGTCACGAGTCATGAGTCATGGGTTTGGTTTACACTGACTCAGTCCATTCATATAATGTGAACATTTCTCAGAAATTGTTTCTATTAATTTGGTAAATATTTTTGAATATGAATATTTCTTCCTTCATTTTGTTTTGAGTAAGGTTTATTATTATTACCGTTGTAAGACAGAGTTGAGACGAGAATGTAAGTGCGTACTCTTATTTCACCATGCCTCCTGCTGATAGATGACAAATCTTTGTTTTTAATATATTTAATTATTATTTATTACTTAAGATGTCATGTGGAACATGGTGTAATGGTTGCAGCTCCTTACAAACGTTGTGTAAAACAAAAAACTTGGCGAATAAAAAGAGTGGCGGAGAATTTAATACCAGTTCTTCTCTTCCGTTCTACGCCCATGATTTGAGAACTGGCAGTAAATGTTAAATTAGAAGCATTGAATGTACATATATTTATTTTTTGACGTTCATAAGTGTACATTGTGTTACTTTTTGACTTTGAGACTTAACGCCAGGTTTGACTCCCGTATGTCAAAAACGTATAAGACTTTAACATACAGTCATAAATCGCGCTAAGTCTCGTTTCTGAATCTTAGTCTTGTACCTAAGTGAGTTAATATTTTCGCTAGTCAGTTTTTATATCTTTAAAGTGACCTTCAACCGAAAAGGACAAATCTACGTAATGTTCATTGTAATAAAGGGTTAGAACGCTTAATCACATTCTACGCTTTTTGGCCAGCAAAAAGTAAATTTTCTGACGTTTAAATTTCGAACTGATATACCGGTTCGATTTTAAAAGTATACACAATAATTATATTTCTTTAATTTTTACGTTCGAAGTTTTTCAAATTTCGAACTTCTGATGACTTACATATACATCACATATAAAACTTGCTTACCTATAGTAAACTACTTTTACGAAACCTCTTAATTTCTTTAAAAGCATAAATTGCAAATGGAAAGTCGCGGTTACTATCCGCCATTGGTTTACTAGCCGATAACAATAGAAAGAAATGGAACTAGTTGTTCCATTTCTTTGGTGTGGTTTAAGTTATATTGCCGCCAACAATAAAATCCTGCCAATTCAAATAAAACTTTCAATACAGTAAAATAGAATAAAACCTAACGTGACCAAACGTGAACATAAATGCATAGAATTTGTATATTGCGATTACGGGTCACGTATACCGTAAAAACATTAGTTAGGGCTCCAATATATATGATAATTTTGAATTAATAACTAATTAACTACAGACAAAACAAGAAACTCAGCTAAATCTCATTTCCCGAACACGTTTACATTGTCTGTTCATGTGTTTTATTTTATATACACCCTTTTTTAAATAGGGAAAAAAAAAGAATAATTGTCGCTAATTCAAAAAAAATCCAAAATTACAATTAACCAAAAATGGGCCCAACTGAGCTTCAAATTGCGGTCAGCGATATTGACATCCCGTATTAGGGTGATAACTTCACCCATCTTAAAACACAATTTAAAGAATTAATGTAATAATAAAGCAATGTAACAAACAAATTAGAACAAAAAACATGAGACAAAGCTCTCCCCCGCTACTTAAAAATAATTGTTTACGTCACTTGATATCTTTTCCAAACCACGAGTCAGTGACAATAATTTGTTTATAATTTACATAAGCCGCTATCGCTCGTAATTTACGACCGCTAACGGTATCAAGCACCGTTGTTGTCATTACGAACACCATCGCAAATCTGAGGATTGTGACCATATCTCCACCATCTTACCGCAACACTACCACGGTAAACAAACCAGTGCAATGCAAATGTTTCCTACATATTTTCTTATCCTACTAACATTTAACCAACGTTTTGTTTAGTTGTTATTTAGGCAAGTAAGCTTGTCAAAGCTAAGCTAATTTCATGGGTGATAGGAGTTTCAAGTTATATTTAGATCTACCTATAACATTAATTGTACCTAAAAAATCATCTTAAGTACACTAAAAAATGCATTTATAATTTTAAACATATTAACTTTTGTATGACTATTCTCCAAAGACAATATTAATATTAATACCAAAAGCTCACATAATTAACTTAAAATATACTCTCTCTCTCTCTCATATAATTAGTTTCCGACTCTAAATCTTATCCTTGAAATTATTAGGGTCTGTAATGCTACCCTTTATATTAAAAATTTTAATGACCCGAAATTTAGCATGGCATGCAACCGTTGCTGGGTAACTGTTCAACAACATTTTAAATTGTATAGATAACTATGCAAGGGTTTGGGCACGCTGCTATTAATTATTATAACACCGGTATTACTTTATTTCCTTCCACTTGCAAAAAGTAATTATGTTCTAGTCGCGTGTATAAAAAACCCTTAAGGAAAATGGTCTCCCGGTCGAGTCAAGCTTCTTCAATTTCTTTATACTTTTGTTAGGAGTGTCATTTCTCAGTACATAATTATAATGCAGTATTTTACCTCCAGTATGCGGTAATCACCAACACACTTCCTTATACCTGAAGAAACTCGATCATGCAGAATAAACCGTAACGTGGTTAAAATTCTTCTCGAAGTCAAAAATTCTGTCGCAATTTTTCTATTAATTCCTACAAATTAAGTTAACACTAAAATCTGTTATAAAAATAGTGCCTGATATTTTTCTGAAAACTTATTATTTCTATAGGTTTCCCCGCGAATTTTTAATATTACTTGTCTAGTGCATGACCACTAATTTACCATAACATTGGCAAAGCACCATTGCAAATGTGGCAAGCCGTACTACGATACGCTTTCCCACGACTGTATCGATATTATGCGAGACAATTAACTGTAATAGTTAATTACATTGTGTAATCATATCTCATTTATTGCATTTAACAGATATATTCATACAGTTTTCTCGTTCTTAATTTTTTTATTACGATTGTAAGTTAATATGAAACATAAGACGTAATAGCCCCGGTACACTGTATCTTCCTTTAGTGATTCTATACAATGTAGATTGAGCTCTCTAAAAGTATCAATAGCTGTCTTTCCGTTTGACCAATCACAATTAAACGAAACACGACATCGTTTCATCTTTTGGTTTACATTCTCACCATCTAAGAGATACACCACGGTCCACGTGTTATCTGAATAATTGGTTTGAAGTAAAAATAATACAATACGAATAGTGTTTATGATAAGTTTATAAAACTTAAATTTTAAACAAAAACAATTCAGGTTTCTCGTATGCTTCAATTTAATTAAAATAAACCCTATGCACGGACTCAAGCGCGATAAGGATTTCTCCATTCACCATTGTAACAAAATTCCCACGACGACCCGACTCTTGACGGTTAAGTGGGCACAGCAAGTTATTTAGGTAATGCTATTAGCGTGTCAATTTCAAGGGTCAGCACAAAAAAGAAAGTGCACAACAAAAATACAAAAATAAAACTGTCAAAATCTGTTATAACGACATCGAAGGGACTCAACTCATATTTGGTCGTAAAAACCGATAGTCGTAACAGCCGATGACGTTGTAATTAAGTACCTAATACAACAGAATTCAACCGGGACCATTGATTTTGGTCAATTTAACTGGTATGTTGTTCTAAACGATGTCGTCGTAAACGGTTTTGACTGTAAATATAAACAATGCGATCAGAAGATAGTTATATAATCCCGTGTGTCACCACCATAGGATAATTATATTTTATATAAACAAAAACCCTTGCAACATAGTAGTACAAAGATCCTTTATATTTCAATAGCCGAAGTGCTGTTACATGATTTACGAACCACTCTTAATTCTTACTAAGTAACGTTTCCTTGTAGAGCGTGAGAACAATGTGTCAGCACAACGGTCACGTAGGCCTTTAAGAATAGGATATAAATATAATAGAATACTTGTAATATTTAGTATTAAACGGACCTCAAATCGGACCGGTTGTATTCATTTTAACTTTAAGTTTTTAAAAACCCTTTTTCGCGGACCCACTACTTGACTGGCGCTGAGGACAGGATAGTCGCTCTAGCTGCACGTACTTCTCAATTATCGGTTCGAGCATCAAATTCTGCTTACCTAAAAAGGGGAAACTACGTCGCGATTGCTAAAAACGGCTATTCAAAAGAACAAATAAATTTGTCAAGAACGAAAATCCAAAAGCGTTAAGGGTATTTTGTGCGAGTGTTGAGGCAGCGATGTACTGGTAAGTCACCTTTTCACCTTTCAAATCCAGCCCTCTCCACTTTTCTTTTGTTATTTTGAGATCGACATCTCTCATCTTAACGATAGTTTTAAGACTTTGTTAGATTTAAATTCATATAAACGTAAATTGTAATAAGTAAATTAAAGAAACATAGAAGTAAGTAGGTTAGTGCATGAAATTCTGCAACCCCTAAAGTAAGTATAAGTTTAGATTCACATCAAATTCTGTGAGCTATAATTATTGAGTAATTGTGTAATTATTTAATCAAATAATTCCTGAAAGAATACATAAAACCCAAAAAGAAATATTTTATATATTTCGGAAATACGGAACATCGCAAACAATTCAGAAACATGGCAATTAGGCTTTTTAAAGGTGTATCAATTCAATTTTATGAGTGTACGGAAAGAATCGTTTTTATTGACGATGAAAATGAACAGAAAGCCGTTATTCTGAAATTTCATCTCGGAAAAACCTGTCACAGAGGTATTCAAGAAACTTTTACTCGCATCAGGCGACACTTCTTTTGGAATAACATGAAAGAAACTATATCAGCAGTAATTAATTCTTGTGAAGCCTGTAAACATATGAAATATGACCGAAAGCCTTTGAAACCATATTTACAGTTAACTCAAAAGCAACATGCCCCATTCCAGGAATTATTTATAGATATATTTAGTATCGAAGGAAAAACATACCTCACCTTAGCTTACGCTTTTAGCAAACTAAGACAGGCAATTGAAATTACTAGCAAAGGCACACCTGACGTTATCCGCGCACTAATAAAATACTTTTCATTTTACGGCATACCTAAGAAAATAAGCTGCGACTCTGGTACTGAATTCAACAACGATCTATTGAAAGAAATGATGTCACTCTATAAAATCCAAATACATATCGACACACCTAGGAACCCTAATTCAATGGGAATAGTTAAACGTTTTCATTACACCTTAATTGAAATTTACAGACTGACAAAATACGAACAACAATGTACCGACGCCGCATCTATTATATCACTCATCATGGCATATAATAATGCGATTCATACTGTTACAACTTTAACACCGTTTGAAGTAGTGTTTGGCCATGTAGATTCTGAAAACGCATTCAATATAGACTTCGAGAAACGATACTTGCAAAAATTAATTAAAGATCACGCCAAAAGAATAAAAGTTTTATTTAAAATCATATCTGATAAAATGTTAACGTTTAAGGAAAACTCTAGAGAAAAATGCGGTGGCGAATCCGACGTCCCGTTACCAGAAGGGAAAACAATTTTCACAAAATTAATAAACACTCGTAGAAGTAAGTACAAACCTTGTTTTGAAAAGGCCATAGTTACAAGAAACCTTGAAAGAAACACCATCCCTATTAAAATTAGAGGTAAACACAAAAAGGTACCAATTAAAAGCATAAAACGACCTTCAAAGGTGGTACTTAGTGATCACGATGACACTCACGAGCCCCAGCTTGGGCCTTCAACTTCAAAAGGTTGAAAACAATTCAGGGATCCGTAAGACAGGGAACATCCTTCATCAAACAGGATAACTGGCTTATTTTAAGGTATTAGATTTGAATGGCCTACTAATGGAATTAGAATATAACAATAGGAAATATAGTAATTTTAGTAAGATAGTAAGTGATGATAAGCCTTAGTTTAAAGAATTTTTAGGAATTAGGGAACAAGTAGAGTATTTGCAAAGAATAACGACTGAAAAGATTAGGCAAATAATCCCTTCACACCTAGGACGAAGAGGAATATTGAACCCTTTTATTAAAATTATAACTGGAAACTTAGATCAGGAAGATGCTCAACGATATGAACAGTTAATAAATCAATTAGGTACTTAGTCAACAAATTTTCAACAAACATGCGTTTAATAGTTATTTCCAAAATGTTAGATGGACTCATTAATTCATCAGAAATATTACACAATAACTCAAAATTATGGACGAAAGACTAAAACGTGTAGAAAAAAAAAATGTTAAAAGACATAAGTACTAAAGAAAATAATGCAGTATACTCTACATATGTTTTAAGTTTATATAATCTTTTTGTAAGTAATTTTAGAACGCTTTATATAAAAAATAAGATAATTAGAAATTGCTTTGGCTTTCACCAAAACCAATGTTTTACACATTTATTACAGATTTTAATTTATATATCACAGTCAGAAAATCTTATGTATCCACCCACTTGGGATAATTTAGTTAAATTAGAAGATACGATTAATGTTAAATCATACATGATAGACAGGAAAATAACTTTTGTATTAGAGGTAGCTTTAATAACCAATTCAACTTATAGTTATAATAAAATGTATCCCTTACCTATCTTTCATGACCCTAAAAACCTAACCTTAATAATCATTCCTAAATATCCCTATATCCTGGTGAAAGGTGTAACATACTTACCGCTTATACAGCCTTGCAAACAAGTCTCTGAGGAAAATTTATTATCTCTGCACACAAGAAAACAGGGGCACCGTATCCTGAAACGACATGCATTAAGGAGCTGATGACCTTCAAGGAAAACCCATCCCACTGTTACCAGAATACAGTAATTATAGAAGAGAAAATCTGACATCAGAACGTATCCCATCCATTAAACTGCTGGAGTTACAGCCACCAGTGAACTTTAAGGAAAATCAGAATCCAGTAAACATACAAGGAATGGACCTTAGTGACCTGCAACACATGTCTTACATGCCGAAACAACTTAACAGAGAAAGTGATAGTGAAATGGGCAATTCAGTGAAAGTGAAAAGCATTAGTTTAGGCACTCTTTTATTGTATTTTGCTAATTGTTGTGTTTTTATAAAAAATAAGATTATTAATATGTTGCAGTGGCGAAATAATCAGAATTTGCATGTGCAATCCCCTGATAATTTCGCTCTTAAGGAGGGAGGAGTTATATAATCCCGTGTGTCACCACCATAGGATAATTATATTTTATATAAACAAAAACCCTTGCAACATAGTAGTACAAAGATCCTTTATATTTCAATAGCCGAAGTGCTGTTACATGATTTACGAACCACTCTTAATTCTTACTAAGTAACGTTTCCTTGTAGAGCGTGAGAACAATGTGTCAGCACAACGGTCACGTAGGCCTTTAAGAATAGGATATAAATATAATAGAATACTTGTAATATTTAGTATTAAACGGACCTCAAATCGGACCGGTTGTATTCATTTTAACTTTAAGTTTTTAAAAACCCTTTTTCGCGGACCCACTACTTGACTAGATACTTTTTACATACAACGGCTCCTCAGACCAACTATTTGTTTTACCTTCATAAAGTTTTATATGACTTTATTCATAATAAATTTTGATTTACATGGTTTTCTGTTATATGTATGGAACTGTCATGATATGATGTGAATTCCTATTACCCTACAATCAAGCAATGGTCAGACATATAACCCTGATCGTTTTCTTTATGGCCTATGTGGCCTTCCAAGACATTGCTTTGCTGACAACTGTTTTAGTGTTTAGCGAGAGAGAGTACTAAAATATTTCATAATAGAAGGGCCGAGATTCTATACATTCGGCAATTCGTAAATTTTTCTTAATAAACTAATTTCGACCCAAAGCAACTATGACTCGTGTTTTGGATATAGGAATCGGGTCTAAATGTATAATGAGGTGGGGCGTATAGTAGTCACGCGTCGTTAGTTACAACCTGCTCAACACTGTTATCAAAACACACCCACCCATGAATATAAAAATATGGATAGTAATGGCGTCGCCAACTCATTGTCCAAGGGATGTTGATATTATGGACTGTGAAGTTACTTATATACTTTCCAATTTTAAGACTATGGTAATTTTCTGATTGAGAGGGTATGCTAAAATTTACATTAAAAAATGTAAAGCTAAAATATAATGCTTTTGTATTGTATTAATTATCTTTATTGTTCCTTACATGTTTGGAATAAGCAAACAAAAGATTTTAGAAAGTTTTTAAAATTAGCATTCTCTTAAATGTTACACTCATGAGTGTATATATACATACATATATATATATGTACATATTTACATTACAACTTTGTAAAATAATATTATGTTTTGTTCAAACTGTACACCTACATAAGTAGCTATATCGCTAACAACATTAAGTTTTCATAATTGAATATAGAAGTAAACACAAGTTGTATGTATTGCTCAAGCACATATTGTAGAATGAGAGCAACTTTCTAACAGAGAACAACACAGCCAGTGAATTGCTCTCACCTCTGAACTGCATTCTCACTTTATGCAATGTAAACATGTTTGTCATATATTGTAGGTATACTCTGTGGCTCTGTGCCCTATAAGCATTCTAAACTGAGCATGAAAATAATTGATACATATTTGAACAAATCAACTGTTAATGTATGGCTTAATTGACTATTTTTATTTATTTAAAAAGCAAGAGTGTCTATTTTAATAAATTTTAAGTTTTTCTAGGACTTGTATATAAAACTCCAATACTGACTATATTTGGTACTCTACATTGTGATCATGATTTGCCAACCCAAACCATTCTAATTTTAGTGAAATAAATGCAATATGGGTTTGCAGTTTTTAAAAAAACCCCAATTTAAAGTTCTTGTTATTAAAAAAAATGGTATGTATACTATTTTACAGTAGGATAATTTAAGACAATGATTAGAAAAAGTGTACTTTTTAAACTGTTTGTTTAATTAAGGTCCATAATACTTTATACATTTACAGAATTAAAAGTTAGTGGTTTCAATATTGCAACTAACACAACTTTTATTAACATGTTCCATATTAGTTGTTCATGACTTATTAATTAGTATAACAAGTCCACTTTATAGAAGCAACCAGCTGTGTGGTGTCTCTACCTTTTTGTGTCATAATGTTATGTTAAATTGTTAACTGCTTTTCTTAACAATTAAGATTTTAACTTATTACTATTAAAATATATTTGGTTAATTAACGAGATAAATTCACGAACCTGCTGCAAGGTTTGATAAGTTGCGTCGCCTCCAAACGCCTAAGTCCACCTTCATGATGATGTTGAAATTTTCAACCAAGCATTCAATCAATACAACGGATTAACTCATTGGAACACTTAATTCATTTTCACCAAATCAATAAACACATTAAATGGTATGAAATTAAGTAACACAAACAACAAAAAAATAATTTTTCACGAAATAAAAAATAAATAGAGTTTGCACAACAATCACCCGACGATTTCCATGATTGACTGATATGAGCACAGATATTTAACATAATATCTAACTAATAAATACAGAGTACAGATTATATCAAACTGAGTGACGGTGGCCTGTCAAATTAATAGTATCAACTTTGTTCTTGACGGCCAATAATATAATAACATATTATGAGTTAAATTAATAATTAATATTATAAATATATCTTGTGAATAAGTGGTAATATGTATTTAAGTTATGCTGTCAGGGACTTTTTTTAGCATAGTAGTAACCATAGAGTACTTTTGTATAGTAGTGACGTAGTTCGCAGTTTTTTCACTACGGTTGAAATCTATATATAATAACATAATATAATGGTAGAACCGTAGAAAAGCCATAAGCGGTAAGTTTACCTAAAGAGTAAAGATACAGTTAAGGCGGTTTATAAACATTAAATTTGAGAACTGACAATGGATGTTGCCACTTTCTATGAAACAAATAAATAAATAAATATACAAGTCATAGCTTTATTAAGTATAAAAAAATTTGAATTACAGTTTCGAGTTTTAATTATGTTTTAAAATTATATTTTATGAGCAATTATTTTTTTATAAAATCTAGAAATCTAATAAAATCTTTTATCTTGATTCTTGTTTGAATATTGACATTGAGTTCAAATGTTGCTGCTTTTCCATAAAAATGGCAGCCTTTATGTCGTAAGCTTTTCTTTTCGGAAAAGTTTTAATACTGTTTATTGAAATTTATAATGCGATGCGTTACGTTTTCTTCGTTTAATCAGTTTTCTAAAAAGAAAAATAATTATAAATATTAAAAATTACTATGATCTTCGTATTTTTAGTAAGTATGAACTACGTGGTTAGATATTAGGTATATTCTTTTTGTGTTGTGCTAGTAGATTTGCTGGAATTAATTGTAGAGCCAGTATGGCCGGTATACTTTATGGTTTTGTATTTTCCAAATCAATTATATTTTAACAATTTGTAGGTGGCGTAGAGACTAAAATGAAATGTTAGATAATTCGAACGAAGATCAAACGAGTACTTCGAGTATAGTACAAGAAGGTAATATGAGCGCTGGCACAGCGTCATTAGAACGTGAGTTAACAAGTACGCGACGGCTATTGTGGGGGAACAATGTCAAAGAAGACGTATTTAGACGATGGGCACAGGGCTTTCAATTTAGTACTGACGAACCAAGTGCTCTCATCCAGCAAGAAGGAGGACCATGCGCTGCTATTGCTCCTGTTCAAGGCTTTCTGCTAAAAATTCTTCTCTCGGAGACTCCAGGTCACACTTTACATGACTTGACCTCGGAGAAGTGCAATTCTCTTTTGGTTAGGGCTGTGTGTATGATATTAAGCCAGTGTTTAGCTGCTAAATACAATGTTGCAGTTTACCGCAAAGGTGAGGCAGGAACAGAAGGCAGTTCCAGTGTGAATGTCAGTGTAGATGAACAGTCTTTTGATGCTATTGAAAACTTTCATAGAAGACTAGAAGTACATACATTTCAAACACTATCTGAAGTAGAATCTTTTTACAATCGAAATATCCGAATTCTAAAAGATAAATACGGTGTTCTGCTTTTATTGTATAGTGTCATTCTTAGCAAAGGTTTAGAAACTGTAGAGGCTGAACTATCGGAACTATCAGATCCATTAATTCATTCAACCTATGGATATGGATCACAAGGACTAATAAATCTAATGTTAACGGGACGGGCTGTGGCCCACGTCTGGGATCATGATCAAGTTGTGGGTGGACTTCGTTTAAGAGGAATTGAAAGGCAAAATGACATTGGTTTTCTTACCATAATGGAACATATGCAATATTGTACAGTTGGCTCATTTTATAAAAATCCAAAGCATCCTGTTTGGGTGTTAGCTTCTGAAACCCATTTGACTGTACTTTTCTCTATGGAAAGACGCCTTGCTGCACCAGAAACGGCAGGAGAGTCCGCTGAGCGTATATTTAGATCTTTTGACCCTGAAGGTAATAATTTCATACCATCAGCTGCCCTTCAAGATGTTTTATGTGCAGCAGATCTTGTCAGTGAACCAGAATATGTGGAATTAATGAGAAGGAAGCTTGACTCAGAGAATCTAGGAATAATATTGTTGAGTGCATTTATGGACGAGTTTTTTCCTGGCTGTGAGCGTGGTGCACCAGACACATTCACATTACACCACTATAATGGTCTATCTCGAAGCAACCCTGGAGGCAGAGTAGTTTACAGAACTGGAAGAGCTGCATTGCTTGAGTGTCCAATGCGAGCCGCAACTACTGACCCTATGCTTACCTGTCTACAGACCAAGTGGCCTAGCATTGACATTGTGTGGGATGATGGGCACTCACCCTCCTTAAATTAGCACTATGTTCAGACTTGTAGTGACGAAGTGACATAATGTTATATTATAATTTAAAATATGTTGCCGAAAATTCCATTACTTTATTGTATTGTTTTTGTACAGCAATTAATAAACTGAAGGTCCTAGGAGAAACTGTCACTTAAGGCAGCTATTTTCCATGAACCTCACTAGTTTCTGAATGCTGTTAAAAGGGAAGATTTTTATTCAGAATTTACCTTTTGTGGGTCTATCAGCTTTGTTACATACAAACAGGTCTTCAGAGGGTATTCCAAATCTTATACTTTATTAATTGTACATTTTCATTTTTATTATATAGATCATAGAGCACCTCTAGTATTAAATTAACAAGTGGTTAAAATAAGCAATAATATAGCTGGCCCTTAGTAAACATGTAAAATGTCTAGACTCTTATTAAATTTAACTATGATAATAATCATTACAATATGTATGGAATTGATCTTATTTTTGTATGAAATTAAAGAAACATTCAGTTTAAAGATTGTAATGAAAGGGAATTTATTATAAAAATAGTTTCCTCTTATACATTATTACTTAATTGATAATTAATTATCTCTAATTAGGTAAACCACAGTTTGGTTTTTGTGAGCAGGCAAATTTACTTTTTTTTTATTTTATATTAATAAGAAAGAGAAAAATTGAAAAGCTTATACTTGCCTGTTACAATTTATTATACTAAAAAGTGAATACTTAGGACCTTTCGTTTTTCTAACCTTACCTTTTAAATATTTCCAAGCATACTAGGTATACATATGTATTATTTTATATGGTGAAGTTATTTGTTACATAGCTGTATTCTTGTAAAATAGCTGTGGAGTTATCTTGTAAAATATTTCAAAGATGTTCAGTTATAAAAATAGAGTTAAATGCTTTTTTCATTAAAATATTACTTTCATTGTTTATTTAATATTGGTTGATGTATTGTCAAAAATAAATATAATATGAAATCTAAGTTGTGGTATTTTATTTACCGGTAGCTGGTTTAATCAATTAATGTTATTAGAAAATTTGTTTCCCTTTATTGATTTTTGTCTATAATATTATTTATTGAGAAGTCTATATACTAGTTGAATGGTGCCTGCGACTTCATCCGATTGAACTGCATTCTGTATAAAAGAATATTTTAGTATAAATAAAAAATCAAACATTTTTATAGATTCAATAGTTGGCTTTGATTTTTTCATACCTCGTAACATTTGGAATTGGCTGTATGGTGACATATTGCTATGCAATTTATAACAGGCATTTGGTCAATTAACCAAAGTAGTAATTAATCTAATTAGACACTTTTGGCCTCAGATTTTAATACACATATATCCATTTATGGGTCTTGGTGTCTGCCACAAGTCGCGATTTTTAGCGCCCTCCTCCAGCATGTAAACATCCCCATCATTATTTATACTTGTCGCAACCTCCCTTCTTTGACGTATTTTTGCATCTGCCTCTTCGGTTGTGAAATCCACAGGGCTATAAGTCCTGGCTCCGACATTGGTTAAGATTCCAATAAAGAAACCCCTTACGGCCTAGCCACGGGGATCGGCGAGGCGACCATTCACGCGGCGCCGTTTGCAGGCCACGCTCCAGTCACGTTCGCCGCCGCGACCAGTAAGGAAGTTCGACAGCGAAATGTCTTTATCGAAATCATCTCGATATTGCTTGGAAAGTAATAGCTTTTGGTTCAAGACCTAATATTTGGAAGAGATTGTGGAGTACTTTGGCCCGTGCTAAGTAAAAGCCTGCAAAGGAATTCGCTAAGTAGCTTTGACGATTATCACGACACCTACACTTACAGACACACAAAAAAAACATTCTTTTTATCCAAAATAAATTGCAAAATGCACATTTTTTTTTAAATTTCATATAGATTTAACTAAATTTATATAAGCTTTTAATAACGCCGTGTCGTAGCATCGTCTAAAACGATCCATCTGATTACAAGACTCTATAGAAGCAATTCGCAAATCCGAATTATTTGAAATCTCGACCATCCAGATCGCTTTACAACTAACACAAAGAAAATTTCACGTAGAATTGATAACCTCCTCCTGCGGTTGAAAAGTCTGTTGAAAAGCCCTTTTCTATTTAAGCACAATCTTTTATAATTAAAGTTAATAAATTCATTAACACTGGGTTTGTAGTGATTTATTATATCGATGTAGTAAACAAATTATAAGTTGGGTAAGTGGGGGGGAAGGTGAAAACCGGGATGAGACTACATTTCATCTATAACACCAATTTTAACGTATTTTTTTAGTATACTTTGTTGAGTGCTGGTATAATTGCTAATCCGCCTTTAACGTCCCAAAGCCACAGTCGAGGTTAGCTGCTCAGAGTGCGTGGAGTGCATGAATTTGAAAAATTTCTTCGTTGTGATTTTATCGTAACATTTCCAATTTCCATATGATTTAATCTTACCCCGTGTAATGTAACTTTAATTGCAAGGTGGGATTGTTTCATTAGAATACCTATTTATAGTTTTTATTCTTAGTTACGTAATGACATCAAACTTTCCGTCTTCACCCAAAAAAAAATTACGGGGTAAGATACAAAAGTTCTATCTTACCCCGTTCCCAAGTGTTATACTAAATCTCACATATTATTCACAAACTTTACCTTGTAACATAAAAAATAAATATGTTCTAAAACTAACATATTACACTACGAGAGAATTATAAAAGGACGGCAACGCACTCGGGAGTTCTCTGGCGTTGAGTGTCCATGCGCGGCGATATCACTTAACATCAAATAAGCCGCCTGCCCATTTTCCCGCTGTACTATATTAAAAAAACCAAAAGTAATTAAAGTAACAGAAAAAAGAATTAAAAGAAAAGATTTTATAAATATTCATAAAGACAAATATATTAACAAATAAGAAGATAAGCATAGGTATAAGATGAACATTCAGGCACAATAAATTCGGCTAACGAAATGGAAGTTGTGATTATTCAAAGCGATGACTCTTGATTGTAACAATATGAAAGATTACATAGAAAAGTAATTTAAAAGGAGGAATACGAAGAGCTAGAGAATATGCATCATATCATGTGCATTAAACCATTCGGATTAAGTTAAATACCATTTAATAAGGGAAGTTCATTAAAAAAAGATGAACGGGTTGTTGTGCAGTTTGCAACAAAAAAAAGTGAAATATTTTCTTTAAACAATTTTGTCATTTGAAAACGAAATGCCAGTGGTAAGTAAAATTTGCCAGAAGAGACAAACAAACAAGATCGAAGACGTTTAGGCACCTCTTTTACATATTCGATTGTGGAAGATATCAGCGAAATAAAACACAAATAAGATATTTTTTGAATACTAACTCCACCTAAAATTTCTCATCGTGGCTAAATCAACTTTAAAATTGACGTTAAAAAAATACAATATTCAGTAAGGCACACACAAAGTATGATTACTCGATTAATTCAGTATTTTGGAACGGCTTTTTGTAATATTTTTACCTTTTTCGTCGTTTTACCATTTGATCTACTTTTGAAGGTACTGTGTATTTCACGATTAAATTAATGCTCAACTATTTGATATGGTATGGTTTTCCTTCATCGCTAGTTCCAGTCTTCTTATAAAAATCGTAATTGAGTTTAGATAAAGACTGAATAACATTTTAACTTCAGGGTTCGGGTTCAGCGTTACTCATGTTATCCTTTTCAACAACATCATCCGATCTACATAAATCGATATAATTCTTAAATTACAGAAATAGAGGAAGGAAGTTTTCAGGAACTAAATTTGAGAATCTTTCATAGATCATATTTGTTCTTGGACTTCTAATTCCGATTTTTTAACAAGAGACCCGATAAGCCAAGATTGCAGAAAATGATGAACAGGACGCGCGCCGGTAACGGCGAAATATATCGAAAGTATGCTTTCTGACAAACGAAAGGATTTAAGTGAATTAATACAGAGGAACGTAGCCAACATAGATACCTCGGCAGGCATGATGGTTATAATATTATAACAGATTTTTCTGTTCGCGCTACAATAATTACCAAGTGCCAGTAGAGAATAGTGATTTATTTTTTTATTTATTTATTTACAGCCCATGGCCAAACTTAGACTAAAAAACTACAATAAATACAATTAGGTTATTTACAAAATGCTAACCTCTTATCCCCTCCAAGTATACTCTGACATCGCAGTATACTACCCCCATAAGCTTCCCAAATTGGTCGCTCTCCGGCGAAGAGTCGAGATTCGAGAAACCCATTAAGTTGCGAAGGTAGCCGAGGAATGGGCGCTTGTTGTCGCTGGACAGTGCGAGCCGAACGCACAGCGAAAAGGTTATGTTTCCGGCAGCGGTAATAGTTGTCCGGAACGAATAGCCTCATGATCTCTCCCAGTAAGTATGCGCTTTCTGTTTCATTCTTAATCACGCTTAGACCAAACCTAACCACTGAAAAATTACTACGAAGCTCTAATGAATTATACCCTAACACCCCCATCAAGAACTTAGTAGAAGGTAGAGGTGGGTAGAAGTAAGGAAAAACATTGTATCTTCTTTTATACAGATTTCTCAGGAACTTCTTTTGCACTCGTTCAATCATATCCCCATAATACCTTTCATAAGGGGACCATATTATGACGCAGCTGGCTTCCTGTGGCACAGCATATCGGGCTATAGTATATACTGTAGACGTACTTTATATTGTGGACTGTGATATGTAAATTGCCAAAGCATTCGCCAAAATAAATTGAAACGTCAACTTGGTTGTTTTGTTTACTCCAAAGACCGAAACTCTGAATAAATAATATTAAATAATGGAGGTGATGACTGATGACTAATTGCAAATATAGTATTTTATAATAAAATTCAAATATTTTGTCGTGATTAAACTTAATTTATAACAAACAGTATTCTAAGTGAACTTTACTATACGAAAATAACAAGACAATTAAGACACAAGGAGATTGTAGAAGACAAATATGATCATATAACGCAGTATTTTCAGCTTGTTTTTACTATATTAAAAATATGACTCGGAATCCTCGCCATGTATCGTATGAACAAATTAAAGCTGTAGTTGAATTTATGGGACGGCACGTAGATTTAGCAAGCGGTTCCCTACGCACGCTCCAAGATCGACACTTGAATAGAAAACTCTGGAATGAGCTTTCGAATATCGTAAATAATATGCAAAGTGGTACTAAAAAGACAGCAGATGGTTGGAGAAAGGTATTAGATTAATAATCAATAATTATACTTATATTAACTTGCTTCTCTCAATATTAACTTTAATTTATAATATTGGGAATATATTATGTTGCAGTACTGGAATGATTTCAAAAATAAACTTAAAAGAAAGGTGATTTTAATAAATCGTAAATATTCAAGCTATAGACCTAATTTAAAGCCACTCAATAAGCTGGAGAGGCAAATATTGGAAATATTAGGACCAGACTTTGCCAAAGCAGGGTATCATTCAGGAAAACATAGGGCCATAGTAAGTACATATTTAAAATGAAATCAAAGTAATGTCCTCATGAAATGCACTTTATAGATCACATACCAGAAACCTTAAAATTGCTTTCTTGTAGATAAAATAGTATTAAAATTACATTTTAAGAATTAACTTCAGATATAAATTAATCCCCTCATTCATACTAATCAGTCTTATTACATGGATTTAACAAGTCTTGTGTTATATTGTTCTACAAATTATGTTTGTTATGAAAAGAGATGGAACCCCGGTTTGTTTAAATTGGTGTAATTAGCACATCATAACACATACATAACTAATATTGTTATAGAATCACCGTCTACCAAAAGTCAAGTTGGAAGAACACAATTTTGATATGGGTGGCAATGTAAATGAATCTAGTGACAAATTAAGTGGTATGCAGATAATGTCTTGTTTATTAATGCTTATACAAATTTAACTGAACAAAACAAATGTTTTGTTTTATAGTTAAGCAACATAGGATGTAATAATTTTAGTTTTATATCTCTACTATATAATATTCTTAGATGTATTCATTTGAAAAACACATTTCTTCATGACCCCTTTTCTTAAGAGGCAAGCAACACACCTAGTGTCTTGGTGTCTGTTTGTCAACATTTTTGATGAATTTCATATAAGATTATATATAATTTCATTAATAGTTTAGACCTACAATTATGAGTAAATTCTGCCTTGGCATATGAGGATTACACAGCTGTAAATTCTTAAAATGAAATATTATATGTTGGAACTAAGTTATGTATTTATCAAGAGAACTCACTGGAGAACAACTTCAGCTATATGAAGCAAATCAAATGTAATTTTTTATAATGTTAATTACCAGTTGTCCCTTATTTAGATAGTGAAAAAAATGAAAGCGAGGCAGGTGAGAGTGATGATGTAGTATCTGAGACTGACAACAACAGGATGCAGCTACAAAGTAGGTATATGAAGTATAAGGTTCAAAAGCAATTTAATTCAAACTGTAATTGTTTATATTGATTTGTATTTTATAGATATATATCCAAAGTGGTTAATACAAATAGAAAAAAAAAGGACAGACATTGAGTTAAGAAGAGCAAAAGCTGAAGAAAAACAGGCTGAAATTGCAGCTCAAAATGCAGAAACAGCTAGAAACCAAGTGGAAGCCTTAAGAAAGCTTACTGATGCTGTATCGATACAAGCAGAGGCCATGTTAAGGATTGCTTCTGTATTAGAAAGTAAAATTCACCCTATTGAGGATGCTCTTGCTTTGTGAAAATATATTTTGGATCTAGATTAAGTTCAGAGTGCATCTCCCACACATTTTTAACAAGCATGTGCTTAATTTTTTTACATACAATTTCTCAATCCTGTCTATGACTGAAGTCTCAAATAGGTAGTTAAGATCTGTGATACTTTTTATGCTAATCTGTTGTGTAGACATAAGTTAAATTATAGAATTGATTTAAGAAAAAATATTTTATTTAAAGAAATTTTGTCAAATCAATGGTCTTGTGTAAGCTACACCATTTCAAAATCATCTCGCTGAAACAAAAAACAAAATTTTAAGTTAAAATGAAAACTTCCAAGTATGCAATATATGCTACACAGCCTTTACCTAGTAATAATAAAGTTTTAAGTATAAATATTTTGTACCATCTAAATTTATTGATTAGTAGGGTTTTGTTGCCCTAATACGAAAAGGTCAATATATTTTCACTACTAACTAAATGACACAAAAGGTATAATATTTTAACAGTTCACAAAAAAGTAAAAACATACCATTTCATTATATTCCATAACATGTTTCTTGATAGCAGACCCATCTACCCATGTGACAAAGTCTTCTAATGATCGATTGACAAGAAATGCAGGATCCTTTACTACTTCTGGTCCAACTCTAACATGTCCTTGTTCTATGTATTTTGTGGCATCCTTAATAGACTGCGACATTTTACCTGTTAAAAAAAGGTCATAAGGTATCTTATACAAATTATATTATTTTCCTTGCATGAGCAGCCAAAAACTATAAATGAGACGTTTATTATAAATCTTTTAAAACGAAAACACTAGCTATTGTTGCAGCTATTATCAAAAAAGGAAAATTGTATGTTTTTATTTACATGACAACAGAATAAAACATAGCAAATATACTTACTTCTAACCATAACAACGGGTAATCTTCTTCTACAAAAAGAACTAGCGGATACATTAAGTGCAAGTGCTAAATCCCATCGAGTTGGTATTAAACCCATTTGATATAGTTTTTCTAATAATTGAGCACTGGACTCTGTTCGAAATTCCATATTTGCATCAACATCTTTTATTTTATTTGCCAGATCCCTTATTTCTCTTGACAATTTGTTGTATCTGAAAAAAGAAAGGAATATAAAGTCAATAGCGACAATTTAATTTCTAGAGAAAAACAAAATATGTTTTTTGAAGGCACACTTACTTAGTATAATCCTCCCTCTTTTGGATGTGATATTTTTTCATTACCTTGACTTCATTAAGATTGTTATCTATTTTCCATGATATAAAATCTACCTTTTTTAAAAGTTTTTGTTCATGGAATTTTAATTTACGCACCATCTTCAACAAAACAGTCGATATTCTTGGTTATCCTGAACTTTTACTTTTAGACTTAATTGTAAAAATGTCCCTTGACATTCGTTAAGTAAATGTTTCTTGCGGTTACCACAATAAATGTTACTAAGATAACTTAGATTTTTTCATAACTTACAGTTATATGGATTTTAATTAAAATTTAAGACAACTAGCTATAGCCTACATGTGTTACTGTTCATGACTGATGACTGATGTGCTCACTGCTCAGTCCCTGCTGTCAGCTTTCGTATCAGCCAATGCCTACAATGGCACTATCTGCGAAAATGAGAAAGCGCTCTACAAAAGAAGCAATCAGCTATATCCAGATCAATATTACCTGATTGAATAAATATCTACCATATTGTTAGTTAAAAATTAAAATTTTAGTGTTATTAATGTTAATAAAATCAGTATCTATAGACATTATTTTATTATAATAATGGATATCTATTAAATTTATTAGAATATAAGCTACACTGGGCCGTACATAAGAACTGTAAAAAATTCTTTTTACTATTTTTTACTACCGCCCGATTCATTTAAAAAAGTTCAGTATTTGAATTAACGTAAATAGTTCTTGCTGAAAAGAGAGCTACTGCAAAAAAGCTAATTGTGCTGTATAATCATCAATTACGAAGAGATTCCAGTGCAAAATTGACGCTTTTGTGTTGTGATATCAACATTATTAATTTAATTATTGTAGTTTAATAAAATTGTTACATATGTACTGTACTATTTGTGGAGGGATTTTGCGCTTTTTTCTGATCTTAATATAGGCTCCTTGACCAGTGTAACCACTGACTGGCTGGTCCGATAACCTAAGTGGCTGACTGCCGAGTCGATAACTTGTAAATTAGCGAATACGTTGGATAGCAACAGTAGCGAATACCTAGTATACTTATCTTACTGATTCTTAGGAATGATTGATTCGCAGGTCTGGGTCAGGACTTCGTGGCGGAGTCAGCAGAATCGTAGTTGTAAATTGTAATGTAGTAATTCAATCCACCTTAAAACCAAATTCTTCTTTATTCCTTCCTCATGACGAAAAAAAATATCAAAACTTTGCGTTCTTTAATGCCTAATTCTACGCCTGATAATGTAAAATATAAGCAATCAAATAGACATTTCATTTAAAAAAAAAAACTCTTTCTGCACCAATTTTAGAATTGAGCAAGGTATCCTACCTGAAACTTGGAAAATAACTAATATCACACGCATCTATAAAACAGTCAATAAATTGGAAATTTCATATAACCGTTTATCTTCTTCCAACCAGTCTATAAGTTCCAAGTTAGAAAAGCAAATGTTTATTGGCGTTTATCACGATCTAGCCAAAGCCTTCACCATGGTTTCCAGGTCATTACTACTCCAAAAATCAGAAAAACTTTTCTAAATTCGTGGAAACATCCTCAGTTGTTTATTATTCTATCCAATAGAAGCAACAAGTTTGAATTTATGGTTAATGAAGTCGATTACCTTTGTTCTCGAACACTTAAACTTTAAATTTATTGAAACGCCTTAGAACATCTTCCGACTATTATGTATACAGTACATATAATAGTACGGGAGCCCACGATGCTAATTGGAGATTTACTCGAGCGCATAGAGACCTATTGAGTTGCGAAGCTTAGATAATAAAAATGTTATATAATGTATACCTTTTCATCGGTGGGGGAGCGGCTATACTCTATATATATATGGACATACTCGAGTGCGTCAGATATTGATAGCATCAATGTCCTACGTATTTTAATAACTTACGTATGTTAATCTGATTGCTTTCATGGTGGGGGTGGTCGTACGTAAGGGTTGAAAATGAAAAAAATATATATATAGATAATATTTAATCGAGCACGTCAGATTTTCTAATGGAATGTTTAAGTGAACCTTAAAAAAGCTCTCATCTAATAATCTGACGATTTGGATGTCACGCAATTTCGCGGTCATTAATAGAATGTGCAAAAAGAGAGGAACACAAACGCGGAGAGGGGAATATTGGCATCACGCAAATGCACGTATGATACTTTATCGATGAACTTTTCTTACTTCGGCTTGTTGAAATCGTCAGATTATATATTTTTCGTCATACTTGAATTATTTCCTTCAAAAAAAAAAATCAGCCACGCTGTAGTAAAATTTCCGCTTAGGCTCCCCTACTATTATGCCAGTCGATACTATCTTACCGCACCTCTGTATGATTATATATATATGAATTGAGTGTCCTTAACGCGTTATACCTACTTAAAATATCCTACATGAACCCCTTTCGCTACCCAACATTAAAATTGATCACTGTGACACAACTTGTAAGTTTTGTTTACCTTGTTATTTATACTTCATGTACCTAATAATACCGTATAATCATAAGTATGTCAAATTCAAGGGGTCATTCCTAGTGTTGGGGCTAGTACACTTCCTCATTTATATTGTGCATCTTTTTTTATTTTATGTAATATACTTTTTCTTTTATTACAGGACCTTTGTTCTTTGACCTATTAGAACTAGAATGCAGGATACTCCAGAAAAATAGGGTACTTAGGTAGAATATACTGAGTTATATCGGAATCGGTAGCCAAAACCGTCTCTTATAAAATGATCAAATAAAAATTTACGGGAAAAATGCATACCTACACATGTTAGCGAAAATTAGGTATAGGAACGTTAGGTTACGTTAATTTCTGCGACATGTATGACCCACAAGAAAGACATATCCTGCATTTTTTTATAGAATGCATCATATTTGCAGACGATGAAAAGTATCTAAAATATTCAGAAGTTTCATAATGCACAGTCACTTATTACTTTAATCGCGCGCTTAACATATTCACAGTACCTACTTGATCACTCTATTAGCACTTTGATCTCTTTGCTGTTTATCTCTCGGAATCGCACTCAAAACTTTTCGCATTTTGGGCCGCTTATATATCCCTGGGAATAACGATATTTAAAAACTTTCTTGACAGAAATAGTACTGAGCAGCTGGTGTTTTAGCCTTGTAGCACAATTCTAGAATATACGTACTCTCTATCTCTTTTGCAATTTTGCTCCATCCCTGTCGTACGGCGTTCTAGAAAGTACTGTCTGGCTTCGAGAAGGTCCGATCCAAGGTATAATCCGAGACAGGGATGTCTTTCGTGTTCCGGCCTTATCTCCCGCCTAGAAATTTCACTTGAGAACGTTACTTCATCAAAAGGTTTCCTTTAAACTGTACCACTTGGCTACACTTGCTCTGAAAAACCCTGAAAATTTTCATGTCGTGCGATAATATTTAGATTCAGGTGATGAGCCCCATCCTTGGATGACAGCAGATTAAATTTTTAATGTGCATTCTTAGCCTAAGGTAGGATTTAGATAACATATTTATCGCTAAGTTTAACTCCAGTTCATCGTAAATGTATTAGAATCTTACATACGGGAGTCATGGTTCGTATTTACGTTTCTGAAAATTAAATCTCTCTCTAAGCCTTGATTAGTCTACAGCATGAATACGAATTTAATATAGGGTATAGCTATTAGCTACTGTCTAGAGTCTAGACCAATAAAATCCGTGGTGTAGACAGATCAAATAAATGAATCAATAAAAACCATAGAGTAAGTTATATGTATGGTAATAAAAACCACAAATATTACTGATGTCGCGAAAAATTGTAAGAGCATTTTCGGATCAAAAAGCATTTTAACTTTAAGTAAAGGCTGATTGATGGTGAAGTGTATAAAAATAATAGTTTTTATCTAGGAAGTTTGTGTGATAATATATATTAACTGATCATTATAAAAGGCACGCAAGTTCGCAATCAACATTTGTATAGAGCGGTTCAAGCTCAAACATATTAAAATAATGAATCCTAACGATAAACCGAATCCTGAATCATTTGCGCAATATCTGCAGTCCATGGTTAAATTGGATTCTTTGGAAAAAATGACTGCTGATTTAGACAGGGAATTAGCGGATTCACAGAACATAATGAGAGAAATCAAAACACTTTTCGATAGCATTCCAAACACTCAGCATCAGTATCAATTTAAAAGGTCGCAGCACGAAGAACTTGCTAGATTTGTTGAAGCTGGTGCTCCCAAACTACTTTTGCCAGATATGGTACAAACAAACATTGTGGACATTGATAATATTGTAGCTTCTATGAAAACATATGCTGAAGAACTCAGAAAAAGTTTAAATGAAAAAGAATGCCATACAAATTTCAAATCAGTAACCATAGAAAAATTGGACTTAACTCCGTATGCTGTTAGTCTTGATAAATTGAACAAGAGTCTTGCTAATGTGAAAATTTCCACTGATGCAAGTGGAAGAAGCGCAGAATTGGAAGGAAAACTATGTCAACTGTGCGAGGATGTCACTTTGTTTACACAGGTAAAATATAGCAAGCATTGTTTCATTTGACAAATAGATTTTGTTGTTAAAATTTATATATTTTTACCTGTATTTGTTAATAAATTGGCTGCTTAAAGCTCAAAGCGTTCTCTTTAGTGCATCTTAATGTGATTAAAAAAATAAATATATTATTTTAAACATAGTATCTTTTTTAGTTTTATCAGTAATACAAAAATTATATACCCACTGATTTATTATGAAGCTGTGTAAAGTAATTTTTTTGTATTTTGAATTATTTTAAAGTTTTATACAACAGCTCAAATGAAGCCCATTAGAATAAAATAAAATATGGATAAAAAAATTGCTGCTTATTCATTTCAGATGGTAAAGGTAAATGGCAGATTAGGAGAAATCATTCAAAATTGTACCAATCCATCCAACAATCCTGTGGCTCCATATGACAACCTTATTAATAAATTACTCGCCGACATAAATGAAGTCACATACTTGTTAAAAAATAACTAGATAACAATGTCACCTCGTTTAATTCTTATTTTTATCTGAACAAGGCGTCTAGTGATATATTATAGGATAATTTTGTTGGAGTTTGTCTGTTTTTAGTATTGTCAATGTACATATTTGTTAATTAATCTGTGGAGTAGATGGTTTCATTACCTTAATAATTGTGTGAGATTTTTTTTTTTGCCAACTGTTATTAATGATTGTAGAAGACTACTGTTTAATAAATTATAAATTAATTATTTCTATTTACTGCAATATAAATTTTTAATTTACATTTTCACTACTGCCAAATGAATGATATTCTAGATTCTATCAATTCTAAATATATGTATAATTATTTATAAGATATACTATCTAATTAAGCTTCCCCTGAAATGTCTTTCATGTACTCATGTACCTTCATTTTAGAAAATCTGTATCCAAGATAAAATGTACTATACTGAAACAATCCGGGTTTTTGGTAATTTTAAAGCTAGCTCTTGGTAACTGTATTGTACTTTCTGTAGAGCTTAAGTCAAATTTAATTCTGCCTGCTAGTAATAGTCAAATTGTAATCTCATTGTAATAAAAGTATTAAAAGTATTGTGATTTCAAATTTATTATATCTCAAGAGTCTACATTCAATAAGCTAGTCAAGTCAAGTTACTGAGTGTAGTTAATACATAATGTTAGTTTCAAATTTTAATGTGTTGTCACGATGCTAACTCCTCTTTAACAGTATTATCTTCACAGTGCGGCTTCTCATCAGCTTCAATAACTTTTAGCTTCATTCCACATATTAGTGCTCCATTTAAAACATTCATGGCTTCCTGTGCTGAATCATGTGAAGCATATTTTACAAAGCCAAATGTCTTATTTGGAAAAGTAGAGACACCAATTAGGTCACCAAATCGACAAAATGCATCATGCAGCACTGGCACTGGCGGTGGTTCAGGTTTACAAATGATAAACAATCTTTTTGCAACTTTTAAAGTATTTGATTTAGGTTTGAGAGGAGGTAATGGTATATTACAATAATTTGGATTTTCTTTAGTCTCTATTTGACCACTAGCTGCAGCTTTAATTAAAGAGGAAGCTTTTTCAATAGCATTTGCCAAATTTATAAGGTCTACCCCTGAATCAACAGAACTTTTAAAATTATTTACTATGTCTGTAAGGTCAGTTGCTACTTGTGCCAAGGGATTTGCATCTGGTTTCGCAGAAATTATTTCTCCTGATGGAAATTCAAACTTGTTTAGTTTTTGTACAGCATAAGCAGCATATTTAGATTCTTCATAAGTTACATTAGCAGTACATACACCATTGTAAATATCTAAAGAGTATTGACATTTCTGCAATCCAGGTATAATGTTACACAGTTGGTAAATATATTTTTCAGATATTATTGGGACACATTTTACACTGATGGTTCTGTACTCCTTACCAGCCATACTTGTATAGGCATTAAATTTGTTCATCTCAAAAGTAGGCTGTTGGTTAAAAGTGTCTGAATTGTTTCTTGCTCTTTTTTGAGAGTGAGGTAAAAAACTTTCATCTTCAAGTACACTACTGTCACGCTTTAAATCTTTAGGTGCAGCAAAAATTGCTTTATAAGTTTTGTCACATCTTTCAAATGCTATTGCTGCATCATAAAATTCACCATATTTAACATATGCAAACCCTTTAGTGGTATTAGTCTTCCTATCCTTTAATATGTATACTGATTGTACTTGTCCAAATTTAGAAAACTTGTCAATAATGTCAGTTTCAGTATATTCTTTAGGTATTTTTATAAAAAGTCGTGTGAATTTGTCTCCATACTGATCAGAGAGTTGAGACTCATTTTTGTTTGCTGCAACCATAACTTTCATAGGTTTTCCATTGATGCTCTTTAGATGCAAGGCTTTAATTGCTAAGGCAGCGGAAGATGTTTTTTTATATTTAATGTAGGCATACCCTTTATTCTCCCCAGTAGTACGGTCCCGTGGAACATACAAGTCGTCTATAGTACCATACTCTTCAAATAGTTTTCTTAAGTCTTCTTCTTTAGTTCGCCTACTGCATACAACAAAAAGTCGAGCGTAATTTGGTTGGTCTTCTTTCCGGTCATCGCTGTTGTGGGTCATATCATTTATATTTTATTAAAGTCGTCGTGTCAATTTTCAGTGTTCGTCTATAAGATTTTAAATACTATTACATAAAGTCAGCTCAATATTATAGTCATATGTACAAGTATCTATATGTTTTGGACATAAAGCATCAGCCACGTTTTTGCAATATTATTTAAGAAAATAAAATAAAGAAGAGCATACAATAAAATAAAAACAAAACAATTATTACTGATAAACGATAGTAAATTGCCTAACCTATCATAATTTCATAAATCACAAATTGCAGGAAATCTACCAAGACTGACAAAGTCAATTCAAGACATGTAATCTATAGACAAGGAATACTATACTGCATTCTCAGACACAGACTAAATTACATATAAGACGGAACCAGTACGACACTAAAGAAGGTAACTATACTGTTCATTTATGAACATGTCTGGGAAAAACACTGTTTTAATTTAACTTTGTTGGTCAAAGTTGATTATTTTAATTCTTCCACATTTTCATCAGCCTTGAGGTCGGCACGACTTGATACATAAAAGTTTATACAAACATTTTTGTTTAAATTAATACGATTACTTTATACAGACAATAATTCCATGTGCACCCTTCATTTCGTTGACCTCTACTTATAATCTAAGTTACATTGGGTGGGGCCTCCCCAGTACCAGCTTCTTCCACTTGACCGTATTCAACGAAGAGCGGTTCGAATTGTTGACGGCCAATTTCTCTCCGAGCGGCTTGATAGTGCGTAGAGGTCTACGCAACGCCAAAGGATCAAGCCGCTCTGTAGGATCACTCTACATCTTCGACCGCATTTACCATGGAGAGTGTTCAGAGTTGTTCGGATTACTACCTGCAGCTGAGTTTCATCATCGGACGTCTAGGCAGAACACGAATTCCACCCGTATCAACTCGACGTCCTCCGTTCCACAACTGAGCGTTTTGACGTGATAACGTCTTTAAAATCGTTTTAGTCCGTTGACATGTTCAGAAACTTGTGTCACACCAAAACCTCACGAGCGCGATCGCAGGTATAACGAGAGAGAGACGGACTGATCTCCCGTCTCATCTCACTCTAGCGGCATACAAACGAATGGAGATTTTCTCGTGCGGTTAAGTTTTCGTTGAATGTTTAACAAATATAGACAATAATACTTCATTAATTCCTTACTTCCCAAAAACTTATATCACCAATAAGACGTTATCACGTAAACATCTCGATCGTAAACCTACTTTACAAACAACCAATATTTTTTTCAAGGCAATTTTTGCCGCGCACCACTACTATTTGAAACCAGCTGCCCACTGAAGTATTTCCGTACCTATTCGACTAATAGGGTCCTACAAGAAAAAAGCGTACCAATTAAGGCCGGCAACGCAATCGCGCGCCCTCTGGTATTGAGAGTATACTTGGATGGCGGTATCACTTAACATCAGGTATGCCCTGCCCGTTAGCCCACTGTTCTATAAAAAAAAATACATTGACCTAACACTTTCACAAGTGGACGCAACCACAAACGATGTCCCCTGTCTCATTAAAAATACCAAGCTATGGATATAGGAAGAATGTGGAGGAAAGACGGGCATGATCAAGCTCCTCCAACCTAAGGAAAAAGGAAGGATATTCGAACAGCCTAAGCAATGATTGGCCGGCCCGTAGGCTGAAGGTAGGGATGTGAAAAAATAATCGATTATTAAAATCGATTTTTTTAAAAGTAAAAATCGTTTTTTTTACGCGATTTTTATATTTAAAATAATCGATTATTTTTATAATTGAAAATCAATCATAATCGATTTTTTATCTGCCACCTCCCGACATTATGTCTGGTCTTTTACAACCTGGACCTCGAACCTCAAAAGGATGATAAAAGCAGTTAATTTTACAAAAACTCAAGTTTGGATGGAACACTATAATTTAACAGTAAAATAAATTTATTCAGCAGCACAAGACTATATACAATTAAAAAGGCAACAAAAATACTGCAATGTGCTACTGAAAAGGAATACACTCGGCATTTATCAAATCTATCAAAACGAGATTAAGTTAATTTCGATTTTGATTATTCTTCAACGTTAATTTGTGTTTACAATTTCTATTGTTTATTTTTAATTTAAAACCATGAAAAATAAAGTATTTAGGGTGTTTATTTTGAAATTAATTCAAAAATTAGGAAAAAATCGATTAATAAAAAAAAATCGATTATTCATGCTAAAAAAATAATCGATTAATAAAAAATCTATTTTTTATGCAGAATGTCACATCCCTAGGTGAAGGGCCCAATGGCGTAGATCGAGAAGTTGTGTATATCCTTAGGAGTAAAAATAACTTTATTAGCGCATTTCAGATTAAATACGTCATCGTACTGATTTGTAGTAGAAGATTGTAGGTTTCACTACTAGACTTAACAAACATAATAATACTAAAAAAAAACTTATGATGTAAAATATTCTGGTATAGACGAAAAAATACTTATTTTAGAATTTATACATAGCCTACATTAAGTAATTTTGTCTTGCGTGTATCCCCACGCATACTATAGGTTTTAAACAGTCTGAATATACACGTTGCTTTTTAAAGGAGCGATTTATTTTAAAAAAATGTTTGTATTTATTTTTTGTAATATAATATATGACAAACATTATGTACTAGTCACAGAGATAACACCAAGGGAATAACACATTCAAATAGTAATGGTTTTATTTGTAAAGTTTAAGCATTAAAATATGTACACACAGGTATAACATGTACAATGGCAATATGTTTGGTGTGAATTATTTTGTAAGATTTATTTATAAATTAGAGTGATTGTTCGATTGTTTTAAGAATGTCTGTGCATGTATTTCTGTAGAATGTGTTGTTATAAAATATAACATTATCATAAAAAATGCCAACATTCGTTATTTGAACAGGCAATGAATTTAATACATCTTTGTTTTGTTCATTTTTTACCTTCTCACATTCAACATCAATAAGATTTAAAAGTTCTAATGAAACTTTATTTAGGCTCTGCAGAATTATGACACCACAAGACATTAATCCAGTTTTCCTAAAGCAAATGTTTGATAAAATGTATAAGACACTAACATTAAAATGTGTTAATGTGTTATAATTTTGCAGCAAAAGACTTCCACCTTCTGGCATGTTATTCAGAGTTTCAATCAACAACTTAAAGCATTTTTTTTCATGGAGAAAATATTTTACTTCATGCTCGCATGGTAAACATAACTTCATTGAAAAATCAAAACTTAATTCAGGGACATCCTTTGCATTATCTTTATTTCTATTAACAATTCCCTTGAAATCATCATCAAAAAGTATTTGTTGATAGAGCTTGAATATTGGGGTCAATATAAATTTGGAACTGTAAATTCTTTCTAATGGTAGCCCATAAGTGAATTTTAGTTTTAGTTCAGTTTTTACTCCAACCATCCACCTCACAGATTCATTAATGGGCACTATGGGATTTGAAAATAGTTCTGCTTGCAAGGAACTATTTAAACTCTGTACCTTTTCCTTTAGGGACATTTTTGTGAATAACTGTCGCTCAGTATATGACCCTCTACAGTACCTAGGATTATTATTAGTTTTGTTTTCTTCGTGAAGAATTCCATGTAAAATTTCCTGGTCTATATGTATAGGTTTCAAATCATACTTCCAAATAAATTCAGCAGCAACCAGTGCTCTAATTTTTTTGATATCTCGATGCAATGCAATATTGTTCTGCATAAGATAAGCTTGAAGATTGTTGTTAATAACATGACATTGAAGTGAGCAAAAATAGTAAGCACACTCTTCTATTTGCTTTATAAAACTGTCTGGAATCATATCTAAAGGAAACAATGCTAAATTACTGTAAAGTTCTGTCCCATATGCTGATTTTAGCCTTGGCAAGAACTCATCTAGTAAAATATTATCCTTGTACCTTAGACAAATAGCATAGACTTCTGAATTACCTTGCCGTGATGTGATTGGTTTATAAATGTTAACTTCTTGGAATAAATGATTCAGAAGATATAACAAACTGACAGTAGAATGTTCAAATATTGTAAATAGCTTGAATATTAATGTACCACCTGTAATTAATAAAATAATAGATTAATAACAAAGATACCTTTTAATTAAAAGTTTTCATTATAACAACTGTTTTATAATACCTTTACTAAGGCTTTGTAAAGCTGTAACAATTTCACAATAATGGAGAGGTGAAGTAACTTCTTCCTGGGCATCAGGTTTCTGCATGCAGTCTATTGAACCATCTGCAGTGACCAGAAGAACCTATAAAGCCAAGGTGAAAAAAACCTATCATAAGACAGTTTCTAAAAATATTCCTTAATAAGTTTATTTTAAAAAGTTTCTCTCAACACTCTAACTCGAAATATCTTTATTCATGTAGGTAAACAAGTACACTTATGAATTGTCTGAAAGAAGTTAAATTAATTGTAAATTTACATTTACTATTTTAGTTTACCTTTCCAAGACTTTTTGCTCTTTTGACAATTGCTTGAGAGTTCTCCCAGTTCATAATATTTCCTGTGCTGTTAACACCAAAATCCCAATTTTCAAGAGTGTGAAACATGAACCTGTCATCACTTATCATGTTTGATGTAGAATTCCCTTCATAATATGGATTAAGTGTGCTTGCCAGCCATTTCCACTGAAACATTTATTGTAATAATATTAATATAGTTATAAAATAATTACTTCCCGGAACACAAACAATTTGTGATGTTATAATGTATTACTTGTATGTTGTTATTGTGTTGTTTGAGAAAATGGTTCAATGATGTAATAAAGGCACCAGGAGCTTCACACAAATGCAGAGAGACCATTTTCTTCTCTTCTGTAGCTTCTAGTGGTATTATGCTGTACGTACATGCACACTCATAGAACTTTGTCCAAGCTTGCGTCAAGAATTCAGGGTTTACCAAACATCTTACTTTCCAACTAACTTCGCCGGCCGGGTTACGTCGACGTGTGTGACTACTCCATTCTTCGATACTAAAATCGTTCAACTGACTTTTATGAAAGTTTAAACGAGACTTTAAAGTTTCTAGACTAGCCACTTTCCATGAAGGACCAGAAAACCAAGCTTCTGGCTCAGGTAATTTCCATTCGCCATTGAAACTAAATTGATACTTTTTATTAAACAAATCATGTAATTCGTCATCAAAATCTTCGGAATCAGTAAATTTATGTCGATAAAAAGGTTTTCCAGCCTTATTAAACATCTTTGGTTAAATCCAATGAAGCTTGGTAAAAATGTTGATAGTAGCATATATTACAACTTCTACATTTGACTAGAAACACAAATATTTATTATAGAGATTTATGAGAACAGAGATACGAAATAAGTTAAATAATAAGCTTTTTCAAGAAATATTTTGCAATGATAAATATTTATATTTTAATGTTGTAGTATGAATTATGAAAGTTTAAATAATTCCATAGAGTGTGTAACTACAAAGAGTATAATACAGAATATGCTACATATCTAGTAGGATTTAGGAAACGTTCTAGCTTAATTACAGATCATTGATTAAATTATATATATCTTAACAAATAATTCTAAGCATATTATTCGATCGCGATCGTATTAAAACAGCTTTCGGACATTTTAAAACTATTCTTGAAACAACACGTAAATTACGAAAATTATCGGAAAATTGATATCTGTACTTATGTGAATTGTGAGTTGACCATTGACGGTGTCACATTTTTTTATTGGACTCGGTTACTTTGCTTTTAAATTTATTTCTTATTTAAAATGATTATTTTATTTGATATATTATTATATAGCTGTAGTATTTGGAAAACTAACTGCTACCAATTAATGATCCAGAACCATTAGCGCATTGTCGAGATTTCAAAGGCAAGTTGACGCGGGTGAAATCGCAAGACACAATGAAGTTATACTTCTTTAGGCGCGTTATGAAAAATTTATGAGAGTGAAATTTTACGATGCGCGCGCACATGTGACACAAAATTCAGTATGGGCGCCGAGCGTGCGCGAGCGAGATGGGAATAAGACAATCTACAAGTAAAAAGAAATAGAATATGCGTGACGTATGACCATAATGACATTTGTAGTACCTTTTAAACAAATAAAGCAGTTTTAACTATTTTTTCAAAGAAATTTAGCAATGCTTTTTCACAAAGACCTATTGTTACTTAGTTAAAAGGTTATGAAACATACCTAGTTATTAAATTAAATTAATAATATACTAAATATTGTTAAATTATTAACGCTATATCTATTATTAATTATTTAATATTAAAAAAAATAAAGAAAGCCAAAGAAGTATAACTTCTTACGCGCGTACATAAGTACACGCACCAATTCCTCGAAATTTCAGATGGCAGATTAAATTTTTTTTTGTTGCCACATGCAAATCGCTAAGTTTTAAACTTTTTTTTGCCATCAGATTCTGGTAGACCTATAGTTTGCATGGGACTAAACCTTTTCTATTTTTCTCAATCAATATATTTAATCATTAATGTTAAAAGAATGGATAAATACAAGAAATACGACTTTAGATGTTAAGAAAGAGTTCATTTTGTTTGTATAAAATAACAAAATATAAATGAAAGTAAAAACCGGGTGATGATGATGATTTTGTTGTTGTTGCTGTTATTGTTGTGTTGTCTCTTTGAATCGAATTCAAATAGGCCGCGCATAATTTATGAGAACTATGCGCATTGATACTGCGCATGCGCAATAACATTTAATTAAGATTTATAAAAAAAGTTAATTATTATTAAATTACAGGATAATGAAAGCCGAACAGTTGTTTATTTTGAACGAACAGTTATTGAATAGTTCTAAACTATTAGAAAAAAAAATATCAAAATATCTATAGTTCGTGCCAAATTGAGGGTAAATTTTTTTTATAATTAAAAAAAAAAATAAGAACGAACAAAAAAAAATTTTGATAGAACAATGAAGAACAGTTAACGAACAGTTGATAGAGCCAAAAAAAAGTGCAAAAAAATTATTTCCCCCCGCCAACTTAAGGTTCCCCATAGATATATACTTTTAACTGTAATTTTTATAAAAATTAACTAACCACAGATATCACAAGTTCACGACATGTCACTGTCAACGATTCATCTGCTTATATTCTCTTTGTCCCACTCACTGTAAATACTAACCCTAGTTTTGAAATATTTTTCAAACCGTGTTTAATTTCAAACGTCAAAGGCAATAATAGGCAATAGCCAATAGTAGCGACAGCCGACAAGCTATTAACTACTACTTAGTACTTACTCAAGTTAGTGGTTTCCCAAGTTTAGAACATTAATGTATTATAAAAAAAGTATATTACAAATATTCAAATCTATTCGTTCTTTTTAATATGTATGATTTATAAGTTAAGTAGTAAAAAGCGTGTTAACAACCGTTAGCTATGGACCTAAACGAAGGTAACTGTTATATATTGTAACATAACCTATTAATTTTAAGCGGCTAAACAAAACAACTGTCTAATTGTTATCATTAAATCCGTATTGTATATTTAAACCTATTCGAAATCGGAATATCGGACTCGTGCAGCTATATAAATTGCTTTTGAAAGAGTTTTGAAACCAACCTACAATTTTATAAACTGGTATACTCAATAATGTTACTAAGTATTAATGGTATCCTATAATTTTCTCATATTTTATATACTTATTGTTATTTAATTTTCAAACTTATTTGTAGGTACAACAACAGAAGATTTGTGGACTCCATTTAAGGAATTGGTTGCTGTGGTAGAATGCTACCTTACAAATGAAAGTGGTAGCAGTCCCTATGCTGTACATACATTTGAATCAGTTCTTAGGCGGCATAAACAGACATTCTTATCATTATTGAAAAACCCTGTAAGTTGAGGAAATATTTGCTTATCTAATAAAATAATTTGAAACATTATTGTCAAATTAATAAGTAACAGTATTTTTTATACTTAAACATTATTATGTTATAATTATTGCATTAGAGTATATACAGTCAAAACCACTTACAATGACATAGTTTAGAACACCATACCGGTTATATTCACCGAATTCAAAGGTCCCGGCTGAATTCTATTGTATTTGGTACTTAATAACGTCATTGGCTTTTACGACTCGGTTTTTACGACCTAATATGCGTAGTCCCTTCGATGTCATTATTACAGATTTTGACTGTATTCATTATTTTTTTGTTATTTATAATCTTTTATCATTAATTTTTTACTAGGCTAAGAATCCAGCAAGCAGAGATGAAATAAAAAGAGGGATTTCAGAAGGTGTTAATTTGCCTAGTGTTGGAAGAACCTTATTATCTAAAGACCTTGTAGATGAAGCTATTATAATATCAGGTATATTTACTACAATTACCACATTTGACAAAGCATCTAGTGCGGGATGGGAGGGAGTTGATAACTGCTTATGCCCAGACCCCATTGGCCCAACTAAACAACCAGAAACCTCTTGAAAACTTTATGTGACATTTCTACATCTAATAAAATAAATTCTCTTGTTGTCTATCTTAAAAACTTAACCTGAAATCACGCAGTTGGGGCATGATGTTGGGCCTTTAGCCTTCCTCAATAAACTATCCTTTACAATTTGAACTCATTGTTTCTGGTAATACTCAAGCAAAAATATATATAAACTCTATAGCTTGATATAAATGATATTATTTATTAAATCATATTTCTTGCAGATATGTACAATGCCAATGAATATGCTTGCTTAGAGCTTTTACATTCTGCTCAGCGTCAGAGTCCTCGTCAACCTGGCTTAGCTAGAGGTCTTCTAGCTGTGATGCTGTATTATGATGGACGAAGAGCCCTTGTACAGGCACTAAAAGAACTTGTTATGGCCCGAGATGGAGTATCATGGTATATTTGACCTTCTTGTAAATTGAACAATGATTTCTAATGAGTTTATGGTTAATAAAACTTTAAATTTCACTTAGTATTAAGAATTTTGAAATTAATTTTTCAGGTCAATAAATGCCAGGGAAGAAATAATACAATATGTATCTAGATATGTGGAGCAGTTAATATCAGACGGTCTTTTAGCAAATGTATTAGATGCATTACATCGTAATTCATTAGACAATGAATTAGACTTATTAAGACGTAATCGAGCTCTACCACCAAGCAGATATCACATGAAGTTGCTGGGCTGTATGCAAACAACTAGGTGAGTTCAGTCATTGATTTACTAGTTATACCCATGGTTTTATCTATGTTCATTCAGTTGCATGTTTTACGCAGCCTTAATAATTTAACTTGTTGACGCCAAAAGAGTATAATATTAGTGTACATACAATTATAATAATCAAAATAATTTAAGTGTAAATGTAAAAAAAAACAATTTTATACAATTTCGGAATTATAATAATTGCAGACCCAATAACCTCAAAATCAATTATAAAAACGAGTCAATTGAAGAAGTTGTATCAACCAAGTTTCTAGGCTTAACACTAGACCAAAATCTTAATTGGAAACAACACATTTTAACGATATGCACGCGCCTAAATAAATTTGTTTTTGCTTTGAGTCGAACACGCAAAGTGCCTTCAAAACACGCAGCAATTATTGCTTATCACGGCTATGTTGCCTCAGTTTTGCGCTATGGTATCCTATGGGGAAATTCGGTAGATGTGAGTAAAGTTTTTATCACTCAGAAAAAATGTATTAGGGCTATCATGGGCGTTGGACCTCTTGTAAGTTGTAGACCAATTTTCCACGAACTCGGTATTCTGACAGTACCGAATTTGTATATCTATGAAGCAGTCATGACTCAAGAAGCATCCACAGTTATTTAAAACTTACAAAGAAACTTGCTTATATATACCGAGGGATTTAACACGGCTGCGGGTGCCTGCATGTTGCACCGCGTTATACTCGAAAAATTGTTACGCCATGACTGTGAGAATATTTAATCACCTTCCTAAAAATTATAGATCGCTGCCATATAATGTTTTCAAGGGGAAGGTGATTAGGTTTTTGAAGTCAAGGTGCTTCTATAGCGTAACTGAATACTTAGAACATAAGTTTAATAACGTATGATATGATATGTACAATAATATAATGATACAAATAATATAAAAACTGACCAATTCATATGACTAATAATGTAAAATGTAAAATTCCTTTAAATACAAATTTGCGTGCCATTGTGTGTGGCAAAATATGCGAACTTATGATTATACCACCTGACACATTTTTGTACCATATTCTTGCAATAAATTATTATTATTATTATTAAAAATGCCTGGAAAAAATTGCTTGGAAAGAGCTGCTTCAGTCACCTTTATTTCGATCCAGTAGATTTCAAAATTGCTAGTATAATATGTGAAATTCAATATAGGGAGCGTTCAAGTATTACGTAACGCCATTTTTGGAGATTATTGACACCCCCCCCCCATGTAACACGCTGTAACGTTTTTCAGTACCCAAGTACAGTACCGTACCCAAGCATAGTTTCGTGACCACCTAGTAACTCTTTAGTTACTATTATGTGGCGTAAGTAAAAAAAATATTAACAATAACGCGTAATTTAATCCCCGCCCCACATCGTAACGTTTCACAAACGGAAAAAAATACGTTACGTAATACTTGAACGCTCCCAATTAAGCAGATGAAATTAATATTTTCAGAAAATTACTAGCAGGAGTTATCTTTGCTGCGTCAGCGCAACGCGGCCTCGAAAGAGATGTTCTCTTGATGTTACTATCACAAGTATGTTCTTATTATTTGTGTATGTTCTTTGATTGCATAGATGTGTATTGTATTGTAATGTAAAAGAGTACCGAGAGTTTTTTACGCCGGCGTTTTCTCTCGGCCTACACCCTCTGTCTTCTTTGCCGATGAGTAGGGATGCCTTCAAATTTAATGACGTGGAATAAGTGATACATGTATCTTATGTTCCATAATAAACATATTTTATTTTTTAAACATTGGCATAAGATATTTGGGTACTATGCGCTGTGGAAGTGGTCCAAGGTTGTATAAAATGCTTCTCTTTGTTACACTAGATATGGGGCTTGGGGTGTGTAAACATGGTTATCTTTGTTTTTTTGTTTTTCTCTCTACGTCGTAATTTTTTAATCATAAATTTCACAAAGAGGAATTTTTTTGCAAACAAGTTTTTTGGATAGTCGTTTCTATTTTACTTAACTTTGGTCTTAAATTTCTAAACCATATTATTGGGTTACTTATAGTTCTTGATAGCAAAGACAAGACAGAGAGACAAATAAATCTATATGTCAACAAAATTCACAAAGATAAGAAAGAAAGATATTGTTATAAAAAATTAAATGATTTCCTTCTGTCTGCTTTTGATCTTCGATCTTCTTGAGTTTAGGAATAATAAAATATGTCTTTCAAGGAAATGTCATCGCCATCACGAAGTGCGACTGGTGCTTTGGATGAAACATCATTGGCGCTGCAAATGGCTCTATTATATGCCCTGGATCTGTCAGTTTTACATAGGTATATACATTTTACATTATAATTTCATATTAGGTAAATCTGCATCCTAGGCTTTCTTTTGTCAAAATTGTTTTAAACATACGGAAGTTATACTTCGCTAATTCCCTACTCGGGATTGTCAATATTAAATATTTGCGGCCCAATATTTTATGTTCATTATCTATGTTTTGTTTTTTGGTGTTAAATACTGTCAAATCAAATGCTGTCAATCCGTCAAAGGCCCTAGTACAAACCTTACGATAGCGTCAAGTTTTCTATTTATACTAAGGGAGCGTTCAAGTATTACGTAACGCAATTTTTGAAGATTATTGACCCCCCCGTAACTAGCCGTAACGTTTTTCAGTACCCAAGTATAGTACTGTTGTTACTATTATGTCGTGTCGTAGAAAATAATATTAACAATAACGCGTAATTCAATCCCCGCCCCGACCCGTAACGTTTCACAAATGGACCCCCTCCCTCCCAAAATTCGTTACGTTATACATACTTGAACGCTCCCTAATCCTATAAAGGGGAAAAATTTGAAACTCAATAATTGCTAGATCGATTGCCACGAGTAACGAGCTATATTTATTACCAAAATATTTTAAAAGTCCAGCTGTACGAAACCGGTATAGGCCGCTATTCGTCAATATAATATTAAAAGCAATCGTTTATAGTATTGTATTTAACATTCGCTCGAACGGTGAAGGAAAACATCTTGAAGAAAGGCTTGCTTTAGACCCACAAAATCGACGGTGTGTGTCAGGCACAGGTTGTTGATCACGTACTTGCCTATTAGATTGACAACTCATCATGAAACAGATACAGAAATCTGAGTTCCAGACCTCAAAAAGGACCTCATAACGTAAATTCTACATTTAACGGAGCGCTGTTTAATTTTTTTCATAAAACCTAATGATGAACTCAGTAGAGACTATTGTTATATACTAAAATTTGCAGGCGCGAGGATGGCGAAGAATTGTCAAAGAAACTACCCCTGATTCAGGATCCAGACTTAATATCAGTATTATTAGATGAGTTAACACCTGTGCCGCATCAAGAGGGTCAAAAGGGCTCAGGTTTGCGTGCCCTGTGCCAGTTGTCGTTAGGGCTGGCACTAAGTGCATTAAAGCGAGCCCCGGTGTCGTTGTTGAGGAAGGGAAATGAATCAAGATGTGAGGCCCTGGATCAGGATGAAATGCTTGTCGACGCTGCTATTGATGGAGAGGTATGGTAAAATAAGTTTCTGTTGAACTGGCTTTTTCTAAATTTCAAGCTTTGTTATCATTATTTGAATTTTGTATTTTTATATAATATATTCTTGTCTATACTCGTTCTTTGTGGGTGATTTGAAATATCTATTTTTAAAAATTCACATATAAAAACCATTACGTACAGTTCTACAATTATAATGCTAATGATTGTAGGTGATTAGAAAAATAATAAAACACAATCTTTACATGTGTGGAACGCCCCTTATTTTTTTAACGGAGTATTATTTACTTTCTACCATAAAGATTAACCTTAGCGGGCAAAAAATTTTAGGTTTTTGACCTATGTCAATGTTAAAATTATTGCCATTTTGAAAAAAAAAATATTTTGCGTTTCAGGTATTTGAATATCTAGATGAAATGATACTGTCATCGGATCTTGTGGCGAATGAGGAATACTACCAGCGCAGGATTCACTCGCTGATAACAGACTTCATTGTACTTATGCACTCCAAACTTATGGAAATGAGAGTCAAGTAAGTTTTATTAAACCATTCCTGTTTACTTACTTTAACTCTAACACTTATACGAAGGTCTCTTTAACAAACCTGTGATCGTCCCAGGGGACTTAGTTTCTGGAAGCACTTAGGCTGGCTGAATAACCCAGTCAAACTTTCACGCAAAATTAACCATAGTTGTCCAATCACGTAAATTTAACCTTTTTAATTTTATTAAAACAACAACTCCGTGCAACAAAATTAACTAAACTTTCTTAATTTTATTTTTATAAAATTTGGTTTAATGCACTGCTGGCACCCTACCCATCATATTTCTTTTTATCTTACTAGGGTTGCCTGGAAGAGATCGCTTGTTAGCGATTAGGCCGAAATAAAAAACTAATATTGGATAAATGAAATTACCGTTTTATAATGTCTTTGATTTTACATTTCAGTAACACTTATTTAATATATATATACGCGTTTTTTTTACATTATTCTATACCCACCATAAATAATATTGCACCCACTTTGACCATGACTGGCTAGCAACTGAGCCTATTTTTGCTTTTATACTTGTCCCACCCACAGGTGCCGGTTCGGTCCAGGGTCTATTTTATATAGTTTTGAGTAAAAACAATATTAATAGACTTTTATTTCGGTCTTTGGAAATGATATATACATAATTTTAACAGGGCAGATGAAGCCGCTCGCGCCGCGCAAATGTACGCAGCGGAAGGATTAGCTCCGCCCCCGGGATCCTCCCAGCGTACACGTCTCGACGCGTTGTTGCGTTGCGTGGAACGTTTGTACGCACGAGACCCCCACAACCTTCGTAATGATTATTGGCTCGCTTGTGACGCGACGGCACCTTCGCATAGGTATGCACTTTGATCTATTGTTTTTTATTGGAGTCTAAATTATAAATGATATAAATTACAGATTAAAATTTGCGATTGAGAGAGAGAGAGAGTGAGAAGGGCGAATTACCTTAAAGAAATTCTATATAAAAAAAAAAATTCGTAAAGAGAATATATGAAATATTAATGTTTTATCTTTTATGAATAATAATTTATTGAAATCTAAAATGACGAATTGTGAATTAAAATGCCACGTGTTTTTATTATCGAAGAAATAAATTTAAAATAAATCAAATTTATAATTTAATTTTCGACACTTTTAATATTTTAATGACAAGTAAATTCATTAAATTCCTAACATACCTTCCTTTTTCCCTCCCTCTAAGCCTCGAAAATCTAAAGTTTTAGATTTGTATGAATATGAACAAGATTTAAAAATTAATTTGCCAAAGAAGTTTCACTTCTGACATGTGCACTATGTACGCATGCACTTTTTTATTACTTATAAATATATTTGTGAAGATTTTACGTCCTATATAAACTCCCTGTTATGTAAAGGGCCGGCGGCCGTGCAGCCACCCTATACAAATTCGTGCGTCTATCCGGTGAAGTGATGGTTGCGGCGTTGTTGCCGGCTTATCTTCGGGCATTGGCCGCTATCACAGTTGAGAAGCACACTTGGGCGTTATTGGCTCGCAGAGATGCGCTGTCGGCCCATCATTTGTTGACTGCGCTTTCTTTGTATCACAGGTAATTAAACACGCCTAAAAGCAATTTTCAATAAGACCACTGACTTTTTTAAAGTTTTACGTATTGTAATGCAAATCCATGTGAGGTATGTTCTTTTGAGTAACATGTATGAACTTATTGAGTAGATCCAGGGTGTGTAAGGTTTATTTGTAATGTTTAAGATATGTACCTAGTATGTATAAAAATAAAATATATAAATCGGTGACGATACAACCTTTTTAGGTCTCAGATTTATGAATCTGTTTCATGATCATTTTTCAATCTAATTGGCAAGTAAGTGATCAGCCTCCAGCGCCTGACACACGCCGTCGACTTTTTGGGTCTAAGACATGTCGGTTTCCTCACGATGTTTTCCTTCACCGTTCGAGCGAATGTTAAATGCGCACATAGAAAGAAAATCCATTGGTACACAGCCGGGGATCAAACCTACGACCTCAGGGATGAAAGTCGCACGCTGAAGCCACTAGGCTAACACTGCTAGCGGCATCCTAATCTTATTTATTCCAATTTTTTTTGAATTAAAATAATTTCTTTGCATTTATTAAGTTTCTATATACCTATCTGCAGAAACCTACGGCAAGATCCAACACCGTTCGCAGAACATGCGCACGCGTCGTCTTTAGGTGCTTCGGCTATTATTACGCCAGGTGCAAGGAGTGGACGGTTGCTGGTTAGGCAAGAGGAGGTAAGAGTTTATATTATACAAAGCAAGATTGACCCTAACAAATACTTAAATAAAATAAATATTTATATAGCATATCATATTATATATCTTTTTACATAAACTGCCAGTTCTCATCAAGGGCGTGGAAGGAACAAGCAAAAAACTTAATCATTCTTATTCGCCTAGTTTTTTTACAAGATGATTTTAAGGAGCTGTACTTCATGCTCTACATCTTATATCCAAACATTCTAAAATATTAAATAAATAAGCCTCTGATAGTAGTAGGTTAAAAAACATGTGTTTCGACACGAACGGTACCGACTTCTTCAAGTACTCATGATGGGCAAGGTCGAGGGGAAACGACGCGCTGGCAGAAGGGAGGAAGTCGTGGCTCCGCAATATTAGAGAATGGACGGGAGTGGCCAACGTAGAACAGCTGATGCGCTTGGCGAAAAATAAGAGTATGACGAGCTGACCGCCAACCTCTAGTAGTGGAGAGGCACTTCAAGAAGAAGAACGGTTAAAAAGAGCACATAAGTGATCAAATTTATGAATTACAAGAGATCAATTTTTTTTATTATAGTTGTCAGTTATAAATAGCGCTTCAACTAGAGAAATATCACTAAAATTATCGGAATAAGAGGTTCTTGAATGTATGACGTCATGTGAATTTTATCATACATATGTTCAGATCTGAAATTATCGTGATTCATGTGCACTTTTTCTTTTTTATATAATATCCTTTTTTAGTCGCTGGAAAGCGATAGGGCCAGTTGCCCTCCTTTTTATTTCAGTATTTTAATTGTTCTGTATTTCTGTATACTTGTTACTAAATAAATAAATATCTTTGGTGTTTTTACCAAAACTTTTTCGCTAAAACGATTTTTTATTCCCATATGTCCAATATATGTAAATAGTTATACAATTCTAGGTGGAAGCTATGATTGGTGCGTTGAAGCTAATAGCTGCTGTAGCAAAAGTGGATGAAGCCGCCTGCATCGCCATATGCGAGAATATGCAATGGAATGCTGTCAATTGCATGTTTGGTAAGAACTTTATCAATTATTGTATCAAAAATGTGAATATGAGTAATTTTTGATATTCTGAAAACCCTGAATAAATGTTTATACTGACTACATGTTGATGAAAACAAAAACATCCAAGAGTAAAATATTAATAGTATAAGCAGTGTTGGCCTAGTGGCTTCAGCGACTCTAATACCGGGGGTCGTAGTTTCGATCCCCGGCTTTGCACCAATAGATGTTCTGATGTGCGCATTTAACACTCGCTCGTACGATAAAGGAAACTTCGTAAGGAAACCGGCATGGCATACCTTAGACCTAAAAAGTCGAAGGTATGTTAAGCACACATACTTGCCTATTAAAAATGATCACGTAACAGATAAAGAAATCTGAGGCCTAGGCCTAAAAGGTTTTATCGCTTAAGATATAAGTAGTACTATAATTAAAAAGAAAATTCGAAAATAGAAAATCACATATTGTTATTATATGATTTATATGAGTGATGGGGGCCAAGAATTGCATATATATACGCATTTACGAATAGGTATACGTTGTACGTATACGTATAAAAGGTGTACATCGCAATTAACTTGCAATAATATGACGTTTTCATTAGGTCTGATATGTTGTCACGTACCAATACAACTGAAGTCGGCGCTTTGTACGACGTTAGCAGCGTTGGGCAGATGGGGTTCAACAGCTCCACGCGTTTGGGCCGCACTTGAAGCCGCTCAGCTAGTTTCCGTTGCTAATGACAAGAGGGCGCTGACTGCTGACTTGCTAGAGGTAACCTCTTAGATTTAATTTTAAATTGTATCGATTTTTTATATATTTGGTAAAACTTTACATAATATCATGAGCAGTGTTGGTCTAGTGGCTTCAGCCTAGCTGAGTTCGTAGGTTCGATCCCCGGCTGTGCACTAACGGACTTTATTTATATGTGCGCATCTAACATTCGCTCGAATGGTGAAGGAAAACATTGTGAGGAATCCGACATGTCTTACGGTGCGTACAAACTATATAACATAACATGTTATACAACATTGCTATACAACATGTTTCAGATAATGTGGACACTGAATGTTATAAAACATGTTATAATAACATGTTAACCCAGCATCTACGTTTTTTTGTTTTTCTTTTGTTATTTAAAATGGTTATATAACATTGTTATATTGCATTGTTATTCTAATGTGTACAGTATTGTTTTATGTTATAATGTTGAATAACAAGGTTACATAATGTGGATGTGTTATAAAACACAAGTTATATAATATGTTACATAGTCTGTACGCACCCTTAGACCCAAAAAGTCGACGGCGTGTGTCAGGCACTGGAGGCTGATCACCTTCGTGCCTATTGGATTTAAAAATGATTATGAAACATATAGAAAAGGCCCAGGACCAAAGAGGTTTTAGCGCCACTGATTTTTTTTACATAATCTCCCGTACTTAAATACTCTGTAAACCCTTGAAACTCGTCTTAAATTAGTTTTTACACATGTGTGACTGCACTAGTTGCATACGTCACTATTTTGCTTTACTGATTACGTCATAATGTTTGAAACTGTTTGAATGTTAATTTTGCTCGTCCTTTTTCATTTGTTGTAAATCGTTTTATTTTAAAAGAATCTAGAGTAAGGTTCGTATTAAAACGTAAATCCAACTAGAACGAAGTTTAAATTTGTATTCAAGACACTTAAGATCAGAGACACGTTTTGCAAAACGGGCCCATATATATCTTTTTTTTTTATAAATAGCTTCACGCAGAGCACATATATATATTTACAACATTTTCATGAAAAATTTCAGGTCGAGTGTCGTATGGAACAGTATCCACTATCGCGGGCCTTCTTATCCCTTCTTGACTCGTTGTGTCTGGCTGGTCCCCTACCCCGAGCGCTTGGGGCGGGAGCAAGACGCCCAGGCTTGGATCCTTATGTAGACCACGTTGTGAATAAGCTCGCTTTGCCCGCACCGCACAGGCCCTATACAGACCCTCAGGACAAATGGCAGGTACGTGCACGTGTTTGTTAATCTTATTATTTATTAGATTGTGAGTCGCGTAACAAATGTCGGGACAGTTATTTTAATTTCAAAGTACAGTGTAAACTTTTTTTAACATCATTCGTTATAACGGAAAACTCACTATAACGTAAACAAGAGTTAAGGTCACAGCACACATATCAACTCGTAGCGCACGGTTATGTCCCGGTTTATAATACGTGAGATTACTAGCACTTGATGAAGAGGAATTGGGTACACAATATGAATAAAGCAAGGAGTGTCGTGGGAGTGGATAGGGGCAAGGGGGACGTAGTGACGTAAGCGCGGGAACTGCAAGTTGACCACGCACCGCATCGCGGTTCGGAGCCTGTTCCGAGGCGAGCCGATTACGTTACGATTCCGATTAGTGTATGATTATATGATATGATTTTGCGTTGCAGTAGGGAGTTTCAATCAAACAATACTAAATGGCTCGGTACGGTGGCGATCCCTTTCCAAGTTGATATGTGTGTTTTGACCTTTAATTTGTTTGGTTTAACATATAAATATAATATATAAATTATTGTAATTAGTCTATAACGAAAATAAATGCTCGGTCCCTCGAAATTCGTTATAAAGAGTTTACACTGTATTTTTTATAAGTCTGTATTTCTCACGTAAATAAATACAATGTTGTATAATGTTTTGATTTTCAAGTATTACGTAAGCAGATTTACTGCAATGTATCCCCCCGCCCTTCCTCTTGTCAGCAAAAGTGAGCAAAACTCTCAAAAATAATAGTACGTATACATAAACGTATAAATTTTTTGTCAAATCCTCGAAAATGCATTTCTTTTTCAAGCATAGACAATGTGTGGGTTATATGTGTAAAAAAGTAAATAACTACTGTTGACGTAATAATCAAATAAGAAATTCAAAGACCCCATTACTTGTATGGCCCCATTATTTAATATAAGATGCCAAACAAAGGCAGACAGATATCTAAAAAGAATGCGAAGATAAAAATATGTATGTGTAAAAGTATTTGAAATAAAAAGCTATTAATAATATTATTATTTAATTTACTGGTTTAATCAGACATAAAAGATTACTAAGAAAAGAACAATATTTTTTTAAGAAACTTCAATTCACGAGGAATTCATAAATGTGAAATTATATTCGTTTCAGATGATATCACTATGTTTCCGTCTATTCGTTCACTGGCTGGATACATACGAGCCCAGTGCGGCGGACTTCCCCCCTCCACATTGCGAACCAGACTCCAATCCCCCACCAGGGTTCAGACTATTAATGTTCCTGCATACAAATTCTGAACTACTGCGAATGGTGCTAAACACTCTGGACGAAGCTTACGACCTGATGGATAAGCAGCCTTTAACAGAACAGGTGAGAGAGCGCTATCTTGATGTCTCTTCCTGAAAATAATAACAATATCTCGTCTATATCGATTATTTATATGTATACTAGCTGACCGGGCAACGTCGTTTTGCAATGTATATCATTTATAATAAAAAATAGGGGTTGATCGTAGAGGGGTGAAAGTAAGGGGTTGTATGTATTTTTTAATGCTGTATCATAAAAAAATAGAAATTAAAAATTTTATCTAAAAAATAAAAAAAAAAATTGGGGGGTGGACCACCCTTATTATTTAGGGGTGTGAAAAATAGATGTTAGCCGATTCTCAGACCTACCCAATATGCTTACCAAATTTCAGAGGAATCGGTCAAGCCGTTTCGGAGGAGTATGCAGACTAACATTGTGACACGAGAATTTTATATATAAGATAATAACGGTGAAGGAAAACATCGTGAGGAAACCGGCTTGCCTTAGACCCAAAAAGTCGACGGCGTGTGTCAATCACAAGAGACTTATCACCTGCTTGCCTATTAGATTGACAAATGATCATGTAACAAATACAGAAATCTGAGGCCTAGACCTAAAAAGGTTGTAGCGCCTCTGATATCCAGTTAAAACCGTTAACGACGACATCGTTTAGATCATACCAGTTATATTGACCAATATCAAAGGTCCCGACTGAATTCTATTGTATTAGGTACTTAATAACAACGTCATCGGCTGTTACGACCATTCGTTTTTTACGATCCCTTCGATCGATCGTCGTTATAACAGATTTTGACTGATTTGGTTTTAATACTCGTAAAACCAAAGACAATGTTTATATTTATTAAAGCTTGATTTTTTTTTCAGATATATGTTCAAGAAACGCTAGTCAGTACTTTGCACATACTAGAGCGGGCGCTATCGTTGGAACGGGCTTTGACCGCTGCCGCTACGGAAGCGAACCGTGCTGTAATGCTTGTTGGGCTGTCTAAACTCATATTAGGTAAGGTTTATTTTGATTCGCTTAGCAAAAAAAGCGGTTTATGCATGGATATAGGTCAGATTATGTAATTTTGTCATATCGGTTTATTGGTGGGAAAAGCGCAATTTACGCTAAAAGATACAAGAGATATCATAAAATATGTTCTAAAATTGTAAATTGCTGCTTATATACAAAAACAAAACACTGTTTATTATCGAAAGCCGCATGAATCTGTGCAGTTCTTTTTGATTTTATATACGTATATGTTTTCCCATCACCATATTTACAAAAGCGCCATTTTGGCATTGTAAAACGTAAAATAGTTTTCTATTTGTTTCCATGTATTTTCCATATTAAAAATGGAATATTAAAAGGAGTAAATTTTTAAGATGCGCGCGCACACCGTCACAAAAAACCGACACCCTGATGTTAGCTATAGTCAACATTTTAGTTTTTTTGAAGTTATACTTGTTTTGGCGCGTTAGGGAAAAACGATAAGAGATAATTTTTTTTCTATTGTTTGTGTCGTTTTTTCTAGAAATGTAGAATAAGGCGAAAGATAAAATTTTTGAAAAGATTTTTATCCTGTTACGTCATAGAAGTATAACTTCTAACGCGTGTACATAAGTGCACACACGTTTTTTTGTAATCAATAGATGTTAGGTTAGGTTAATTAGATGCTTAAAGCTAATTGCTGATCTTATATTAGACAACTAAGCATCCAAAAAAGTAGTAAACTAAAGTAATAATAATAAATAATACTATATGGTACTTTTAACAGTATTTTTTTAATTACCTCTTGTTTCATTAAGATTAAAATACCGGCAACGCACTCGCGAACCCTCTGGCATTGAGAGTGCCCATGGGTGGAGGTATAGCCTCCTGCCCGTTTGCCTCCTGTTCTATAAAAAAAAGATTAAACATAAAATTAGGTCTTATTATAAGCGAAATCTTCCCGGCAAGGAGAAGAATTAACCCTAAGGGGAAAGTCAATTTTTTTATGATTTAAATTAATAAATATTTTATAATTTTAAAGCCCCATCCGGCCCAGACAAGAACGATCGCCTCGTCACATGTTGCCTCGTACTCCAACACGGGTGCGTGGTGCCGGCAGCTGCAGCTCGCGCTGTAGCCCTTCTGTGTCGCGCCTTACATTCCCCGCACTGTGCAAAACATTTATTAGAGTGCGTTGCGCTTGCGCATCAAAGGGCGCCGGAAGTTCGGTAAGTTTAGAATGTTTTGATTTTAATGCAATATTCTAGGGGGAAATGTGAGATTTATATTGATAGCAATTTGGATTTGATTTTTGGAATATGAAACCCGGACTTAATTGAAATATTTTTAAAGTAATAGTAATAATTTTAAAATTAAATCATATCATAGAAAATCAGGCTAATTGTATAGTTTTATCTAAAGCATTCTTTTCGCCAAATTGCGTTTGCACTTTGATATTCTTTATTTATTTATAACTGTACACTATGAATTAATGCCAATTTGACTGGTATATTTTTAATATATAATCAGGCACGGTTTTGTGGAATGCCTGGAAGCGGAAGAATGGTGCGGCGGTGACGATGCAGCGGCAGACATCCGTGCTGCTAAGGAAGGCATTATCGTTCTGTTGATGCAGCTGCTGCCCGCATCTCCACACAACTTCGCACACTTCTTACTCGGATACCAGCTTAATGATGATGTAATATTCGAGCTATTTCTTTATTTAATACTAGCTGACCCGGCTAACTTCGTTTCGCCTTAATAATAATATCGTTGTTACTTTAGTTAAACTTATTTTAGGATTCCATTAAGGTGATAACTTTTTTTGCAAATAGAGAAATGTTTTATTGCTTGCCATTGCAAAAGAAGAAAGACAGTTTTACACATTAGGCCTCTTCTCTCTATCGCCAATATTGCGATACTGCATGTTAAAGCACTTTCTGCTTTACAACATTTTTTGATGAGGTAACACATGTTTTCGATCAAGATCAAAGCCTGGTTATGCATCTCCTCATTTACCTCAAGTTCGGAATTTCTTGAAGTGACACGAATTCGACGTAAAATGATGCGTAGTTTTGTCAACAAATGTCACCACAATTAATTTATTTATTTATTGTTATTCGATAACTTATCCGATATTTTATTACTTATTCTGCTATTCGGAGTGGAGAAAAATCCATCAAAAAAGACATAACTAACATCGGTCCAGCCGATCTCGAGTTATAAGTGTTGTAACAAACACATCTTTCTTTTATATATATAGATATAATGAT